>CM070507.1:38911589-39511589 GCA_036346375.1 Guadua angustifolia
ATGAGCATTCATGTGCATTGCATCTTTCATAATGAGTGTTGTGGTAAATGGTGCGTCCATTTGGATGGTGATTGTGGTAATTGAAGGTTGATTCGTGGACTCAACCCAAAAAGGGGAGATTGAATTGAATTTGATGAATTAGCGTAATTCCTTGTCTTGCTATTTATGTTGTATGAATATCGTGGAGTGAAGTCGAGTTATGAACTCAAATTCAATTGATGAAAACGGTTTGAGTTGCAACAAGGGGTAGTTAAGTTGGGAGACGTTAGATTTAGAGTCAAGTAATGTTTCTTTGGCGTTGAATGGTTTTTATTGTCAAGTTTATTACTTTATTGTGATGAATTTTGGTTTAGTCAAGTTTTGTTTTAAATGGGTACAAATGCGTATTTTTTTCCGGATGTTGCTTCCTTTGTATTACTTGCTCTTATGGTCAAGTTCTTGTTTTTCTTACGATAAACTGGAATTGTTACGCTTGTGTACTTTGCTGAGTCTTGGACTCACGCTTGTTGTTTCTTGTTTTAGGTACCTTGAAGCTGACTCGCCGGGATGGGAGTAGAGCACGTGCACGACTCCGGTCACCTTCAACCTATTCAATCATTTCAATTAATTCTGGTTGAAACTAATGAGATAGTATTGTGTAGATCGTCGTTGTGTAGTTGGTTAAGTGTCGGTTGGATATTTGGTTGATTATCTAAGGACCTGTTAGAATGTTTCCTTCTGTTGTGAGTGATTGATATATCTTATACCTGTTATTATTTCTTTTGTCTGCTGAGTGGATGTCCTCTATTCTAGAGAGGTCATGCCGAAATTTTGTAAATTTCGGTGACTTAGGTTTAAACTAGTTTAGAGAGGTTCAAGGTCGATTTCAATCTTTTAGTAATGGTAAAAGGTTTAGTGTTTCGTTCGTTGAGTATTGGTTCAAGTGGATTTCTTTTGTCAAGTTTTATTTCTTGGGTCTTGATGGAGACACTCTGGACCAGTATGGTTCCGAAGTGTTGTAAGCGTCATTTTGGGTCTTTTGGTAGCATTCGCGGTGCGTTTGGCGCCAGGGTGTTACAGTTGGTGTGAAAATTCCAAACAAGGTTGTTTTGGCTATTCTGGCAGGTCAGTGCTACCGGCCCCAGGCCTGGTGTAGAAATTACAAAAGGGTGTTTTCCAGTTGGACAAAAAGAAAAAGGGCCTAGTGCTACCAACCCTAGTGGGTGGTAGCACCGGCCCCTTTGTGCAACCATCACTGACAGTACAATAAATGTATTGTGCTGACCGTTGGGAGTGAGCCCGATGCTACCAACTCTACATGGGCGGTAGCACTGGAAAAACCTGAATTTTTATAAGATTTTGCCCAACAGTTGGAAATGTGGATGAGGGCTATAAACACCCCCACTAGCATTCTAGAGCATTTCTTGGACCTCATTGATCATTCTTGAGATCTAGCAAGTCTCCAACTTACTTGTGTGCATTAATTAACATTTTGAAAGAGTTAGCAGCAATTCAAGTGTTGCATTTAGAGTTGAACCTTTAAACACTTGATTCAACCTCAAGCAAGCGTCAAGATCTTGTTACTTTTTGAGGTTACCACCTCTTAGATGGCTTGGAGGTGTTGTTTATGGTGAGCTTCTCAATGAAGGTTGTGAGAAGTCCCGATAAGCTTGTAAAGGCCGAAGTTCGCCTACCCGGAACGGGGAAGAACTACCAAGTGATTGGGGGAGGCTCAATTGTGAAAAGAAGCCAGCTTGAAGTTGATCAAGCTTCCTCAACGTGGATTAGGGGAGGACGACAAGTCTCCGAGACCATGGGATAAATATCGTGATCTTCACCATTCAGTCATTGTGATATTTTCGAATTCCAATTTTGGATGACGAGACTGCATTAACTAAAATGTAGAAGCACATGAGAGACTCACTAAATAATATGGTTTTGCTAAACCAAATTATATCCAGCCTGGATAGCTTTATCATTCGATAAAAGGGTGAGTTGGCAATTAAATTTCATTCTACAGTAAAGAAATTTATATCTTGAACATAGGAGATCCATGCAATCGAAATCAGTCAGTTTTGTGCTCTTTTGTTAGGATACATGATCATCAGTGTCAAGGTTGTCGTGGTTTGGATTCTAGGTAGGCTTGTATTATGTATATGTCCTGCCAGGATCAGATCGTAGGATCATGCCTTGAAAATCATTTTGCTAAAGCATATATGATATGGACTAGTATTTTACACCGTACCACCTTATTATGATCATACATAGGATTAGGATCAGAATGGGTATGGATTGCAATCCTGATAACCTTGAACAACATACAACCAGATAGTATATTGCATACTTGTTAATCTCATGTCCCAAAAAAAATGTCAAAAGGAGTTCCAGCCATAATAGTTAATACTTGACTTTTCCTTGCACTCATGTCACACTAGCTACTGTCCTAGGTGGCGTCCTTGCCAAGGAAGATTTGGCAGGGCCAGGGACAAGAATTCAAGCAATACCCATCTAGTTACAAATAGGTATTTCAGTAGTATTGTTTCAGTGTCTTAACCAAGCTGATTTTTCCAACCTTTTTGGTTTTAACAGAAATTCTCGCTTTCAATGTTATAATCATTCTGTTGTACACATGCTATTTCGCTGTGCTTTATGTGTTATGTAGCTTCATCAGAAAACAATACTGCATGTCGATGTGGTACTTTATCTGTTAATGATGGTAATTTTTGATTGATCTATGTGGTGTTTTGATGTGTCTTCTTTGGTTCACTCTGCTTGCTTAAGCTTCCAATGGGTATTCAAGGCCTCTTTTTTTGGGGGGGGGGGCTACTGCTGGGCTAAAATGCTGCTTTTGGTTTATTGGATTATAGAGTAGCTATAGCTGGCGGCTGTGGCTTTTCTTGATATGCTATTTGGCAAAGCTGTAGCTTTTGGGGGGCAATTGAGTGAGGATGCATCAACTGAGCGAAGCACAATGGCGACCGAGAGGGGAGGTGAAGCAGAGGAGGCGAGGCGGGGCTGCAGAGGTCGGGGTGGAAACAGTGAGGCGGGCCAGCGGCAAGGTGGGGCGGGGACGGCGAGGCAAGGCCACGAAGATGGTGAGGAGGCGACAGTCGACTAGAATGGGTGTCAAGGTGGCTGACCGAGAGGAACGATGAGGCGGGCGATGAGGCCACATGGTGTCGCTCGAGGCCAGAGGGAGAGGGGGAGGCGACCGAGTGGGGAGACGGCGGGCTCCGAGGCGAGCTGGAGAGAGGAGGGAGGCCGAGGCTTTGAGGCGGGGTGGCGAGCAAGCGGACCCGAGGAGGGAGTTGGGGAGGCGGCGCCTGATCCAGAGGGAGTCAAAGAGGGCGATGACCGAGCCGGAGGGAGTCTAGGAGGCGACTAGGTGGGGAGACGTCGGGGCGACGGAGGCGGAGCGAGTGGGGAGGCAGAGGAAGCGAGGTGGGAGGCGGTTGAGCAAAGCCATAGCTGAAAAACTCTTCCCCAGCGGTTGCAGCTTTGGGGAGTGTTTTTGTTGTGGCTTGGCTTTCCAACTGCTTTGCAGCTACACTGTTTGGTGAGGCTTTTGGCTCAAAGTTGAAGCACAGCCCCCCATCCCCCAAACAGCCCCTCACTTTGTCACTGTGGCATTCATCTGTACCTTTTTTTGCTACACCTAGAGAAGAGTCATGTTATCTCTATTATATAAAGCAAGAGTTTTTCTCGTGTTATTTCATTAAAATTACCCATCTTTGCCACTACTTTTTAATTACACACCTTTGCCATTATTAGTGTTCTTTGCAAATAAACTTTTTATCACAAATTGAGTTTCCGTTGCAACGCATGTGCACGTGGTTAGTTTCCTTAGAAATTGAGTTGCCTTTAGTTTGTAATTTCACATGCTTCAACATACCTTTTGGCTTCTATAACTAAATCAGCTACCGGTTCATAAGCTTGTCCATCTCCATTGATGGCAACTAGATGTCGTATGCGCAGCGGCACGCCGCGCAAGGTAGCGAAATAGGTGAAGCAATTGTGAATCCTCCTGGCTCTAATATATGGAGTATGTGGTTCTAGATCGGTAGACTATAGATGTTTGTTCAATAACATTGGCAAGATCTTTTGGGATGGTAGTGCATATTGTTTTAGGCACTAATAAGTTGGGCTAAAGAGAGGAAGCACAACGCGCACCATTAACTTGTTTGGTTTGTTTTGAAGAGCTCTTTTACAATACACTAGAATGAATATGGGCCGTCTATTTCTTTAGATCCAAAGGTTGAGATTAGTTTAGATCTGATTATACTACCATGTATAGTATGGGTAGTATAACCCGTGGAGGGGTATAATGGTAAAAAAATTTCTAAGCCGGCACCCAAACCTGAGGAATCGGCAAGAAACCAGCAAAAAAATGATAGGAACCAGAAGAGGATGATATTCAACGTGAAAAGCTGTTTATACCCTTGCAAATCTTCATATTTTTAAAGCCAAAAGACCAGAATGCCCTCGACAAATCAACGGTCGGATCTAATTTCTACTACCGCTATATACTACCATGGTAGTGTACAGTAAAAATTCTCTGTTTTGAATGCATGATATGCGTTGTGTTCATTACCTCCAATCTATAATAAATGACTTAAACAGTGAAGAACATTATCGAATCTATGCAACGTTGATATTCCATGTAGTTGCTCACCACATTTTTTTTTTGTAAAAAACTTTGTGGATTTTAAGAACCCATACACCGTCTTTATGACGTACTTAAGACAAAAGTAAGAACAACAATTTTGAAGAAAGTGAAACTACAGATTTCTTATAAATACAATTATTTGTAATGAGATGTCCAATCAGTAAACGTTTGGTTGCTGTAGTTTACAATTATTTGTTCATAAATACTCTGCTCATAAGGAAAAACATGAGGAAAATTTTCAAAAGAAAATAACTGTACTAATAAATATCATGGAAACACACATAGCACGCATGCACATATGCAGAAAAAGAAAAGGGGAGGTAGTGCTCACCTGTATATGAGGAGTTCCACAATTCTTGCAAACAATGAATGAACCCCTTTGTCCCCTGTAGCGAACTCCTGACTGGCGATGCATTTCTTCTCCCTCAGTCCTGTAATTGTCAAATAAGAACACATGCTTTTTTTGCGGTAAGCTTTCCCCAGAGAAAATCACACAGCAAAGTTACGTCCGACATGTGGAACCTGCAACAAGGTAAGAAAACATAGCGTGGTAAGCATTCATCAGCAAGGCACAACCCATAGGACTTTTGAAGAGTATAGATGATTGCTAATTAAGAGGAAAATACAATTCCTATTACAGATGGAAGCCACCATTTGTACAAAGCACGAAAGCCTTCTTCATGGTAGGCTGCGCGTAGTGCATGAAACATACCACAGTACCGATAATGAGACTTCTCTGCAGATGTGATGTGCAGGTCAATGAAATAGAGGAAGAAATGAAATTAAAATAACTACAGCAGGTTAAGTCAGCTTTTTTGGGACTGACAGTATTATGATGAGAGAAAGCATTGGAAAATCATATATACAATACCTAGACAGTGATCCTACCCCTAACCATATCCGTTGGGTAAGTAGAAGATATGGATATGATGACAGCACATGGTCCAGCTCCAAGGCATAAAAGTGGATTAAGCTGAGCATCCTCTATGCAACATAATTAACATGCATGCTGAATCAAGAGAACGAATTTGGTCAAAACTAAGAAGAAATACATAAATCTAAAATAGTTTCATGACTTGTACCAGTTGACAGATAGGGCATTGTCAGAAACTTCTCCCAAGGACTTACAGAAAAGGAACTGAAAATTCTTGAAAGGACTTTATGTTTGAGTTAAGAACCGACAGAACCTAGTAAAAATTATGTAAAAACTAGTACTCTATGTTTGGAGTTACAAAACTGACAAAACCTATCAATCTTATGAGGTGGGCAAGCTTTCAAAAATGCAATACCTCTTTTATTTTTTTCCCACAAAATAAGGAAAGATTAACACAAGAATCAAACATCTGTGCGATAATACAATGGTGCACTTCCACTTGAAAAGTGTTAAAGATGAAGATTAGATTTGTTATCTCAGATATCAGATATACATCTTCTGTTCTATCTGTTGTAGATTCTACTGTAACAACTCGTATTGTATCTGGTTTCAGTTATGTTTTGCCGATTCTCCGAGCCTGACCGCACGGGCACAACTGTGTATATATACATCTCTGATAATACACAGCGATGATGTGCTGAACTATTATTCCTCTATTCCTATTTTCTCCAATTCCCTTTACATGGTATCAGAGCCATAATCATCCAGCGATGTCTACCAACTCCAATACATTCCCTTCCACCAATTCAGCCACAATCTCCAGCGCAATTGGCTCGGGTGTCTCAACCCATGCAGGACTTCTACCGTCTCCTTCCTTTGGTCATCTGATCAACGTCAAGTTGAATCAGGAAAATTATTTGCTATGGAAGGCACAGTTCCTTCCATATCTACGCAGTCAACAGTTGCTGGGTTTGGTTGATGGCACAATTGAAGCTCCGGCAAAGATGATTACTCAGGGATCCGGTGAGAATGCCACCGTGATCTCTAATCCTGAGTATGTTCAATGGCTGCAAAAGGATCAGATGATCCTAAGTGTCATTTTGTCGTCTCTGGCCCCAGATGTACTCACCCAAGTGGTTCTTCTTTCCACTGCTCGTGAGGTTTGGGAAGCTCTTGATCGGATGTTCTCGTCTGGAGGCTCCAGAGCAAGGATCATGCAGATTAGGCATGAACTTGCTACATTGCAGAAGAAAGATCTGAGTGCCAAAGACTTCTTCAACAAGGTGAAGAGCTTGGCCGACACGCTGGCAACTCTTGGTCAGCCTTTAACTGATGATGAGGTAATCACATACCTTTTCATGGGTCTTGATAGTGGGTATGATCCATTGGTAACCTCTCTCAATACGAGGATAGAGCCACTTTCTCTAAATGAAGTCTATTCGCATCTTGTGAGTTTTGAACTTCGTCATGAACAAAGCACTGGCAGCTATCATTTCTCTGTAAACTCTGCATCTCGAGGAGGAGGATACAAAGGTGGTCGCAGCCGAGGAAGAGGTGATGGTGGTCGTGGTGATTCTGGACGACAAGATGGAGGTCGTGGGAACTCTGGTGGTCGTTTTCATCATGGAGGACGAGGAAATCGTGGTGGATTCAATCAACACCAAGGAGGATGACCCATCTGTCAGATCTGTGGCAAGGTTGGGCACATTGCCTTGAGGTGTTACAACAGATTCAATCACTCTTTTCAGATGGAGGAAAACCCAGTGGCTGTAGCCACATCAACGCAGTCTTACCTTGTTGACTCCAACTGGTATTCTGACACCGGAGCAACAGACCATATTACAAGTGACTTGGATCGACTCACCATGAAGGAGCAATATACTGGCAAAGAGAAGGTTCAAGCTGCGAACGGCTCAGGTATGTGCATCAAACATGTTGGTCATTCGAGTTATTATACCCCACACCGAACCCTTACTCTGAAAAATATCCTTCATGTTCCTGAAGCATCAAAGCATCTGCTTTCAGTACATAAATTCTCCAAAGATAACAATGTTTTCTTTGAGTTTCATCCAAGTTTTTTCCTTGTTAAGGACCGAACAACGAAGAAACTTCTTCTTCAAGGGGCATGTGAAGGAGGTCTTTACCCCATTTCACCAGATTCCTTGGCCATCTTCATTCTGCACTCTCGAGCGCCAAACCGTCCATCGACCAATGGCATTGTCGTCGGGTCATCCAAATTAAGAACGGTTGTTTAGCATGTTCTTCAGCAATTTAAACTTCCATCCAGTAAAGAGTCAAATAAAGGAATTGTGTGCAATACCTGTCAGCAAGGCAAAAGTCATCAACTTCCCTACTCTTTGTCTCAACATGTGTCGTCTTGTCCACTCGAGCTAATCCATTCCGATGTATGGGGACCAGCTCAAGTGTCAGTAGGGGGTTTTAAGTATTATGTGAGTTTTGTAGATGATTTCAGTAGATTCAATTGGATCTACCTGCTCAAAAATAAGTCTGAAGTCTTTGATGTTTTTCGTCAATTTCGGTCTCATGTTGAACGACTCTTGAATACCAAAATTGTTTCCATTCAAACTGATTGGGGAGGTGAGTTTCGACAGTTAAACACCTTCTTCAATCAAATTGGTATTTCACATCGTGTTGCTTGTCCTTATGCTCATCAGCAAAATGGCCTGATTGAGCGAAAACATCGTCACATAGTTGAAGTCGGGCTATCCTTGCTAGCACATGCAACAATGCCCATCAAATTCTGGGATGAGGCATTCGTTACTGCCAGCTATCTCATCAACCAAACTCCCACCAAAGTGCTCCAGCTAGACAATCCCCTTCACAAATTGTTTGGTCGAGAACCTGATTACAACTCGTTAAAAATTTTCGGGTGTGCTTGCTGGCCAAACCTTCATCCATTCAATACTCGAAAACTTCAATTCAGGTCCAAACGTTGTGTTTTTCTTGGGTACAGTCCTCTTCATAAGGGCTATAAGTGCCTAGATATTGCTACTGGGCGCATTTACATTTCCCGGGATGTAGTCTTTGATGAAACTGTTTTTCCTTTCTCTGACAACACCCGAAACTCCATCAGTCAAACCACTTCCTTGACACCTTCACCCGTTCCTGTGTCACTCCAACCAAATACTCCTTCATCTCCTCCGTGTTTGGTTGCTGGGGGCGATAACTCAATGACTAACATCATTAATGATGCACATGAATTGCCTCTGCAACCTTCTTTGCAGGTTCTCCAACAGGATACTTCAAGTTCTGAAGTTTCGGCATATCCTGAAGTCCCACATGTAGTCTCGGAACAGCCTGAAGACTCGCCTGAATATTTGGCTGATGAATTGCATTTCGGTGGTACTCATGGTGGTTCGGTCAACAACAAAGAAAGTGAGCCTGACATCCTATGATTACCGGACTAAGGGACAACACTCGAAAGCCAAAACAAAGAATGATGGTACTATACCCTACTCTTTTCTCGACCTCGATGAACCAAACTCTTATCAAGAAGCTGCAAAAGATAGCAAGTGGAGGATTGCTATGAATGAAGAATTTGATGCCTTAATCAAGAATGACACATGGAAACTGGTACCATTCAATAATCAGCCGAATATCATAGACTGCAAATGGGTGTACAAAATCAAACAGAAAGCTGATGGTTCCATAGATCGGCACAAAGCGAGATTGGTCGCAAAAGGATTTAAACAACGTCAAGGAATTGACTATGAGGAAACCTTTAGCCCTGTAGTTAAACCAACTACAATTCGGGTTATCTTGTCTCTCGGAGTTTCACAGGGCTGGACTCTTCGACAACTTGATGTGAAAAATGCATTCTTGCACGGCGTTCTTGAGGAGGAAGTATACATGAGGCAGCCTCCAGGTTATCTAGATGACAAATATCCTGGTCATATTTGTAAGCTTCTGAAATCCATATATGGTCTAAAACAGGCCCCAAGAGCCTGGTTTGCTAGACTGAGCTCAAAATTAATAGAACTTGGATTTCTGCCTTCACAAGCTGATGCTTCTCTGTTTGTGTTCAATGGCAATGGAGACACAACTTATATTTTGGTTTATGTTGATGACATAATCTTGGCTAGCTCCTCTCAGCTTCTTGTAGAGAAAGTAATTGCACAGTTGCAGGAGGCGTTTGCAATCAAAGACCTCGGTGAAGTTCATTACTTCCTTGGTATAGAAGTTCAGAAAGATGATCAAGGGCTGATATTGACTCAGAAGAAGTATGTGACTGACCTCTTGGCGAAAGCGAACATGAGCAGTTGCAAACCTATAAATACTCCAATGTCGTCGACAGAAAAGTTATCCAGAATGGGAGGAAGGCCACTTACAGATCAAGAGATCACCATGTATCGAAGCATTGTGGGAGGACTGCAGTATCTAACACTGACTAGACCGGACATTGCTTACTCAGTGAACAAAGCATGTCAGTTCTTGAGTGCCCCTCTGCATCAAAGATTGGTCGCGAAAAAAAGAGAATATTGAGATTTCTAAAATATTCTAGTTCAGTGGGCTTGCGCATTAATAAAGAGTCCAATAATCTGTTAAGTGCCTTCTCGGATGCCGATTGGACAGGATGTCCATATGATAGGAGATCTACCGGAGGTTTTGCTGTTTTTCTTGGCTCAAACCTTGTCTCTTGGAGCTCTCGCAAGCAGACAACAGTTTCCAGATCAAGCACTGAGTCTGAATACAAGGCTTTAGCAAATGCAACAGCAGAATTGGTCTGGATTCAGTCACTGCTGAAAGAGCTAGGAGTTTATTAGTCATGACCGCCGAGTTTGTGGTGTGATAACCTGGGTGCCACTTATCTTTCAGCGAATCCGGTGTTTCATGCAAGAACTAAACACATAGAGGTGGACTTTCATTTTGTTCGAGAGAAAGTTGCGTTGAAGACTTTGGAAATTCGGTTTATTTCTTCTCGAGATCAAGTTGCCGACATATTTACTAAAGCTCTGCCGATCAAACAGTTTTCTGAGCTGAGTTCCAATCTCAACCTGATCGGTTGTGATTGAGGGGGCGTGTTAAAGATGAAGATTAGATTTGTTATCTCAGATATCAGATATACATCTTCTGTTCTATCTGTTATAGATTCTGCTGTAACAACTCGTATTGTATCTGGTTTCTGTTATGTTTTGCCGATTCTGTAGCCCGACCGGCACGGGCACAACTGTGTATATATACATCTCTGATAATACACAGCGATGATGTGCTGAACTATTATTCCTCTATTCCTATTTTCTCCAATTCCCTTTACAAAAAGCAACTAGGATGCCGAACTGAGGAAGGCTAATCTGTGTAGTAAGGACGCTGCCGAAAGACGTTAGCATCCCGGATTTGTTGACGGTAAAGCCACAAAATTTAACTGAAAAAATGGTAGAGAAAGGAAGTAACTTATTAATACTGCTTACCATGAGAACAAGAACATGTTAATAGGAGGGTAAAAAAGAGAATGCCTCTAACCAATTTCAGGTCAAAACAGTCTCGTCATGCAACGGAGAAAAGGTCTGCAAAGCGCAAGCTGCAAGTAGCAAGTAGGGCACAACAAGCAGTAATGTGAACACACCTTGATCACTGCTCATAGCTAAAGAACTTCACGGCAGAATTTGGAACTTCCTTTCACAGTTTGTCCCATTGTCCTTAAAAAGTCCACAGAGGCCTTCGGTTCTCCATATATACTTAAGACCTTGAACTGTATTGTTGTACCTGATATTCTGAGGATTTTGAGCCTGCGTTAAGTAAGAAAACATGAGCCAAAGGTTGAACCCAAGTAATTTATTCGCACCCTGCATTTTCATACAAAGTAGATGAATACACGGACAACTTTAGCAACCATTGCATTAGGGTTCAGCAACAAATGTGACCTCTCTATGTACCACGATCTTCAGGGTGGTTTGGTGCTGATAGCGGAAGCAATAAATGTGCACTGAAAGGGTTTAATTTTCAAGTCAGATCCGCAAATTAGACATGCTCCTTCATTTGCGTGAACTGTTAATAATTGGCAACAAGGTAAAACATGTCTAGGAGCAAGAATAGATAGAACATATCCAGTACATTGGCATGGTGGAGATTTAGTTTGCATCCTATCTTCATGGTAGCTAATGTCAAGCAACACAAGGACATGTTGAACTTACCAAAATAAAACACTGCTAATATATTGGACATACATTTTTGGGGTCAGCTGTGGCAAACAGACCAAATTCAGGTAAAACTCTTAACCCCATCAGTCCATCGTTCAATTTTCGTGATAATAATAAGCCAGCAGATAACAAAAAAGCGAACGCATAAGAAACTCACTTGAAGCAGGATCCTTAATCGTTCAAGGGGAGAAATAGAAGTACGTATTCTGTGAAAAAAAAAAGCGTTGAGATGGACAAAACTCATAAGCACAAATATTTATCACCTATCAATAATTGGGCCTGGTAAATGTTCTTTTAGCTCAGAGGAATCTTTCCATGTTGCTGTGATCTGGGCTGCCGACATGAGAGAGTATTTCTCAAGATCTTTATGTTAGGTCTCTGGGACATAGAAAGAAAAGCTTCAGACTGGAAATGCCCCTCTAGCTTGCGATATGTCACATTTGCATGTGTAGTCTTCCCAAGACCTCCAAATCCCACAAAAGTGAGCACAACTAATTGTTGTTCAGATACACTCTTTTTCTCCGTCATCAATTGAATGAGCTCATCCCTCGGCCCATTGATACCCACAAGGCCTGCTGTCTCTGCATTGAGTGATAGCAGGCGAAGATCTATATTTGCGTTGCTTGGCTTGGGGGCAGCATCATCAACCTTGTACCTCTTTCGTCGCTCAGTGACCTCCATGACATGGAACTTAAGGCATTTGAACTCCTTGGTGTGTGAGATCATGTGATGAAAAATTGGTTGAATGGTGAAATTGGCATTGTATAGTGACTTTGATTATAGCATGTGTGGTGCTTGTGCATGTGCCATGTTGAGATAATTATTATGCTGGTGATAGCATGATGGATTCTGCTTGATGCAATGCACTCGTGTGAGTGGTTGCATGGATTGACTTTGAGTCAAGTCGTGGACTTGTGCTCGTGCACGTTTCAGTGTTTATTCATGTGCAGGTGTTGCTCGAGGGCGAACGTGGTCGATGACGGGACCGAACTAGGTTCATGGAGGAACCGAGGTTCGAGACTAGGTTCGTGGAGGAATCGAGGTCTTGATGGTCAAGGATGTCATGCGGGACGTTCGGACTAGAGAACATGCACATGGAGGTGGTTAGTTACGTAATTACAAAGGTGGGGGCCGTACATACGTGCAAGAGTTGTTTTTGGCCACGTTGGGCCAAGTTGAGATGTATACAGACTCTTTCCATGTTGGAAGTAGAGTTGTATTCTATCTCGTTAGGGTTGCTCTGTATAAATAAGGGGAGGTGTCCCCTGTTTATACTTGAGCGTTTAGGTTTGAGGGTTTGTACTCTTGTGTTGGAGTACTTTAGACAATGAAATAAAAATCAATCTTCTAGAGAGCTTCTTCTTGCGGTTGTGATTTGCTCTTGGCTTCGACATAGTTGATCAATCGCTTGAAGTTTTGTTCATCACAACAGTCACGAAGTTCATCACGGAGTTCGGTTCTTTGCAAAGGTATCATCTTGCAAAGGTAATATCTTTTGATCCGTAGATCCGATCGGATTGATTCTTGTTGGGTTTGATTCGTAATTGAATCTAGTTTCTACAGTTAAAATTTCACATCAATCCAACGGTTAGATCTTTGGTAATTTGTGGTCGCCCAGATTGATGTCCTGCTCGCCTGACTGCTCGCGTGGTCGCCCAGATTCAATCATCTTGCGAAGGATATAACTTTAGATCCGTAGATCCGATTGACCTGATTCTTTTTGTGTTAGCTGTGGAATTGAGTCTAGTTTCTACAGTTAAATTTCACGTCAATCCAACGGCTAGATCTTCAGGATTTTCTATTTTAGTGGATATATATCGGTCTGCTCGCCCAGACTGTGCGCGTGGTCGCCCAATTATTTACGTGGTCGCCCAACCTGCTCGCCCAAGTGCCAAACTGCTCGCCCAAGTGCCCAACCTGCTCGCCCAAGTGTCCTACTGCTCGCCCAAGTGTTCCATCGCCGCCCAGTGTCTTCTTGCCGCCTGTGTGCCCTACCCTTTCGCCAGTGCCCAAACTGCCGCCTAAGTGTCCTCATGGTCGCCAGTGCTCAAACTGGTCGCCAGTGCTTAAACCGTCGCCTAGTGTTCTCTTGATCGTCGCCTAGTACTCTCTTCGCCTGACTTCTAAACCGGTCTCCCAACCGTGAACTGGTCTTCAAGCAATTTGAGTTTGAATTGGGGTGTTTCAAAAAGTTTAAAAATAAGATTTTAGCTTCCGCGCAATCATTCACCCCCCTCTGATTGACGCCATCCGATCCTACATGGTGATCTTATGTCGAGTCATGGTTGTTCTCAATAAGTTCATGCTCCTATCAATGACCCCCCCCAAAGCCTTGTGGTTTGCTGTTGGAGTCACGCTCAACACGGAGGATAAACTCATCAACGCTGCCCTCGATGCCGTGGGGACAATTCATGCACCTCCTTCACCCAGTACTCTTTTTCGTTAGGATCCTCCACGTCTGACATCTTCTTTAGCAACACATGCATGCTCTGAAGCTCAGCTTTAAGGAACATGATCTCTCCCTTGGCTCCCTTGAGCAGCTTGTATTCATCGGTGAGCAAACATGCCAAGCTTCCCAGGTAGAGAGGGCATGGCACCCTGCGATGTATTCACCACTGCCTCCATTGCATTTCTTTTCTTGTGCTCTCAAGTTAGCAGCGTGTGGCTTTCTGTAGAGTGCTGAGTGCTTTGAGGTCACACAGGCACTTAAGATGAAGGAGGCACACTGAAAGATTCCTCTCATCAATTATTGATCGATCACACTGTTCTGAGGGCATATATGGTCTGTACCTCTGTTTTTTCCCATCATCTGTTATCAGTGGCGTATCCAGAAAATTAGAAGGAGGGGGGCTAAGACTAAGATATCAAAAACTTATCATTCGTGCAAGTTTCTATCACTTGTCGAATACTTTGCTCTTGAATTTTGAAAGCAAGTTTCTATCACTTGTCGAATACTTTGCTCTTGAATTTGCCGATGGATTTGATTTGGATAAGGGTGTAAAATATCTCTTCATTGTTATTTATTGATTATTTTCTGTTCAATAAAAATTCGATTAATTAGACAAACCAAATAACCAATTGAATCCAATCCAACCCTAATTAATAATCTACTAATCTACAAGCAATAAGTGTGGCGGCATCAGGCATGTACCGTGAGACATGAGTGACGGCGTGACCGGCGTCAAAGCCTGAGGAGAACTGGCGTAGCGGCGACGGCGTGACGCGTTGGCGACTTCATGATTCCTGTGTCCTATGCTGTGTCAAGCAAAAACAAACATCATTCTGGTTCCATACTTGATACTTCCATGTATATACATCTCGCTTTCCCTGACATAATCTATTGTGAGCGGTATGTGCAGAATCTGAACTTATCTAGTAGTCCTACATGGCTACATACTAGTACATGTACATCTGAAGATTTTTGGTTTGGCTTGGAAGTTGGAAGGCTTACGTTGTTCGGTTGTTGACTTGTCAGTGTTGTGCCTTGCGGGAGATGGGAGACGAACGACGACTCGACGAGAGACGATCAGACGAACGGAGTGCTTGCGGCCTTGTGGGAGATGGGAGACGAACGAACGGGTGCAAAGCGATGGAGCGACACACCAGAGACGAACGAACGAACGGACTGACGAACGGACGCGAAAGACGGGCGTCGGAAGCAACGAAACGTCGGAGACGGGAGTGCTGTTTTCTTGGGCCAATTTTAGACGGGTACAAGATCTGTGCTGGGCCGCGGGTGGGGCTTCAGCCCACCCGCGCCCTAGCTACAGTTCCGCCACTGTCTGTTCTCATGTAATTGTTTGTTTCATCCAAAAGTGCCGACAGTGGAGAATGAGGTGTCCTATGCACAATGCCAAACCAAAGAAAAAATAAAAGTTGATAGATACATATGGAATTACGGATGCCAAATCTCCTCATTTCTTTTCCTACAGTATGATAGTGTGATGCATGTCCCTTATTTGATGGAAAAAAATCACATGGTAGGCCAAAATTGGGCACTAAACGTTTTAGTTTGTGCATTTAAGCGCAAAACATTCTTGTTAGTACCAATTAGGTCCCTGCCAATATTTCTATGTAACATCCTCATTTTTCATAAAAATTAAATCACGCATATAGTATTTGTAAAAAAATAATAATAAATAAAAGATAAAAAATAATAATAATAAAATAAAATCTTATTTATAATAAAAACATTTGAAAAATGAGAATGTTCTTTTAAAATATTTTCAAAAAACTTGATTCATAAATTAAAGTTTGTTGATTATATAAAGATTTGTACAAGCGTCTGATTTACTAAAAGAATTTTTACAGAAAATCTATATATCGAAAAATTCCAAAACCAAGTTTATTAAATTCCAAATATTCCCTAGTATTTTAGAGAATTTTTCCAGGATTTTTAGAGTCATTTTACTATTTTATTCCAAGCGCTTCCTCTTCTTAACACTATTCAAATTCTAATGAAAATGGAAGGCACGTGTACTCAACTGTAGCATTGTCTTCTTCAACCGTGCATGTCCAGAGAAACGCCACTTTCTCTCTCCTCCATTAGAGCCTAACCGAAGCTTCAATAACTCCTCCAATTAATCACCAAAAATTCAATAAAAATCATATTCTGAATCCTCATCGCATCCTTAATCTTCCACAACCGTTCCCTGGATTAAAACTCCACTATTTGCTCTTTAATTTCCACGAAATCTTCATTGCGGCTGTTTCCTGTTCCCGCTTCCAATGCGCCTCTCCAGTCTTCCATTCGCATTATAAAAAGGGGAATTGGGTGCGTATCTTCGTCGCCAACCCATTCCTCCAATCCAAAAGAGCTTCTTCATCCTTGTTCCACCGGATTCTGCAGAAGTTCAAGAGCGTTCTCGTTTTCTTTTGGACGTTCTGTTTTTCGGCCGCCGTCACCGATTAGCCGCCCCTCCGCTGCCGTCGTCACCGCCGGTGAGTTCGCCGCGCCACGCCACCACCACTCAGCCGGCCGGCTAGCGCTCTGGACTTCTTTTCCTCCACGCCGGCCATTCTTTGTGTTCTGTATCGCGCTTGAACAATGCTGCTACAGTAATCGCGAGCTACAGCACACGTGATGAACAGTGCATCCAAAATTTTCTAGTTTGTACATGTTCTTTTCAGTAATTTGTTATTTTCGTTGCAAACTCGTTTTATCTCTAAATTGCATGCAACAAATTTTGTAAATTAGTAAAAATTAATACCTAGCTACCTTAATTTTACTAAAATTTTATAAATAAATTTATACTATTAAAATATTCACAGAAAGTCCAAATTTATGAATTTTTTAGTTTCTAAACTGTACATCCAAAAATGTCAAAATAAATTTTATAAATCTTACAAAATGCTAAACTATAGATCTGGAAGTTTTCATGAAATTATGAATTAATTTGATTTTCTGTATTTCCCGAATGTGTGTTTATTCGTTGTTTTTTTTTCGTGCAATAGAAACGTTTGACGCCGACGCCGTCGCTGACCAACAAGAAGAAGACAACTCTCTCCTCGCTGACCAAGGCAAGTTCCCAGCAAGTTCCTAGCAAATTTTTGCAAGTTCCATTGAAGCATGTTGATCCGTGTTTTGAAATGCTTTGTAGATTTACAAATTTACATGCTATGTTGATTAAAAAAAATAATACACTATGATAGATTGTAGTTAAATACCTTGTTAATATGTATGCTTGCTACATATTAATCCATCTGTCCTTTGGCTGCCCTAGAATGATTAATTATAATATAAATAGCTTGATACCTTGTTTAGTATAATAGTAGTGCTTAGTTATGCTAAATACTATTTGTATGTTTAATTGAAGGCTTGTCACTTGAAGTTCTGAATGATTGAGTGAAAATATTATTTTAAAAGGGCAGTTGGTGCTGCCAGTTTGGTAAAATAAAAGAAAAGATTTGGTATTTAAAAACTTGAATAGGGTGGAAGGTTGCAAGGCGGGTGCAGAATGCACGAGACTCGGGTTTGAGTATGTACCACCCTAGTCACCCTAAGGACCGATCCCTTGTGATTGTCAAACAATGTACAACAGTGCGCCCGCGGGTTCCGGTATGGGACGGGCCTGGCCGAGTAGCTAGTGAAAACTTGATTAAGGCATGCCAGACGGTGGAGTAGGCGTGGTTGTAGCCACAGGAGTCCTACAGGCACAAGAGGGGGCTTCCATTATGGTTGTAGCCATTTGGCGGTGAAACCTCAGCGGGCGTGACTTAGTTAAGATGTAGCTAGAGAAATGGCCTTGTGATTTTCACTTGGGGTTATATGCCAAAGGAAGTATATGACCAAAAAGAGTGAAATATCCCTCGCGGGTAAAGCGTGCAAACTCTGCAGAGTAAACAAACTATTCGAATAGCCGTACCCACGGTCAAGGGTAGACAGAGGGCGTTGTCACATGGTAGATTTTTCCTATTTGATTTCAAAATCATATTTTTATAAAATGAAGCACGGTTGGAGCCGTGAATGTTTTGGTTTGATAAAAGTCCGTGGTTGGAGCCACGAGGAAAAGATTTTAAAAGAAAACCACGGTTGGTGCTGTGGAAAAATATTCTTAAAATAAAACCATGGCCGATGCCGTGAGTTGGTTTATGTTTTGTTTTTCCATGGTTGGAGCCGTGTCCTGAAAAGTTTAAAACTCTCATTTCTTAAAAGAAAGTACCTTTGAAAACTGCTCTTCAAAATTCTAGTATAAAATTTTTAAAATTGGCTTTTGGCAAATTAACCAATTCCTTCCCTTGAATTCAACTACATACTGCATTCCTTTCCGGACTTGTTGAGTATGTTGCATACTCATCCTCGCTTTTTATTGCGGGGCTGCTTATTCCATAAAGCAGATCAGGAGATCAGAGATAGCTATCCAAGAGGCTGCATTCCACCGTTCGACATCTGCGATGAAGGCTTTGAAGAGGAGGATCATCCAGACGTCTAGGATCGCGTTTTCTCCGGTCTTTGCCTGTGGTGTTTTGGACTTTGCTTCGTCAAGTTTATTTGCCAGTTTAATGTTTCCGCTGCTGTATGACCTACGGGTCCAACTTTTGTAATAATGGGCCATGTCGGCCAGTACTCTGAATTAAATTTTTATTTATCGCATGGTTATGGTCCATACTGTTATGATCTGTGTGTACTAGCTATTGATTCAGGGACTAGTACAGGTAAACACAGCTGGGGCCCGTATCCTTTTTGCGGGTTCCGACATTCTACCAGTAGCTTACAGGTTACAAATGAATCAAAAAAGAACAAGTAAGCAGGTAGGAGTGGCAGTTAAGCTATATCTGATGATTTGAGGACCTACTGTATGCTATAGTAACTCTTCTTGACAACATCCCAAAATTCGGTGGGTCTATTCGGAATTGGATGGATCGAAAGCGAAGCAGTTGATTTGATCGAATGATTTACCTCCATTTTGGAGAAGGGGAGGAGCATATAGTTGAAGTACTGCCAGACATGGAGGCCACAACCATCGACAACAGCATGGCGTGGATCGACGGAGGCAACGAACTGGCGCAAGCACTAGAACGCGTCCTCCATTGCTGCAGGAGAGAGACGAAGGGCTCTGCCTCCACCCCGCCACCAAGGCTGCTAGTGCTATCTCTTCCTGCCCCGACCCGCCACACCATGGCTGCCATGGCAACGCCTAGTGAAGAAAGCAAACGGCAGTTGCTCATGTTTTGGGCTGAATCGCAGGTTTTGGGCTACTCATTGGCCCAGTTAGCCTGCAAGCAACACAACTGAATTTAACTGACTCTTTTGTTATTGAACCTTGCATATGTGTGTGTGTATATAGTTAAAGACAATAGGAGATTTGCCGTGATTGCATTAAAGGGAAAGAGAACGCGCTCTGTTAAGTTACTTACAAATAGGGAAAATCTTTACTCCTCTAAAAAAAAGGGAGTTAATGGAAAATATTAGATCTGATCTTTCGATTAGAGTGATAACTACAATTGATCGATGTGATGTTGATGACGAGGCAACTTGATAGGTTACAAAGAGAGGTATGTGATGATGATGATGCATTAACTAAAATCAAATTTACAATTCCTCCATTTGTTGGTAGATATGACCCTGAAGCTTATCTTGATTGGGAATTGCAATTAGATCAAAAATTTGCATGCCATGATTCCCTGATAATAAAGGAGTTAGAGCTGCTACTAATGAATTTACTGATTTTGCATCAATTTAGTAGAGGGAACAATGTAGACTACCAAATGTACTTGGGACTTGGGATGCTTTAAAAAGAGTCATCAAAGCTAGGTTTGTGCCTTTATATTTTTCACATGATCTGTTAAATAAATTGCAAAAATTAAAACAAGACAATAGGTTAGTAGAAGAATACTATAAGGAATTACAAATTGGGTTATTGCGTTATGGTTTGGAAGAAACCAAAGAAGCTAAAATGGCTAGAATTTTAGGAGAGCTTAACTGGAAAATTTAGGACATCATTGACTATAATGAATACAATTTTGTCATCCATTTATTTTATCTTACTTGCAAGGTTGAAAGAGATGTATAAGGGGCAACAAATGAGAACAAGAAGCAATTTTGGAGGCTCTTCTTCCTCCAAACCAAGTGTCGGAACAGCAAGAGTGCCTTTTTCATCTACCCTAAGCCGAGGGCATGCTACTTCTACTTACACACCCTCACGTGACCCCAAAGCAAGCAAGGCGACCATCGTTCAAGCTCCTACAAAATGTGCCCCAACCAAGAGTGCAACTTCAGTTGCTTTCACTGGATGTACAAGGGATGTCCAATGTCACAAGTGCAAGGCATTCTAGCACATCATGAGAGAGTGCCCAAGTTAGTGAGCTCTCATTGTGAGAGAGTTATGATCGTTTAAAATCAAGACTATTAGGCTAATTCCGAATTGGATTAGAATCCAAGCAAGGTCAGTCTGGACCTACTGTGGTAGTAGTGCTACTCCCTTCACTATGGTTCCTGAGTAAAATAATATCACATGATTTAGGTAGCAATCCATCCTCAATAGGAAAATTATGAACTCCTAGAAATGAGCTTACCTGATAGTTCAACTACATGTACGTGCCCTTGTCATAGGTCCTTACCTAGCATTTTGTGGAGAAGTATTGTGTGCATCCAAGGAAGTAATATCGTCATCGGTAGTAGTGGTGGTTCACCACCCCTCTAAATGGTTCATCTGTCATTTCACCATCTTTGTCACCATCATATGGCTTCCACAGGTAGGCCCAGAAAAAACTGAACAAAAACAAACCAACCAACCATTTAAAAACCAAAAAAACTCTAACAAACCAAAACAAATTATATTCACTAGGATCTTATGTCTACTACTTATAAGAGGGAGTTGGTGAGTGGGACATTCGTCCATCTCCCTACTCTCCTTTCATAGATAGATTGGTGCCGACATGTGGCCACATTTCCATCTCATTCGAATTTTTAGCTTCGAGAGAAAAAAAACTAGCATCACACTCATTGATCCTGTACTTGCCCTTATCTCATCAGGTGTGTGGCAATATATATAACATAAACAGAAGGGAGGGTCTCGAGGGCACACTAAGTGGTGACGCTGCCTTCAAGGAGGTGACAATCACTGAGCCAGCGGCGGGACGTAATCGACAATGCTAGTGAGCGCAGTGAGGTTGGAGATACTAGGCAGAGCTGGCGGGTCGCCAATTTGACTGACACAATGGCAGATCCAGTGAGGAGAAGAGTGCGGGCCTAGGGCATCACAGAACTTGATCTGGGCTAGAGAAGAAGGTGCACACCAGATCTGGCAAAGGTGAAACGTGCACGATGTAGTGGTTGATGAGTGCGAGGGGGCACCAATGCTCCACGCATTGATGTTAGGGCTAGAGTAGCTAGGAGGAAGTGGTAGTGAATCGAGCTATGTGAGGGCTCAATCCGAGTGGATCGAGCGGCCGCATGTTGGGTCCGGTGGAGAGGGCCACCAGTGAGGTCGGCGCCGATGAAGAGGAGCTGCGATGGGGTTGAGGCAAGCGCACGCCAGATTAAACGGAGGGAGGTGCAAGGCGGCTGGGAAAAGCGCTGGAGGTGGCTGAAATCATTGCCATCGATGGTGGTCAGAGGAGAAGAGAAGGGGGAGAGAGAGTTACAGAAGGAGAGAAATGAGCGAGAAGCAAGCAAATTTTACATGGCTGGGCTAGGTGGATCATTTGTTGATGATATACCCTTAAGACAATCATGGAAATGAATGTATCACATCTTATGTTTATAGAATAGTATAATTATTTTCTTTTAAATAAATATCAATTGGATTGATCAACAAGTACGTGATTTGTTTATGAAACTCTTTTCATATATGAATGTCTTTCAAATTATCCCTGAACGGTTAACATAACATAGGACAATTATGTTTCAAAGATTAGCACATGTATTGATTGATGACCATATTTCATGGGTCAAAGAGATATAGAGATATCTAATCAATAATGTAGACACATGTTAGAGAACATGCGTTCAATAGACTCATATGAGATACTATAAGAATTATTATATATTCTTATGTGTCATCATTTGGTCTCATATGTAGTGTATGTATGATACTTAGACTTGAGATCGTCATTTGTTTTTTTGATGTGTAATAGTTTACTTAAGGGCTACCAAACACTACTCTTTAACCAGGTAGTTATAAATGTAGTTTTTGGGTTTCCCATGAAACATACTGAGGTACATGAATGATCAAGATGGAATTTGTCCCTTCTACATAACGGAGAGATATCTCTAGGTCCCTAG
The DNA here is from genome assembly GCA_036346375.1 of Guadua angustifolia. NCBI lineage: Eukaryota > Viridiplantae > Streptophyta > Magnoliopsida > Poales > Poaceae > Guadua > Guadua angustifolia. Next base: position 38,933,993 of record CM070507.1, read on the forward strand.
GGGTAGATGGATTAAGGAAGTGCATGGCCATGCTGAATGTGATTGACAGTCAATTCAGATAAATTAATCCACTACAGTATAAGTGAATAGATCGAGCTGTTATAGGGTGACACAACTCTCGCCTTTGATTTGATATGATATACGAGTCAGCTTGCCAAAGGATGGCCATGCAGGTCAAGCAAGGCAGTAGGATCGAGGGTGAGACACAACTCGAGTATGACCGTGAAGGCGTGGTATAGGTTGCAACGGAGCTCAACCAAGCATTGTAGTGTAGTCGAGAGCACGGTGTGAGCCGAGTGCAGCGGTGGAGGGGTAACATGTGCCAAGTAATCATTGATGGTATTTTTTGTTTGTTCTTGTCACTTGATTCCTTGATAATTATTGTTTTTCCATTGTAACACACGGACACTGTTCTTGCGTAGTGACATTCCGTGAAAATATTCAGGGCAGTCTTTTGTGTTATACTATTTAGTATCCAACACCATAACAAATAGCAACTGGGAACCACTTTTTGATGGGACAGTAGAATTGTGTAGCAACTCTCCTTTTTGGTACAGAATATCAAGAAGGATGATCTATATGTATACAGTACTAGTCCTATGATCAGTAGCTAGTACACATATTTATAACAATTAGAGTCACAACCATACACAGTATTATTATTAAAGTGGAAGCTATTGATACAGAGTAGTCTTACAATTCAGTATATTATAGCAGAAGAATCAAAAGTCTTGTAGTGTGTCCATCCAACCCTCAGGCAACTGACAAGGCATAAACCCTAGAAAAAACTTTCTAAGATAATTCCCGCACCTTTTGTCAAACTACATGTCGACTGGAAGTTCACTATCTTCACCTAAAATCAACTAATAAATAAGGTTGAATACTTTCGTACTCAGCAAGATTTAAGATGGTATTTACAAATGCAGTAATACAAGCTATATCAAAGGAGGCTTCTATCGTTAATTTGCATAAAGCAAAATTTGATTTATAAATCCAATTGTAATTTGTAGAATGGAATTTGTAAAAGCAAGTTTGATTGATATGAAAATAACAAGTAAAGCATAAGTAATAACTCACAGTCCTCCACGACATAAGCATCGAGACATTCAATTCCTACCAACACCATTATTTGCCAACACGAGGCAAACAGATGAAACCAACCCTTTTTGAAAATAAGAAAACTTCTAACTCGTGCTGGCGCACCAAGATTCCCATGACCGTGGGAACGGCTTTTCGAAAAGATTTGACCCTCTGTAGAGGTGTACAGCTTTACCCATAAGAAATGTCATCCCCTTTTGTCAGACCAGTAATACACTTTCTTTGGTGCATCGGCAGGGAGATCATAACATAACCGTTATATTACCTAGTCCTAGCTTTGCACTAGCCCGGTGACGACAAACCCATGCTATGGTGTAATATTTGTATAGTCACTGTACAATAAATGATTAAGCATATCCATAGTATGGCGTACACTGTTGTATTAGCAAATGTTAGTCCCAACACCTCGGTGTGGGCGCCCCTACGAGCAATCAGTCACTGAAAGCCCGTACTACTCCAGCCTACCAATGTGCAAAGCTAGTTCTAAGTAACTTAGTAGGTTAAAGCTGTCCCATACTAGCACTTGTGGTTGTATGGTAATTCTTGAATTTAGCGAACACTGAGTTCAGTCCTTAATCTGACCCGGCGATAATCTCCCCTTACACTACGTGCAAGTCCATGCACCTTCGGCTATTGCCAGTAATCGCCTACGTCAAAACCATAATTTTGTTTTGAGTTTTTATACCAAAATACTAATAACCATCATCATGTCTCAATATCTCTAATGATCCGTTTATCCAATTTGTTCATCCCAATTCTAAATAATGGCTAAGCATGATTATTAAATCGCATATACCCAAAGTGACATTATATATTATCTAACCTTAATTCTAAGTTTATCAAGGTTCGCATGTCAATACTTATCGAGGAAGTTCTATGAAACAATAGGTATATCTACCGATACCACAAAATAGTGAATTTACATAATATAAGCACATGCATGAAACAATTTGATAAACAAATGAAAATTAAATACTGGGATCAATATGATCAAAGGGGTGCTTGCCTTACTTGTTGATTTTAGTCGTGAAGTCAGAGTCGACTGTCGCAGAATCTGAAACGTCGAAGTCGACTCGTAGCTCGTTCAAAATATAGCAAATAACAAACTTTCAATAAGGGTAAAAAGAAATCAGATAAAAAATCAAATAGAATTCTATTACATAGAATATGTGTGAATTAGGTTTAGAATTTCTTAATTGCATGTATTTTGTTACGAATTCAAGATGCAAAAATTATTTGGATTTATAACATTAAGACCGAATTCTCTCTATGGTAAGTTTTGAGCATCCGATGTTTTATCTAAATGTTTTCTGTATTTTAAAGATAAGGAAAATGTTTATCTCCTACTGTTTTCTCGGTTCATTTCCTTTATTTTGGCCCAAGTTGAGATACAAATATTTTTCTTTTTTTTTTCTTTTTTTAGTTTAGATATTTACTGTACAATATATATATACACACACACTACAACATTACATAATACATATACTGCAACAAATATATATATAAAAAGGTTTAAAAAAAACCCATCACTGCCAGTTTTGGATATGAAAATAGGACAGAGAGTTATCACTGCTGGTTGCCAAGGAAAAAGTGGCAGTGATACTACTTATCACTGCCAGATATTGTTGAAAATGTGGCACTGATAGTTACTTATTACTGCCGGTTATGAGAGATAACCGGCAGTGATAATTATTATCACTGCCAGATATTTATGAAAATACGGCAATGATAGTTACTTGTCACTGTCGGTTATGATCAATAACCGGCAGTGATAATTATTATCATTGCCGGTTGGACAGTATGAACCGACAGTGATAGTGATTATCACTGCCGGTTTTCATCCGGTAGTGATAGTCCTCGACTATTACTACCACTTAGGTAGTGTCGGATCCACATTCGACAATGATGCCGATGTGGACCCGGCTATAAGCACGTGTTCGGTACTAGTGGTTTCATATTCACAGCTATAATTATTGATTTCCCTTTCATAAAACATAAATATCAATTTCTAGTTTCATGTATTAATAAAAAAATTTAGTGTTTTTAGAAAATACATTTTTATCTTCTTGTATTAATGTGGGCAATTTTTTTAGGAAGTATTTTTATCAATTTTTTAGAAAATATTAGTTGAGCTTCACATGTTAACATATCTGAGAAATTTAGTTTCATATTCACAACTACAACTATCGATTTCCCTCACAAAATATATAAATGTCAATTTCTAGTTTCATGTATTAACATGTCTGAGCACAATTATGTATGCTAGTTTTTCATACATTTCTAAGAACATGAATACTTGGAAAACTCGGTTGAAGTTGTCTCAATCAACTATAAACAGCTATATAATTTCAGTGAACAAAAACTATCTGAAAAACTCGACTACCTCTAGTTACGTATTTCTTATTTAATTTCTCCAAGAAGTTCCATTTTCTACAAGTATAGTACATCACGCTCAGGGGTTCATCTATACATGGATCCTCCATTCCCCATTGCTAATAAACACTGCTTATTTAAATTTAAATTTGCACCACCTAGACTTGCATTTCTTTTTACTTAACACCACATTTTCTTACCTCTCGTTGCAAATCGCACCAAGGAATCAATTCATCTTCTTTGCCTTCATCCAAAGAAGGCAAAACCAGAAACCGACGAAAGAACAATCAGCAAATACTCAATTGATTACAGAACTAACCACTTCCCCAACTTGGAATCAATGCAATAAAATGCACAACTAGGAAAAACTCAATTGAGAAGAGGAACTTCACAAGCAGACACAAAATCGAAGAGAACTCCATTCTCTTAACAACATAAACCAATCCTCCCACCTTGAGCCCTGAGGTGGAAAGCTTCACATCGAAGAACCACTCGATTAAAAACAACACAACACACTAATCCCAAAACCAACATTTCGGGAATAGCAAAACGATCCTAAAATCCAACATTTTCCATTATATCTATTTATTTCCTTTAAATGGCAAGTCCAAAGACTATTATCACACTATTACATAAGTATGCATTCTTTCTTCTTCATAATCTTCCATCCACTAACTCCACCACTAGGCGAAGCATAACTCGTATGGCAATTTCAATTGCCCACCAAACAAAATGCCTTAAACAAAAGGCAACCATCCAAATGGTTACCTTCCATAGGTGTTTAAACCTAAGCTCATCTTACATCCCATTATCTCTAAAATTCTTGCACCTTTAACAATAAAGATTTCAATGATCCCACTAATTAGCACCTTTGGGAAGACCCAACAAACTTAGCAAAAATTTTATAACCACTCTTCCTTGGATTACTTTCTCCAGAATTTATCCTTTCGACTAATTACATCCGCGTTCAGAAATGTTATCAGCAACATTAACAATTTCTCCCCCATAAAACTCATCAAAGAAAACAGGTTAAAATTTTATCCCGAATTAACCTACCATCCAAAATTCCTATTCGTCAACCATATGACGAACACAAAGATCAACTATCTAAGTAACCAATGATTTAGACAATTGAACCCCCTCAACTTATTTAACAAGTTCCTCAATCAAATTTATTATTACTTCTTCGATAAAATCATTTCTAACCTTACGCAACCTCCACTTATAACCGTGGATCACCATGACCCACAAAATAATTCTTGCCATCTATCCAATTAGGGTCGACCACCTTATCCCAACAACATAAACATTCTACTAACCCTCTACGGGAAGATTTTCAATCAATCTACAACTTACTCTAACTGTCCTATTTTCCTTTCCAGAAAAACCAACCAAAACTTCCAAAGAAGCTCGACTCTCAAAAGACTTAGAAAATGACAGGACTCAAGCCTGGTCATTCAACAGATCCCCAAACCAATCATCAAACCCCAAAATTCCACAAAGGAAAGGAGTTACACAAATAAATTAACGGAAAGGAAAAGCGAATCGGTCGAATAACACTTTTCCTTTAAAGCCCCAAACCTTAAGTTTTTTTTTCAAAACTTCAACTTGGAGAACAACAACACAAAGAAATTCATGTCTTTTCCCGCCAACGACCAACAAGGCGCAACACCAAAACCCCTTTTCTTTGACTTAAACCCAAAAGACCAAATGAGTCAAAGCCTGGAAAACTTACTCCATCAATGCTCCCATCTACAGCAGAAGTACAACAACTCTTTTTAAACTGGGAGAACAACCAACACAAGAAGGAATCCATAACTTTCTACACAAAGCAATCAAAGAGGTGCAAAACGATACTCTTCACTTTACCGCAAGACAAGATTCAACCCTTGTCACGACCACAAACTCCGAAACACAGATAAATCACAAAGCTCCCACGACAAAAGAGAGTCACCAAAACGAGTTTCTCAACCACGAAAAACAAGAAATCGATTACTCTCCGATTTACGGCAAAGGAATTAGAACTATCCTCACCCGGGATTATGGATCCTCCGGTGCTGGCTCTCAACTGCTACACCGACCAACACGGCTACACGACAAGGCCGAAATCTCTTCGGCACAAGGAGTCCCACCAAACCCCGCTAAGCACTCTACCACTTCAAGAATAGTCATAAATACTACCAGAGCCTTAACAAGACTAACATATAACATAATCACAAGTATCAACATAGCATCAATAACAAAATAAGCATTGTAACACAATGCAACGATATCCCATCCCTTTCGTACTGTGCATCAGAGTGTGTCAAATTTTAAATTAATTCATCATTCTACATCAAGTTTTACGGTTATTGCCCTAGGGCCACATTTTAAAGGTTCAACCTGAACCATGTTTCTACCTTCGCACAGCAAAATTTTAATTCATTCTAGAATTACTCACTACATTCAAACACCACAGACCTGAAACTCGCTCTGATACCAACTGTAACACCCCGACGCTCAACGCGCCACGGATGTTACCAAAAACTCTAAATAACTAAAGACAACTCTATGGAAAGACTGAAATCAACCTTTACACGCTTAAAACCGGCTTAAAACTAAGCCACCGAAATTTACAAAATTTCGGCATGACCTCTCTAGAACAGAGGACATCCACTCAGCAGACAAAAGAATAGTAGCAGTTATGACATCATTCTAGCAGGTCCTTATTTAATCAATCACATACCCAACAGAAATTAATAAATTTCACCACGATGAACGATAAATTACAGTCACATTAATTACATCCAGATTTAACGAATTGGTTAAATAAAATGTTGGAGACCGCAGTCGTGCACGTGTTACTACTCCTAACCCAGCGAGCCAGCTTCAAAGTACCTAAAACAGGAAGCAAACAAGCGTGAGTCCAAGACTCAGCAAAGCACACGAGCGTAACAATTCCAATTTATCATAAGTAAAACAAAAGCATGAACACAAGAGCAAGTAGTACGAATGAAACACACCCGGACAATACGCATTTATACCCATTTAAAGCAATAACTTGATCATACCACAAATTTGCCGCAATCAAGTCATCAACTTGATAATAAAACCATTCAATGCCCAAGAAACATTACTCAACTCTAAATCACAACGTCTCCCGACTCAACCACCCCTTTTTGCAACTCAAACCATTTTCATCACTTTTAGTTGAGTTCATAACTCGACTTCCCTCCACGATATTCATACAACATAACTAGCACGACAATGAAATGCGCTAACTCATCGAATTCGATTCAACCTCCCCTTTTTGGGTTGAGTCAACGACTCAACCTTCCTTTACCATCACCGCAACCCATACTTGCAATGCTATGCAATGCGATATGTTTCCATGTTCAAATGCACTTTTCAATGAGTATACCGGTCACCGACCATGGAAACAATCCATGAAAACTTTCTCATTCACATGCTTATATACTTCCTCAGTCACATTCTCATTTATGCAATGCAATGCAATGCAATGCATCATGCCTCTTGGCGTAGCACATACCGGTATTGCCGAGCACCACCCGTCGATGCGTGCCCTCAAACCCAACCATCCCGTGGAAGGGGCCTGCCGAAACAGGACTTGCCCGCTACTCAGTAGTGGGTCCTACTCTTAACACCGCTCCCATCCACGCCAGTGGATGGGACTACGGTGTAGGATCTCTTAGCACTCCGGATTAGTCATATATTCCATATGACTTTCTCACCGACCTGGCTCGATGCACTTTTCATGAATGCACTTATGCAAATGTCATTCCCAACATTCTTATGCATATTCTCCACATTTATATCTTTATGATCACAATTAACTTCTATACTCTTATAAATACCATACTCGCAAACTATGGCCACAATCAAGCCATTCTCATGATTTCAACATCCATATTAGCCTAACCACATACATAAATATAGCCAAATTCTCACATTCCTAAGTCACTAGCGATACTAGCATAATCAGATTCAACCATAAGACATGGCAACTTATAACAACGTTTCTGTCATGCAACTACATCCTACAGCCACCGAGCCATGCTCACACAATACACTTGCAATTAAATGCTCACATATACTATCTTTATAAATGACTTAACCACTTGAACCAAACTCATGTTAGCCCCAATCACTCGAACAATATACTCACTATAATCAACCTTACTAAAATCTCGGTCTCAATTATAGTTCATCTAATTAACAGAGCAACAATTAAACTAAGGAGCATCACATATGAACACACATCCACACTCAATAACACGGTGTACTTGCATCTATTCCCTTAACCTTTTAATCATCATAAATATTTTCATAAGATGAAACACTTTCTAGTTATATCCAAGCAAAGCTTATCTCTTGCGTATTCATCGGCAATTACATACACTAAGAGCAAACAATCGATTACTCCTCCTAGCCACAATCTAGGGAATGCACTTGCCTTAAACCTCTTGAAACAGTGTGGCGAGAAGTTGACGGCACTCCCGGGGTCACACCACCTGCAAATAGGCATAACCCACTAAAAATCAAGCCAACCATTTAACCACAACAACTCAGGACAACCACGATTCTACATGACCCTCCGAAAACCTGAAAACCAGAAATCTGTCCAACGGGACAGCAGACTTCCAACAAGCATAACTTGAGTTTAACAACTCCAAATCAAATAAACGAGTACATTTTCTCGAACGGAAGGAAATTTCCCACCTTTTTCTAAGTATACAAAAAGCATGATTCGGCCTCTAAGTTCCTCTAATCTGCAGTTGAACACAGACTGCTCCAATCACGGCACAGTTTGGACAGCGCTCGGTAAAATAGCCATAACATTTAAATGACTGAACAAAACTTAATGATTTTAGTCTCTATTGAAAGGTAATTCGATTATCTATAACTTTTACAATAGCCAGACCCCCAGGAAATACTTGCAAAATTTTCAATTAGCAGTCCAAACAGCAGGACAGAATTAGGCTCAAGCAAAACTCTCCAAAAACACTCTAGACTCTAAATCCCTCAACTAAATGCATCTCAAAAACAAAGATCCTAGCTGGGAATTTGATCAAACACCTTACATGCAAGCAATAAAAACCCCCAAAATCCTAGGGTTTTACCTCAAGTCTTTCTCATGGAGGAAAGAGGGAGGTGGGGGAGAGCTGGCGCTGGCTGCTGCTGACTGCTACGGCTGGTGCTGCTGCTTCTAGTTGCTGTCGCCCAGCAGGAGGGTGGAGAGGGGCGCCGGCCAGGGGAGCACTCGCCGGCCAGGGGAAGGAGCTGGGCGCCAGAGGAGAGGCGCGCCTGGAGGGAGGAGAGGCGCCGGCTAGGAAGAGCTGGGCGCCAGCAGGAGATCGCCAGGGAGCAGCGCCGAGGGGAAGAAATCGCCAGGGGAAAGGAAAGCCAGAGAGGAGGCATCGAGTGAGGGAGTGAAAAGAGGAAGCCAGTAGGGGAGGGGCTGCTGAGGCAAAGAAAAAGAGGGGAGAGGCGATGCGACTGAATGGCTACGGCCAAAAAAACTGGAAAAGCGTTTTGCAGTATTACAATAATGAGCTTCATTAATGTTCGGATGGCTCCCTCGTTAAACAGATTTTGTTACATGCTTGTCCAGAATTTTAGTTTCATGAATTCACAAATATACAAAATACAATTTTATAAATTTGGATTTTCGATGAAGATGAGTTAGAATCCAAAAGCACATATGAAGTGGATTGTAGATTCTAGTGTATATGAGTGGGCTAGATTGTGAGAAATGATTTCTAAAATTAGGTTGTTTGTTTTTTATATTGCTTTTGAGACCGGAATCCAGAACCACTTGAAAAGCTTATATTTTGTCCTCACCCATGAGATCAATTAAATCGATGGAAAAACAAAAACTACTAGACAATGACACACATAATACCGCAACGCACAGGTACTGGTTGTATTTCTAGTATGAAAATTGTAAATGTTTTGTTTTGGAAATAAAGTTAATATCTGATATCATTTATTTCTTGTTTTGTCATCTTTTCAATGTAAACAACAAAAGGAAAATCTTTGAGGTTCCAATAAGATAATGATCGTATCTATCAATCTCATACTGAATTTCGCTTGTGGCATGACCTTACTAGTTGTGTTGACTAACGCATTAACTGACAACAGATTTGGTAGTAATTGAATCTATTATTCTACGGTAAAAGGTATTCTTGATTTACTATCAGGTTGCATTTCTCAGTATGGTGTTGTTTGCATGTGCTTCGCAGTACGTTTTGGCCAGCATGTGGAATAGTCTAATCTGCGCTTACACGCAGGTTAGCGCTACCGCATATATATACATATATGTACATACATACGTACATATATACAAACAGACATACACACACATATATATACAGACAGACAATACATACATACATACATACATATACACATACATATATACATATACATATACACACATATATATACACACACATATGGAAAATGGTTCTATACTCTTAGGATTTACGTACTCCCACTCTATGTATACCGTTTAAATGATATTATTATACATCTTTATCATTTTGAGTATACTCTAATCCTGATTATAACATACTCCAAAGTGAGTTCTATGAAAAATCGAAAGATACACTACAAACTCGGAAGGACCTTAAACTCTTGGAACTGAGGAACGACCTACATCCCGAAAAAAAAGGGAAATGACAACATTACCTACACCCTGCGAGCTACACTCTAATCAAAGAAGAGAAAAAAAGCATGATAGAGTTCCTGAACAGTGTGAAGGTCCTTTCCGGATACTCCTCGAATGTAAAGAGACTCATAAACACGAAAGAAAATAAAATCGTACACATGAAATCCCATGACTGTCTTGTGTTAATGACACAGTTGCTCCCAGTGGCTGTGAGAGGCATACTACCCGAGTGGGTACGAGGGACAATCACAAAGCTGTGTTCTTTTTTTAACGCGATTTCACAGAAGGTCATCGACCCAGATAAACTAAGTAAGCTGCAGGATGACGTGGTACAAAGTGTGGTTAGTCTTGAGATGATCTTTCCTCCTGCATTCTTTGATATTATGGTTCATCTCACTGTTCACCTTGTCAAAGAGATAGGTATTCTTGGACCCATGTATCTACACAACATGTTCCCTTTCGAGAGGTACATGAGTGTGCTAAAGAAGTATGTTCGTAACCGTTCTTGTCCAGAAGGATGCATTGCCGAGAGTTATGGGACAGAGGAGGTGATTGAGTTTTGTGTGGATTACATTAATGATCTAAACCCAATCGGCGTCCCTATATCACGCCATGAGGGGAGGCTACGGGGAAAAGGGACACTAGGAAGGAAAGCAATTGCATGCAATGATCTTCTTACATTTAAGCAAGCACATTTCACGGTTTTGAAATAATCAACTGTAGTGGCCCCGTATGTCCTTGAGCATAAGAATATTCTACGCCACGATTTCCCGGGGAGGTCTGAGGATTGGATAACACTGAAGCACATGGATTCTTTCGGCGTTTGGTTACAAAAGTACATCCTTTTGAAAGGGTCAGACAATGAACAGTTGCAAACGCTTGGCTCGGGGACCATCTAGTGAAATCGTGACATTCAAGGGGTACGAGATAAATGGTTACACATTCTACACCAGATCCCAGGATAATAAGAGCACCAACCAGAATAGCGGTGTCCGTATATACGCCAAAGACAACAAAGGCAAGGTGGAAACATATTATAGTTTCATAAAAGAGATATGGGAGCATGACTATGGACCTTTGAGGGTCCCTCTATTTAAGTGCCAATGGGTCAAACTGACTTCAAGCGGCGTGAAGGTCGACAAATACAGTATGACAATCGTGGACCTCACGCAAGTCGGCTATAGGCGCGAACCGTTCGTCCTCGCGAACGATGTGAGACAGGTCTTCTACGTAATGGACATGTCAAGTAAACCTAGGAAGCAGAAGGACAAGCAGAAAGATTGTAGTACTAAGCCAAAGCGACACGTGGTTCTCCAAGGCAAACAAAGGATTGTTGGAGTTGAGGACGTCACAGACGAGGAAGAGTATAGTCAGTTCGACGAGATCCGTCCTTTCGCTGTAGATGTCGACATAAGCCTCCTCAATGACACAGACGTGGATACTCCTTTCATACGTCATGATCATAATGAAGGAATACTTGTAAAGACAAAGTATGTTACTACTGTATGAACTATGTATATGTAACACGGGTCTTCTACTGTATGAAGTGTTTATTTGGAATGAATGTAAAGTGCCAAAATTCTGGAATGAAACTAAAGTGCTAAAAGCTTTTTTAAAAAATTGTGAAATGAAAGTGAAGTGCTAAAAGCTTTTTTAAAAATTATGGAATGAAACTAAAGTGCTAAAAGCATTTTTTAAAAATTCTGAAATGAAACTGAAGTGCTAAAAGCTTTTTTAAAAATTATGGAATGAAACTAAAGTGCTAAAAGCATTTTTTAAAAATTTTGAAATGAAACTGAAGTGCTAAAAGCTTTTTCAAAAATTATGGAATGAAACTAAAGTTCTAAAAGCTTTTTTAAAAATTCTGACATTAATTTTACAAGCGGTTGGTACTAACAACCGCTTGTATATATTAATTTTACAAGCGGTTGATAATACCAACCGCTTGTAGAAAGCTGTAGAGTAAAAAAAGAATGGCATGGGGGCGTGAGCGGGGTTCGAACTGGGGTGGACGAGCCCGCACACTCAAATGCCACACGCTAGCCAGGGGGGAGGAAGAGATCTTATCAAACAATATGGGCGCCATATTATTTTGAATATTACCCGATCAGCACTTCTACAAAAGGTTGGTATTAATAGCCGCTTGTAGCTTGCGCTCTACAAGCGGTTGATAATACCAACCGCTTGTAATCTGATATCCACAAGCGGTTATTAATATGAACCGCTTGTAGAAGTCCTCACTCTACAAGCGGTTGGTTCTAAAAATCGCTTGTAGAGATCTTTTACAAGCGGTTGATAATACGAACCGCTTGTAGAGGTGCTCCCTGTATAAAGTTTACACAGCCCGCCTTTTTCTCACACCCCAAATTTTCTAAGTCCCCGCTCGAGACCCCGCGCCGCTGCCTCCTGTGTCTCTCCGACCGCCGTCGCCTTCGTCGAGAAACCCGCATCGCCGTCCTTGTCGACGTCGTCGCCCTCCTCCGCCACCCAACCATCCCGGTGCCACTCCACCCCAGGCGCCACTCCACCCCCACGCCAGTCGACCCCCGCACTGGTGCCCTCATCGCCACCGCCACTCCACCCCGCCGGCGCCTCCTCCGCCACCTCGCCGACGCCTCCTCCGCCACCAAGCCGCCGCCACACCGCCATTCCACCTCGGAGGACCGAGGTACAGCGCTGTGCACGCCGTCATCCTCCCTCTCTAATTCGGCTGCCCACAAGGTGTTTGGTGAAATGCCCACAAGGTGTTCGGCTATTTTGTGGTGATCTGATGGTGTGTGTGGCTTAATTGTGGTGATCTGATGTTGCAATATTATTCATGCATGCTAATTGCAAGCTATGGTTGCTAGGCAAGTGTGTGATGGTGATGAGCCAGAAGCTATTGAGTAGGATGTTCTATTTTTTTAGGTTAACAATGACTGTCATGAAATAATAAAAATAAAGAATAATATTAGTAGTAAGAAAATGACACTGAATTTGATAAAATCACACAATTATGTTGATTATGGATTTTGATCTACAACGATATGTTCATCATAAGGTAATTCATTTTCAGACACAAGATAAATTTGATAAAATATAGAGAGGCACCATACCCATTTGTCTCTTATATGCGAGAATCTTGTCGAAGATTCTGAAACTATGCGAGAATTTGATAAAATCACACAATTATGTTGATTATGGAATTTCGGAAGCTCTTCTTTCATGCATAGTAAACTGTCTTGAATTCTCTAGTTATGAAATACTCAAGTATAATTTGTGAAAAAATAACTAGCTACTATCTAAATTTATTCCAGATCGATATCCCCTGAAATTATGGCACTACTGTTCACAGAGGCTGGTCAGATGAAGATAAGGACTCAGTAAAATTTGCTTAATAAAAAATAATGAATCATTCTTATTCCACTCTAATATGATATTCAAAAAATAAAATAAGGTTATAAATCCACAAATAGAATGTTAGTAGTCTATTACACCAAAAGAAAGCAAAGCAATCATTCCATGTCAACCAAACACGTCACCTCGTGGCCACCTCTCGGTGTCTTGGCGCTCTCTGGTGATGTTGGTTGTTGGAGAAGGTCTGGGCAGCTTGTACCAGCCTGCAACATTCAAGAAGTGGATTTATAACCAAATTTTATTTTTTGAAAATCATATTAGTGTGAAATAAGAATGATTCATTATTTTTATTACAATAAGCAATAATATTCTAAAGAATATATGAATTTTTTCATTTTGAGATGTATATGTATCATGTGAATTTTTCTAATGTATATGTATCATGTGTAAGTATATGTGAAATGTATAAGTATATGTGAATTATCAATTGTATATGTATCATGTGAAATGTGTTAGTATATGTGAAATGTATAAGTATATGTGAATTGTCAATTGTATATGTATCATGTGAAATGTGTAAGTATATGTGAAATGTCAAATTGTATATGTATCATGTGAAATGTGTTAGTATATTTTCAAGTTGAAATAATATTATATTTGTTTTGTGGTGCAGAGGAAAGGAATTTATTACAATATGCTTGTGTTGTAATCTGTAATATGGTTGTTTCAAAGTAATATGATATTTATGTCAATATTTTTTCGGAATTAGGATAGATGGCGCAACCAGGATGTGGTGACCCTACTTTCGACGAGGGAGAACAGTTCTTGCTGGACTCCATCGCGCTGGGTAGCATCGAAGGTGATGCTAACGCTGCTGCCGCTGAGGCTAACGCTGGTTCCGGTGAGGCCGTTGAGGCTGCAGCCGATGAAGCCATGACACTAGAGCCGCTGAGTCCGGTAACACTGGTTCCGGCCAGGATGAGGTATAGCCAGAAGAATATAATCCCCATGGACATGTTAATTAATCGCAATTCATTAATATAATAGACTCTGACACGTTTATACATATGTTTGTGTATTTCAAGCCCCATACATCGAGCAACCAATCCAAGCATCGGGGACCTAACAAGAAGCCATACACAAAGCACGTGTTTACCGACGTTAACAACGAAGGGATGCTGGTTGCCCCTCTTTCAGTAGTTGGGCCGTACAACAACGCTTGCGGTTACCACATGAGGGATCACATCCTAATTAGCATCAGAAAATGGGCCGAAGTTCCTCAAGCTACCAAGGACCTTCTCTGGCAAGATATTAAGGAAAATTTCACATTTCATTAAGGGTCCGAAGACAAGGCCAAGAAATTCACTCTGAAGAAGATGGCAACAATGTTTCAGGCGTGGAAGACGTCTCTCAGCCGCAAGTATGTCCAGAAGGGAGAAAGACCCGACTTCAACCAATTTCCTAAGCTGGTGGATCACTGGGAAGCATTCGAGGAGTACAAGCTGTCAGCTGAAGGCTAGGCTGCGAGTCAGAAGAACAAGGCCAATTCATAGATGAAGAAATACCACCACCATCTTGGCACCGGTGGTTACCTTAAGGCTGTACCGAAATGGGAGAAGCGGGAAGAAGAATTAATGGCGAAGGATGTCACACCGGCTACCGCAGAGTGGGAAGAGCGCCTGCACAATTGGTTCATGGGTCACGGGGGGAGCCTTTCAGATGACGGCAGCTTGGTGATGGCACCAGGAGTGCAAGAGGCTGGTCAAAGGATTGTACAAGCTGTTGAGCAGACTCAGGCAGGTACGTTGGTGACAGACACCTCTGTGGGGACCTGGATTAACCAAATCCGAACCCTCCTGTGCTTCAACCGTGCTAGTCCGAGAACAATGAAGCGCACAAAGATACAAATGATGATAACACAGACATATCATAAAGTAAATAACAGTAATAAGCAAAAGAGTGTAACAACATAAACATCCATCATCACATTATTACAAGTATGGAGCCTTACGGCTTAAGTGAAAATGTAGCAGCGGAAATGTAGAACAAAAAGAGCCAATCAGTGTGCCCATAGGCAACCGACTAGGGTACGCTCCCTAGAAGATCGCGTCATCCTCCTCATCAAAGTCTTCACCACAGATGTCGAACGGTGCAATGCCTGCTCTAATCTCTTCATCTGCTTTATGGAATAAGCAGCCCCGCAATAAAAAGCGGGGGTGAGTATGCAACATACTATGAAGTCTCTAAACTTAATGCAAGTAACTAAATGCATGGCTTGAACAAAGGAAGCATATAGGGTTCATTTGCATAAAGCGAAATTGAAATTTAAATACAAGTAATAATTTCATAAAGCAGCATTTAACAAAATGTAAATAGCATAAATAATTAAACTTGAAGTATAACAATTTTCCAGGTTCCAACTACCTGGTTGGCTCTAGCCGCCAAACTAAAACCCGGGAGCTCCAGCCGCTCACGGATTCCCATCCACATTTTTCATTTTAAACCAAATCCATCATTTTCCATTTTAAAACCAAAACCGAAAAAATCTACTATGTGAAAGCGTTCACGCTTGCCCTTATCCGTGAGGCACGGCTACTCAAGTAGTTTTTAAGACTCTGCAGAGTGGTACACTTTACCCACACGACATGATCAACCCGTTTTGCTGTGCCAAGAACACACTTCCTTTGGTGTGTCGGCAAGGAGATCATGACAAGGCCTTTACAATGCATATACTGCTACCGACTCCGCCCACTAAGGTTTCGCTCTCACAATTTCTTGCGCCTTGCAAGTGTCGTCTCGACAAACTCGCATGTTTCATCGGCGAAGTCAAATAACGATACATGCAAATTACTTAGCCAGTCGTACCCATATAGACATGTGGTTGTCTTGTATAGCATGGCCCATGGTAACACACGACCGGTCCTTAATTGACTAGGGCGCATAATCACATTCCGAATTTTTGTGCATCCCGCACCCGCCATTCAACCAATCCGCCTTGTCTAAATCATTTTTCACTTTTAATTTCAAATTAATACCGCAACACCAATTGCCATAATTTCCACAATTCATTTTGAATCAAGAATGAAATCATTTCCATAATGGTAAGGTACCGACGTGATTAAGCATGGCTAAGCATTTTCTACCATTCCCAAAATCAAAATGATTACCATTAATTACAGTAATTAGTTTTCCTAAGGTGTCAAAGGTTGTCAAGTTGAATATCAATGTGGCATAACAATTTGGCAATTAACTAAGCATTTAAAATGACATTAAAATACAATTCATCATTCAAATAGCATGCAATAATTTAAAAACAAAATAGCATTTCATAATCTTGGGTTCAATATGGTCAAGGAGACTTGCCTTCAACCTCTACCACTGCTGCAACCTCCGCTGGATGCTCCGCTTGCTCAACCGATGCGTCGTCTACACGCGAAACACGCAAATCGAGGCAAAAATAAATAAAACAAAATAAATAAAATCCAAAAATTCAAAATAAAGACACCAGCAGATAGATCTCGATTTTAGATGAATTTAGAAATTTGAATCGTTCGAATCGGAGTTCGAACGGAGGAGAACGGGCCTTCCGAAGTTTAAATGGAGAGAAAATCCAGAAATAAAAGAAATCGACACGTGGCGGCTTCGGATTGGCTGGATTTTGGATTTTTCGGGAATTAATCGGAAAAAGAAAAAAAATAGTATCGCTGACATGCGGGGTCCGCGTGTCATTGGATCGGTCTATAGTGAACCGGGTGCATGGTTTATGGGTGACAAGGCATACACGTAAGACTATGGCTCACGTGGCAGCGTCGTGGCGACACATGGCACACACGCGGCGGTGAGGTGGCATTACAGAGAACATGTGGCAGCACGTGGCTCACACGTGACAGACATGTGGTGACACGCATACTATAGCGGTGAGTTGGCCAACACGTGGCGTGACGTGGCGATGATGTGGCGCAGGTGTGGCGAACCGGGGTGAGGTAGGGCTGACGTGGCGGTGACATGGCTAGCACGTGGTTCACACATGGTGCCAGGTGGCGGATGACTCGGCGCAACACGGCGACAAGGCGACACGGTGTCGCTGACGAGGACGCCACGCGAGGATTAGGGCTTACGTGGCACAAACGTGTCGCAGATGTGGCTAACACAGTGCGATCAGGCTGATATGGCGCATATCTGGCGTGCACGTGGCCATGATGTGGCGGCTGGTGTTGATGTGTGTACTGACATATCCGATGTGGCGGTGAAGTGGCATACTTATGTGCACACATGGTGATGATGGGGCTACAACATGGCGCTGACTCAGTAAGTGAAGAGGAAAAGGGTTTGGAGTTTATCGTTGAAAGTGGCGCAGATCCGATCATTTGGAAGAGGATCGGACGGCAGGGCCTGGTGAAGCAGTCACGACGTGAGGCGGCGGCGCTCCACTGTCGGAGTTGGAGAAGATGAGAAGCAAATCGGCGATGGAGTGTCGGAGTGATCAAAAGAGTTAGTGCCTTCGGTAGAGGTTGACGAGATGAATTCGGTGGCATCAAGATGGCGGCGGGACTCACCAATGGCGAAAACCACAATGAAGTGCCCGCTCGATGAAGAACTTCGGCGAGGCAGTAGTGGCGGTAGGATGTGTCTCCGGCGATGAGAGTTAGGGCAAAATGGGCGGCGCAGGGAGGAGAACCTCGGGAGGTGCGCGGCGCGGCGAAATTCGGGTCGACGTGGTGCGTCATGGATCGTTGGATCGGAATCATACGGTGGAGAATAGGGACAGTTTGGTTAGGGTTTACTGTGGAAAGTGGCGGCGCAATTACGAGCCGTTGGATCGGTCCAACGGTTGAGATTAAATCGAGTTAGGGTTTTCGGTATAATGGGCTGAGCGGGAAAGTTTGGGCCGGCGATAGTGCACAGGAGATGGGCCGAGCGAATGAACAGTGTAGTCGGCCCGGGAAAGAATTTGAGGATTTTTAATACATTTCCAAAATCAATAAAATATCAGAAATTCAAATAAGCTTCAAATAGTTCCAATAAATAGCAAATAAATCCGAAAAAATCTCCAAAAATTCAGAAAAATCCAATGAAACACAAGGAACCCAATAAAAATATGAAATAATTAATTTGAGTTATAAATTAATCATATTAAATCCTTTTTAGATTCTAAAAATTCAAATTAAGCTAAATTTGATTCAGATAAATTACCACGATTCGGATTTTTGAAGTTCAAGCTCAGGAAATTAAAAATGAGAATGTTACAGCTCTTTGCTCACCCCTTTTCCATCATCTGCTTTTTGGAATAAGCAACCCCCGCTATAAAAAGCGAGGGTGAGTATGCAACATACTCGCAAGTCTCGGAAACTTAATGCAAGTAACTAAATGCAAGGCTTAAACAAAGGATGGCATATATGGTTCATTTTGCATAAAGTGAAAATTTAAATTTAAATACAAGTAATAATTTTATAAAGCAAAGATTTAACAAAATGTAAATAGCATAAATAATTAAACTTGAAGTATAACAATTTTCCGTGTTCCAACTACCGGTTGGCTCTAGTCGCAAACTAAATCCGGAGCTCCAAATAGCTCACGGATTCCCAACCACATTTTCATTTTAAACCAAATCATCATTTTTCCATTTAAAACCAAAAACCAGAAAATCTACTATGTGAAAGCGTTCCACGCTTGCCCTTGTCCGTGGGCACGGCTACTCAAGTAGTTTTTAAGACTCTGCAAAGCTGGTACACTTTACCCACACGAGATGATCAACCCTTTGCGCCATGCAATTAACACACTTCCTTTGGTGTGTCGGCAGGGAGATCATGACAAGGCCTTTACAATGCATATACAATGCACGGCTACTCAAGTAGTTTTGAGGGCATGCGCCTCTAGTTAAGCTTCCTGGATAATCCTTGGCCTTCGTTTTTTTTCTCTTTTGTGCTTTTGTTTGTAACATTCCGTTTTCCGAGTTTCTTGAACTGGAATTTCAAAACCCGAACCCTGGAACAAACTTCCTCGAATTAAATTAGCTTAATTTGAATTTTTAAAAGTTAAAAAGGATTTAATTTGAATAACCTAAACTTCAAATTAATTATTTCTTATTTTATTTGGGTTCCTTGTATTTTATTTGATTTTTCGGTATTTCTGGAGATTTATTTGAATTTATTTGCTATTTATTTGAATTATTTGAAGTTTATTCGGAGTTTATGGAATTTATTAATTCAAAAATCATTTTCTAAATCCTATTTCCTCCGTGTGGGCCGAAAACTCCTGTTCATTCGCCGGCCCGTCACTGTTCGCTCGGCCCAAACTCCCGAAACCCTAACTCAGCGTCACACATCACCGTCGGATCTAAGATCCAACGGCTTACCTTCTTCCGCAGCGCCCGATTGATAAAGACCGTTAATCCGTTTGCTACGACCGACCGATGTGCGCCACGTCGCCGTAACTCAACCCTAACCCTAACTGTGCAGCCGTCGCCGCCGTAACCCGCGCCGCCCGACCAACCTCACTTTCCACGCCTATCTCCGCAAACCTAGACTATTTAAGGCCGCACCGGCTTCCGTGCCGCGTTCTCCACTTCACGCCGCCCTTTTTCCCTCATTTCTCTCCGGCGGAGACGCTTCCGTGCGGCTACAAGACCTCGCCGGAGTACGTGCCCGCGACCGAGCCCTTTCCGCCGTCCTCCTTTCCTCTCCGGTAAGTCTCCGGTGGCATGGCTTGTACCGTCGAGTTCCTCATGACATACTCTTTCGATACCACTAACTTTTGGGTTCGATCCGGCACTCCATCGCCGTTTCCGCGCCGTCTTCTCCGACTACGGTGGGTCAACGCCGCTCCTCATCGTCGGGTTTTTGCGAGTGATCTCCACCGCCCGATCGTCAATCAACGGCTGGATCCGCGCCCCTGCTCCGAACAGTAAGACTCCAAGCCCCTCTGCCTCGTCACCTTATGCTTGCGCCATGTCATCGCCAAGTGTCCGCCACGACGCACCACCTCACCCTCACCTCGCCACCACAGCGCCACCTCATCGCCACTTCAGATAAGGTCTCTGCGTGGCGCAGATGCAAGCCATGTGGTGGCCACCTCATCACTTTAGTCCTGCGTGTCCGCCACGGATGCGCCACGATCTTGCCGCGTTGGTGCCACCTAGATCTTAACCTCTCACGCGGCGCCACGTCGGCACTTATTCGCCCGTGATTTGCCATGTCACCGCCACGTGTCAGGCACGTCATCGCCACGTGCGACCACGTGTTTCACTATAGCGCCACCTCACGCCGAGAACTATGTCACCGACCGGTGGACCCCGCACGTCAGCGACCGAATTAATTCGTTTAATCGTTGATAAATCCGGAAAAATCCAAAAATTCCAGCGAATCGCGTAGCGCTGCGTGTCAACCCTAATTAAACTCGATTTTCTCTCCATTTAAACTTCGGAAGGCCGTTCTCCTCCGTCGAACTCCGATTTGAGCGATTCAAATTTCTAAATTCATCTAAAATCAAGATCTGTCTGTTGGTGTCATTTTTATGAATTTTTGAATTTTATTTATTTCTGTTTATTTATTGTTTTGCCTCGATTCGCGTGTTTAGCATGTAGACGGCCTTTAATCGTTGAGCGAGAAGAGCATCCAATGGAGGTAGCAGCAATGAAGAGAGTGAAGGCAAGTCTCCCTTGACCATTTTGAACCCAAGTTTATGAAATGCTATTTTGTTTTAATTATTGCATGCTTATTAGTTGCGTACTGTATTTTAATGCCATTTAAAATGCTTAGATAAATGCCACATTGTTATGACCACATTGATATTCATTAAGACAACCATTGACACCCTAGGAAAATTAAGTATTGTTAATAATAATCATTTTTGGTATTATGGGAACGGTAGAAAATGCTTAGCCATGCTCAATCACGTCGGTACCTTACCATTATGGAAATGATTTCATTCTTGATTCAAAATGAATGGTGGAAATTATGGCAATTGGTGTTGCCGGTATTAATTTGAAATTAAAAGTGAAAAAAATGATTTGGACCGGGGCGGATTGGTTGAATGGCGGGTGCGGGATGCACAAAATTTTGGAATGTAATTGTCCGCCCTAGTCAATTAAGGACCGGTCGTGTGTTACCTTGGGCCATGCTATACGGTACAACCACATGTCTATATGGGTGCGACACGGCTAAGTAATTTGCATGTATCGTTATTTGACTTCGCCAGTGGGCTGTGCGAGTTTGTCAGGATGACACTTGCAAGGCGCAAGGGGGGCTGTGAGAGCGAAACCTTAGCGGGTGAAGTCGGTGCATTGTATATGCATTGTAAAGGCCTTGTCATGATCTCCCTGCCGACACACCAAAGGAAGTGTGTTAATTGCATGGCGCAAAGAGTTGATCATGTCGTGTGGGTAAAGTGTACCAGCTCTGCAGAGTCTTAAAAACTACTTGAGTAGCCGTGCCCACGGACAAGGGCAAGCGTGGAACGCTTTCACATAGTAGATTTTCTAGTTTTTGGTTTTAAATGGAAAAATGATGATTTGGTTTAAAATGAAAATGTGGTTGGGAATCCGCGAGCGGCTGGAGCTCCCGGATTTAGTTTGGCGGCTAGAGCCAACCAGGTAGTTGGAACCTGGAAAATTGTTATACTTCAAGTTTAATTATTTATGCTATTTACATTTTGTTAAATGCTGCTTTATAAAATTATTACTTGTATTTAAATTTAAATTTTCGCTTTATGCAAAATGAACCATATATGCCATCCTTTGTTTAAGCCTTGCATTTAGTTACTTGCATTAAGTTTCCGAGACTTGCGAGTATGTTGCATACTCACCCTCGCTTTTTATTGCGGGGGTTGCTTATTCCAAAAAGCAGATGATGGAAGAAGGGGTGAGCAAAGAGCCTGTGTTCCACCGTTCGACATTTGTCTTTGGAGACATCGATGAGGAGGATGACTCGTTCTTCTAGGAGCGCACCCACCGGTTGCTCGTGGGCTAACCGATTGGCTCTTTTTGTTCTACATTTCATTGCTACTTTTACACTTGGTAGTAAGGCTTCATACTTGTAATAATGTAATGATGTTGTTACGCTCTTTTGCTTAATCTTGTTATGAACCTTATGATATGTACGTGTTATCATCATCAGATCTTTGTGTGCGCTAGCTTGTTCTGGACTAAGCGGTTGAAACACGGAGGTTGGTTTGGTAATCCGGGTCCCTACAGAGGAATCTTGGAGAATATGCAGTTCCTTCACCGATCGAACAAATCATCTATCCGAGGCAAGGATACTTGTTCTTGATGGTAACTTCATTCAAAGCTCAGAATCGACGCACATCCTCAAGTTGTCGTCCTTCTTCTTCTAAGCAAACACTAAGCGCTCCCCAAGGCGATTTAACTTCGGACGAACGAACCCCTTCTCTAGCAGTTCTTCTATTTGCTTCTTCACCTCCATGAGCTCATTATTTGGCATGCGGTATAGCCTCTTGGAAATCGGGTGTGCGGAACAAGCTCTATAGTGAACTCGATCTCCCGATCAGGCGGCATGCCTGGCAGATCCTCAGGGAAGACATCGGGGTACTCGCTCACCACAGGCACACTCTCCAAAGTGATTTCCTGCATCTTGTTCAACACGCACTTCTCACCCAACGAACTATCCGACTTGAACTCCACTCGGATGCCCTCTGCATTGGTGAGAGTGATGGCTCGGCTGGCGCAATCAATTCGACCCTTGAACTCGATCAACCAGTCCATCCCGAGGATGACATCTAACCCCTTTGAGTCCAAGAGAATGAGATTTGCAAGAAATTTCACCCCATTGATGACTATGGTTGCACTTGGGCACACCAAATCAGTCCTCATCTCTTTTCCCGGTGATTGAACAATCAGGGGAATGCTAAGAGCCAAAGTCTTAAAACTAAATCGATCAACAAAGCTCTTCGAAATGAAAGAATGTGACGCCCCAGAGTCAAACAAAGCAGTGGCAGGTATGGAATTGACAAGAAACGTACCCAGTACCACATCTGGTGCATCCTGAGCCTCCTGTGCAGTCACGTGGTTGACATGCCCTCTCCGAAAAAGCGCTGAGGCACAGGGGCATGAGGCGTACACTCGATCCTCGAGCCGGTGGAGTCTTGGTGGCTGCTCCCAAAGCTGAAAGGAACTGGAGTAACCGGCTGGCACCTCTGCGGACAGCTGCTGGCATAGTGACCCAGCTGGTGGCAGTGAAAGCTTGGACTCTGCAGTATTGGTGTTCCCTCTCTGCTGGTGTCTTGTTGACAAGCTAACCGCGATCCACTGAAAGCCAGGCGCGGTGCTCCCGGAACAGGTGTCCTGCTGCCCCGCTGTGGTGGGAAGCGCTGGCGAGATCCACTAGCTCCCTGCTGAGAGTGGAAGGCCATCTTCCTCTTGCGCGACTCGCGCTACTGACGCTGAGCATCCTCCAGCACCAAGGCCTTGTTCACCATGTGTTGAAAGTTGGGGAAGTCAAAGGCCACAAGCTGGACCTTGATGTCAGGATCCAAACCCTCCATGAATCTCCAGATCTTGGCGCTGTCAGTAGCCACATCCTCAGGCGCATACCTCGCAAGCTGAGTGAACTGGCTGAGGTACTCTGACACGCTCTGGTTGCCCTGACACAGCTTCCTGAACTCCCTCTTCTTCATCTCAATGATGCCCGCAGGTACATGAGCAGTCCTGAAGGCCTCAGAGAACTCCTCCCAAGTGATCGCCTAAGCATCCTGGTGAGCAGCACAGTAGTTGTCCCACCAAGTGGCAGCTACGCCCTTTAGCTGATGGCTGGCGTAGAGCACCTTCTCTCTGTCATTGCACTGAGCAAGCTGCAGCTTCTTCTCGATGTCTCTTAGCCAATCGTCTGCCTCCAAAGGCTCTCCTGCGCCTGAGAAGGTAGGCGGTCGAGTCCTCATGAACTCCCCAAGCTTCGATCGGGCCGAACACTTGGCTGGGCCGGGTGCTGCCATCTTGGTTGTTCACCATGTTACGTGCGAGCCAGTGATGGCTGGAGCTGCATCGCCATCATCTGCTGCAGATCGGCCATCTGAGGTGGAACAAGTGGCGGCTGTGGCAACTCCTGCTCGGAGTCACTCTGCTGCTCTGGTGGCACTGCCGGGCCACGACCACGGCCTCTGCCTCTGCGACCACGGCCTCTGCCCTGACCCTCCATCTGAAGCAATGGTCAAGGAAAAGTTAGCACAAGACAAGAGAGAAAAAGCAAAAGATAAGGAGATAAGGGAAAATAGCCATTTCAAGGCGAAACAGGTAACTAGAACTCCAACAAGAGGTGGCTGTGACACCATGCCTAGAGCAAGTGTTCAACACACCCGACAAGCACGCAACAAGATCCAAATAAACTCCGATTACTACGCAAAAAGGGAAAAACATGGGTACCGAAACTTAATCTTCATAGCAGTCCTTTGCTGACACGGTGTTTTCAGCAGCTCCTGCCATCGGTCTGGTGAAGAATCTTGGTCATCATCTTCGTTGCTTGTAATACTTGCAGAAGACCGATACTTAGAGATATGTCATGGGATAAGATCAAATTTAAATTTCAACATAATATTCCGAAAAGGGAGAGAAGTAAGAATCTAAGGAAAAGATAAGAAGAGAGAAGCTATTAATTATCAATTTGTTGGTTTGATTTCAAAAATAATTTTGAAGTTCTAACGGCCATTCTAACTAGGGTTGCGACCTACAGTCGATATGGCTCTGATACCACCTCTGTAGGGACCCGGATTACCAAATCCGAACCCTCCTGTGTTTCAACCGCGCTAGTCCAGGAACAGCTAGCGCACACAGCATACAGTGATGATAACACAGACATATCATAAGGTTCATAACAGTATTAAGCAAAAGAGCGTAACAACATCATTACATTATTACAAGTATGAAGCCTTACGGCTGAAGTGTAAAAGTAGCAGCGGAAATGTAGAACAAAAAGAGCCAATCAGTTAGCCCACGAACAACCGATCAAAAGCGCCCTAGAAGAACGAGTCATCCTCCTCATTGATGTCTCGGCACAAATGTCGAGCGATTGGAACACATGGCTCTTTGCTCACCCTTCTTCCATCATCTCGCTTTTTGGAATAAGCATTTCGCTATAAAAAGCGAGGTGAGTATGCAACATACTATCAAGTCTCGGAAACTTAATGCAAGTAACTAAATGCAAGGCTTAAACAAAGGATGGCATATATGGTTCATTTTGCATAAAGCGAAAATTTAAATTTAAATACAAGTAATAATTTTATAAAGCAGCATTTAACAAAATGTAAATAGCATAAATAATTAAACTTGAAGTATAACAATTTTCCAGGTTCCAACTACCTGGTTGGCTCTAGCCGCCAAACTAAATCCGGGAGCTCCAGTCGCTCACGATTCCCAACCACATTTTCATTTTAAACCAAATCATCATTTTTCCATTTAAAACCAAAAACCATAAAATCTACTATGTGAAAGCGTTCCACGCTTGCCCTTGTCCGTGGGCACGGCTACTCAAGTAGTTTTTAAGACTCTGCAGAGCTGGTACACTTTACCCACACGACATGATCAACCCTTTGCGCCATGCAATTAACACACTTCCTTTGGTGTGTCGGCAGGGAGATCATGACAAGGCCTTTACAATGCATATACCGCTACCGACTTCACCCGCTAAGGTTTCGCTCTCACAGCCCCCCCTTGCGCCTTACAAGTGTCATCCTGACAAACTCGCACAGCCCACTGGCGAAGTCAAATAACGATACATGCAAATTACTTAGCCAGGTCGTACCCATATAGACATGTGGTTGTACCGTATAGCATGGCCCAAGGTAACACACGACCGGTCCTTAATTGACTAGGGCGGACAATTACATTCCAAAATTTTGTGCATCCCGCACCCGCCATTCAACCAATCCGCCCCGGTCCAAATCATTTTTTTCACTTTTAATTTCAAATTAATACCGGCAACACCAATTGCCATAATTTCCACCATTCATTTTGAATCAAGAATGAAATCATTTCCATAATGGTAAGGTACCGACGTGATTAAGCATGGCTAAGCATTTTCAACCGTTCCCATAATACCAAAAATGATTATTATTAACAATACTTAATTTTCCTAGGGTGTCAATGGTTGTCTTAATGAATATCAATGTGGTCATAACAATGTGGCATTTATCTAAGCATTTTAAATGGCATTAAAATACAGTACGCAACTAATAAGCATGCAATAATTAAAACAAAATAGCATTTCATAAACTTGGGTTCAAAATGGTCAAGGGAGACTTGCCTTCACTCTCTTCCGCTGCTGCTACCTCCGCTGGATGCTCTTCTCGCTCAACCGGTGCGTCGTCTACATGCGAAACACGCGAATCGAGGCAAAACAATAAATAAACAGAAATAAATAAAATTCAAAAATTCATAAAAATGACACCAACAGACAGATCTTGATTTTAGATGAATTTAGAAATTTGAATCGTTCAAATCGGAGTTCGAACGGAGGAGAACGGGCCTTCCGAAGTTTAAATGGAGAGAAAATCAGAGTTTAATTAGGGTTGACACGTGTCGCTACGCGATTCGCTGGAATTTTTGGATTTTTCCGGATTTATCAACGATTAAACGAATTAATTCGGTCGCTGACGTGCGGGGTCCACCGGTCGGTGACACAGTTCTCGGCGTGAGGTGGCGCTACAGTGAAACACGTGGTCGCACGTGGCGATGACGTGCCTGACACGTGGCGGTGACATGGCAAATCACGGGCGAATAAGTGCCGACATGGCGCCGCGTGAGAGGTTAAGATCTAGGTGGCACCAACGCGGCAAGATCGTGGCGCATCCGTGGCGGACACGTAGGACTAAAGTGATGAGGTGGCCGCCACATGGCTTGCATCTGCGCCACGCAGAGACCTTATCTGAAGTGGCGATGAGGTGGCGCTGTGGTGGCGAGGTGAGGGTGAGGTGGTGCGTCGTGGCGGACACTTGGCGATGACACGGCGCAAGCATAAGGTGACGAGGCAGAGGGGCTTGGAGTCTTACTATTCGGAGCAGGGGCGCGGATCCAGCCGTTGATTGACGATCGGGCGGTGGAGATCACTCGCAAAAACCCGACGATGAGGAGCGGCGCTGACCCACCGGAGTCAGAGAAGACGGCGCGGAAACGGCGATGGAGTGCCGGATCGAACCCAAAAGTTAGTGGAATCGAAAGAGTGTGTCATGAGGAACTCGACGGTACAAGCCATGCCACCGGAGACTTACCGGAGGGGGAAGGAGGACGGCGGAAAGGGCTCGGTCGTGGGCACGTACTCCGGCGAGGTCTTGTAGTCAAGATTTGAAGCGCTCTCATTGGAGAGAAATGAGGGAAAAAGGGCGGCGTGAAGTGGAGAACGCGGCACGGAAGCCGGTGCGGCCTTAAATAGTCTAGGTTTGCGGAGATAGGCGCGGAAAGTGAGGTTGGTCGGGCGGCGTGGGTTACGGCGGCGGCGGCTGCACAGTTAGGGTTAGGGTTGAGTTACGGCGACGTGGCGCACATCGGTCGGTCGTAGCAAATGGATTAACGGTCTTTATCAATCGGGCGCTGCGGAAGAAGGTAAGCCGTTGGATCTTAGATCCGACGGTGATGTGTGACGCTGAGTTAGGGTTTCGGGAGTTTGGGCCGAGCGAACAGTGACGGGCCGGCGAATGAACAGGAGTTTTCGGCCCACACGGAGGAAATAGGATTTAGAAAATGATTTTTGAATTAATAAATTCCATAAACTCCGAATAAACTTCAAATAATTCAAATAAATAGCAAATAAATTCAAATAAATCTCCAGAAATACCGAAAAATCAAATAAAATACAAGGAACCCAAATAAAATAAGAAATAATTAATTTGAAGTTTAGGTTATTCAAATTAAATCCTTTTTAACTTTTA
Source organism: Guadua angustifolia (assembly GCA_036346375.1). Taxonomy (NCBI): domain Eukaryota; kingdom Viridiplantae; phylum Streptophyta; class Magnoliopsida; order Poales; family Poaceae; genus Guadua; species Guadua angustifolia. The sequence goes on from CM070507.1 coordinate 38,962,338, forward strand.
AAAATTCAAATTAAGCTAATTTAATTCGAGGAAGTTTGTTCCAGGGTTCGGGTTTTGAAATTCCAGTTCAAGAAACTCGGAAACGGAATGTTACGAGCAGGAGAATGACGAGCTTACATGCCCTTCAAAACCACGAGCACCGGGACGACACGAGGTATGGGCAAGCTTACTGCAGTGAAGTACGGTTTCGCCAAGGATGCGATACGTCTGAGCCAAGCAAAGAAGCAAAACAAGGGAATTATATAAAATGTACCAATTGGAACAAGAGCTCAGAGCAACCCAGGCTAGCATCGGCGACATAGTTGCGCAACAAGTACAAATTACCCTCAGCAAGCTTCAAGGACTAGGTCCGAGCAATCAGCCAGATGCCATGATCAGCCCCTCCACGCGGCGGAGTAGCTGCGCGTCCACCGGGGCCCCTAAAGCAGACAACTTGCTAGCCCGTTATCCTGTGGATGACATAAGGGTTCGTCGCCAGTGTGAGCTACACGTTGATGCGCGTAACCTCTCCATCAAGGTGGCTTACGACATGGCATTTCCGGTGGAGTAGGGCCAGATGTTCCACTGCAACGAGATACCCCCGGGTTACTCGAAAGTCGAGGTGGAGGAGGTGCTGAGCGGATTTGAAGAACTTCACCTCGATATTGCTGGAGGCGACGACGTGACCAAGCTTGGACAGGCCCTCCACAATATCATCCTCTGGCGCAAACGGTATATCATATTTCCAGATGGTGTGGAGGCGTCATCTCCACCACAGCAACCCACGCCTCCTCCAACGTCACCTCCACGCAATGCCTCGCCGGCAAAACAGAGCACGCCTCCTCCACTACCCACTCCACGCAGAAGCCCTACTCCACCACCACCATCTCAAACAAAAACGAACCCCCCAGGAAAACCACGCCTCCACCATCTCCTCCGAGGAAGAAGCTCAAAAGCAGAAAGGCTCCTCCACCTGCTCCCAAGAAGGCGGAGTCCAGTCGATCGACAAAGATAAAGGAACCTCCAAAGAGGGCATATGATATGACTAAGGAGGAGAGTGACACGGTCATGAAAGCAGAATTGGCTGCACACTTCGCAAAAAAGAAGCCAGAGCCAAAGGTACCAATTGATCCAAAAGCGGCGGAACACTTCGCGACATGCTGTGCAAAGCATGCTGCTCTGCTGGCCCAACTATGAACGGACAATAATAAAGGCTACACAGAAGAATAAACGTGGTCAGGTGGCGGCGGCAAAGAACAAGAGAGACCAAGATCAGGAGAACCTCGAGAAGTTTATGAAGGAGGCAGGAATCAGTTCCACAGCTACAGCTTTTGGATTAATAGATGATCTTCCAATGGCAAAGGTCAGATAGCAATATCAGTTGGGCCGGGAGCTGATTGACCCTAATGAGATAAAGGATCTGCCAACCAAGATGTGGCAATTTCACGAATGGTACATGACAGAGTCCGCTCAAGGAAGAACGATGTTCCCCCTCCGTATCAAAGAAGATGATTTTTATCGCGGGGCCAACAACATATGGCTCGAATTCGACGACTTCTACCATATTTACCATGCCGACTCCATCAACGTGTCTCTCATGAGCTGCTGGTGCCTGTAAGTGTCAAGCTCATACCTTTACCGTGTGCTTCCTCGTACAATAAAATTGCAACTCTTAAACTTATACCTTTCTATGTAGAATGGAGATACAACGATATAGAAAAGAGAACATCTTCAACGTGGGCTTCATCGACCCAGAGATTGTTAACGAGCACGCTATATCTCGATGCAGCAAGAAGGATGTTGAGGATTACATTCTAGATGCATTCTTGGGACAAGAGTACAAACCGTACATATACGCCCTTCAACTTCGAAAGCGTATATATACAACCTCTCGTTCTTATCTTTTCCAAGGCATTGATAATACTACTAGCTAGTTACATATATGTTGCAATACATGAATAGGTTTCACTGGATCCTTCTTGTCATCAAGCTTGATAGTAGCCAGATCATTGTTCAAGACCCAAAAAGGACTCTGGTGGAAAAATATCAATATATCATTGACATGCTAAACAGGTATATAGCACATATATATACGATAGTTTCCTTATTATATTGAAATACCTTGCTAATTCAAACTCTGATAATTACTACTCATAATAACGCATCACACAGGGCATTCGCAAGGTTCTGAAAGAAGCATCAAGGAGATTTTGAGAACGAATTTGATGTACAAATAAGCACTCGAGTACGTATTAAAGAATATTAATATGTCGTAACAATTTTTCATCCCAATAATAATTGTTTTCTTTTCAAATTTCATCGTAGATTCTACAACAGACGGAAGGAAACAACTTATGTGGCTATTATGTGTGCCACTATATGCAAAGTATTACCCACGACGATGTGCCGACAACCAACGCCGAGGTAGTGTGAACATGTCAATTTCTTAGTACTTACACTTTAATTACATGTCCAGAGATTTATTTACTTCCCACTTTGTCAGCCCAACATCGATGTGCAAGGCGTGATCCCGCCAAGACCGGTTGCAGCAATCCAAGAACAACTCATCGGCTTTATTGTCGACGAGATTGTATCCACCAAAGGCGAGTTCCACGCAAATGGTTGGAGACCTTTTCCTGAAATAAGGACAGGTGAACAAACATCAACGTCGACCAACGGCACAAAGAGCGACGCACGCAAGAAATGAGCTCAAGATTCACCCTTTTATTCTTTGAAACTTGTAAAAGTGGCTTATTATTTCATGTGTTCATCAACTTGTTCATTTTTTAGTCTATTAAGTTCGTATTTTTCTGTAAATGAACCTATAATTATCTGAATGAGTACGCATGAATAATATATATTTAATTATTGTGTCAAAAAAACTCCTGTAGTTCTATTTATTTTAATTGTCAAAATCTATATCAAAACCCCTCTCGAAAACATATTCTATATTGAATATAATCAAAAGCGTTGTCTTTGTCGGCCTCTTCTGCGGTTGGTAACTCCAACCGCTTGAAGAGAGTTTTCTCAAGCGGTTCGTAATACCAACCGCTTTTGGAGAGAGCCTCACAAGTATTGGTAACACCAACCGCTTGGAAGTGTCAACCACAAGCGGTTGGGAACTGCCAGATACCCGACGGTATCACTGTGGTTGCCTACAAGCAGTTCTAAAACCGCTTCTGAAAGCGGTTTCGAACCGCTTGTGCATGCCCGATCCGCAGTAGTGTATGCTACATGTTCTATATGAATTATACTTAGGTTGGTAAAACCGCAAAATAATATATACATTCTTTTAACAAAGGACTATTTATTTTATTGATATGTTTACTCATGTCATTAAATCAACTCATTAACGTAATGCATAACCTTGAGAACCATTTTAAATAAATCATATCATTTGCAAAAAAGGATAAATATCTTTAGAGTGTTCACTTGAACCAGTACGGGCAATGGCTTCACTTGCTCTCGCAGGAAAATATTCACAAAGAAAGTCGCATCACGAGATCATCATTAGCAATGTCACTTACCTCGAATTTGACTATGAGAAACCTATAAGTTCAGCTGTGATGTGCATAACCTAGAAATACACATTCAACAATCTTGGGACCAAACTTTCTTTTATTCAGCAACGGCACATGCACTTTTGCAAGGCAACCCAAATTGCAAAGAAATGATAAATTAGGTATTCTCCCCTTCCGTCCTTTGTACCCATATGAATTGGTACTACCCAAAGCGACATTCACTTTGGCCTTTTAGCTCTTACACTGACCTAGAGAAGGACCATTGCCTTTACGATCGCGGCATTTGTTGGCTTTATGACCGACCTCCCCTAGGGGTGGCAATCGGGCACGGTGGATACGGATAGTACTCACCCACCTGTCAGCCAAAATCTCGCTTGCGGGCATACCCACGAAAGGTCACGGGCGATGAACCTTGCCTATACCCGTCGCATGCGGGTGCTCGATCCTCATAGACATACCTATTTATCTGCCACACAAACAGCACACTCCCTCCCTCCTTCCCTCCCTCAGATTTGAGCATTATGATGATTAAGCATGCAAATTGGACTATATATATGTATCTGTATGCAAGCATGAAAAGATGTATATGTCATATGCACGCGTGGACAAAAATTTAGTCGGCAATGACATATATATCTAGTAGTGTATGTCGATCTTCCAATGTCACGAATAAGCTGCTACGTTAACATTTAATAGTGAGAAATCTTAGATCAGACCTTGGAGACGACGTGCGATGCATCGAGCAGCAGCTCCAGAAGCTCACTGGCCATAGTCGCAGCTACATGCTGCTCAAGGCCCGTGTGGAGGATTAATTTGTGAACTTATGCTGTGAATTTGAATGTTATAGTTATGGATTCAATTAGTTAATATATTTGAATTGATTTCTGAAATAGATGCACTCTACGTAGTGTGTAATATGCATTCTAAGTTGATTTCTGAAATATATGTCATAACTAGTAGGGTGTCGTGCATTGCAATGGAAACCTAAAAGAGGTGATACATATAAGTAGGAAGGATCCTAAGCCATACAATAAAGTACAATTTCTTTCATAAACACATCCACTACCAGAAAACCGAGATTTCGTGAGGGTGCTATATTTTCGTGAGAGTTAAAAACAAACCGCCACGAAAAAAAATATTTTGTGAAGGTGCTGCATAAACCCTCGTAAAAAATATATTTCGTGAAGGTGGTACATAAACCCTCATGAAAGTATATGTCCCGCCACGAAAATTACCTATTTTCATGTGGGTTATAATTTTCGTGAGTAATAATTTTAACCATCACGAAATATGTCTTCCGCTCGTGCACACAAGGCCACCACGATTTCCTTGTCGCGCCACACTTACCGTCCGCGCGCCATACTAGCGTTGGCACCGATTTCAAATGGCTGGTTGGCGGCGGCCACACCTGGCGTTGGCGCCCGATTCAGCCAGCCTGCCACGCACACATGGTGTTGGCGGCGATTTCAGCTAGCATCTTGTAAACATTTCAGCCGGCCCGCCAAATGCTATACTATCTCCTTCACCTCTAACCCTAGCCCTTCGTTTCAGTACTCCCCAGTCTCCCGACGCTTCTCCTCCCCACCCCTTCGACGCGCCGCCTCTGCCTCCGCCCGGCCCAGAGCAGCCTCTGCCCGCCAGCCCGCCTCGCCTCCTTCCCCTCCGGTGCCGCCTCGCCTCGCCCCGCCCCAGGGCGCTTGCGCCCGGCCCAAGGCCCGCCTTTCTCCTCTCCCGGTCGAGCTCCGCCAGATCCGTTGGTTAGCACTTGCATCCACTCATTGTGAAATGCATGCTTATGTATGAATGATTTAAGTAGTTCCATATGGATGATTTAAGTAGCAGAGGTTCCATATAAATGATTTAAGTATCTTGGCTTGTGTCACTACATATTCAAGTGGTAGTGAAGTATTCAGACTTCCAGATTATTTATGTTGCTCTAGATCACAACACAATTATTCTAGCCTTTTCTTGCGGATGTATCTAAAGTCACTCATCTTTTTAAAAAATGAACAAAACAATGGCGTAACGTGAGTGGATGTACATTGGTTGGTCTCGCATACGTGCCCCCTCTAATGATTGGATAGAAAAACCAATTGGTTTTGGATCGTGCCTTCTCTATGCCTAATCTAGTTAAAGATGGAACCATTAAGTGTCCTTGCGCTATATGTCGCAACTGTGTGAGGCGTAAAAGGTTTACAATAGAGATGCATTTGTGTAGAGTTGGCTTTAAGGAAAACTACTTAATATGGATAGCACATGGTGAGGACTTGGCAAGAGCTATGTCGGGGTGGACATGATGAGGGTTTTGGTGAAACCGACCACATGGATGAAATGTTGGATCGTCTACTTGGTGACCATGCACCGCCAATTGATGAGGAGCCACCGCCTATGCACAAACTTTTTATAGGATGGTAGAAAGTCTTGACTAATTGGTCTATAAGAACACAACACACTCATCTCTATCTGCTATGGCACGCTTGTCGGCTTTGAAAGCACAAGACAACACGTCAATTGTACACTTTGAAGCAAACTTGGAATTAATCCATGAACTTTTGCCTCGAGAATCTAAGTTGCCCAAGGACTTCTATCACCAAAGAAACTATTTGAGGGTCTTGGTGTGGCATATGTCAAAATTGATGTTTGTTATAACAACCGCATGCTTTACTACAAAAATAATGAAGGTAAAGACAAGTGTGATGTTTGTGGTACCTCTCGCTATGAATGTCACAAATTAGTACCACGTAAAGTGCTACGGTACCTTCCCATCATTGATAGGCTACAGAGGTTATATTTACATAAGAATACAAACAAAGCTATTGCAATCTCACAAGCCGTGCACTACGGTAAAATGGTGCACCCTTGTGATGGAGAAGCATGGCAACAGCTTTGATAAAGACTTTCTAGAGTTCGCTAGTGACCCTAGAAATGTGCGTCTTATGCTTGCAACAGATGGTTTTACCCCATTTAGTTTGATGGCAGCTCCTTACTCTTGTTGGCGGTGTTTGTTACCCCATTGAATTTTTCACCATGCACAATCATGAAATCGAGTACATATTCCTTGCTCTTGTGATCCACGCCCCAACATCCCGGAAAGAAACTAGGCATTCTAATGGAGCCTTTAGTTGATAAATTAATGAGGTTGTGGGAGGGGTAGAAACTTGGGATGCTTCAATCAAGCAAAGGTTTACAATGCGAGCGACCTATCTATGGTCGAGTTCATGATTTCCGCTTATGGTAACTTTGCCGGATGGAGCACACATGGTAGGTTTGCATGTCCAATCTGCTTATGTGACACTAAGGCATTTACTCTTCGTTATGGTCGCAAGGCTCTCTTGGTTTGATTGCCACAGTAACTTCTTACCTAGAGACCATGAATTCAGATTTCAAGCTAATGCATTTCGTAAGGGCATAGTGGTTCTTGATGAGGCTCGAAGGTTTTTAACAGGGGAGGAAATCTTTGCCCAAATGAGCACATTCGTAGGTGACACAAAAAACTATAGTATATTGCATAATTGGACCCATGTTTGTGGCCTTTGGAAACTTCCATACTTTCATAAATTGTTGCTGCCACACAACATTGATATAATGCACAATGAGAGAAATGTAGCTGAAGCTATATGGAACACTTGCTTTGATGTAGCTGACAAGACTAAGGATAATGCCAAGGCAAGGCAAGATTTAGCTGATATTTGCAATCGTCCATCACAACATTCGAAGTTGAAGACAAATGGTAAGTGGGACAAGCCACGGGCCCTATCTTGCATTGGTAAAGATGACAAGCCAAAAGTTCTTAAATGGTTTCAAGAACTTAAGTTTCCCGATGGCTACACAGCTAATATTAGAAGAGGTGTTAACTTGATACAAAAGAAGATCTTTGGCCTAAAGAGCCACGATTACCACATATTCATTGAGTGTTTACTCCCTGTTGCATTCCGTGGCTTCCTTCCGGAGAATATATGGTTGTGTTTGGCTGAGCTTAGCTTTTTCTATCGGCAGTTGTGTGCCAAAGAATTGAGCAAGGATGCCATATATTCGTTAGAGAAGCAAGTTGTTGTTCTTATTTGCAAACTAGAGAAGATATTTCCTCCCGGTTTTTCAATCCTATGCAAAGATCTAATAATCCATCTTCCTCGTGAGGCTCGACTAGGAGGCCCTGTCCAATCTCGTTGGAATTATCCATATGAGAGGTAAAAATATAAGTAATATACTTTTTTTCAAAACTAACCTTCTCTTAATGCTTTCTTCAATTCACGTAGGAAAATTCAGAAACTTAAAGGCAAAGTACAAAATAAGGCCCGTGTTGAGGGCTGCATTGTTGAGGCTCAATTAGTTGAGGAGGCAACAAATTACCTCATACTCTTTTTTAGGTCCCAAGCTCGATCAATTAGAAACAAGATTCCTCGCTATGATGACGGTGCCTCTACCTTCAATAGCTCATGCAACCTTGAAATTTTTCAATGCCCTGGCCGTTGCATGAGCCCTCGAGGTGTTCATGAGCTGTCAATGGACAAGTATGAGGCTGCTTTTTTATATATTTTGACAAACATGCCAGAGATGGATGAATGGTTCAAGTATGCACATGTTCAATCTCAACCCTTAGTTTATTTTCCATCTAGTTTGTTAACACTATGCTAACTTTCTTTGGCCCCTTAGAAAATTTGACAAGGAACATTGGAAGAGTCGAAGTAGAGCAAAACCCCCCGACTCCATGAGTTAAGGTTGAAAGGGTGGAAGAATAGCCGTGGACAGCATGGTCCTAACTTCTTTGATTGGTTCAAAGAAGAAGTAATGTTGCTGAATACTCCTAATTCACATTAACTTAATGTATCAATTTGAGTACTCCTAAAACTAACACATCATTGCTACTATGGACTTGCAGTGCTTGAAGGTTGCTACCATTTATAATGCATTGTGTGAAATATCTTTTGGTTTTCGCAAAATGGTGACCAGCTATGGGGGTTATGATGTGAATGGGTACAGATTTCGTTCGGAGGATTACGAGAGGGCTAAATCTAGGTTAACCACTAAGCATCTGTGTGTTTGTGTATGTTGTCTTGATGAAAACAACAATGAGCTGGAGTATTTTGGTGTTATTAAGGACATCATAAAAATAAAATGGGAAGGAAGCTTGCAACTAGAGATGGTTTTGTTTGATTGTTGCTGGTTTGATCCGACACCAAATGGGACTAGGTGTTCCGAAAATTTAGGGCTGGTTGAGATAAACATTCAGCTAGGCTTTCATATTTTGAACCATTTGTCATGGCAAGTCAGGTTAAACAGGTTTATTATTTTCCTTATGCATGCAAGGACAAATCAGATCTAGTCGATTGGTGGGTTGTATATCATGTTTCCCTGAGGAATTATGTTCCACCAAATGACACCAATGATGATCCATGTACTCCTAATGGGCCAGCAGAAGTGTCATTCTACCAAGAGGATGGGCTACCAGGCTCTTTTGTCATTGATTTAGGGATTGATCTAGACAACATAACTCCAATTGCATCAGACACTACAAAAGGACATCCCTTTTTGCAACGCATATATGCGTTGCTAAAAGTCCATATATGCGTTGCTAGGGTCTATACCAACGCATTATTATGCGTTGCCTATGCTGCCATTGCTAGGGTCTATTGCAACACTTATATATGCGTTGGTAAGGTTAGAATTAACCGTTGCTAAGCGACAACGGATATTGAGTGGTTACGACACGCTACATATGCCGGTACTACCCATGGACGAATGACTTCAGAGCCCATTGCAACATATAGATTTGAATTGTGGCAACGCTTATATGCATTGCAAGGAATAAACCAAGCGATGAAAAATATTATTAAATAATATAATTTGGCGCCAATTATAGTTAAAACACATATCCAATGGAATTGGAAATTTGAAGACTATTATGGACCCACACATGGCAAATAAGCAAATATTGTTGTGTATTATAAATAAATTGTTGCATTACAATGAGTAACATCCTCATAAGTGCAGTCATAATTTTGTTCAGAACAAAGATTGTAATGAAAATATATATATAAACACCGGAGCCATCTTGGAATGCCACCAGTCATCATTCTCCATCTCGGTCCAACGTGTGGCGCCTCCATTCTCCATCTCACCCAACATATCACCGATTTTTTCAACTATTTATCTTCTCAATCTACAAATGAAATTGAATACTTTAATATGATGCAATGTTAAGGAGGAATAAATCATATGGAGATCGGAAAAATCATACACAAGTTGAAGGCCATGCTATAGGACTTTCACGGTGAGGAATAACCTCGCAAGGCGTAAGAACATAGCAAACCCGTCAAAAAAATGTTGCAAATAACCGTGTAGTTCTATCGCATCACACATTCGCAGCCAGTTGAAATAATTAGTGCCCATTGGATTTTGCCACTTGTTTATCTAATTATTACTCTCAAACAAATTTCATCAAACTACACTGATTAATCCCATCAGTATGAACTCGATTGGCCGGCAAGCAATTGATTATAGAACAACATAGGAGTATGTGCTACTATACATCTACTGATCCACATTGTACAATTTACTCAGACAACAATTTTTTTCTCAAATTTGTGGAGCAACCACATCAGAACTGCCTACAATCATGTTATTAGTCCAAAATCACCCCCAAACTCCGTCGAACGCAACAAATAAACTAATAAAAAAATCAAATCTCATGATGGACTTGACGGGCCGTAGAACCCCTGCGTCGCATCGACGAGATCAGGAAGATCGTCCATTACATGCATATCAGTATGTGATGCCATTTGTAATTCAGAAACCCTGTTAATGAAAAATGACAGATGCTGACTGAGAAAATGAATTTGAACTGATTTTCAAACCAAGGTCTGGACTTTAGTTCAGTTCACTGTAGATTCAACCTTCCACAAATTAAAGATATAGCTGGGAAAGAGGGGATCAAAATTAGCTATAGGAAAAATAAACCAGCTTCCTATCCACAAACTGCAAAATCTATTTAGCTTCCTATCCACAATTATGCAAAACAACGGTATCTTTCAAGCACAATTGTGCATAACACATAAGAATTGAAATGAAATAACATAAGCAATGTACCTAGCCTCCACACTCTGAATCTGAGTACAGGTGTCACCTTTTAGCTCTTCTTCCGAATTGAAATTGAAGATGTAACTTTCAATGAGGTGGAATAAGATCTTGTGAATTCGCAACAACGCCAATTCGTACATAGTAAAGCATATGAAAAAAAGAGTTTATTGTGTTGTCGGTTGCGTAAAGCGTAAAATCTAAAATTTCATTGGATACAACTACCCATCAAAGGAGAAGTATCAACTATTTTCCTTCATAATTGAGATAGCAATCGCCATGAATTTCATATATACCATACATCTACCTAAATCCTGTGCATTGAAAATAATCTCAAAAAATCAGAAACAATTCAAAAAATTCAAAATATATAATTGGTCCTCTGTTTTACTAGTATTGCACAAAAGTGACTTGAGAATTGAAATCATCACTTACATGAGTAACTCAAGAGTCTACCCATTAAGATAAACATTGGCATTATACAAAAGAAATGGATCCATAGCCAACAAAGAATCAAACAATGGATCCACACCAACATAGAATATAGAAAATAGAAATGGATGACAGTAATCAACTGTAAATGGATCTACAATGGATTGATGAACATACTAATGCCAGACACAACCTCTAAGATTGCATGTGTTCTCAAAACCTATAAGCACTGCACAAGCACAAGCCTGATGTGCGAAATAGGAATTCTTTACGGATGAGCTAGCTGCCTAAAGCCCAGAGTCTACCTCATTGCGGTTTTAGTTCATAAGAAACATAAACTTAGTTTATGTTCAAGCATCGACTACTATTATTATCTCATCGCCTATCCTCGCTTGAATGACCTTATAACTTACTAACCATCGGGATGACAAGAAGGAGAGGACTGACCTTACTAATCATCAGAACCGATTCCAAACACAAGAATAAAAAACAAGCTGAGTTTGCATCCTCCAAAAGCCTCCAAGGTGCTGAAAATATAACAGACAACAATGAAAATTAGTATGGATATAGTAAATTGCAAGAAACTACATGCAAAAGGAAAATAATCCATTATTCTTACAAGTCTTGGTGTTGTTTTACTAACTAGCACATATCTCAATTCATGCACCTCAAAATGCATACAACTTGGCAAAGGCAAACAATGCATTCCTTTGGATGGGATGTCATGCAATTTCATGAGTTATCTAAGCACTACTTACAGTACTTCTAACAAAGTACACAAATGGGTGAAAAGGAAGAAAGATTGATCATTGAAAATTGCGGATAGAAACATGGTAGTTCACCTACATTCTTGGATATTACATTTTGGATGACATCTTCACCACTGTTTGAATAGAGAAGAGAACTAATTTTTATTTGCTCGTAGCCATTCAACAAAATTGTCTAAAATTAAAGGCCAAACAAGGTCTGCATTGTAATTGTCAAGTGATGGGAAGTTTATCTGCATAAAAAAAGGATAATTCAAAGCATCAATAGCGGGAAAAATGACATACAATGCTAACATCAGTATGGGGAACTTCGAGATGAGAACAAAGTGTTTCAATGCCTTCTGAGCTATTCCCAGAAGAAGAAAGAATACATGCACACTCTTACACCCAAGATGGATAAGTGCAAACAATTAGACAAGTAATTCAGAAAGAAAAGGAATCAGTGCATCTCACCACATTGAGCTTTCCTGCTGGTCAGGTTTGTACTGACTCCTATTCTTTTTCTATTTTGTTTTTCATTTACTTGTTCCTCACCTAAATATGCCATGGTGTTCTTTGACATGGATGCAATGGGTAGTGAGCGAGTAATACATCAAGACAAGAGAAGGTGTTGAGTGGGCAGATGAACCAGCAAAGGCGAGCCAACACTTTTCCGCTTGATTTTTTTAGCACAAATCCTCACGAATCCTCATCTTTCCGTCACCTCAAGACAAATCCTCCGCCTTCTCTCCGCCAAAGACAAATCCTCCGCCTTCTCTCACACGGATCTATGAGAAAAGGGGTCAACAAAACCTAATTTCTTGAAACACCAGATCTATGAGAAATGCAAGAGCAAGAGGACGAGAGATTGGGAAGAGGAAGATGTAGAGCTAACCGAGGAGATATCGCCAGTGTGGTAGGTGGAGGAGTCACGAGGGGCGTTGATGGTCTAGCGAGTCGGCGCTAATGGAGAGAGGTCACGCCGTCACAGGAGTCAGCGCTGATGGAGAGAGACGTCGTGGCTGTGATGCGGCAGGGAGAATAATTCACGAGGAGCAACTGGTGTTTTTCTTCCCCGGGGATTTCAGGTGGATTGGGCAAGAAAACCGAGAACCTCGCCGATGAGAGCTCCCAAACGTAATCCTCACCTGGAAGGGCCAGACATGGGATCCCTCAAAACCCTCGAACGCGTTCCTGATCCGCTCCAGCCCCGCCCTCCTCCTCTCTCCCCGCCCACGTCGTCGCGGTCGGGGCTCGCCGGGGTGTGGGTTTGCCTTCCGCTTAACGCTTCGCTTCGGTTTAGGTCGTGGGCGAGGCGTCGGGTTTATGCCTTCTGATTTAATCCGGTGGCGATCGGCAAGAGGAGGAGGACGGTCATAGCCTTCGGTAGGAACTGTCTATGCACGCAGAAACGAGCTCGGCGGCGATCGGGTTGAGGCGGCGGCTCATGATCTTGGCGCGTGGGGCCTTGAGAGGGGAGGCGCGGCGGCGGAGGGCATCTAGGGACTTTCGCTTGAGGGTCGCCATGGCAGCGACGGGTGGAGAGGTGGATCCGGGATGGCGGCGCTCAACGAAGATTGCGGGCGGGGTGGGGACATGGATCCCGGATGGCGGGGTGGGGGACGAGCGGGGGAGGTCGGGAGGATGCGATGGCGTGGCGGTGGTAGGTGACAGGAACGGAGGCGATGACGGGTGGGGTGGGCGAGGTGGGGGGACGCGGAAGAGGGGCGAGGTGGGGCGACGCCGGAGAGGGGGAGATGATCGACGGGAGAGGAGCGAGGTGGGGGCGACGCAGGAGAGAGGGAGGATTTCGGTCGTGTGGGGGGAGGACGATGGAGAACGGATGTATACGGATCCGGCCGAAAAAAACAAAGGGATCTACGGATGATTCTTGCAACGATTGATAAATGTTGCCACTAGTTGCTTAACCCCACAGATGATACTTGCAACGCTTTGCCACCCTGTTGCTTGCAACGCATAACATCATGTGTTGCTATGTATCCATTGTTAAAGGGTGTTCCTGTTGTAGTGAGATGAGATAACAAATCCAGATGATCTGCAATTTCTGTCCAAACTGAATCTTGAAGCTGAAGATGAAGAAAATATGGATGATCTAGAGATTGATGACGACGAAGAAGAGGACCAAGATGATCTGCCTGAATATGCACCTAATGATCCATATGATTTTTAGATTCATGTTTTGTATAAATAAATTGTAGCTAGTAGTTACATGTCTTCTTTGAAGTTAAATTGTGTTGTAGTCTTGAATGTTGTCACTTGTATTGAAGTAAAACCAGGTGTTTCATGTCCTCCAATCATTCAAGTTTACTTTATTATATTGTTGCATGATCTCAGATAATATGTACAATGAACTTGTCACTTTGTGGTATCTGCAGAATATGTATTTGCCTTCGACACGAAACATTCCACGAAGACGGGCATGTGCGACCACGTGTGGGAGCTCGATTGTGCCAATCTTGATGGTGCCAACTCCCAAGCTACACAAGATACACAAATGACAGTAGGTGTTGGTGATGGCCCTGATGATGATGCTCTGGGTGATATACAAGCTACACAAGCTACGGAGGAGCCGCCAAAAAAAGCAAGAGGAAGAGGGAAGAGGAACAGGACACAACTGAGATTACCTCCACATGAAGGGAAGGTTCACCTAAAGCCTGTGAGTAACCGGTGAGTATATGTGGTTCAGTTTTTAATGTGCTGAACAGAGGCAAGGTGAAGCAATCCTCTCTATTTCCTTAACTGTCTCTAATCTTTGTGTATGTTCCTTAACATGTCTTATTCTTTATTACAGTCAATTCACCTATGTCAACTACAACCCTAAAGACTACAAGTACGACTCACAGGTTGGAGTTATTATCAAACGGCTATACCCTGGTATGGTTAGGATCCGGGATGAAGAAGGTAGGCTTGTTGAAACATGAGCAGCATTGTCATGGCATGATTATTACTACAAAATTGATGAAACTGGAATGACATATGCTAGACGAGTAAAGGGGGAGTTTTGGGTAATAGAACTAACCTACACATAGCTTCCTTTTTTTTGAAAATATCTAACTTTACTTTTCTTATGTATGTAGAGTCTTTTCAAAGTAAATCGAAGTGATGTAAGAAAAGCCAACTGCAATTTGGAGACATATCTACTGAAAAGAGTATCTAATTTGTTATATCAAACACGTTTGGATGCTGTAAAGAAGCATGAGGACTACGATGACAATCAAGCCCGCAACATACTTCTTACAGAAGAACAATATACCTAAGCTGCGGACCACTTTGGTGCAGTAAGGAAGCTTGGGCCTTCTTATCCAAGTACTGGAACTCTAAGGAGTACATGGAAAAGAGGAGAGCAGCTCAAGCATCACGCCTAAAATCTGACGACGTTGCTCAGAATAGAGGAGGTTCAAGGCCATGGGGAGAGACACAACAATTGCTGGTATGAATTTCATGTGCTTCCCTTATTAATAAATATCAGAATATGTGAGAGGTTGATATCAGACATGTATGAGTTATGCAGGTGATAGTAGTAATGAGTTTTATGCTTATAATTATATATACCACTGCACTTCCTCAGTATTTTCTGCAATTGTTGTTCCTGTTTCATGATCGACCTTGCAATTGCTACTTTTGAATGAGACTGCGTGTGAATATTAATGTCATGCACTCATGATTTTACATAGCCCTAGCAACCTCAAGTTGCAAACATGATGTAACGTGAAATCTGGATGGTCTTGTAGAAATATAAATTTGGCCCTGAGAAGGCTGGCACTTTAAACACATATGCTGTAATGAAGTCTGGATTCAAAAAAGTGGACAACACTGGAAAAAGTGCTCCAATCCCGAGCCAGAAAGCACAAAAGCGCTTGGTGTGTATTCCATGTTTAATATTTGAACTATGCATGCTTATCACTTATGTTCTCTTTGTTTCCTATGCTTTTCTTTTGATTTAGGATGGCTAAAATGCAAGAGCACGGGCTGCTGAGAATTCAAAAGAATTGGATGCACGAGCACTCTATTTTATGGAAGGTGGTATGGCCCATGGTCGTGTGCCAATAACCGATGGTGCTGTAGATAAGGAAAACGTTAAAGCAACTGCAAGAGCTAATAATCGATGTACTTCTTATTGAGCTGTGATAGAAGAAAATGATCAGTTGAAGGAGGCGAATGGGGAGCTGACGCAGAAAAATACGCAATTGGCTGAGATGAATGCTATTCTCCTTGATGAAAATAGTGTTAATCGTGATCTGGTCCTGGTAATATTTGTTCCTTTATGCCAAGCATAGAAAACTTATTGCATAGTGTTAATCGTGATCTCCTTGATGTGCTATCTTCATCTTTCTTTTACTGCTACTGTTAGAGCCCAGTTAGAAAACTTACATTTATGCCAAGCATAGAAAACTTACTGCATTTAACTTACATTTATGCCAAGCATAGAAAGCTCAATCCTTGAAGAAATAGTATCTTTCTTTCTCTTTTCTTGCATAGAAAACTTCTCGCACTCAAACCAACAGCCCAGTTAGGGAATAGCTGATCAACAATTGTAATGTAATCCTGCATAGCTTCTTTTGTAGGCAAGTATCCAAATTGCTTTATCCAAATTGACAAGCACTAGATCTATTAAACTGACAAGTATTCTTGGTAATATGGATTGCTTTATCCAAATTGAAAAACACAGACAAAGCAAAAGTGAAAAAGAATCTACTGCTAATATAAGTTCACTGAAAATAGTAGATATCTGATCGTGTGCAAGTATCTTCACCTACCTTATGTTTCCAATTGCAGAGGTTTTATGCAGAATTTAGCAAGGAACCACCTGCTGATCTGGTAGACCGTCTAGCAAGTATTGATGCTCGTCGTCAGCAGGTAAACAAGATAATATTCATGTCTAAAATTAAGTTTAGTAGCAGGTAGTTATACCTATGTCAGTATGGTTGTAAGATAACATGTTTGTGCCTATGATGAGCTCTTTGCTTCATCACATGCTGGCACTAATCCAACCGACATGAACAACAATGGTAAAGACATGGACAGAGATGACGATGATGAAGACTACAGTGACATGGATGACAAAGATGGCCTTAGTGACATGGATGACGAAGATGGCCTTAGTGATGAAGATGGTGGTTCTGATGACATGGATGAAGATGGTTGCTGTGATGATGACATGGGTGGAGATGATGGCTCTGATGACAATAATGGTGGCAGTGAAGAGACTGACATGAATGCAAATCATACCAGCACCAATTGATTGAGTGCAAGAGGGTGAAGTTAGCACATGATCCTCTCATACTTTTGGGTTCTTTTGGTTGAAATTGAATGGTCAGTAGGCTACTTTTGGTAACTAGTTGAAGCTTGAAACTAATTAAATCTTTTCTTTATTGCCATGATCTTGACTAGCCGAAAGGCTTATGCATATGATGTGCTGCAACTTAATGTAGGAACAGATGGGACCTAGCAATATATAGATGGGCTTCACCTTAGGATAGATGGGACTTTTAGCTATATATATGACATTATTATATATATATATAGCACTATCACCTTCGAAGGTCAGTAATGGTTGGCTTTTGATCTTGGATATGTTTGTGCTGAAATGAGATTCAGGTTGCATATATGTATGTACCAATGGTTGCATATGTGTGTGCATTTGGAATTTGGATGGAATTTGTATTTCTGTGCTAGCTGATATATATGTGTGTGAATTTGGATGGAATTTGTATTTCTGTGCTAGCTGATATATGTGTGTTGCATATGTGTGTTCGTTCCTGGCGGTTAACTTAATGTTCATGACGTTTTCACACTCCCACGGATATGAATTTTTATGTCGGTGCATTCAAATTTTCGTGATGGCTTCTGCTCCCATGAAAATTATGTTCAGTCGGTGGAGCTCAATTTTTGTGGAGGTTTTCAACCCTCATGAAAAAATTTCGTGGCGGATTTTTATGTTAGTCCATTCAAATTTTTGTGACGGCCTATACTCCCATGAAAATTATGTTCAGTCTGCGGAGCTCAATTTTCGTTGAGGTTTTGAACCCTCATGAAACAATTTCGTGACGAATTTTTATGTCGGTCCATTCAAATTTTCGTGACGACTCACTCCCATGAAAATATTTTCGTGGCGAATTTTCGTGGAGGCTTTTAACCCTCATGAAAATATTTCGTGGCAGTTAAGCACCATCACGAATTATTTTCCTGTGAGTCAATCCCTGTCACGAAAATTCTTGTGCAATCTGGCAAGCCCATTGTTCGTGAGAGTTATTGAGTGACGGTACACCGCCACGAAATATGTCCGTGAAGGTCCACCGCCACGCAAAATTGAATTTCCCTGGCGCCATATTCGTGAGAGTTATTGCGTGACGGTGATGTGTCACTAATTGTTTTCATGACGGTTTTGGCACTTTCGTGATGGTTTTTTAGTCCTCACGAAATCTCGGTTTTCTGGTAGTGATCAAGTGGAGCATATTTCGATAACATCTTAGTTGTTCATGCCAGATCCAATAGATAAGATGTTCTAAAGGAGAACGAATGACCGCCGCCAACTCCTTATGATGTAAATTCTGTAGTCTGTTTTGTTTCAGCGGGCATGCTAGCATTTCCTAACGCTAGCTAGTAAAATAGAAGAGTGTCAACAGTAGAAAGACAGTTCTTGTTTAGAACCGTCTGTGATGACAATTTCGTTTACGATGACAATTTTCACAAACGGTTCATTCGTCTGTGACGTGCCATTTTATCACTGACACTTTGTTACTGATGGTTTACTAAATTGTTTGAGATGTCAATTTTGGACCATCTGTGAAGTTGTGTTCTGTAGTACCACATGCATGCTTGCGAGATTATGCACTAACAATGTGTTAAACGGTTCCAAAAACCGTTTGTGTTCAAATCCAGTGCATAGTACCGATGAATTTGGAAGGGCTCTCTTGAAAAATGTACTGCGTTCTCAAAAAACAAATGCTGGAAATATACTGCGTATTTACCACGTTTTATGCCAAAAGGACGGGGCTAACATTGTTCTTAGGGGCCAGGCAAACAACTGACAAATCACAATGATCACCTTAGAATTGGCATGGACCTTCGAATTTGGTCGTTCAAAGAAATCACAAATGCGGTCGATGGCATGAACTTTCAATCCCCTTGTATTATCAGTGCTATATAAGCTTCTTGTAAGAAAAATCTAGTTTGCTAAGTTAATATAAATTTTTCGGAAAGCTAAGTTAATATAAATTTTTGAAAATCCAAATTTTAGGATGTTAAAGAATCCAGATTGATAAACCAGAACTAGATCTGACGGAAGAGATAATTTCAGCTAGCAACGGTCGATGGAAATTGCTGATACGATGGTCCAAAAAAACGTGATGTGTCAATACACGGCCGGCCGGCCGGCCGGCCGGCCGGCGGCGCAGCCTCGATCTGGATTAGCCGATTAGGGGGCGGTACGGTGGTCTAGTAGCGTAATAATAGTACCACATCGCCATTTGAGTACAGATCGCGCTAGTTTTTATGTGTGCTCGCAGCATAGCGCCTCGCCTCCCGCGGAGGTGTCTCGTAAGCTATTTCGTACACGTATACTGTATGTGTACACTGTATAATGCGTAACATATGCTGTATATGTGTACAGTATACTGCATATATTATACAATATAATGTATACACTTACACATCTGCTACGTAATAGCGTCGAGATTTTTTTGGAAAATATTTTTTTTAGCTTCACGTGTTAACGTATCTGAGTAATTTAGTTTCATAATCACAACTATAAATATCGATTTCCCTCACAAAAAATATAAATATCAATTTCCAGTTTCATGTATTAAGTAAATAATTTTTAACATTTTTCAGCAAATATTTTTATCTTCATGTGTTAGCGTAGGCATTTTTTTAGAAAATTTTATTTTAGATTCACGTGTTAACGTATCTGAGAAATTTAGTTTCATATTCACAACCACCACTATTGATTTCCCTCGCCAAAAATATAAATATCAATTTCTAGTTTTACATATTAACATGTCTGAGCGCACTGTGTATGCTAGTTTTTTCATACGTTTCTAAGAACTTGGAAAACTCGACTGAACTTGTCTCAACCAACTATCAACAGTGATATAATTTCAGTGAACAAAAACTGCCTGGAAAACATATCTTCCTTCGACTACCTCTTGTTAATTTCTCCAAAAAGTTCCATTTTATACAAGACTAGGACAGGAGTTCATCCATACATGGATCCTCCATTCTCTGTTGCTAATAAAAAATGTTTATTTAAAGTTCAATTTGTACCACCTAATCTTACTCAATTTTTACAAAACACTAAGAATTACGATTCCTTTTACTTAACATTATTTTTCTTATCTCTTTGTTGCAGAATGAACAAGGAATCTATTTGGCTTAAATAGAGGCTCCGTCGTGCCATGCGAGGGTCCGTCGGACTGCGTGCCTAAACTATACCAAGCTGCCATGGACTGGCAAGATTGGCTCGCCTTTGATGAGTCTAGGGCTCTAGGCACGATCCATTTGTGATTCTTCCTGACTTCATGCCATGTTGGTCCAAACCTAACCCATGTGTATTATTATGATGAGAAGAAAGCAGTTAGAGACGTATGAAGCTGAGGCAATAGACACAAATATTGGAGGGTAAAAAACTAAATTTTATTCGTTCTTAAACAAGTACAGAGTTACTGCCTCGTTAAAAACCTTACAATTAGTGTGGGGTACCCTAGTGTAGAGTGGCTTAGTGCGCATGCTCGGCATTAGTAAGCATGTACTCTTTATTATTTATTCTCCACCTTTAAGCATCTCAGTTGTTTACTTGTCTCCCCTTTCTCTAAATACGAGTACCGCAAAAGCCGCCAACCATAAGTCGAACTACAGTATGATGCAATGTCATGGCAAAGCGATCTTATCATGTGTCGTGCTTGCTTTGGGCTCATCAACCCTTTTTTTGCCATGCCGGTCTAAGCACAGTCTATACAGACATGTCATACTATGCCGTCCATCGTACCAGATCACGAGGCCCTGTAGGACCCTATTTTTCATGCCGTAGTTGCTGCATAACTCGCTGATATTCACAGTATGCGGCCAAAAGCTCTGAAACAGCCAGCACGATGACCTTCTGCATCTGGTCCTATCAATCATCATCGAAAAGTCGCTATACAAGACGCTGATGTACATAGGGGTGGAAAGGTCGAATACGGATGGATATTGCTCTTTCCGTATCTTAACCTATATTTTTTCCCGGATTCGGAACCAGATACGGGTTAGCTGGATCCGGATAATTCGGAATACGGATACGGGTCGGATATGTGACAGATTTGGAATAGGAATAAATAAAGATATACGGATAATGGACACATAAATAGATGGCATAGCAACAAAACTAATTGAGCATTATGCCTAATAGGAGTTAGCACTTTCAGCCCAAAAGAAAGACACTAGAATTAGCCTGATATAATGCACAAGGGCATTGAAGCACTGCTCCATGCACAAAGAGATATACAACCTGACTAAATAGATGATTTTTACCATTTCTTCCCTCTTAGAGAATACTTTCAAGTTTCAATGTGGAGACATATGAAATAGGAATAAGCTAATGAAACCGGATCGAAAACTTTTGCAGCTAAACACTTCATAAAAAGAAAGGCAAATCAAAACAGCAACGATCAATAATTACCAAAAAAGCCACAAATGATACCATTGGGCAGAGCATCCGTTGAAAAGTACTACACATGTAATTGTGCATACAAAATCTGAATTGATGATCACAGCCAGCATCAAGTAACCACATCATGCAAGATACAAATTTGGTTAGACTCTTGGGATGTTGCACTAAGCAGAAGAAAAAATGCTAGTCTATGAGTATTGCCTGCAAATCCATTGCTTCGCTCAAAGGAACCGGTAAGAGTGATCTCACCATGATTAAGGGCATCATTTAAGATTGATTGAAGAAAGTCTGTTGCCAATACAAACAAAAGTGGTGATAGGGGATCTCCTTGTCTAACACCCCTTTTGCAATGAAAATATTTTCCATGGACTCAATGAGAAGTACTGCCGAAGTGCCAGTACTAAGAATTGATCTTATCCGGCTGCACCATTTTTATCAAACCCCTTGGACTCAAGTATTGCTATTATAGCGTCATGTTCAATTTTGTCGAAGGCCTTCTCAGAGTATAGTTTTAAGACAATTACATTTTCTGACTAATGGTAAAAGATGTAGGAATTCAAGTGACCAAGCAAGGCAATCTTGTATACTTGATAAACCTGTATTGGTTCTTATGCACCAGCTGTAAAATAACCTTCTTTGGTTAAAAGTTTAGTGAGAATCTTTAGGGAAAGGTGTACTGAAGAAGGAGAGAGGTCATCATGCGAGCTCATTAGATTAAATAAGTCAAGTTGCATGAGGGTTTTTAGTCACCCCCATTCTTTCTTTAAATGCCGACTAGAGAGTAGCTGCCTTACTATCATGATCATCAACAGTTGACTGCATATCTGTTTTCTCTTTTATAACGGGCAAGATATTGAACAATACATTAGTCTCATTGAGACTGAGTGGTATACTGTTAGCCAGCCTATATGTGGTCAAGCCAACAAGTGATTTCAAAACTGTGCTTTGTCAATGCTATCATGTGTGATCTATTTTCCTATTTCTAGAGTGAAAACATCTGTATTTACTTAGTATTATCTAAGCAATGCCTGGTTAGTAAACCATCTTAAATTTCTCTTTGCTACATAGGTGGCATTTTTCATACACGAGCCTTTTGTTACTGAATTAAGGCTCTTAACTGTCTTCAAATATTTAGTGGTGGTGCTAACATAGTCATGTTTGGTAGTAAACCAATTTGGTACCTTGCAAACCTATCACGATTAAGTTTTTGTAGCCTGTATAGTCGGGACACACACCACCACTAGTAGTATCAAAGCTAAGAAATTGCAAATTAATCAGCTTGATCTGTCCCATCCTAGGTATGTGGTTACATATTTGACTCAGATCAAATGCTTACAAGGTTAAGTACATTAGGTTGATAGAGGCAAGACATAACCCAACCGCCACATAGACCCACCTTGGCATAACTGCCTTTTGCCAATTGCCCCATCTAAATCATTACCATGCCAATTGATTACCATGCAACACATGCCATCAACATTTCAACTTCGTTGCAGAACAACACGTATTACCACAACTCAGCACCATCATGTGACAATACATGACACATTAATTCCACAAACATGTTCCATATTTCATTAGTCAAAATTAACTTTGATATCTCAAAAGGCCTGTCTCATATGTGGCATGGCTAAGCAAAACTACGTACGACTTAACTATCCCATGTTGATCTCTAATAGCAACCAACTAGTAAGAAACTATCCTAGGGTGACAATAATCATAGCATACAAATGACAAGCTAGGTATACTCAAACTAGGTTGAATAGCTAGATCCAAACTAAATTGAAATCAAATATAATTTGAATTAGCATGGAATAGTTTAAAATAACATAACCTTTAAAACGTGGGCTCGACATGATCAAACCACAACTTACCTCGAAAAAGATCCTGTTCCTGCTCTAGACTTTGCTCTTGAGTCAATAATTCACACTCGGATGCTTCGAGCACTCCAATGTCTATGCAAATCGAGAAATATTTCCTCTTCCTTTGCTCTTCAATAATTCCTTTGGAGTCAATAACTCTGGACGACAAATACATCTCCTCAACATACTAGACACATCTCCCTCGAATTTAATTCAGGAAAGTGAACACATCTCCTAAACATCCTAGACTCCTGTCACACATGGCGGCTTCCTTTTGGTCTTCTTGTGCAACATGATATCTTTTAATGCACACAACATTTTTGAAAGAACTCGCACATGTTTATCTTGTATTGCACAAGAACTCACATAATCACACATAATATCTCGTGGACACAATTAATAAGAGAACATGTAGCTTTGATAGCCTTTCGAAGAGACACACAGATAGCCATCAATGTCATCTTGTCACGCCTGTTGTCGACAACGCTTGTCAATAGCGGGTATCAACGAGACACAACTTCTTCACGTTCACCGCCACATCTTTGTCGCTACCTCTTTGTTCGCCTGTGACACAACTTATCGGTGACTTTAGTCTTGATGACCTCAGCTTTTCTTGCAATGATGGCCTCCACGCTATTGTAATCACCTCTTTGCTACCAATGAAACAACTTATTGTACATCATCTCCTCACACCAAGACACAACTCCAATGGTAGGGAGACTTGGATGAGAGTTTTACAAATGCGAGCACTTGGATACATACTCACAAATACTCATGCACATATGGGACACTAACACAGTGACCAAAATACACACATGTACACCACACATTGTGTATAATGCGTACCTTGATGACAACTCGCTAACTCACCATCTTCTCGTCGCGGAGTCACATGCACCACTCCAGCCATGCTCACTGCACCATCAGATCCCACTCAACACTATGTTGCTCAACGACGATATCCTACCTCGAGGTGAAACAGTGATGGCATGTTAGAATCTCGCTCTGATACCAATTTTTGGTTATGGCCCGGATCAGCAAACACATACAACAATAAAAAATTGAGCGCAAGAACTCACAAATATAAGTATTTTGATTGTGCAACTTAACTAGCACCTATTCTTATTCTCTTGATCTGTTGCATTTTCATCTTGCTTACAAAACTCAGAACTACCAAGAAATTATACCCATATCCTACATCTCTAAGAGTAAAAAAATTATAGTAATCGAATCTGAATAGGTCTCATTTCCTTATTTGATTCGGACTCCTCTCTTTTCTTATTTTGTTCAAACACAAGATTAACTCTAACAAAGACTGGATGAACCACTCAGTGACAAGTGCCGTTGTCTAGGTTCAGGGGCATCAGTCAAGAGCAGAGGTGGTGGTGGAGGAAGGAGAGAGAGAAAGAAGGAGTGAGGAGGAAGGAGGGATAACTTGAGGGGAGGAAGAAGAGGATGGTTTTGAGTTCATTTTGAACTGTTTTATTCCTCTAAATAGCCAAATATATTATTATAATGGTTTTCATGCCCTAAGGCAAAAAGCCACAATTTTACGGTATGTTTTAGCAAGTACACAAATAACTAGTATCCTAGAAGAAACAACATAAAATTGGGGTGTCATGTAGCTAATTTTGCCTTTTTATTTAGAGAAATGCTAGAAAATGCCTCTTCAACATCCTTGTTCACTCTCATGCTTGTGCGACAGTTGACAGGGGTGGCGCCACCATCATCGGTGAGTTCACCATGCCCCCTAATTGTAGAGAGAGGCCTGGGAGGTAGTTGCCCAACAATGGATGGAGGCGAAGGGAGGCACGACAAAATTGTGACGTTCTGAATATTAGGTTGGAGGGGGTAGAGGTGGTGGGGAAGGGGTAGATGACGGCGCTGTGAGGCAGCGAGGTCGTCATCAGCCACCAGTGTAGGAGAAGGTGCTGGGGAGGTGAAGTAGAAGTGTGGAACTATGGCCGATGCCCAAGAAGAAGATGAGGAGTGCGACGGATGTAGAGAAGAGAGAGGGATGGGATTAGGAGTGGTGGTGGCACTGGTGGACGCCAGTGTAGTAGCACTGGTGAAGCTATCCCTTGAAACAAGATAGGATGGGCTAGCAGCCTCCTTTTCTATTTATGAGTGAGTGGGTTCCAAAGCCGGACAAGATGGAGACCACCTCCAATGTTAACGAAAGGAGATAGACCAAGCATACGAAAAAAAGAGAAAGAAAGAGGAAAACAAAAACAAGTAAAGAGTAGAGTGGGACCGACCTGCTCGACACCGGTAGACAGGGCCGAAGATTGGCTAGGAGGAGAATCTTGGAGGAGGGAGGTGCTCAGCAGAGTTGGGATAATGAAGTTTGAGAAGTTTTTTATCATCCCATTTGGTTGGTGATTGTAATTGTAACATCACCCAATGGCCTTCAGCCTATAAACACATCGTTTTATTTAAAAAAAAATAAAAAACACATTTGTTTGCAAAAATTATGGTGGTTGATTTGACGACTAGACAACATGTGGCAACAAAACCAAATCTCATAGGCTTTAGTGATATTTTAGTGGGAATTAAATCCCATAGAAATCTTTCTTTTAGGGTCCTTTGGGACACATAAATGGGGCTCGCAATGAAGCAATATGAACACCATTTCAGACAATTTTTGTAGGATCTCACCTTCATTCCTACAAAATTGATGTGTTTTTTCTGTTTCCAAGTTTTTCAATTCTTGCATTTGACATGTGGAAGCAACTAGCACTACTACAGAACCGGCTACCACAAGCGGCTCGTAACCCCCTTTAGAAGCGGTTTTATAACCGCTTCTAAGCAACCGCGTGTGATACCCGTCGGGTATCACAAGTGGTTGCTCGAACCGCTTGTGCTGTGGCACCAGAAGTGGTTGGGAAGGTGTCCAGGAAGGCGGTGGAGCCGCCACGTGGGAGACTCCTGGCGGTTCGTGTTACAAACCGCTTGTGAGAAGGATATCGAAGCGGTTTGTCTTACCAACCGCCAGGAGAGCAGCACTCCAGAAGCGGTTGGAGTCACCAACCGCTTGTGGAGAGAGTTTTCGATTATATGTATTATAGAATATGTTCTTACGGTGTTTTTGTATATCGTTTTTGACCATAAAATTAAATATGAGTGGAGGAGTTTTTTGCGCAATTAAATATATATTACATATGCATACTCATACACATGTTCACAAGCTAGCTCACTACACAAAAAAACGAACTTAATAGTGTAAAAAATGGACAAGTACATACATGCAACCGACGTTTACAAGTTTGAATGATTAAAAAAATGATTATCGAACTCATTTCTTGTATGCGTCACTCTTTAAGTCCTTGGTCGACGTGGATGTCGTCATCAGTTCAGCGGTGTTCAACGCAGGAAACTTTACGTGGAACTCGCCATTTGGAGATACAATCTCATCGACAATGAAGCCGAAGAGTTATTCTTGAAGTGCGCGCACCTGGTGAGGCGGGAGCACGTTAACGTGCTCATCGATGTTGGGCTGACAATTAATTAAGCGGGAAGTATATAAATATCCGATCGCATACAATTAATTAAAATGTAAGTTGTAGCTAACAAATTGGCATGCATATACGAACCTCGGCATAATGTTCCAGCTTATCGCCATGGATAAAACTTTGAATATAGTGGAACACGTAGTAGCCACATAAGTTGTTTCCAGCCGTCTGGCGTTCAACCTTCACAGGGAGAAATTTCAGAATATCAGATGAAGAACTGATATGGCGCATGTATATTAATAATAGTTTTTGTAGTACATACCTGAGTGCTTATTATGACTTTGAATTCTTTCTTGAATTCTCCTTTTTGCTTCTTCTTAAACTTTGCAAATGTCCTGTTAAGGACGTCAATGAACCATTGGTATTTTTGGACTGGATTCCTTCTTGAGTCATAAACTATAATCCTGCTATTGTCAAGCTCGATGATTAGAAGGATCCAGTGAAACATATTCGTATATTGCAACATATGCGTAAGTAGCTAGTCGTACTATCAATGGCTTAAGAAATACAAGAACAAGAGGTTTGTGAGAACACGTACTTGAAGTTGAAGGGCAGAAGTATGTACAGTTTGTAGTGTTGTTTCAACATTGCATGCAAAATGTATGCCTCAACTAGCTGTTTTTGCTGGTCGTATGACCAGACTTTCTCGTTGACAACCTCTGAGTCGATGAAGCCAACGTTATGTTTGCCCAGTCTTCTACATCGTTGTATCTCCATTCTACATAAGAAGGGATAACTAAGTTAATTAGATTTTCAATTTTGTGGTACGAGAGGAAGCAAACGGTAAACTTAGTAGATCGACACTTACAGACACCAGCAGGACATGAAAGACACGTTGACAACGTCTCCTTGGTACACATGGTACAAGTTCTCGAATTCCAGCCATATTTCTGTTTTGTTCCCACGGAAGAAATGCTCATCTTGGAAAATGAGGAGGAACATTTGCTCTCCTTGAGATGCCCTTTTCATGTACCATTCATGCATTTGATACATCTTGGTTGGGAGATCTTTTATATCTTTTGGATCAATTAGCAGTTTGCCCAACTCATACTTCCATCTAGTTGGTGCCACTGGAAGATCCTGGTCTATTGATTCGAGTCCCGCCTCCTTCAGGAATGCCATTTCCCTCAACTGTTCAGTACTCTGCTCATCTTCCACTTTCTTCTTCTTTCCTGCCAACAGAGCCTGTGTATTTTTCACTGTAGCCTTTCTTATTGTCCTTTTGTAGTCGGTCGTCACAGGAGGTGGCGTCGTTTCGCATGACTGAAAGTGCTTCACAGTTTCTTTTATCTATTTTAACCTTGGGCTCTGGCTTCTTTGGCGCAAGCTGCCTGGCCACATCCATCTTTACGGATGCAGCTAGCTCCTCCGCAGTCATATCATATGGCCTCTTTGGCGGTTCCTTTGACATTCTCTGTTTGCCAGATGCCGACTTCGTGGGAGGAGGTGCCAGCGTGGGATCCCTCCTTCTGACATCGAGCTTCTTCCTCGGGGGAGATGCTGGAGGCGTGGTGACTGGAGATGTTGGGTGCTTCTTACTTTCAGGCGGTGGCGGGCTTCTTTGTGGAGCGGGAGGTGGAGGAGGCGTGGCCTGGACCACCGGGGAAGTATTGCGTGCAGGCGACGCTGGAGGAGTCGTGGGTTGTCCATGTGGAGGAGGCGTGCTTGCTCCTACAGCTGGCTCAAACTGCGGGGTCTCTCTTGCTGGAGATATAACCTCCACACCATCTGAAAATATGATGTACTTTTTGCGCCAGAGGATGAATGTGCCATGGAAGGCCTGTCCAAGCTTGGTCACGTCGTCGCCCCTAGGAATCTCGAGCATGAGATCTTCGAAGCCCCCCACCACCTCTTCCACTGTGACCTTCGAGTATCCGGAGGGTATCTGGTTGAAGTGGAACGTCTGGCCCGCCTCCACCAGATAAGCCATGCCGTAAGCCACCTTGTAGGAGAGGTTACACATATCAATGTGTAGCTCGCACTGGTGGCGAACCTTGATGCTGTCCACGGGATGACGGGCTTGCGGGTCGTCTGCTACAGGGGCCACGGCGGACGCGCAACTGCTCTTTTGCGCGGTCGGAGTGATCACGGATTCCGGCGCCGTCTGAACATTGGTCGAACGTAGTGCTCCCTGAAGCTGGCTTATTGCTTCAGACACTTTTTGCGTGACCAAGAAATCGATAGAAGCCTTCGAAGCTCTAAGCTCTTCCTCCAATCGGCACACTCTACCCTGATCTCTCCTCTTGCTTCTATCTCGGCTCCTGTAGGTGCTTGAGTCTTTGGCAAAGCCGTGCCTCCACGGCACCTTCCCGAAACCTCGTGTCCGTCCCGGGTGCTCAGGGTTTTGAAGGGCATATGTTAGCTTGTCATTCTCCCTGTCCGTCACTAAGGATCCTGACCGAGACTGCTCGATGGCTTGTACAATCCTTTCACCAACTTCTTGGACTGTCGGTGCCATCACCAAGCTACCGTCATCTGCAAGTTTGCCCCCGTGAGCCAAGAATCAATTGCGCAGGAGGGGCTCCCAATTCTCAGTTTCAAGTACAACATCCTGCTGCCGAAGTTCCTCTTCCCACTTGTCCCATTTCTTTGCAGCCTTGATGTAACCACCGGTCCCGAGATGGTGGTGGTATTTCTTCTTCTGGGCATTCACCCTATTTTTCTCTCTCGCGGCCTGTCCTGCATCCGACAGCTTGTACTCCTCGAAAGCATCCCAATGATCCGCCAGCTTAGGAAATTGATTGAAGTCTGACCTTTCTCCTTTGTCGATGTACTTGCGGGTGAGGGACGACTTCCACTGTTGAAAGGAAGTTGCCATCTTCTTCAAAGCCCATCCCTTGGCCTTCTGTTCGTACCCTTTTGGAAAAGTGAAATTTTCCTTCATATCATTTCAAAGCAGTTCCTTGGTAGCTGCAGGGACTTCGGCCCATTTCTGGATGATGATTGGGACGTGATCCCTCACGTGGTAGCCGCAAGCGTTGTTGAAAGGGCCAATTGCTGATTCTGGGGCTAGCAGATTCCCGTCGTTGCCGACTTCGGTTATCACGTACTTTGTCGAAGGCTTCATGTTAGGTCCTCGGTTAATTCCGGACTGGGTGGCCGATGATGTACCAGGCTGGATACACAAACACATATAATATGAATGATTTTAGAATAATTAACATGTTTACGGTGATTTTATAATGGGTAAGAGTATACCTCGGTACCAGTGTTAACGGCCTCATCGACAATCGTCAAGAAGACCATCGTGATTTTCCGCATCGGTGTTAACGGCCTCATTGGCTAAGATGCTACCCAATAATGGTCTCGAACATCGATTTTCCGCATGATCATATTCCGGGTCACCACGTCTTGGTGTCGCCATCTAGAGTAGAGCAAATCTCGAGGCTTAGATTATATATAAAGACAAGATTGTCGAGAACAATTCGAGTTTGAAAGCATAGTTTAAGATCGCCAAATTTTAACTCGTGATTGCAATGTGAAAACCATCGGAGCGGTGTGAAAACCATCGCCAATTTTGTCTTAGAAATGTTCCAATTCATATGATTTGCGTATCATTTTTCCGGTCAAATTTCCACGGTTGTGGTGTGAATGTTACCTTTAGTAGGGTTATTATTGTCCAGACGTACTTATGTGTAAATCTAAGACTTGGTTTAGCGTTGTTATATATGTATATTGTAGCTATGAACAAAGTATTATAAAAAGGAATTACCCAAGTCAAACCGCGCCTTATAAAAATCAACGGAGTATATTTTTTATCCCTCTAACTCTTGCCTTGGTTTAATTTAGGTCCCTCAAGTGAAACGGACTAAAACGAGATTCCAAACAAAGCTAGGCATGCTTTTATTTTTTTTATAGTTGTATAAATATTAAAATATGAATAAAAGATATATATATATATAGTGATTATTTACCTCTTCGTTTATTTCAATACTTATGCAATTTATATTGAAAGGAAAATCACTAAATAAGTGCTCCCATCGTAGTAATAATCACTCGTGTGAAACAAGTACAACCAAATGAGAGTACCGCAATGATAGACAATGATAACAACTAAAAGCGAACTTCATACAAGCCGAGTCAACGACACACCAAAGACACAATGACGCAAGCGCCACGTCGCAAGTCACTAATTCATTAATAAGTCATTGTAATATGAGGATTCAGTTTACTTTTTTAATAAGGAAGATTCAGTTTCTGACCTTACTGCTGTATGGCTTTGGTTCAAGAAATGCTCAAATGATAGAACAACGTGATAGCGACATAACAATGACATTGAAATGTTTGCATGCTATCATCAATTATACAACAAACCGAATAGTGCAATACATATTCAATGTTGACTTTTGTCATGTACATATAATAGGTAGACCAAGTTCTACAAAAAAAACATTTCCATGTCACCCCCAACCAAGCTTGCAAATAACATACTGTCTGAAATGGAATATTGACAAAGCAAGCAGCATAGTACTAGAACAAAATAAGAGAAAATACCCATTCACGCCAGGTAGTAAGGCAGTAACGCATCCCCAAAGAAAATATTTGCATGTGTTACATTTTGCTTTAACATCCTAGACTATGCTGAATGGTAGTTTACACAGCTACACCAAGCGCACTTCTGAAAGTCCAAATAAATGGCACATAAGACCCAACAAGCTTGTTTCTCACGTTCATCTTGGAAATAAGGCTGCTAATCACAGCACAGCATAAACACTAGGTATACAAACATATATACAATATTTTTTCATTACTCCAACATCAACATATCAACAAAACTCCTTGTGGGCATTTCACCGAACACCTTGTGGGCATGAAAACAGAGAGAGCAGGAGGGGGCGTTTCGCCGGGTACCTAGGCCCTCTGGGGTGGATTGGCTGAGGGGCGTCAGCGCGGTGGCTAGGGGGCGTCGGCGCGGTGGCGGTCGTCGGCGAGCTCGGCGGTGGCGGTCGACGGAGGTGGCTGTGGCGCGCGCGACAGAGAGGAAGGCGATCGGGGACTTAGAAAATTTGAAGGTGTGAGAGAGTGTGGGGACTTAGAATATTTAAAGCCCTACTCACTTCTACAAGCGGTTCGTAATATAAACCGCTTGTAGAAGTACCATCTACAAGTGGTTGGTATTACAAACTGCGTATTTACCACGTTTTATTCCAAAAGAACAGGGCTAACATTGTTCTTAGGGGCCAGGCAACCCCATCCAATCCACGGTTAGTTGATAAAATTAAACCAGCATGTAAAATTCTCATTCAACCTGTTATTCATAGAAGATAGAAACACTTCCAGCTAAGCATTATCACAGTTTAACTAATGTCTTTGCATTTAGCTTCAACTACCTTAACTAACCTCTATTGAAGTTTATCTTAATTGGTCTAAGTTACAATATAATGGGTCATACTTGAATCCCACACAAAACTTATAATCAACTTATATAAAACCATTTCAGAATTCTAACTAATCAATGGTGAACGGAAAAGTTAGTTAGGTGGAAAGGGACAGATATAGACAAGTTTATCAAAGAAAAGTGGGCTGTGAATTCACCATGTGTGTGTTTAATACCAATAGACCACCAATCATATGAGTGCAAATTCTAAAATTGAAACATCACATGGTACTATTTACTCGTGTCAATGGACAGAAGCTGGAGACCAGCAATAAACAACAGTAATAGTAAGAGTCAGACACATGAAAATTATTGAGGTGTCTACGTTGTCATCTCATGTTAGTTCTTACGCCAGAGGATGACAATTCAAAACGTCCGTATCAGTTATCACTGTCCACTATTTCATTACCTCAAATCACTAAACCAAAAAGATGGCCTTTTTGCGTGGTCGAAACATTCTTGAAGGGGTTGTTATACTGCACGAAACAATCCATGAGATGCATCGGAAAAAGCTTAGTGGGGTTATATTTAAGATTGATTTTGAGAAAGCATATGATAAGGTTAAATGGCCTTTTTTATTTCAGACCCTCCGAATGAAAGGATTTTCACCCAAGTGGATTTCTTGGATTAAATCATTTATTTCGGGAGGCAGTGTGGCGGTTAACGTAAACGGTGAGGTAGGTCCTTTTTCCAGACTAGAAAAGGGCTCCGGCAAGGTGACCCTTTATCACCTTTACTGTTCAATATTGTCGCTGATATGTTGGCGGTTTTGGTTAGACGAGCTAAGGAACAGGGACAAATTTGTGGAGCACTGCCTTACTTAGTTGATGGAGGTTTATCTATTCTGTAATATGCGGATGATACAATTTTATTTATGGATCACGACCTTGATAAAGCCCACAATATGAAGTTATTGCTTTGTGCTTTCGAGCAAATCTCGGGTCTCAAAATTAACTTACATAAAAGTGAGTTAATCTGTTTTGGTGATGCCCAAGATTCCATCGAGCAGTATATGGAGCTGTTTGGGTGTAAACAAGGGGAACTCCCAATGAAGTATTTAGGGATTCCTATCCATTTTAAAAAACTGAGAAATTCAGATTGAAAAGGGGTAGAAGAACATTTCGAAAAGCGACTTAGCAGTTGGAAGGGGAAACATCTTTCCATTGGTGATAGACTTACTCTTATAAATTCAGTGCTAAGTAGTCTTCCACTGTATATGATGTCCTTTTTCGGGATTCCTAAAGGTGTTCTACATAAACTTGATTATTTCCGATCTCGCTTTTTCTGGCAAGGGGATGAGTGCAAAAGAAAATATCGTCTTGCAAAATGGAGTACTGTTTATCAACCCAAAAACCAAGGAGGTCTTGGGATTCTTGATTTAAAAGCAATGAACATTGCTCTTTTGAGTAAATGGTTGTTCAAACTTTTAACATCGGATGGTATTTGGCAGCAGCTACTTAGGAACAAGTACCTGATTTCCAAACCGTTAGTGCAAGTTGAGGGCATGTCGGGAGATTCGCATTTCTGGTCCTGTTTGATGAAGGTAAGACGGGATTTTCTTCGATTCGGTACTTTCATAATCAATAATGGATCACAAGTGAGATTTTGGGAAGACATTTGGCTTGGAAGCAGTGCCTTAAAAGATCAATATCCTGGGTTATATAGTATCACAAGGGTTAGATATATGACTATTGCTGAAGCTTTTGCGACCCCCCAGCTTAATATAACCCGGCGACGATCATTGATTGGTGCTAAGTTGGTGGCGTGGAATGAATTGCTGCTCCGCATTACCCCTTTCCAGTTGTCATAGTGTGATGATGAATTTCGTTGGATTTTGTGTCAATCTGGACAATTCTCAGTGAAGTCTCACTACTTGGCGTTGATTAAACGTCCTATTCCAAACTTAAATGCGTGTTTATGGAAGTTAAAAGCTCCATTAAAAATCAAAGTTTTTCTGTGGTTCCTTAGAAGAGGGGTTCTCCTAACCAAGGACAATTTGGCAAAATGTAATTGGCAAGG
The DNA here is from genome assembly GCA_036346375.1 of Guadua angustifolia. NCBI lineage: Eukaryota > Viridiplantae > Streptophyta > Magnoliopsida > Poales > Poaceae > Guadua > Guadua angustifolia. Next base: position 38,996,527 of record CM070507.1, read on the forward strand.
CAGTACATTATGTTGCTTTTGTCACGATATAGAGACAAATAGGCATTTGTTCTTTCATTGTCGTTTTGCTCGTATGGTTTGGGGTTTTCTTTATCTAGCTTTTGGCATTGACAGACCCGTGAGTGCTTCCAATATGTTTGGGAATTGGCTTGTTTCTTTTGACAAGGATCTAAAAAATATTGTGCTACTGGGTGCTGCTATCTTGTGTTGGTCTATTTGGCTACATAGGAATGGCATTGTTTTTTAGCGGAAGTCAAACATATCTCCTTTGCAGGTTATCTTTGCTATGTCCTATTGGATGCGTACTTGGGTTGTCCTGCAGAAGCCGGATTTGCGTGCTATTCTGGTGCAGGCTATGCGACGTTTGGTGCGAGTGGCAATGGATTTCTTCTTCCAAGCGTCTGGATGGCGGTCTAGCCTTAGGATTGATAGCTTTTAGAGTGTGTGAGTTTTTTTTTTCTTCTTTTTTGGCTATGTGCTTCGTGCTAAGCAGAGACCGGGAGATGTTTTAAGGGATTGTATCTTCTCAATGTAATGTTCTTGAAATTAATAAAAGGGAGGCTTCACTGTGTGGCATTTCCCCAACACTACAAGATGAAAGTTCAGACGTGTGATTGACATGATTGCTTCAGGGATTACAAAACCGTTTTTCAAAATTCGCGTCGAAATTCGCGGTACGGTTTTCGCAAAACACAAAAAACCGCCGAAAACCGCTAAAACCGAAGGTTTAAAATCAAAAATTTGAAATTTTTTGAAAAATTGAAAACCGTTCGGTTTTCAACAAAACCATGATTTTCACGAAAACCGCTTCGGTTTTGTACGAAAAGCCGACCGCCATTTGAATGTTCTTCAAAACGGTTTTGAGCGGTTTTTGACGAGAAACCGCGGTTTTTCGCGAAAAACCACTCACATAAATTTTTTCAAAATTTTTAAATTTTTAAATTTTCTTTTTTAATTAGAACGGTTTACCGAACGGTTTACCGAACGGTTTTGAGTTTCGAACCGGAGCGGTAAGGTCGAAAACCGCGGTTTTCAAACGGTTTTCGTCAGTTTTTTGAACCCTAATTGCAACCGTGGTTTTTTCACTTTGATCAAAATGTGTAGCATTGAGACAACCACCCTTGCTGTTGATGCAGAAAACAAACACAAATTGGCAAAACAAAACAACTGATCGATGATGTAGGGGAAAAGACGTAGTGCCACCATCTCTTGGCTACACACTACAACCATGAATTTGCACCAGCATCCACCGGTCGGCCGTCGGACCTTGTCTTCGTCCTCGTCACGAGAGCTACCTCTCTGCAATGGCCGTCTCCATCGCCACCGTCTTCAGCGCCTCAACCGCCGCCATCGACCTCGAAAACTGGATCCCCGTGTTCGGGAACGCGTGATGAGCGCGTACCTTTGACGTCGTGCTGCTCGAGTCGTCCTCACCTTGCTCTTCTTCTCCGCGCCCGGGAGCCTCGCTGCCGTTGTGTTCTGGTCTTCTCCCTCAATCTTCGAATCACTAACGGCCAAAAACGAGTTCACCGCCTCTGGGAACGCACTATGTGCCTCGTTCGCTGCCGACCCGCCGCCGTAGCTCGCGCCTTCTCTCACCCTCTGCTCTGGCCGGCGAAGAACAACGGCGCGGCGCGGTAGGTGGCCGAGGACCGGGAGAACCCCCTCGGTGGCAGGTGCCATTGTCGAGGGTCTGCGGCATCAATCTAGAGCAGAGGTGGCAGTGGACTTGCCGCAGCCAGTCTGGGCCAGGCCACGCTGATTCACCTCTTTCTTTCTTTGTCATGACGTCACAAAATCCTACATCCCGGTGCGGAGGAACCTCTCAGGAGCCATCGCTACCTGCCTGCTGCTCGCCGCGCATTGACGCCGCCGTCGCCGGGCTCCGCTTGCCGAGACAACGGACATACGCTGATCCATCGCTGGCAAAGCGCCTCCGCCGCCGCAGCGCGGATGAGGACCGAGCCAGGGCGCCAAGGGTGGGTTCGGGGGAGGTCCGTGGAGATATGTTACGGTAAGCCGAACACGGGCGGCCGGCGGCGCAGCCTCGATCTGGATAAGCCGATTATAGGGAGCGGTGGCCTAGCGTAATAATAGTACCACATCGCCTTTTGAGTACAGATTGCGATAGTTTTTATGTGGGCTCGCAGCATACCGCGTCGCCTCCCGCGGGGGTATCTGTTAGCTATTTCGTACATGTGTACTGTATGTGTACACTGTATAATGCATAACATATGCTGTATGTGTACTGTATGCTGCATATATTGCACAATATAATGTACACTTGTACACAAAATATTTTGTGTATTAAGAAAATAATTTTTAAATTTTTTCAGAAAATATTTTTTATCTTCATGTGTTAGCGTAGGCATTTTTTTAGAAAATATTATTTTAGATTCACGTGTTAACGTATCTGAGAAATTTAGTTTCATATTCACAACTACAACTATCGATTTCCCTCGCCAAAAATATAAATATCAATTTCTAGTTTTACATATTAACATGTCTGAGCGTACTGTGTATGCTAGTTTTTTCGTACATTTCTAAGAACTTGAATACTTGCAAAACTCGACTGAACTTGTCTCAACCAACTATCAACAGTGATCTAATTTCAGTGAACAAAAACTACCTGAAACCTTATGTTCCTTCGACTACCTGTTGTTAGGGATTTCTTAATTAATTTCTCCAAAAAGTTCCATTTTATACAAGACTAGTACAGTACGTCACAGTCAGGAGTTCATCCATACACATGGATCCTCCATTCTCTGTTGCTAATAAAAAATGTTTATTTAAAGTTCAATTTGTGCCAGCTAATCGTACTCAATTATTACAAAATACTAAGAGTTACAATTATTTTTACTTAACATTATTTTTTCTTATCTCTTGTTGCAGAATGAACAAGAAATGATTTGGCTTAAATCAGTAGCGGAGCCAGAAATTTATAAAGGAGTGGGCCTAAAAATGAAATGAACCTCTACTAGTAATTGATATTCAAAATTTAATATATAGTAAGTACAATATATAACACTTGTAACTTGCTAGAAATTTCAAAGTTTAATACATACATACACATATATATACATACACATCTTTTTTGATGAGCCTTGGGGCAGCCCCACCACGCCCCCTCCCCCGATGGCTCTGCCCCTGGCTTAAATAGAGGCAGCCAAATGGGTGGCCTTTGACGCCTAGAGGGGGGCGTCGTGCCATGCTAAGGCCCGTTGGGTCGCGTGCCTAAACTATACCGTGCTGCCATGGTTTGGTCGGGCCGGCTCGCCTTCGGGCGAGTTCAGGTATGGTCTATTTGTGGTCTATTTGTGATTCATCCCGGCTTCATGCCGTATCGGTCTAAGCCTAACCCATTGTATTATTGTGACAAGAGGAAAAGAGTCGGTGTAAGATCAAGGATGCTGACTAGAGAGGGGTGAATAGAGGGCTTTAGAAATTTTTTCTACGGTTAATTAAAATCTCGCCTATTTATCTCTATATCAAAACCTAAATAAAAATCAATGCAAAAATGATAAACTAAGCTTTTGACAATTAAGCCTAAGTCAACTAGGCTCACTAAGTGCACTAGTTAGTTATATCTCTAACAAGAATATACAATCCTAAAGACAATCAATCAATTTAATTCTAGAAATGTAAATTGTAACAATATAAATAAGAATTGTAAGCAACCATAAAAAGACACACCGATATTTTACCGTGGAATTCGGAGACTTGCCGGTCTCCCCTAATCCACATTGAGGCTAACCCAAACCACTTTGGACAGGCTCCACGAATTGAGCACATGGTTCGATTCCACTAGTGGTTGCTCTTTCCCTCTCCGAGTAGGTGGGCTTCGACCTTCACAACTTTGCTGAGCCTTCTCACAATCTCCTTCAGAAGATCACCGTGCACGACACCTTCACACACCGTCTAGGTGTCGGCAAACACCAATAGTAACAAGTCAAGCCCCTTTGCTTGAGCTCCACTACTACAACACATGTACAATGGTGAGCACCGAGTGCAACACATGCACAATGCTCTTCTCAAGTGCAACACATGCACAAGAGGCTCTCAACCCGCTTCTAATTGCAACACATGCAATTAGAGTTCACTCTTAGCTCAAAAACCAAATTAGAGAATGCAACACATGCACAACTCAACCACAAAGAGCAATAAACCCTTCAAAACCCTAGCCGCCAACAAATGCCAGTCCCAAGGCTCCTTTTATAGTTTCCATAAGAAAAACTGGCCGTTGGGGGGTCAAAATAACCTAGGGCCGGTATGTGACCAGCCTCTAGTCCAACGGCTAGTAAAAACTAGCCGTTACTTAGAAAACCCGATCATACCGGAAGGGGTCTGGTCATACCGAATCCCAAAAATTGCCCTTCAGCCAAAACACCCTTTCTTTGGAAAAAATGCACCGAAATGACCCCAGTCATACCGGAGGCCGGTATGACCAGAGAGGGTCCGGTCATACCGGACTTTGGCGCTATACTGGAGGTGGCTAGTCATACCACTGCTATAACCACTAAAATGCCCATAACTTTTTACTCTAAACTCCGATTTAGGTGATTTTAGGCTCTATATGAAGCTTATCAAGAGGGCTACAATTTCCACCTATTTTCAAGATTTAAGCAACTATAGATATTTTTAAATGTCACAAAAATAAAAACTTCAATGTAGTCATTCAAGTCTAAAATCCGATTTCTCGAAATCCCTCACATAGACTTGATCAAAAGTGTGACTACAAGCTAGAATGAGTCAATAAGATCAAATATTGAGTCATATGATAATTAACTCATGATCAAAATAATTTTGCAAAACACATTTGTAAATTCTAATCACATACTTCAAAATCAAATGCATGAACACCAATATTTTGCAAAACACATTTGCAAATAAACTGAAAAGTTATGAGATCAATCCTCTAACCATGTAAAAATCAACACATAATCCCAACACATTGCAAATAATTTCCAAATGCCAACAAACACATAACCTCTAGCTTATTTGCAAAACACATTTGCAAATAACAAATCAACATTTTGCAAACATAAAGTATAAACTTTACATAGCCTTTGTGATGATCAACACATGATCAAGTCACAAGCTAAAATACCGATGCATGAGCTCTCACCTTTTGCAACACAAGTAAAACTTAGCTCCATGCAAAACCACATAAACCAAACTATATGAGCTATCTTCCTTTTGTAACACATGCAAATCCATAGCTCCATATAAAAACCAAGTTGATTAAGATTCAATAAGAAGCAAGTATGAGCTTCCTTATTTGCAACACATGCAAATACTTAGCTCATACAAAATCCAAACAGGAGAGTGAGTAAGAGTGAACCAGATTGAGTTTATCAACACATGATGAAGCTCAAGCTAAATGATTCAACCCCTCTTAATCGTACGACAACCTATACTAGCAACCTGATCTCCCATCCAAATACTAAGACCGATAAAAGACTAGAAACACATTCTTAGCCCTAACTAGTTATACCTTGCCTCTAGCACATCCACTTGGAGCTTTTATGATTTCCATCATCTTCTCTCCACTTCGGATCCTTTCTTCTTGTTCATCAACACATGATGAATCTTTTCTAGCTTCACATCACTTCAGGATTCATCCTTGAAGCTTATCAACATATGATGACTTCTTCCCGATTCTTTATTTTCTTGAACTCAACCTATTTCACAACTCAAGGAAGATTGTTAGTCCAACAAACACGATTGCCTTAATCATCAAATGCACTCCATTAAAATATAATGGATGCCCCCACGATCGATTGAGCACAACCCTAATCAATTCGAATGATTTAAAGGTGTCTTGAGTACTTTGATGCAACTAATGCTTCATTATACTCAAAAACTTTCCACTCATCCTTAACCAATGAAGAAACACCATCAATATATGATGAAATATTCTTTGATTGATTGAAAGACAACCAAATTCAATTTAAACTTTATTTAAATTGGCGTGAGTATATATTAACTATACAAGTTTTATATAGTCAATTCGATAGAATCTAAAAGTAATGATTCAATTTATATGGAGTGGTGGAAAGGGATTAATACTTTTAACACTATCAACAATAGAATAAGCTCCATTAAATATGTGCATATAAATAATTGAACTTGGAATCAATATGCACATAATCAATCTTAGATAGCATTTGAGTTTATCTTATATTAACATAAGTATACTACAACTAGTGGTGGGCGTTGTGCCGTGCCAAAACGGCCCAGTATTGGCCCATCGTGCTTCGTACCTGAACCGTGCCGGGCTGAGACAGCCCGTCATGCCTGCCGTGCCGTGCCATACCGGTCCGGCTCGCCTTTAGTGAGCCCAGGCATGGCCCAGTTGCGCTTCGTGCTGTGCCGGCCTAGGCTCGACCCATTTGCACTATTGCAACGAGAGAAGGGGTGTGCTGAACATGGGCGAGAGAGTGAGCAATGGGCGAGAAAGAGAGTGAGCGAGACAGGTGAAGGAGATTAAGAGAGACAGGTGAGTGAAAGGATAGGATGTCGCCTAGAGGGGGTGAATAGGCGTTAAAAAATTTAAATTTAAACTGAAGTGGAAACTAGACATTCGGAGTGTTCGAGACAGACTTAGGACTGTCCGAGTGGTTCGGATAGTCCGAAGTTTGTTCGAATAGTCCAAATGCTTCAGAGCTAAATATGCAAAAACTAGATCTAGGCTATTTAGATGATATCACAAGCACCAAATGGAATTAGTTGGCCTAAATACCTACAGAAGATGAGTATCCACCAATATCCTTCACTCAAGGTAAATCACCACTTAATCCCCCAAGATTTGAATCAACCACAACAAGAGTGAAAAAAAAGGAGATCCACGAATAGAAGATGAAGACTCAAAGATTCTCACCCGAAGTTCAGATCCTCGAGGGGATCCTATGTCTCCGTTGAGGCGACACCAAGCCGGGGTCTCTTTCAACCCTAATCCTCCCGGTGTTGCACAAAGCACTCACCGATTTCTCTTTCTTGAATCCTTTCCTTCCAGGGTTGGATCCAAACTTTACAAACTTCCGGAGGCTCTCCACACAAAGCTTGAGAGCTCACCGGCAACTCCTAGCCATCTAGGAGTCCTCAACCTCCAAGAGTAAAAGATTGATGAGAAATCCACAAAAGAATGAAATCAAGTGCTCAAGATGGATCTAGGACACTTCAAGCTCTCAATCTTGCTTCTCTCTCCCTCTAATGAATCAAATCACAAAGCTCAAAAGGGAGTGGAAACTAGGGCTCAAGGAGGAAGTACACAAAGCAATAAATGTTTGAATGAGAGTTAATGCTGGTAGGTGGGAGGAGATGGGTATTTATAAGCCTCTCAAAACTAGCCGTTTTTGCTCAGGTCCGAGTGAGTTCGGATACTCCGAACTTATGTTCGGATACTCCGAATAGGTTAAGTCGAGGTAAAAGAGGGACCCAGCTCGGATAGTTCGAAGTTTTATTCAGACAGTCCGAAGTATTCGGATACTCCGAATGAAACTTCAGATAGTCCGAATAGGACTTAGCTCAAAGATGAAATTTTCTAGTTTAACAGAGAGGGTCTACTCGGACATTCCGAATTGAAACTCGGATACTCCGAATGCAATTTGGCAAAATGCTTCTAAGACTTGACATTTTGACACTTTTGACGACTAAGATCCATCATTGAGCACATAGAATCATACTATAGCTATTTCTCGTCATATCCCTCTTTATAGTACGGCTGTCCTTAGACTCAATAAAAAGATAAAATAGATGCACATAATCAAGTCTGAAAACCATCTTTTTATCTTTTTGATTTGAGAGTGCTTCTTTACTTTGAGGGTGCTCCTTTGCTTTGAGACTTCATCACGGATACTATATTCTGTTAACAAAACTTACAAATCTCATTAGTCACTTAATCCTATTGTCATTTTTCACCAAAATCCTTAAAGGGCCTAGATGCACTTTCAATCTCCCCCTTTTTTGTGAATTGATGCCAACACGATTAGATGTATAAATAAATTGAATGGAGATTATCTTTAGAATCCCAAACATATAGTGGAGCTTCCCCTAAATGTGTGCATTAGAAAAAAAATTGAGAGGAATCTCAAATGCACATATTTATGGAAAAATTCCCCCTATATCTTTGCATTCGTGAGAGTATAAAAAAGAATAACAAATAATTATGCATTATGGCATGGCATGGGGCACACAAATTGTCGGTGTTTCGTATAACCGGCAAGTAAATTTGTAAGTATAGGGGATCACGCGCCCCCTCTCCTCGAATGGTTAGACTAAAGAAGTCTCGGATGTATACTGGTTCGGGCTGAACGTCCCTACTTCCAGTTTGTGGTGGTGGATCTCGTTGCTCAGAGTATGGTAGATTACACGCGAGGGCTAAGGACAGGCCCTTAGCGCTCGTCCGAACGGGGAAGCTCAGGAGCCTCGAACGATTGTCCGGATCGGGAGAGCAAGCGAGATGGGATATGGAAAAATGAGGGGGTTCGCCCCGTTGCCGGGGGCCCTGCCTCCCTTTATATAGTCGGAGGGGGCAGGTTACACGAAAATTTGGAGAAAAGAGGTAGGGGTATGCTACGCCCTGGAGTCTTGGTCTTCAGTCCTAGTGACTGACGGGTTGCTGTTTACCCATGCCGGGTTGGTAGACACAATGGACGGTACTTCATTGGAAAGGCGCGCGCCTGCCCTATGCTTGCTTGCCAGATGTTGACGCTGTCTATGCTGTGCCCTGGCACCGCCTCGGGACGGAGCACGTTTCTCCACTGTGCCTGGCGGGGCGAGTGGACGGGTGCTTGACTTAGCGGCCCCCTGACCACCTTAGGAAGGAGCCACCTGCTCCGGTATGGTCGTCGTGTCCATGGGGCAGGTGACCGGCTTGGAGCTGACCGGTGATGTGGCGGAGGCCGTCGAGCTGGAGCTCTTTGGGGCTCTGACCCTGGCCTGGTTAGGGCCTGCGGGGGCACCTGACCAGCGACCAAGTCGGAGCGCCCCTGGGAGGCCTGGTCGAGGCCGAGGGTCCTTCGTGACCCCTTAGGACTAAGGCCGGGCCCAAGATGGTTTATTTGGTGATCCAGCCAATATTCAATGATAATCCCATCTTGTTGTGGGGACGGAGACTCAGGTAATACCCTCTCCAGCCTTCTGCAGCATCGCTGATTCGGGTCCTGAGCCCGGATGACTGAGAGAAATACGATCATGTATACTTTGCTGTGGGGTACCCCTGGTATGAGTATTCGTCACAAATGCTATTAATTAATAGAGAGAACACAAGTCATAAGCACAATAAACAAGACAAGAACGAGACAACTGAGTAAGCGATAATACAAGGCAAGGCAACAAACACAAAAGATAGATAGTTCTAGCAACACTCTAGCAACACTGATCCTCTCCCCCTTTGGCATCAAGACACCAAAAGGGGTCACTCCTCATTGCCTTCATCAACTGCGGGAGCATACACGACATCATCTTCATCATCATCTGCACCACTATCATGAGTAGCTGGAAGATCAAAAAGCTGTCTTGTTGCAGTATCCACTGTGGCAGACTCAGACTCGGAGTACTTAGAAGAATAAGACATATTTAGTTTCCTCTTGATGTCTTGAAGCTGGCGATGAATATCAGCAAGTTTCATATTAGTCTCCTTGATCTTTCGGTGATTCTTCATCCCCAAGCAAAAAATTGCACGAAGCATCTTCTTAACTAAGCCACTTGAAGAAGATGAAAGACCAAGAGAGGAAGGTCTGTCCCTGGCAGAAGAAGACAGGCCTGGAGCAGCTGCCCTGGGAGAAGACCTTGATCTGACATTCCGAGCAGATGGAGCTGGAGTTGGTTGTGTTGGAGCTTTAATTGATCGCACTATGTAAGCAACGTGCTTCACATCCTTGGCAAACCACAACCCCGTGATGCTCTCAATCACACACATCACGTATGGAGCAAAACCACAGCTACTGCGAGGACTAAGGGAATTGAGACGAATCTCTTGCCAAATAAAATCAAACACATTAAATGGTCGAGTTCCCTCGCCAATCCTGAGCAACAGATTTCTTGAATATGAACTGATATTTGTGGCATCTCCTTCTTTTGGCCACAAGGTTTTCCGCAACAGCTTGTATAGGATGGCGTAGAAAGGCTTGAGTCCTCTTGTGGTGCCAAGCTTGAAAGGTTGCGAGTCATCATATAGAGGCTCCAAATCATTAATACCAGCAGACTCAGGAGTGTGAAGCTTGTCTAGGTTGTCCCAATTTTCAGTTGAAAAACCCAAACAGTCAGCAAACTGAGCCTTCGATACAGAATAGTACAAACCATCAGCCATGAACCACATTGTACTTTTTTCATCATTGTCAGCATAGAGAGTGGCGAAGAATCAAGGCACAAGCTCATTGTTCCATGCACGCCGAAATGTCATGATGTCCTTGAGGCCATGGAGCTCACAAGCTTCAATCACTTGGTTGAAGATAGGGTCCACTTGCTCTTCCATATACTCCCAATCAATCCATTGCATGAGGACCACTGGATTCTTCTTGTCTGCAATTACAGAATCATAAAAGTCTTGTTGAAAATGATTCCAGAATCTTTTATCCATGAATTCTTCTTGAAGATACAATAAGGGATCTTCACTTCTGAGTCTGCGGACCTCTTTACCTTTCCCTTGGCCTGTGCTATAGTCAACCATCTTCTTGGGTGTAACTCCGGCTGAGGTACGGCGCACAGAGGGATGAACTTGTAAAGGACCAATTAGCTGACCAGAACGACGCTGCTCTGCTCTCTTGGTTTCTCTCAGTTTTATCATTGCTACCCGAGGATTTTCACTGTTGCTCCCTAAGGCATCTTTCCTAGAAGCTGTGGCATGAGATGATTTCTTGACCTTTCGAATCACTTGCCGCTTCTCCCTTCGCACGGATTGAGCAGGTGCAGGATCTGCCCGAGGGGACGCCGGAGGAGGTGCAAACGAGCTGCCAGCTGGATGATCATGCTTCGACTTCTTTTTATGCGCCATTGTGATGGAAATGTTGCGGGAAGATGGATTACCACCTTGAAAAGGATCCATCTAAAGGGATGCAAAGGTGGAAGTAAGATTAGACTCTAATTACCATCTAAATGAACATCAATAGGTTGAAATGAACACACAGCCCTCGAATAGTCCGAAGTTTCATTCGGACAGTCCGAATATGAACTCGGACATTCCGAAGTATATGTTCAAAGAACCCTAAATCATTCAATCTAGAGATTAATCAAAGAAGCTTAGAGCTAATCAAAGGAAATCATCCTAGAACGGTCTAGAATGATCTTATCCACAAGGATTTGCAAGAGTAGACACAGAATGACGAGAACAAGGAAGGGTTCAAACCATACCTTTGAGAGTGAACACCGGAGATTCCGAGTTGATTCAAGGGCAATGGCGTGGAGAAGATGAAGCTCTTGCCCTCGGGGAATGTCACGGAGCCTCCGATCCGCAAGATTAGAGGTTGGATTGCAAGATCCTTGAGGCAAGGAAGAGAGGAAGAGAGAGAACGCAAGTTTGGGAGTGAATGGAAGAAAGAGGAAGAAGGGTGGTCTCGCTGGGTTAAAACACCCGAGATGCCCAGTTCGAATAGTTCGAACTTAAGTTAGGATAGTCCGAACGGGTCGGACAGTCCTAACAAAAACTCGTACAGTCCGAGCTGCCCTTCTCTGGATGGCTAGAAACAAAGGAAAGAAGTTGCTCCAAACTTGGGAAAAGGAAAGGAAGACCTAAGGCGTCCAATCATCAGGTGATCAGCGAATCATTCAATCAAGCAAACTATGATCACAAGATGATCGACAAGATCAAAAGATCAAAGAACCAATTAACACTGAAAAATTAGAGAAATAAATCAAATAAGCTTTTCTAAAATATTTTGCAATCACCACCCAATTGTGTGCATATCTCAGGCCAAATTAAGAGAGTCTAAAATATTTAGTCCACTCGTCAATTCATAGAATCTCTTTTCATCAAGAGGCTCAGTGAAAATATCGACTAATTGATTATTCGTGCTCACATGTTGGATATCTATATCGCCTTTAGTAGAATGATCTCTTAGGAAATGGTGGTAAATATCAATATGCTTTGTACGGGAATGTTGGACGGGATTGTTGGCAATTTTTATGTTGCTCTCATTGTCACATAGAAGTGGAACATGATTGTAGGTTAGGCCATAATCATTTAGGGTTTGTCTCATCCAAAGCAATTGGGCACAACAACTTTCGACCGCAATATACTCGGCTTCGGCTATGGATAGGGCTACAGAATTTTGTTTCTTGGAGGACCAAGAGACAAGAGATCTTCCTAAAAATTGATAAGTCCCTGATGTACTTTTCCTATCCACTTTGCATCCGGCATAATCCGCATCGGAGTAGCCAACTAATTCAAAGGATGAACCTTTCGTATACCATAGCCCAAAATGAGGAGTGTGCACTAAATATCTTAAGATTTTTTTCATAGCCACCATGTGGCACTCCTTAGGAGCGGCTTGAAATCGTGCACACATACACACACTAAGCATGATAGGGCTACAGAATTTTGTTTCTTGAAGGACCAAGAGACAAGATATCTTCCTAAAAATTGACAAGTTCCTGATGTACTTTTCCTATCCACTTTGCATCCGGCATAATCCGCATCGGAGTAGTCAACTAATTTAAAGGATGAACCTTTCGGATACCATAGCCCAAAATGAGGAGTGTGCACTAAATATATTAAGATTTTTTTCATGGCCACCATGTGGCACTCCTTAGAAGCGGCTTGAAATCGTGCACACATGCACACACTAAGCATGATATCGGGCCTAGATGCACAAAGGTAAAGTAGAGAGCCGATCGTAGAACGATATACCTTTTGAATGACCGGTTTACCTTCTTTATCGAGGTCTAGATGTCCGTTGGCTTGCATGGGTATCTTAATTGGCTTGGCATTCTCCATACCGAACTTCTTCAGCATGTTCTTGATGTACTTTGTCTGGTATATGAAAATTCCTTCCTTGAGTTGTTTGACTTGAAAACCGAGGAAGAACTTCAACTTGCCCATCATGGACATTTCGAATCTTTTGGTCATTATCCTACTAAATTCCTTACACAATTGTTCATTAGTAGATCCAAATATAATATCATCGATATATATTTGACAAACAAATAAGTCATTATCAATGTGCTTAGTAAAGAGAGTAGGGTCGGCTTTTCCGACTACAAAACCTTGCTTAAGAAGAAAATCTCGAAGACATTCGAACCATGCTCTTGGTGCTTGCTTGAGTCCATATAGAGCCTTGTGTAGGAAATACACATGGTCTAGAAACTCGGGATCTTCGAAGCCGGGTGGTTGCTCAATATAGACCAACTCGGAGAGTGGCCCATTCAAGAAAGCACTTTTCACATCCATTTGATATAGCTTGAAATCATGGTGAGTAGCAAAGGTAAGTAATATTCTAATAGATTCAAGCCTAGCTACGGGAGTATATGTCTCATCAAAGTCCAAACCTTCAATTTGCGTGAAGCCTTGAGCAACCAACCGAGCCTTATTTCTAGTCACTATTCCATGTTCGTCTTGCTTGTTTCGAAACACCCATTTTGTTCCAATCACATTTTGTTTGGGCCTCTTGACAAGCTTCCAGACTTGATTTTGCTTGAAATTATTTAGCTCCTCTTGCATAGCTATCACCCAATCCAGGTCTTGGAGTGTTTCTTCTACCTTAAGAGGTTCAAGAGTGGAAACAAAAGAGTAATGTTCACAAAAATTTGCAACTCGAGATCTAGTAGAAACTCTCTTGTTAATATCTCCGAGTATGTTGTCGACTGGGTGATCTCGTTGTATGCTTTGATGTACTCTTGGATGAGGGACAGTTGCATTTATTCTTTGGATGGGCTTTTCATCATCTTGAGAGAGGTTCAAGCTATCTTGAACTTGCCTAGATGAAGAGGGAACATCACCCGGAGCATTATAGTCCGGAGCATCTAAGGTTGCATCCGGACACTTTGGGCTAGTCCGGATATTCTGGATCTCATCCCGGACATTCCTGGTTGGAGTGCTTGGGATTTCTTCTTGCTCTAGTGGTTTCACCTCACCAATTGCCAATTTCTTGATTGCTTCGCAAGGAGGTTCTTACCTGTCAATCATAACATGATCAACTTATTCTACTTGAGAACCGTTAGTTTCATAAAATATCACGTCATGCAAGATCTCAACTGCACTGGTGTTGTTGTTGAAAACCCGGTATGCGTAAGCATTTGACCCATAACCAAGTAAGAAATCTTCATCTACTTTGGGAGCAAATTTAGAAAACTTAGCTCGCTTGTTAAGGATATAGCATTTGCTTCCAAAGACTCTGAAGTAGGAAACATTTGGTTTCTTACCGGTGAGCAACTCATACGTCGTCTTCTTCAGAATCTTGTGGAGATATAGACGGTTGATGCTATGGCACGCGGTGTTGATAGCCTCCGCCCAAAAATATTAGAGACCTTGTATTCATCAAGCATCGTGTGCGCCATCTCGATGAGAGTACAATTCTTTCTTTCGGCCACCCCATTTTGTTGAGGGGAGTAGGGGGCTGAAAACTCATGCTTGATGCCCTCCTCATCGAGATATTCCTCCACACCGGTGTTCTTGAATTCGGTGCCATTATCGCTTCTGATTCTCTTGATCTTGATTTCAAACTCGTTTTATGCCCTTCGCATGAATTTCTTTAGGGTTCCTTGAGCTTCACTTTTGTCATGCAAGAAAAATACTCAAGTGAAACGAGAAAAATCATCAACAATTACAAGACCATACTTATTTCCTCCTATGCTTATGTAAGCAACGGGACCGAACAAATCCATGTGAAGCATCTCCAAAAGTCTTGAGGTTGTCATCACATTCTTGGCGGGATGAGGCGCTCCAACTTGCTTTCCAGCTTGACATGTGCTACACACCCTGTCTTTCTCAAAAACAACTTTTGTTAATCCAAGGACGTGATTGCCTTTGACGAGTTTGTGAAGGTTCCTCATACCAACATGAGCTAGTCAACGATGCCATAATCATCCCATGCTAGATTTAGCCATTAAGCACGTTTCAAGATTAAGCCTATCTGTAGAAAAGTCCACAAGATATAGCCTACCCTTCAAACGACCTTTGAGGACTATTGAACCATCAACCCTCTTTAAGACATCCACACTCTTATCACTAAACACACAATTGTAACCCGCTTCACATAATTGAGCAACGGACAACAAATTGTAGCTTAGTGATTCAACAAGCAAAACGTTATTTAGATGGAAATCATTTGTGATATGAATCTTACCTAAACCTATCACTTCACCTTTCCCATTATCGCCAAAAACAATGCTTTCACTATTAGACCCATTGGCATTCAAGTGCGCAAACATCATCTTTCTCCGGTCATATGGTGTGTACATCTGCTATCCAAGATCCAATTTGATCCACCGGAGATATAGGCCTACAAAAGAAAATTTAGGGTTTGCTCTTTGGTACCCAAACTTGGTTAGGTCCGCGCACGTTAGTAACAAGAGATTTCAGGACCCAAATAGATCGCACACAAGAGGTATTTTTGGGCCTACGCCTGATATGATAAGCAACTACACGACCAAGGTTAGTTCTCTTAAACACATAAGAAGCAAAGAAGGTGGAATGAGCCTTGTACGTAGAAGTTCCTTCGCCTTTTACGAAGTATATAGGCTTATTCAACGAAGCAACTACGATGTGGCTCTTTTTGCCCTTGGGTGGAACATATCCAAGCCATTTCTTCTTGTAGTTACCTTGGCGCTTACCAAGAAACTCTTCTAGTCCCTTGCTTGCCTTGTAGGACTTTTGGAGTCCATCTTGAAGCATTCCCTTAAGCTTCTCATTATCATAAGCCAATACTTGCAAAGTCTCAAGATTAGTTGTAAAGGCATCAATATCAACAATATAGCATCTTGCACACCCGTTGCTAGTTGAGGGTAATGAGGAATTGGTGTCATCATTTGAGGAGATAGGAGTGCTATTCGAGAGATCAACAAGCTTCAGTTCAAGAGCCTTGCAAGCATCATTTGCTTTGGCAAGTTCCTCTATGAGTAAGGAGTTGATGATCTCAAGACTAGCTATTTCGGATTTAGTCAATTTAGAATTTTTGACTAACTCCTCATTTTTCCTCCTTTCACTAGTTTGGCCTAGCTCAAGATTTCTCTCCTTTTCAAGGATAAGCAAGTCATCTTGAGCTTCGAGTGTGGCTTCTTTTTGCTTAACGGTTTCCTCCAATTTCTCAATATCCTTTAAGAGCAAATTTAGCTTTTGAACATCAAAGTCCTTCATAGACTTGAACACATCATCATCATCACAAGCTTGATCACAATCATCAAGACATGAATCAACAATGGAAGAGATTGAGCTTTGTTTGATACCTTGCGCCCCTTGGCCATAAGACACATTGGAGTGTCTTCATCGCCATCGCTTAAGTTGTCGAAGAGACTCTTCAACTGTGTCGGTGAAGAAAGTGATGCAATGGCGACGAAGGCAATCCCTCCTTCGTTGTCGGAGTTGGACTCGGAGTCGGAGTCGGAGTTGGAGTCCCACTCCTCTCCAATGTAAGCATGACCCTTGTGCTTCTATTTCTTGCTCTTCTCCTTGTCCTTGCCCTTGTACTTGTCTTTCTTGTGTGGCTTGTCTTTCTTCTTCTCTCTTTATGGGCACTTGGCAATGAAATGACCAGGTTCCCCACATTCATAGCATCTTCGGGTTGAATGCCTTCCTCTTAACTTGTTCCCATAACTCTTGGAATGACTCCCCGGCATGTAACCCTTCTTCTTGAGAAACTTATTGAATCTACTCACAAGCAAAGTCATGTCCTCATTTGTCAACGGACCACTTGATTCTTCTTCGTCACTTGAACTCACCTCCACTTCATGCACAACCTTGACGGCTTTCAAGGCTATGCCCTTCTTCTTGCCAGACTTGAGCTCTTCCACCACTTCTGCCTCTTTGATCATCATCTCATCCATCATTAACCTCCCAATTACATCATGGGGTGTAAGTGTGTCGAAGTTTGGCCGGTCACGAATGAGTTGAACCAAGTTGCGGTTGGTGGGGGTGATCACTCAAAGAATAATCTTGACTACAGCCTTGTCGGTGAGGTCGGTACACCCAAGGCTCTTGGCTTGGTTCACCAACACCATCAAGTGATCGAACATCTTCGTGTAGGTCTCTCTATCTTCTAAGGTGAATCAACTTAGCTCGCCAATGATGAGCTCAATCTTGGATTCACGGACACTTGATATGCCTTCATGTGTGACCATAAGTCGTTCCCAAATGGCCTTGGCATCTTCAAGTCCATCAACTCGATTGAACTCGTTGTCACTTAATGCATTGAACAAAGCATTGACCGCCAAGTCGTTGAAGTGTTGAGCCTTTTTCTCTTCGGGAATGAGTTTGTTTGGATCCGTGGCTTTAAAACCTATCTCAACAATCTCCCAAATACAAGGGTGAAGCGATCTCAAGTACATCTTCATCTTATATTTCTATGCAGCATAATGAGTACCATCAAAGTGAGGTGCTCTACTGGACGGCACGGAGACATAAGGTGAAGAGCTTGAGACTCCGAGGGTGGGATATTCATAAGGAATCTCAACCCCTTTACCGGAACCCGTGGCCTTATCTTGGTCACGGCTTTCGGTAACCTTCTTTATTTCTGACATCTCAAATTCTCTAAGCGGTTAAGATAAAACTACGGAGATTTGGCTCTGATACCAATTGAAAGGATCGGGATGTCGCCTAGAGGGGGGAATAGGTGTTACAAAATTTAAATTTAAACTGTAGAAGACACTAGATATTCGAAGTGTCCGAGACAGACTTCGGATTGCCCGAGTGGTTCGGATAGTTTGAATGCTTCAGAGCTAAATATGCAAAAAGTAGATCTAGGCTATTTAGATGATCAAGGTAAATCACCACTTAAATCCCCAAGATTAGAACCAACCACAACAAGGGTGAAAAAAAAGGAGATCCACGAATAGAAGACGAAGACTCAAAGATTTTCACCCGAAGTTCGGATCCTTGAGGGGATCCTACGTCTCCATTGAGGCGGCACTAAGCCGGGGTCTCTTTCAACACTAATCCTCCCGGTGTTGCACAAAGCACTCACCGATTTCTCTTTCTTGAATCCTTTCTTTTCGGGGTTACATCCAAACTTTACAAACTTCCGAAGGCTCTCCACACAAAGCTTGAGAACTCACCGGCAACTCCTAGTCGTCTAGGAGTTCTCAACCTCTAAGAGTAAAAGATTGGTGAGAAATCCACAAGAGAATGAAATCCGGTGCTCAAGATGGATCTAGGACACTTCAAGCTCTCAATCTTGCTTCTCTCTCTCCCTTTAATGAATCAAGTCACAAAGCTCAAAAGGGAGTGGAAGCTAGGGCTCAAGGAGGAAGAACACAAAGCAATAAATGTTTAAATGAGAGTTAATGCTGGTAGGTGGGAGGAGATGGGTATTTATAAGCCCCCCAAAACTAGCCATTTTAGCTCAGGTCCGAGTGAGTTCAGATAGTCCGAACTTATGTTCGAATACTCCGAATAGGTTAAGTCGAGGTAACAGAGGGACCCAGCTTGGATAGTCCAAAGTTTTATTCAGACAGTCCGAAGTATTCGGATACTCCGAATGAAACATTGGATAATCCGAATAGGACTTAGCTCAAAGATGAAATTGTGTAGTTGAACAGAGAGGGTCTACTCGGACATTCCGAATTGAAACTCGGGTACTCCGAATGCAATTTGGCAAAATGCTTCTAAGACTTGACATTTTGACACTTTTGACGACTAAGATCCATCATTGAGCACATAGAATCCTACTATAGCTATTTCTCGTTATATCCCTCTTTATAGTACGGCTGTCCTTAGACTCGATAAAAAGATAAAATAGATGCACACAATCAAGTCTGAAAATCATCTTTTTCTCTTTTTTATTTGAGGGTGCTCCTTTGCTTTAAGGGTGCTCCTTTGCTTTGAGACTTCATCACAGATACTATATTCTGTTAACAAAACTTACAAATCTCATTAGTCACTTAATCCTATTGTCATTATTCACCAAAATCCTTAAAGGGCCTAGATACACTTTCAGTGAGAGAGAGCTGAGAGGGATTGAGAGGGACGACTCCCCTCTTGCCCATCTCTCTCAGATGTCGTTGACAGGGGTAGCATTCACACTATTGGGTGCGTCCATACTGCCCATGCTCTGTGAGTCGGTGACCTTCATGCTGGGTTTTTTCCTCATGCCTTAGGTCATCGAGCCCGGTACGGCCGGTTCTACAGTGTTGTGCCGGGTCGTGCCGCCCATCGTGCTCGGTTCTCAGGCCTAGCATGGCCCGCACTACAGTATCGTGCTGGCCTGGCACGGCTCACATCGTGCCGGGTCAGGCTTTAGACCTAGCCGTGATGTCGTGTCTCGGGCTGGCCCAAAAGAGCCCGGCCCGGGTGCCCACCTCTAACTTCAACTATACAAGTTACATATACTCAAATGATTATTTCAATGTCTTGATCCTATATGTTATTTAGCAAGAGGACATGGATCAATACTATTGAAACATCATGTTAAATTGTGAACTCCCCTAGGTATGTGCATTCATGTGATTTGGATGAAGTTGGAAACATAATGCACAACTTTTAATGTATAAGCAATGGAAGAGTTCATCCTTTAACTTAAGTCCTAAATATACAATAAGATATCATAAAATGAATACAAGTGCATACCTTGGGTTTTTTATTTTTCAATGAGATGAGACTAATCAAAGATATACTCAATAAAAGAGTTAGTCTCATATAAGGATTGTCATTAATTAATAATCAAGACTAATCAAAATTATGATTATTAAAATAGTTAGTCTTAATATTAGATTTGTCATTAACACCAAAACCAAATTAATGGAGCTTGAACTTTCAGTCGAAAACGTATGAAACTGAGATAGTAGACATAAATATTAGGGGTTAAAGAACTAAATTTTATTCGTTCTTAAACAGGTACAAAGTTATTGCCTCGTTAAAGCCTTACACTCAGTGTGGGGTACCAATGTGGAGTGGCTCGGTGCGTGTGCTCGGTGTTAGTGAGCATGTACTCTCTAGTCTCTATTCTCTATCCTTAAGCATCTCAGTTGTTTACTTGTCTCCCCTTTCTCCACATACCAGGACCACAAAAGGCACCAACCATGAGGAGAGCTACAACATGACGCAATGTTGCAGCAAAGCGATCCATCACGTGTCATGTCTGCTTCAAGCACGTCAGGCTTGTTTCTTACTATGCTGGTCCAAGCACGGTCCATACAAACATATCGTGTTATGCCGCCTATCATGCCTCATCACGAGGCCCAGTACAACCCCTTTTTTATACCATACCGACCTGACCCGTACAGACACAATAGAGAATTTCTATATAACACACTGATATTCACGGTATGTGACCAAAAGCTCTGAAACACTCGCTCAATAATCGAGAAAAATTGAACGGTTTGTAAAGTCAAACCAATTTGAAATCGGCAATCAAAATTGGAAAAAACTTGAAAGTGAAGCGATGTGGTCGATAATCAACCGGTTTACAATGATTATCAAGTGATTTTTACACAAAATCAGGAACTGAATGAAAAATAAAAAATAAAAAATAGGAAAAATTGCAAAAATGGTAGAAAATTTGTAAAAGGTTGGTAAAGGCCTAAAAATTAGGTAAAATGTTAGAAATATATAAAAATATGGGAAAATAGGATAAAATTCTGGCATGACTTTTCCTACATATTAAGACAATGTCGAGTTGTAAAGTACATATTTTGCAATAATAATATAACTATAGAAACATATAAAACAACATAGGAAATTTTCGGCATGACCTTTGCTATATTTTAGACAATCTGAAGCTGTAAAGTAGGTATTTACCAATAATATCTCAATAAATAACATTTCATTTGAATAGCGTTCACAAATCAATCCAACAAGTTCACATTTCAATACCATAGCATATGACATTTGCAATCAACATTTCACACCGAAAATGAATGTTCAAAGTTGGCATAGCTTTGTCCTTCTTCCATTGTCAAGCATATGCCATGTTGGACCTACATAAATGCTATGTTAGTAAAAAAAATCAAGTTACGATAAAATAAAACATACAAATGAATATTACCTTTGGGGTGGCGGGTAGTATTGTTGGTTGTATACTTGGTTGGCCATATTGTACTCCTTTGTGGACATCATCACCAATTCTCATGTAGCTAGCAACTCCAAATTCTATTCATGCCAGCATTGCTCTGTCCATGTGCTAGTCGTTTGCCATTGTTGGTATAACATAGCATAAAATTTAGAGTCTTACTACTCATAGAACCACTGGGTGGGAGGTGTGCATGAGCTTCCCGGATGGCATATTTGTAGTGGCCATAAGATCCATAACTCCATTGCGTCTCGACGTCGTAGTGGCTATATAAGCCATAACTCCCTTGCTTCTCGACGACGATGAACAAGTTGGAGCTATCCTGAGGTGTGTCATGGCTATGTCGATGCTCCCTTTCCTTCGCTGCAGTAGTCATCATCTGTGATTGTGAGTGCTATGGTCTTTGTTCTATGTGGCATGAGTGTACTGGAACTCCCTTATAGACCCTATCCTTTTGAGAGTACAATACCACTTATCACACCTCTTTGAAAGTAACTCTGTTTCAGGCATTATATGGCTATCACCCACCCCAGATTGCTGAGCTTAACATACCTTGCAATATCACGGAAGAAGCTAAGGTTACACTAGAAGAAAGGGAGGAAATGTTGAAAAGGTTGAAAGATAATTTGCTGTCTGCTCAGAACTGAATTAAACAATACGCTGACAGAATGAGGACTGAACGGAAATTTGAGGTGGGCGACATGGTATATCTTAAGATGCAACCATACCGGCAAAATGCCTTTGGCTTGCGAGGATCTTTAAAGCTTCGGTCAAAATTCTTCGGGCCATTCAGAGTCATTAAGAAGATTGGAACCGTAGCATATAAGCTCAACTTACCGCCTGAGACCACCATACACCCTGTATTCCATGTTAGCCAGCTCAAGAAGCATTTGGGGTCTAAAGCGGTGCCGATGCCTGGGCTTCCACTGGTGGATTCGGAAGGGAGAGTCAAAATTGCTTATGTCGCTGTTTTCGACGAAGGATCATTCCCAGAAAAGGTGAAGTAGTGGCTCAATGGTTAGTGCAGTGGCTAAACATGTCAAAAACTGATGCGACTTAGGAAGATGTGACATTCATGCAGTCCATTTTTCCAGAATTCAAGCCTTGAGGACAAGTGCTAGCTCAACGGCGGGGAAATTGTCAGACCTGGAGTTGCTCAGCGAGCGAGTGAAGAAGAAAAAC
The DNA here is from genome assembly GCA_036346375.1 of Guadua angustifolia. Taxonomy (NCBI): domain Eukaryota; kingdom Viridiplantae; phylum Streptophyta; class Magnoliopsida; order Poales; family Poaceae; genus Guadua; species Guadua angustifolia. The sequence goes on from CM070507.1 coordinate 39,018,864, forward strand.
AATGAAAACGGCAATCAGGCCAGTGGCGAATCTAGAATGAAATTAGAGGTGGGGCTTCTATGACGAAGTTCTAACTTAACATAAGTATACTAATATTACATCTACCGATCTATTGCCAACCCAATTCTAAATTCATACAAATTAAATCTGAAAGACAAAAATATCAATCAGTCAATAGAATATAAACTTAGGGCAATATAATACAAAAATCAGACATCAGTTATCACAATAAAAGGCATTTAGGCAAGAGGCATTGCATTGGGGCTTGGGGCAATTTTTTTATACCAAGCAAAACAATTAGTGGCGCTAGCGAATTAGTCTGGCTTTGGTGTCATTGTCCTAGCGATCAATATGAAGCCGAGAGGCTCCTCGTCCTTAGTCGCTCCTCCTTGCCGATCGCCTCGGTTCCTACCTGGGCTCTGGCGATGCGCGTTCGGCCGCCGACTGGACGGGGCGAGCCTCGGTTCCTCTTTGGGCTCTGGAGATGCGTGTTCGGCCCTCGACTAGACGGCGCTTTGAGCGGCCGATTCCTCTCTTCTAATGATGCGCATTCCTCCCAGCTCCCAACAATACGTGTTACGCCCGACGCCCTCTGCGTCGCGATTCGCCTGTGCTCGAGTGACCGATAACTCTTCTCAGGCGTCTGCCGCCTATCGGCTACCCTCCTGCCCTGCCCCTGGTGCACGTATGGTGCCCTCGACTCCGGGTCTTCGGCGCCTGTTGGTGCCGGTATGCCGCGGCGAGTTCTCGCGAATCGGATACCCGCCGCATGGTCACGCCCTCCCGTGTGCCTGCCGCCCGCAATCGCCTGTGCGTTGGTCTGCCGCCTGCGAGACGACACCGACATTGTTCGTCTTTTGGACTCCTAGTGCTGCGCTCCAGTAAAGGATGCCGAGTACTGTACCAGATGAAAACCCATGAGAGTAAGGGAGCTTATAACTAATTTTGATGGCCCACTTGCCTAGCAGTATTGTTTTTTACTTTTCTTCTTACATCTCACTCCAGTTACCAGTTCCTAAACCTGCCGATTTGCCACCATGGCGCCATGTCTCTACTTCTTTCTGGCATTGGAGATATTGGGAGGAGGAGAGGTTCGGCCAACCGGAGGTGGGGCTGGCGCCCTAGCCAGCCCGACAGTGGATCCGCCCATGAATCAGGCATACCGTTTCAGCGGGTTTCCTAAGTGGCCATCAACGGTGGACATTTACTACGGCCAGGGAAGATTTTGATGCTGCGCCAAAGTTCTGTAGTTGTCACTTGTGTCTTTCTTTCCTTTTTGACTGTCTTTGTCAGGTGACTCAGTTTTACCACCTAAAAAGCAAACTGTAAAAGACTTTGATATATTACTCAGATGAATGGAAAAGGAAAACAGGATTCCCACATATCTCTTAGTCTTTAGAGTAGTCTAGAACCCTAGTTCTGTCCTGATATCTCGTATCCATGAAAATCGATGTTTAGCTGATGCTTTGTTGGCTGTTTTCTGTAATATCCGTCCATCAGTTTGTCGGATCCAGTTAGGATCCTGACAGCTTGTCGTCGACGAAATTGCCCGGCCTGTCGCCGCTCGGGCTGATAGGATCTCCCTTTCGTTTCTACCACCTTGGCAGCAGCACTCCACGGCTTCATTGGTACTCTCGCGCGGCAACGGACGCTGATCCATCCCCTCCTGAGACAACGGACGGACGCTGATCCATCGCCGGCTAAACGGACGGACGCAGCGCGGATGAGGACTGAGCCCGGGCGACGCCAAGGGTGGGTTGGGGGGAAGGTCCGTGGGATGTGTTACGGCAAGCTGAACACGGCCAGCGGTGCAGCCCTGCTTGTCGTCCATCGGGAGGACCCGGATTAGCCGAATAGGGGGCGGCCTAGTAGCGTAATAATAGTACCACATCGCCACTCGCGTACAGATTCCGCTAGTTTTTATGTGGGCTCGCTGCCGACCGCTTTGCCTCCCGCGGAGGTGTCTCGTGGGCTATTACGTATCCATGTACGGTATGCGTATAATGTTTAATGTATGCTGTATATGTGTACAGTATACAACATACATTACCCAGTATGATGTATACACTTACACGTCTGCTATGTAATAGCATCGAGATTTTTTTAGTAATTCTTTTTAGAAAACGCTTTTTTAGTTATTTTTAAGAAAATATTGTTTTAATCTTTACACATCAGTATTGATTAAGGAAATCCCATCAAATTGAGGTAATTTTTTGTTGTTTATTTTTTTAGCAGTAGAAATAATTATGGTAGAGTATAAATAATTTTAGATCTAGCGAATGTAGATGTTTTTGGTAATTTTAGATCTAGCGAATGTAGACTGCGCGACAAAATTGAGGTAATTATGGTAGAGTAGAAATAATTTTAGATTTAGCTAAATTGAGAGGTTACAGATAGATCTAGCGAATGTAGATGTTTTTTACGGATAGAAGTACGTCGATATATGTTCATGGGAATGTAGTTAGATCTAGATAGATATATATTCTTAGGAATGTAGATGTTTTTTACGGATAGAAGTACGTCGATATATATTCATAGGAATGTAGTTAGATTTAGGTAGATATATATTCTTAGGAAAGTACTTATTTTTCTACAGATAGATTTATAGTTATGTTAGGTGTCACAGTATTTTTTACGGAAAGTAATTAATTCGTGGATGAATGAATAGATTCGCACATATGGCAGAACGAGTTTCATTTAGAATCTATTATGGAGAAGGGGTTGTAATGCATGGTTTGAAGGGTGCGGATCTAAGTAACTTTCAGTATGTAAACAGAAGTTTGAATAGGGTTGAGGAGCGCGTATTTTCTTTTGTGTTGAAGTGGTTGTATTATACTTTTCGGATGGAACAAGAGAAGTGCGAGTTGAAGATATTTTGCCTGTGTAGTATGCAAAACGACCCTATTTACTGGGAGCTAGTTGAGCTGAAGGGAACCGCATTGTGGAGATGATATGTGAGGGGGCAGAGCAACGGGGATGGAATCGGGTACTTTTAGTGCAATCATATGACAGGGATGTTGCCCCCCAGCAGCAGTTGGACACCGGTGAGTGTAGTCAGCAATGCAACGAGGACATCATTTGAGAAAGTGGTGAACAAGTTGAGTTTGGGGAGGATGATGAAATGTTGGACAAGAAGCGCGGGGATAAATAGACCAAGGTGAGCAAAATGATGAAATAACAGCTAAGGTGGAAGAGGAAGGCCGTGAGTACAGCAGAGCAGAAGTGGAAGACAACGATGAGTCGAATGAGGAAGATGGAGGTACGGAGCCGGTTGTGCCAGCCGAGTGGAGCACGCATCAATTTGATAAGTTAGTTGTCAATGAAAGCAACGATATACCTTGGCAGTATAGTGACAATGAGGTTAGGCCTAACAATATGTACCTGACAAAAGAGGTTGTGCAGGATGCTGTGAAAGATTGGGCTTTATCATTAAGAAGGACTTTTAGGGTTAAGAAATCCACCCCAACCTACTATGACGTGGTGTGTCAGATCCATGGGTACCCGTAGAGAGTACACGCGTACAAGCCCAAATAGGGTACCCATTGGCTATATTCGAAGGTTGAGCAGCATAGCGGTATGACTGAGGAAACACTGATGGCTCATAGAAACCTGTCATCCGGGTATGTCGCAAACATCATGTACACAGAGATAGTGGAGAACCTGAGTTTTGAGCCCCGTGCTATTATTCGAGCAATCGAGAACTGATATCAGTACACAATTAGCTATGGAAAGGCATAGAAGGCGAAACAGAAGGCATTAGAAATGAGGTTTGGGAAGTTTGAAGACTCGTACCATAATCTGCCCGCACTACTCAGTTGCATTCAGGGAAGAAATTCTGGCACTTACTATGATTATCAAGACTATCCGTCAATCAAGTGGCCAACTAAAAGGCATCTGAAGAGAGTGTTCTTCGCATTTGGAGTTTGCATTAAGGAGTTCTATCACTGTCATCCATTGTTGTGTGTAGACAGCACATTCTTGACTGGGAAATACAGAGGGCAAATATTGACAGTTGTGGGCGTTGATGAAAACAACCAGATTCTACCTGTTGCCTTTGCCTTTGTAGAAAGCGAGAACTACGAGAGTTGGCTGTTGTTCCTACGGAACTTGAAGATCGGGGTGGTCAAAACTCATCAAGATGTGTGCGTACTGCATGACAGGCATGCTGTTCTGCTTAGTGCTATCAACCAGTTGCAAACAGAGGAAGAGTAGCCATTTCTATGGCCTGACTTGTAGAGCCGTGGTGCATGAGGCATTTGAGTGCAAACTTTTATAAGCAATTCTGGAACAAGAAACTGATGAACATGTTCAAAAGGCTATGTAAGCAGAACCAAGAGAGTAAGTTTCGAACTCTATGGAAAAATCTTGATGAGCTAACAAGAAAACACAAGGAGGAGCAGACGAACAAGACTAGTGGCAGTGAAACATAGGAGCAGGTGGAGCCTCTTTTCCCTCTGCCCACAGAAGATGAGGCCACTAATCGTCATCGAAGACAAAGGGCAATCAAATGTTTCTCGAACTGGATCAAGCACGAACCAAAAGAAAAGTGGTCACTGTTACATGACACATATGGTGCCAGATACGGTGTGATGACCACTAACTTTGCAAAAGTTTACAACTGGGTAATGAGAGGGATGAGGTGTCTCCCGTTGGTAGGAATTGTTGAGGGAGTGCTGCGGAGTACAACCAAGTACTTTGTGGACAGGCATTAAGCTGCTGAGATAGTAATGAGAGATGAGAAGTTCCTGTAATCTTCCATGATCACTAAATACATGGATGAGAAGAGTCAGAAGGCGGCCAAGCATAGGGCTATCAAAGTTGGTGCACGAACACTGCGCTTCAAGGTGATCTGCGGGGATAAAGGATGGCATGGAACCAACCAGAAGGTTGTCGCCCAGGAGTGCATCTTACAGGCTGATTGCAAATACTCGTGTAACAAACCATACTTTTGCATAGGTCATATTCTCATGTGATAGCCGCATATGCTTTATTTGAAATGTAACCTGGTACATATATATCTGAATATTTTAGGAAGGAAAGGGTGATGGCAACTTGGAGTGAGGAGTTTTATGGTTATGGTGTTGTGGATTCTTTCACCACAACTCCTAGGGTTGATGAAAGGTTCTGGGTCCCTGATTTTGATGCGAGAAGATGGAAAGCAGGGCGTCGAAAAACAAGGCATATCAGAAATGACATAGATAAGTCCGAAGCTGGAAAATGTGTGAAGAAATATTCATTATGCAACTAAACAGGACATATGTTCAAGAACTACCAAGAAGATGGCAATTCGATGGTGGGGAAAGGATCGTCGTCTACGAGGAGCACTGCACGACACCATCGTACCAGATGAGAAGCAATTTGAATTATCATATGCCATGTGTCAAATTTATATTTTTTTGATGTAATGTGTGTTATATGAACTCTATTTTTTACCTAGCTGTAAGCATGTTGCATTAAGTTGTGAGTGTTGTGTCTTAACAAATTATTGGAATTGCTTCAATATATTGTTATGATGCTTGTACGATTATTATGTGTGTATTTGTTTTAATATATTGTTATGATGCTTGTATAGTTTTATGTACGCTTTTGTTTTTATATGCATTTTAATTATAACTTTCATTTATATAATTTACAGGTATGGCTCACCAGCATGGAGATGAAGAGTGGCCCTTTGAGTTGCTGGACCCGGTCGTTGATCATCGTCACCGTGCCCACTTCGCCACTGCTTTTCCAGAGGAGGGAGGGGATTCTGTGCAGCTCGGCGTTCTTTGACCAAGGACACTGCAGTACTTCTGGGAGCTCGATCCTCATTGGATCCCCAGGTAACATATTAGTATTTAAATTTCTAAATATGTTTGTATATTAATTATATGTTTTTGTTTCTTAGGTTTTGAGCTTCAGGGTTGCTGCCACTCGCCTGGATGGTTGAGGACGTGGGCCGCCGGTTCCCGTTCGACAGGTCCCTGATCACCGCTCTGGTGGATTGGTGGAGGCCAGAGACACACACCTTCCATCTACCCCGTCGAGGAGATGGTGATCACTTTGGAGGACGTCTCGTACCTCCTCGGCCTCCCAATCGCTGGTGACCCTGTGGTGCCCTAGGACGTCGACCCGACGTGGCACCAGGAGTAGCTTGAGAGGTTCCAAGGTGTGTTACTACCTGCTGTGTACTGACCCTTCAATAGTACACATAGTCTGATACTGCGGTGGCTTCGACAGTTCGTGGTACGCAACTAGCCTTTAAAATTTAATTGCGCATATACTGCTTAAAATAACAAGTGAGCTTAAATTTACAGGCGGCGCAGATCGTCGAGCCTGCGGATGAGTATAGGGTGAGCCGCCACCTAGAGGCGTACCTGTTGTGGCTGTTTGGCTGGTGCATGTTCACGAGCTCCCATGGGGATAGCGTGGACAGGCACCTTGTCCAGTTTGCGAGGGAGATTGCAGACGCACCCCTTAACGCCGTGTCATAGTACTCTTGGGGGTCCGCTGTGCTGTGCGCCACGTACCGTGCGCTCTTCGATGGTTGTGCACGGATCGCCGACGGCTCTACTTTCGGAGGATGTCCACTACTGATACAGTTGTGGGCATACGAGAGGTTCCAGATCGAACGACCCGACATTGACCTGCGGCCTCTTGAGCATGCAGGCGATGACAACGTCGACGGTCCGACCATGGGCACCATCTAGTGCCACCGACGGGTAAGATATTTTAATCACGATTTTGGTACTTTTGCTTTAACATTTGTGAGTACTAACGGTAATGTTCTGTCGTCACTACAACCTAGGTGGACACACAGGAAGGTACGGATGGGCTACCCACAGTTCATCACTGCATTCGACCACTCACTAACGACCACGTACGCTGGACACCATATGCAGAGGCAGAGGTCCAGCTTCATGTGACGGGTGGCCTGTCCACCCTTTGCACACGAGATGCGGCGTACTGGCGCATGCATCGGTTCCTCCTGTTCAACGTCCAGGTCAAGGGCTACGCTGTCCATCGAGTGATGAGGCAGTTTGGTTTATGACAGGAGTACCCGGTCCAAGTCGGCCGTGCGGTCCCACACGAAACCTACATGTAAGTTCCCCGCATCGATGTTTTTATAATTATTATTGTGTAATGCCATCTAATAACGCTATATTTATTTCTTATCCACAGACAGAGTAGGAAGGGCGTGCATGGGGCCACCCCCTAGCACATACGCATGACGCCTTGGGTTGAGGAGTGGGGAGGAGCCCTGGACGACGTCCACGCTGAGGCTGTGGCATACGACCCGCAGATGTACTGCGCCTACCGACAGTGGTACACTCCCCGTACTCGTTTGCATTTGGTACGTGTCGACCTCGATCCTCCTAGATACGTTCCCAGGGTGACAGACACGTACCCCGCCTATACGGACTCGGCTCTACACAGTACGGTACGTTGCATCCTATCTGCAATCTCATGTAATCTTACTTAATAATCGTGCTAACTAATTCGTAATGTATTTTGCAGACTGATGTGCTGGTCCAGTACTACGAGGAGTCAGGGGGCTTCCTTTCTCGTCTGACTAGCGGAGTTGACGTGACTAGAGACGAGGTGACCTCTTACTTCGTGAGGTTTCAGGAGAGCACGAGACGCGTCCTCGAGTTGGTGGGATGCCGCCACCCTCCCGAGGTGGCTCACGGTGTGCTGCTTAGCGGAGGTAGGGGTGTTCCACATACATCTTCGCATGCTACCGTCACGCCGCCGGCTGCAAGAGAGTGAGCTGTTGGACACACTGGTCTAGCCACTCACACTGGGTGTGAGTACTGAAATGCACTTTTCATGTTTTACAATCATTTTTTGAATGCTCTCAACAATTCTTTATTTGCTATAGGCTCATAGGCACGGTTCTTCCCACCTACAGCTTCACCTACACCTGACGACTACGAGGGGCAGGCTGATGATCCAGATCACGAAGACTACGAGTAGGATGTTGTGTCGAGATTCCTCGTCGATCCAGATGAGTCTGGATCATCACAGTTGCAGGGAGCACCACCTCTGATGTAGCCTTCTCAGTCGGAGTACGTCACACCTCCAGCTAGACCTTAGAGGACCCACCACGTAACGACGCAGTTGACATACTCACAGGACCAGATTCGGAGGAGGCCTGCCTAGCCGCGAGGAGCTGCCCAGAAACGAGGCCGGCAGTAGTTTCTTATGTTTTTGATTGTTAGTAGATTCTTATGTTTTTGATTGTTGGTAGTTTCAATCTTATGTACTTAGTTAATTCTTCCAAATATAATGTACAAACTATTGTATTTGGATTCTTGGTACTTTTAATCTTATGTACTTAGTTAATTCTTCCATCAGCTTTCTCACACCTAGCAAATTGGACAACACATACCTAGCAGCTTTGTCAGAATGATTGGACAATACTCTGCACACCGCTTTTCAAACTAAAACGACAATACGCTGCACCCCGCTTTTCAAACTGAAACAACAACATGCTGCAGCCCGCTTTTCAGACTGAAAAGACCTCACTGACGACCACGTACGTTTGTAGCCTGTGTTGCATAGTCCCTCTTGGTTTTTCCCGTAATTTCTGGGCCGTGGTCTCGTGAGGCTACGAAAACCGTAAAGTTCCCACAATTTCGGGTTTTTGTGACCGCGTGTGCCTCTTCCGATTTTCACAAACATGGGTGGGAGAGAGACATTACAGGGAGGGTGATTCTCAAATCAGAAGTTACTGCGGAAAATAAGGTAGGCCACACTCTTTATTACGACTTTAAACTGGAGAAGCATCACGAACAAGAAAAATAATGGTTACAACTTGATATCTACTGAGTGGATTGAGGCCACTTCCCTTTCGTCCATGCCTTCGGTGGGGCTTCTCTGGCACGACGTGCCCTCTTTCATTTTTTTCTCTCTCGGCCTCCTTCTCCTCCACTTCCTTTTGATGTGCCTCCTCGCGTGCCGCGTCACGCTGCTTTTGAAGCTACCGCCTGAACTCCTCGTCCTGATTAGCTTGATCAAGGAGTCTTTGGTCTTCGGGGTTGATCTCCATAGCAAACCTCTACTCAAATTTACACAGTGGCGGATGCGACTGCATGAAACATAAATTAGCAAAATTTCATGTAGAAATATTACTAAACACGTATGATTGTTACCATCTGGCGATTCTTCAAGCTCTTCTCCGGCGGGTCGAAGGCGTAGTTGCAGCACTTCCAATACCTCCTCTTCCAAGTTGGAATTCCCAAGAGTGGACAAGCCTGCAATGATCTCCGTACATACACATCGGTGGGACAACCCCGCAAGGTAGGAAGAGATCCTGGTACGCGACGTTGCGCGGCCACTCCGAAGCGCCTCCCTCTTCCTTTGCCTTCCCCTTTCCCTTTCCACTTGCATACCGGGAATGACAAGTGCTAGAAATATGTACTCCTCATATGCCTGGCTATTTTTTTAGATAAGTACAAACGTTTAATCCTAGCCGTGATTGGCCTGTATCGGAGCTGCTTCATCCCTACTTTTGTCGTCACCGTTATCCCCTCATCATTTACCACCTCGACATATCTAGACTTGTTGCAGTACCTACAACGAGTGTCGTTGGCATGTTCCTTCCAGAACAACATGCAATTATCCTCACAAACATCAATCTTCTCATACTTCATCCCAAGGCTGGACAACATCTTCTTGGACTAGTACATGTCCTTCGGTATCTTATGGTTCAGCGGAAGGATATCACTGATCAGTTGGACCATATTGTTGTAGCACTTGTTCAAAAAGTTGTACTTCGACTTCATTGACATGAGCCGTGTCACCGTCTGTAGGACGGTCACGTTGGTGAACTCATGCAATTTCTCTTCCGAGGCCGAAAGGAGCCTATAAAATCTTTGCACCTCCGGCCCAGCTCCTCTTCCGAATTAACCTCAAACTCCCTACCAATATCATTCAAAGATCTCATCCATCCTGTCTTCATCCTCATGGTCCGACTCAACAATGGGCTCGCCTCACCATGTTCGTACCATATCGATAGTCGGGCATGAAACCAAACTTGCACAGTGCCGCTTACATCCGACTTCACGTGGTAAGAATAGTTGCGGCACTTGCTACACGGCACTTTATGACACCACCAAGAGCCCTCGCGAATGCATGGTCCACTTAACGCTCAGGCAATGATCGCCCATTCTCTTGAGTGCGCCTCGGTCTTATTCCAACCATCATACATCCACCTTCGATCATCACCCATTCTTGAATCTAAACACATGCACCGATATCAACCACAGCGGCTTAGTTGCGAACAAGAGCTCTACTAGGAAAGATAGGTCCTAAACCCTCCCAAGAATGGACTCCAGAGCACGGATTTATGACGAGCCTTACGGCCCGAACGGAATTTTGGCAGCATAACCCCGCTGTTCTCCGAATGCACGCCCAGTCTTGGTGTATCAGTGAACAACTGGATCATGCTGCCGAGATTCCGTTCGAACCGTTGGGCTCGTCATAAATCCTACATATGTTCTAGCGTCCATTCCTAGGCTGTCCAAATTAAACTGGACAATTCCGGAACGGCACACCTCACAAGTAAATGTGAGATGCACTATTCCCGAACGGGTGACGCCTAGGCTTGGCTGACCAAATCGATTCTACTTAATTGAATCATGTTTTACCGACTTTAACCCCAAACTAATCATGGCCCAAATAAAATAAAATATGAATTTTCGTCGGCTCGCTACTTGGCCGATGAAAATAGCCCTACTTAATTAAGAGTTAATGAAGCAATATTATATAACTCATAAACAACTAATCATCTAATCACTAACAGTTCTATTCGATGTTATAAATTAAGTAAACAATATGGCATCACAGGGCATGCTCCAAACTTACGAAGTAAACAATACGGCATCACATTTGTAAGAAACTTATGATGTAAACAATATGGCATCACATTTGCAACTAAACAATATGGCATCACAAAATAGCATGCTCCAAACATATGAAGTAAACAATACGGTATCACATTTGCATGTAAACAATATGGCATTGCAAACAAACAATATGTCACCACATTCACAGCTAGTTTATTTAATCTAAACTAAACTAAACTAAATTAAACCCTAATCATTAATCAACACTAAACTAAACTACAAAATAGTACACAACCGGATTTCCGACAACGAAAAATTCACCTTGCTTGACGGGCGGTGGCGGCAACACGGGCTACAGGCGCCGGCGTGGAGGCGGCGGCGTGGCGCTGGAGGCGACGACCGAATCAGGGCCGTGGCGCGTGGCGGCGGTGGCGGGCAGGGCGGGGCGTGGCGTGGCGGATGTGGGAGGCGGCGGCGTGGCGTGGTCGGGCAGGGCGACGATTGACGGCGGCGGCAGTACAGGGCAAAAGCGGCGGCAACGGCACGTGGAGGAGCGAGGCACGTACGGGGAGGCTGCTAGCACAAGCGAATGGTTTCGTGAGGGTCAGCCACGGGCTTAATATGCCTTGTTTTCGTTGGCCAGTGTAGCCGACGAAAACAAGTCCTACGTGGCAGGGTTCGGTGTTTTCGTCGGTCAGGTCAGCTGACGAAAATACTTCTTCATACCACGTGGCATAATATGAATGGACCGAAATTTTTTCATTGGCCAATAAAGCCGATGAAAACATTTTGAAATTCCACTGCCGCCCATTGGCCAATAAAGCAAAAAGATGTGACAAAGGATCTATCTACCTAAACACATGATGAACGCCGGGTTCAAAGGGCTCAAGGCGTGTCAACCAATTTGATCCTACAATCGGTAAGATGGATGAAAAAATATACTCAAAACTAATCTAATATAATAATCAGCAAAGATCTAAACAACCAAAGAGCCGATTAAATCTTAGATAACGGTAAGTCTAAACAGCCGATTAGGGCTTCTCGAAGAAGGCGATGCGCAAAAATTGAAGAAAATCAAACCTGATTGGCGTAATCGATGAAGATCAACAATCGGCGATACACGACTTTATTGATCGAAATCGGATTACAAAAAAGATTCTAAGTTACAAGACTACTCCTAGTTGACAGAAAAGTAAATAAAAAGAAATGCGAGTTGTTTGATTGATTGTGTTGTTCTTTTTGCTTGCCTTCGACTATCTTTTATAGCACATTAGCCAATCGTATCCTTCTCCGATTCGTTGTCCACCATGATCTGTATCGGCCTTTATCTGGATAGAAATCTTTAAGTTTACATCAATATCAGACATAATTCCATCTTTAACCTCTCATTCCTTTATCTGACATTGGCTAAAATATCCCCTAATCCTTAGCCCGACAATTCGGCCATGCCTTGCCAAATTCTGATGCAAACAATATCCAAAAGAGTCCGAGTTATGTTAGATGTGGTCACTTATTTGGATATTAAGCACATCTCCAACAAACCTATTTGGATATTCAAGTTATTTCTATCAAACCATCAAGGTGTCATCAGGAGCAGCGACAACTAGCACAGGTAGCTGTCGGTGTCACGGGTCTTGATGGCAAGGTCGACGGAGATGTCGTCGTACGAGGTACGAGGTGCTGCCTTCGGGAGTCTCATCCTCTCGGGGGTAGCGATTTAGATCTTGAATTCTAATCTTTGATACCACTTGTTAGGCAAAACAGGAGACAAGATAAAACAGGAAAAAACCTTACGGACGATGACAATCCACTATTTATGTTTAAGATTACATGTACATAGGGTTGACTATATAGCCAAAAGAGTCTAAATTATACTAAATGTGAACTATTATTTGAATATTGATCGTATCTCTAATAGGTTAATATTTGAGTTATCTTTAGCCTCTAATAATCTGTCATATGGACTATATGTCCTTGATCAGCTTGTCGCATATCCATCACAGAAAACTGAAAACCAACAACACTTCTAGTTGGATGGGGAAGGCCCTGGAATGCCAAACAGTCTGAGTCAGCCAATTTGTAGTTGGACAGAATTCAATCACCCATCACTGTCAGATGATCAGATCGGCTGTTAAAATTAGTAGGGGTTTATGGGGAGATTCTTGCTAATGGGTGCAGCTGCCTCCCCGCCATCACCTGCAGCTTCTCATCTGCAATTCCAACGCAAGCCACGCCATTAATACATTGGCAAAAACAGAGCACTGAGAATATGTACTGATGGACGCCGTGTCGTGGGACTCGCCGTGGAGGCCGGCGGAGAACTCGAAGATGAGGTGGAGGCCGCGGTCGACGCAGCAGCCGAGGAGGGAAGAGACGTTCGGGTGCCGTACGTGCCCCATCCGTGCCCAGCTCCATCAAGAAGTCCTTCTCCTTCTTCTTCTCGTCCGCCGCCGGCCCGCCGTTGTCGGCGCCAGCTGCTTCACCGCGACGGTGCGCTCGTCCTCCAGGACCTCGCCGTACCCGCCCTTCCCCACCATGTTGCTGCGCAATCCTGCATTCACCTCTTTGTTCTTTGTCAAGACGTCACAAAATCCTGCATCCCGGTGCCGAGTAACCTCTCAGGCGCCGTTGCTACTTGCCTGCTGCGCGCCGCGCATTGACGCCGCCCGTCGCCTAGCTCCAGTGCTCCACTCGCCGACGGCTAACCTCGAAGCCGGTCAAGTCGGCGCCGGCGTCATCGGCTTGGATCCGTAGCCCTAGATAAGGGCCTCGCCGCCTTGCGCCGCCCGAGCTTGAAGCTTCTCGCCGCCGCTGCCAAAGTGCGTCCACTGTCACCCGTCGCCATCTGCACGCTCGCCGTAGACGAAATTCCCCGCTCGTCGCCGCTCGGGCTGATAGGATCTTCCTTTCGTTTTTACCGCCGGCACAGCGGCACTCCACGGCGTCATTGATACTCTCGCGGCTCTCCCCTCCTGACACAACGGACGGACGCCGATCCATCGCAGGCTAAGCACCTCCGGCGCCGCAAGCGCGGATGAGGACTGGGCCCAGGCGGCGCCGCGGGTGGATTGGGGGAGTTCCAAGGGGATGTGTTACGGCAAGCCGAACACGGCCGGCGGTGCAGCCCTGCCCGTCGTCCTAGTGGCGTAAATAGTACCACATCGCCGCTCGAGTACAAATTGCGCTAGTTTTTATGTGGGCTCGCTGCCAACCGCCTTGCCTCCCGCGGCCACGGAGGTGTCTCGTGTGCCATTACGTATCTGTGTACGGTATGCGTATAATGTTTAATGCATGCTGTATATGTGTACAGTAGACTGCATACATTATCCAGTATGATGTATACACTTACACATCTGCTATGTAATAGCATCGAGATTTTTTTAGTAATTCTTTTTAGGAAACACTTTTTTAGATGTTTTTTCAGATAATAATTGTTTTAATCTTTATGTGTGTAGACTTTTTAGTATTTCTTTTTAGAAAACACTTTTTTAGATGTTTTTTCAGAAAATATTGTTTTAATCTTTATGTGTGTAGGCAATTTTTATAAAAAAATTTTAGCAAGTTTTTGGAAAATATTTTTTTATCTTCAGGTGTGTAGGCAATTATTTCAGAAAAATTATTTTTAGCAATTTGTTTAGAAAATGTTTTTAGCTTCAAAAATTTAGTTTCACATTCACAGCTATAATTATCAATTTCTCGCAAAAAATATAAATATCAATTTCTATTTTCATATATTAATAAAATATTTTTGGTGTTTTAGAAAATATATTTTTATCTTCTTGTGTTAACGTGGGCAATTTTTTAGCAAATATTTTTATCAATTTTATTTAGAAAATATTAGTTTAGCTTCACGTGTTAACATATCTGAGAAATTTAGTTTCATATTCACAACTACAACTGTCGATTTCCCTCACAAAATATATAAATGTCAATTTCTAGTTTCATGTATTAACATGTGTGTCTGAGCACAATTATGTATGCTAGTTTTTCATACATTTCTAAGAACATGAATACTCGGAAAACTCGGCTGAAGTTGTCTCAATCAACTATAAACAGCTATATAATTTCAGTGAACAAAAACTATCTGAAAATTAAAACTCGACTATCTCTTGTTACGTATTTCTTATTTAATTTCTCCAAGAAGTTCCATTTTATACAAGACTAGTACAGTACATCACGATTAGGGGGTTCATCAATACATGGATCCTCCGTTCTCTGTTGCTAATAAACACTGCTTATTTAAATTTAAATTTGCACCACCGAGTCTTACCCAATTTTCATAAAACATTAAGACTTGTAATTCTTTTTACTTAACTTCACATTTTCTTACCTCTTGTAGGCAGGCACAGCCCGCTGAGCTCACAGGCCGGCCAGGGCACCTCTAGCCTGACAGGCTAGTATTCATTTAGCCCATCTCGGTTAGAAAATTTTGAAAAAATTCAGTGATTCTAGAAAAATGTATAGAATACAAGAATAAAATTTAAATTTTAAAAATGGCTTTTATACCCTAAAAAGAGACAAATATATTGAAAATGCAATAATGAGCTTCATTAATGTTCAAATGGCTGCCTCGTTAATAGAGATGGCAATGGGGAAAATCCCCGCGGGGAGCGCTCTCCCATATCCGATCCCCGATAAGAAAATTTTCCTTGTCCCCGTCCTCGTACACGGGGCTTAATTCTCCCTCATCCCCGATCCCCGACAGGTTTGCGGGGCCCCGACAGGGATTAATCCCTGAAAATACTATATAAAAAATTACATGCTACATGAATTAATCACTAGAGTAATGGTGCATATGTGATTAAAGTGTGAGTGAATCACTACAGGAATCGACACTATTTTCGTCAGCTGAAAACCGACGAAAATAAGGGAAAACCGACGAAAATACCTATTTTCGTCGGTTTACCAACGAAAATGGGCCGACGAAAATATGTTGACGAAAATACAAATATTTTCGTCGGCAACCAACGAAAATACTTGTATTTTTGTCAGCCAGAGCGGCCGACGAAAATAGTGGCTGCGCTCGCTCCACGTTAACACCCAAGCCATGTCAGCGATTCCTGTGTTCTATTTTCGTCGCCAATTTTGCTCTCAGGCTGACGAAAATAATATTTTAAATTTAAAAAAATATAAAAATTTCTCCTTGAACGAACATAGTGATGCACAAAGCAGAAGCACAGATCACATTCCACAGAAGTCAATCACAAGAGGCAAAACCATCACTAAAAGATAACAGCAACATCTTGGATCTAACAATGCACCTGTCGATTCCATCAAAAACGTTAGTAACATTTCGCGTGCTAAGACCAATCAAATCTAGCGATCATTCTCAGACCAAAGAGGAGATCCAGGAGGCAGCAAATCATGCTAGAACAGAGTCATTCACCATTGAAGCGAAGGCACCCATCCAGTCTCTACCACGCCCCACACCACACACCAATAAAGAAACTGAAGAGCAACCAGCAACGAAGAACGCACGATCTCTTCAGGCCCTCTTGCCCTTGATGCGATGGGCGAGCTGGATGTCCTTGGGCATGATGATGATTCTCTTGGCGTGGGTGGCGCAGAGGTTGGTGTCCTCAAGAGCCCCACGAGGTAGGCCTCGGATGCCTCCTGCAGCGCGGCGACGGCGGAGGACTGGAACCGGAGGTCGGTCTTGAAGTCCTGCGCGATGGGTGGCATTTTGAATTTGCGTTGCGAGCAGCTCAGCTTCGGTGGGCGGGGCATTTGTAGTGGATGGGAAGGCGGGATCGCGAAATTTTTTGGATGGATCGGGCGGCAATATTTTGGGTGGCGGCAATATTTCCGTCGGCTAGGGCCGACGAAAATAAAACTGTATCTCCACGTGTTTTATTTCCGTCGGCTGAGACCGACGAAAATAGTTGGCCTTCACCACATGTCTTATTTTCGTCGGTCTAGGCCGACAAAAATAAACAAAAAAATTTTGAAATTTTTCGGACGCAATAACTCAATTATTTTCGTCGGCCTTTTAACGAATACCGACGAAAATAATCGTAACTTCGTTGGTTTCTGTGGGCCGACGAAAATATTAAGTTATTTACGTCGGTCTATTTTTGGCCGATGAAAAAAATATGGGCCGACGAAAATACTGTCGATTCCTGTAGTGTAATGACCTCATGTATATTATTTTTTCTTTTGAGAATGATCATTTAATCCCACATATTATTGATACGGGGAAATGGGGATCGGAGCCCATTACCATCCCTACTCGTTAAACAGATTTTGTTACATGCTTGTCCAAAATTTTAGTTTCACGTATTCACAGATGTACAGATACAATTTTATAAAGTTTGATTTTTGATGAAGACAAGCTACTTGAGAAACAAGACCGAACATATCTCAATCAACAATCATTTAATCTCAATGAACATGAACCACTTGAAAAACTTCTGTTTTGTCCTCACCCATGAGATTAAATCGATGGCAAAACAAAAACTACTAGCCAATGGCATGCATAATAGCGCGACGCACAGTTACCGGTTGTATTTCTAGTATGAAAATTATAGATATTTTCGTTTTGGAAATATATGTTTTGGAAAGAAAGTTAATACCCTATATCATTTATTCTTTTTATGTCATTTTTTCAATGTAAACAATAAAAGGATACTGAATTTCGCTTGTTGCATGACCTGATGACCTTAGTGGACAACAGGGATTGCAACAAGTATAACAGTTAAGTTTTACTTGAAAAGGCATCGTTAACACAATTTTTATTTTGAGATTTTCATAGCACATTCTAGACATAATATTCTTTTCAGAAGCAAACAACATATGCCAAAGCATAGGTCAATTACAGGAGCAAGAAGAACTATAGCATTAAAAATCAGTAAGAGAAGGATAACAAGTGAAGTAATCTACCCAGACCCAAATCAATTATGCTATACTACATGTTCCATATGAATTATGCTTTAGGTTGGTAAAACTGCAAAATAATATATACTTTCTTTTGTCAAATGGATTATTCATTTTGTTGATATGTTTGCTGAGCTCATTACATCAACTCATTATCGTAATGCATAACCTTGATAACCGATTTAAATAAATCATATCATTTGCAAAAGAGGATAAATGTCTTCAGAGTATTCACTTGAATTATTAGGGGCAATGGCTTAATTTGCTCCATAGGGAACATATTCTCAAATAAAGTCGCATCACGATATTCTATCATTACATTTGTAGCAATGTCACTTACCAAAAATTTGATCACTAGAAACATATTAGTTGTGCTGTAATGCGTATACCCTAGAAAAACACAATCAACAGTCATAGGAACAATGTTTCTTTTCTTTGGCAATGGCACATGCACTTTTGCAAGGCAACCCCAAGTCTAAAGAAATGGTAAGTTAGTTTTTCTCCCCTTCCATCCTTCATAAGGTGTTTTCTCACGATTGCGAGAGAACTCTATTTAGAACATAATTAGCTATTAGAACTGCTTCACCCCACCATGATTTCGATATACATTAACTCAATAACATGGCATTACCTAAATCACAAATAGTTTGGTTCTTTCGTTCGGCAACTCCATTAGATTGGAGCCAGTATGGTGGAGTAATTTTATGAATTTTTCTACTTTCTTCATAGTATTGGTATAATTCCTTGGAGACATATTCACCACCTCGGTCCAACCTTAACCATTTGATTTTCTTTTCTAGTTGGTTTTCCACCTCAATTTTGTAAATCATAAAATGTTCTAGTGTTTCATATTTTGACTTAAGTAGATACACATAGCAATACTTAGTCGCATCATCTATGAGAGCGAAGAAATAACGTTTGCCGCCTTTTTTCTTATGCCGTTCATTTTGCATATATCAGAATGGACTAGCTCAAGTGGTAAAGTGTCCCACCCTTCAACTCTATAAAAAGGTTTTCAAGGCTGCTTAGCTTGCACGCACACTTCACACTTAGAGCCTTTCACATAATTATAATTAGGAATTAAAGTCATTTTGGTTAACCCCACAATTGCTTCAAAGTTAACATGACATAAACGAGAGTGCCAAACATCGTGGATTTTATTGCAATGGTAAACTTTAAAAATGTTTACATTACTGAAATCAAGAATAGACGAGCGGAATATGTCTCCGCTAACATAGCCTTTGCCCACAAAATTACCAAACTTAGTCAATACGACCATATGGTCCATACTGGATTCAAAAACAAGCTTAATTCCCTGCCTACGTAGCATAGACACTCTCAATTGATTGCGAGTCATTACAAGCACGTACAGTACATCCTTTAGGATGAGCATCTTGCCACAAGTGTGCTTCAGGCAGATCTGTCCAATCCCACGTACTGTAGTAGCAGTGCCATTTCCTATAAGAACGGTGCCACCACGCATTCACCCTGAAATGAAGAGAAACAAGATGGATCAGCACATATATGACTAGTTATACCTGTATCAATCTACCAATCGATTAATGGACTAGACATAAAGGCGTGAGGTACATACTCATCTGAACGGGTGCTAGCCAGAGCGACATTCACTTCTGTCTTTTGGCCCTTACGCTGACCAGGAGAAGGACCCTTGCCTTTATGATCGCGGCATTTGTTGCCTTTACGACCAGCCTACCCGTAAACGTAACGTACAAAGCCCTTCTCCTCCTCCTCCATTTGATTGCCTTTGTGCTTTGTTCTGGGGCTATTTCTTGAATTTATTCTTCCCACTGCCTCCTGAACTCTTGGTCTCTACTTGATGAGCTTGGAATCGACTGTTTCCCTCATCATGACTGGCCCTGGTACGCTCTTCAACATTAATAGCAGCCGAAGACAATTAAGTGAGAGTCAGGTGCTTCTTCATATGTTGGCGAGCGGTCACAGTCATGCAACAAGGGCGGTAGCTTGGCCAAGTTAACATTTAAAAAAAAATGGTCAGTAGAAAAAGAACAACAGCTGAGCTACAAATATTCACACATGCACACACGCCCACACACATGTTGTACTACGGCTCCATAAACGTCCGTGTCAAACCGAGACTCGAACATGCGACAAGCCGACTGCATAACCGCAGCCTTACCAATCAAGCAACAGCCGGTCCTCACTCCTCAACCAACTTAACATTGACTTGAAACCTTTTGAGATAGGGAGCAATCGTACTAACCATGGTCAAGCACATGGAGTTGAAGCTCATTGAGCTGCTCCATCACCGACCGCCCCTCATCCATCTTAAAGTTCAAGTAATTAGCAGTGAGATTCATTCTTGTTGTCTCAGAGTATTTCTCATCGAGTTCATCCCAGACTTTCTTGGCCTCTTTGAAGTTAACATACACGTCCAACAACCGGTTGGATAAGACGGCCAAAAGGTGAGCTAATGCTGAATTATTTGCATCCTCCCAAAGGGAATCATGGAGGATCCGAAATGACCTAACATAATCTGAGGTCAGTCAACCACAGCTTAGCCTTTGTCTGCCAACGCTTAAAGTTGACACAATCAAAACCTCTGGCTTAACAACGTCTGAAGAGGATGCCATTTCATCAACTTAAGGACTTCCGGATTGTTGTAGAACTTGCGGTTTTAGCAAATATTTCAGATTAATCCCAAGAAAATAATTAGGAACAAAAAATATATAATTTATGCATATTTTTTTTTAGATGAAGGAAGATTTTATTAATCTCAAGAACATTACATCAAGATGATACAAGTCCTTAAAATTTCTCCCGGCCTCTGCTTAACAAGAAGCACACAGCCCTTAAACAAAACAAAAAAGGAAAAAAAGAGAACACGTAAGCAATCCGGCACCCTTTGATTTCCAACATTCAGGAGCCACAATCCAAAGAACCCCGGATTTCCAACATTCTGGGCGCCACCACTAAGAACACCGCGGCTATTTGAATCATTGCGCCCCCCAAAATCTTGAACGCGAGCACGGACTCCATACCGTCCATGACCACCAACTTGAAATCTTGGGGGACGAAGACCACCACGAGCAAGACAAATTGGACCACCATAGCTGCGACCATTAAATCGATCGCCACCAGCAGCCGCCGTTCCACCTGCTATGACTGTTTTAAATTGATTCTTAAAGGATCGTCACCCAATGTCCTGCACATCCGGTTGCACATCGCCGAGATTGGACTCAGGAACAAGGCCATATTCTTTGCAAGAGGATCGGAATTTGCCTCCGCAAAAGGAGCCGAAAATCTCCGCGACAAATGCACCTTCTCCAAATTTGAAGAAGAAAGACAATACCTTGCACAATCCAACTCACCCTGCGAATTGCACCTCCTTTCATCCGAAACAGATTTCGCAAGGAAGGACATCCGAAAGGAACGAGCGCGACCGCCATGGCGTCGCCTCATCCAGATCCTTCCCCTCTCCCCCCAATTGGAAGAAACTATCGATCTTGTCGATCCGCACGACCCGCCTAACAATGAGCCACCGCCGCCTCAATCATTATCGCTGCAACGGCATGGCGCCACCAAACGCCGTCGCGCCTCATAGAGAAAGATAGATCCAGCCCGCCGCCGATCGGCTGTTGCGATCGGCCGGCCAGATCCATGGGCGAGAAGATCGCCCGAGGATATGTCGCGCGACCTGGCTGGATCAGAAGACGCCGACGGAGCAGGCCTCGGCGGCGCACGGGGAGGCGGACGATCGGAGCCTGCAAATCATCAGACTTGAAAAGAACCGCACCAGCTGATGCCGGCAACCCGTCGCTCGCGCCCTCAGGGATAATCACCTCCCCGGACGCGGCCGCCATGCGCATGGCCGCACGCCTCATGGAAGCGCCGACGCGAACGGCACGAGGGAATTTCTCGCATGTTTGGTCGTCATCTCGACCAGCACAGACGGGGAGGGAATCGGACCGAACAATCTCGGCTATCTCCGGGAGCGCGCGACGAGAGGCTCAGGCGAGGAGATCGAGATCCGAAGGCCGCGCCGCCAATGTGCGCGAGATTTGGCTGAGGTGCCGGTGGTGGATAGGGGAGGAAACCCTAGCCGCCACCCTCCGCCCTCACGCAAGTACCTTGGACAGTAGGTGCAAGTAGGTACTAGATCTCATATCTTCTAGATCTCATATAATTTATGCATATGTATAAGGATATGAATCAATGAATAATTGTAGGATCGATATGTACTAAACTAGCAATCAGAGGGGGGGTGAATGATTGCGCGGAAGCTAAAATCAAATTTTTGATCTACTAAAAATTCACTCTAATTCGGACTCAAATAATTGCTTCGTATTCAACAAAACAGAGTATATGCGTTCGGTAAATTATGAATTCCCGGAGACCTAGCCGTCGGATTGACCTGAAATTTGAACAGAAGAAACTAGATTCCAATACGCATCTAACAAAAAAAGAATCAGGTCGATCGGATCTACGGATCAAAAGTTATAAATCCTGCAAACTTGCTGTGACAGAATATGACGAAAATCAAGCAAACCCTAATTTCGTGATTAATCACAATCTACAAAAGATTAACCAACAAAACTTTGAGAAACACTAAATTAATGCCCTAAGAAGGTTTTAGATGGATCAAATCAAAATTAAACTTGTTGAATAAAAAGGACAATGATTCAATCTACTAAACCGAAATTGGGCAAACAGGGTCAGAAATCGGTACCATAGCGCATCATGCGTGAACAGTAATCCGCGATTTACTGTAGCAACACGGGTACTGTAGCACCGAAATTACTGCAGCGCACGGACGTCTCCTTTTCATGCATGCATGCGCCGTCTCCTTTATTTGCACGAATCACCAGATCGATGCAAGCTTCTAGTCGCCTTAATCCCTTGCCTTCATGCATGCGTGCAATCACAATCAAGCGCTAACGTCGCATGCAGCCGCACCTCAGAAAAACAAGGAGAGCCAGCCACCGGAGCCAGCAAAAAGCATAGCATGAAAAACGGCTACGTCCCAGCCGCCAGAAAAGCAATCAATCTCATTGATTAGGTTTTTCAGGGTTTTTATACAACTCAAAACCCTAACATATGTATGCATATCCACTTGGCCCATTAACACATGGCCCAATATATGCATACAACCCAAAATTCACACATGCACGCGTACGACCCGCCTGCCGCACTCACGTGACTAACCAGCCTTCGTGTGCACCGTTCTCTAGGCCGAACGTCCCGCATGACATCCTCGCCCACCAAGACCTCGATTCCTCCCTGAATCTAGTCCCGAACCTCAGTTCCTCCATAAACCTAGTTCCGGTCCCGTCATCGACCACGTTCGCCCTCGAGCAACACCTGCACACGAATAAACAAACAACGCATCCGAGCACAAGTCCACGACTTGACTCAAAATCAATCCATGCAACCACTCACATGAGTGCATTGCATCAAACAAAATCCATCATGCTATCACCAGCATAATAATCATATCAACATAGCACATGCACAAGCACCACACATGCTATAATCAAAATCACTTTACAATGCCAATTTCACCATTCAACCAATTTTTCATCACATGATCTCACAATCTCCCCCTTGATGAAAACATTGGCAACACCATTTGGAAACGAACATTGGCATTCACCTCACAATGGCAACACCATTTTTAAAAGAAGTAAAGTGACCAAAAGAAGAAGAACAAAAATCTCCTCTTATCTAAAAAGAAATCTCCCCCTATCAAAAAGAAAGACTCCCCCTAACAGAAAGAAGAAATGTGTGTGTGAATGTGCAATGTGTGACAAAAAATTTCTCCCTTTGACTCCAAAATTTCTCCCCCTTTGACAATGGGTTCATCAAGAATGCAAAAAGAGAGCAAAAGAGAAACTTCTCCCCCTTTATGTTGTTGTTTTCCTTTTTTTTATGTACTGAGCATTATGAATCATGCACAAATGGAACAACTTGATTACCAAGTCATACTATCAAAAGTACTTGCACCCTCAAATTTACACATAAACAATGTAGAGTAAGCATAACTAGAAATCAAGTACTATTAACGATTTTTTGCATGGCATGATCTCCCTTTCTCAACAATCTTAAAACATGAAAACATTGAATTTTTGTGCACTTTATTTGTGCTTTGAAAAACTGATTCATTACTTTGATTGCAACAATAACAATTGCAAGGAATTACATGCACCATCAGCCTTACTTTTCAACCATGCCAAGCAATCACAAGCTTAAGGTTTCATGGTTTCGGTCATACACAACCTCTTCCAAGTTCATATCGAGTGCAATGATAAGCGCCTCAGTAAAGAAGAAGTGCGATAGTACATAACCTTGTTCTTGCATTTATCAACGATCACTCTTTTAGCTTTAGCACTTAACTTTCATATTTAGCACTTTTTGAGCAAGATTAAGATAGCCAAGAAAGTTCAACCATGACAAGATTTAATTCAAGTTGTCATTCCATTTAAATAGTCATGACATAAACTACACCATATATGTATAAACAAGAAGTTGCAAAGACCTTGTAGCATAAACATGGCTTTAAATGACATATGTGAATGAAATATAATGCTCATTACTTTTTCATTGTTTTTCGTTTTAAGAAACACACAAAATAAAAGATGTTACAAGATATTACAAAGTTTTCAAAAAACTCCCCCTCAAAACAACCATCTTAAAAAAAACTTCTTCGAAATTGTCACTTGAAGGGAATAAACTTAAAAACAAAAGGCTTGAAAGAACAACCCTCCCAAAAGCAACCGAAAAAGACTTTCACAAAAAAAAATCTAATAACTCCCCCTCAAATGGATAACCAATGAGATCAACAGAGAGGAGATGATGATATACATGTGCTTGAGTTATCACGGTATGTTCAATTAAGCATAAGCATGAATCATGATAAGTGAATCCAAAGAATGAAAAGCATGATATAACATTATTGAACATGCCAAGGGATACATATGAGCATATGAACAATCATTTCATCTCATGCCACAATTAGATATCTGTGAATGTAAAGAACATGAGTGTATAAAATAACTTACAAAGTAGATGAAGAATTATTGCACATGCCTCTTGAAAATCATCTCAAGGGTGAGAACCATCCAAGTCTTGACCCCATCTTGCAAAAGACCAAGATCCACTAAGCTTCTGTTCTCCAACCCAATCCTGAAAAACCTATATAGCACGAGAAGATGTCGAGGCCTCGATGATCAAGGTTAGAAATAAAGCATTTGGGAATCCAATCTCGAGACACACGACGAGTAGGCACAACACGAGTATGCTTGTTCATAAAAACAGATTTGCCCTTTCTAATATTTCTTTCAACAAAAGATGTTTGCATCACCCTAGGCACAAAATGAGGAGTGAAATGTGCCTTCCTGAAATTAGACCTAGCCTTAGCCTTCTCCTTCTTTCGCTGTTTGGCTAGTCTAAAGCAAAAATCTACTAAATGTCCATCTCTACCACAATGAGTGCAAGTATACTTAACATGATGTTTAGCTTTAGAAACAGAAGTAGCATTTGCATTCATCATAGTAGAAGATAACACACCAGCAGACTTGAAAACAGTTTTCTTAGGCTCATTGACAATTTCAAATTTTCCACTTTCAAGTGTCTTAACAACAGTAGGAGCATGCAATTTATGATGAGCATAAGAATCAAAACCTAAACCTTTGTGATGAGTACTGACTTTTGATTGATCCAAAATCATGTTTAGGTTTTTCTTTCCTGAAGTGAACCGTTCTAAAGATTTTTCCAAGTAATCAACCTTTCGAGAAAGAGTTAAACAGTTATTACATGGAACGTTCACTTTTCCTTTCTGTTTGCGACAAGTTGAGCATGAGATAACTTCATGAGTGAGCATAGCATTTGTCATTTGAGAAACCCTAGCATTTGCATCATGCAACTTCAATTCCAGTATAGCACATTTAGAACAATAAGTTGTATCATGCAAATCAACAGTTGAACAGCTAGCATTTTTCACATGTTTCTCATTTTCTTTCTTTTCAGCATTGACTTGCTCTAACAAAGAAACATGTTCTCTCCTAAGCACAGTAAGCTCACTGTATATTAAGTCACATGATTTGCAAGCATCATCATCAGGAATCAAAGATTTAAGTCTAGCAATTTCAGCATGCAAAGATTCTACAAGAACATCATGTTTCTTAATCTTCTTGTCGCGTTTGTCAAGCAATTTTCCAAGACGAGCAACAGCAATAGCTAATTCATCGTAAGAAGATTCTACCTCATTGAAGTCGCTGTCATGATCTTCCTCGGTGAAAATTCCATCACTTCTAGCCATGAGACACAATCCTGTCAAATCATGCTTGCTTGGAACCATTGTGTCATCCTCACTGCTCTCTGAATCCACATCACTTAAGTTCACTTGTTCAAGAGCAGAAAGAACCCGATGAACAACCTTTTTGTTGATGCTCTTTTTCTTTCTATCGCTTGGTAAAAACTTCTTTTCTTTTCTTCTATCATTGTCCTTCTCCTCCCTTGATGCTTTACCTGCAAGTTTAGGACAATTTGATCGAATATGGTTGAGGTCACCACACTCATAGCATCTTGGAGGGCCACCACCAACTCTCTTCCTCATTCTCACATTCTGCAAAGCTTTATTAAAACGAGAAGAGAGTAGTGCCAAGTCTTCTTCAGGAAATTCTTCAATCTGTTCATCGGTTAGTGAAGACAAGAAAGACAAAGCAAAACTTGAAGAAGTATTATTCTGAGACATGCTAGATTGGGAGGTCAATGCAATTGATTTATGATCATTCTTCCTAGCAAGAACATCCAATTCATGAGTTTTTAATTTAGAGAAAAGAACATCTAAAGTAAGTGTACTCATGACAGTTGATTCTCTAATAGATGTAACTTTCATCTCCCAAATTGACATGTCTAATGCACCAAGCAATTGTCTAGCATTAGCAGCATCATCAAAGCTAACTCCAACAGCACGCAAATTGCTAAGAATTTTATTAAAGCGTGCAAAGAAATCATCTAGTGACTCACCAGGTTTCATCTCAAATCGCATGTATTCTTTCTTATATATATCCTGACGAACCTCTTTGACAGTGTTAGAACCCTCATGATAATCACAAAGAGATTTCCATACCTCATATGCCGACTTGAGATGGATCACGCGGTCAAGTCGCTTCTTCCTAATCCTTGGATGATCAAATTCCGTGCTCTGTTGCTTGCTTCAACTCAGTGCGATTGGTTTCATTAACTTGATCATTCTCGGGAACTTGATATGGCTTGTACACCTTCTCCCAGATTGCAAAGCCCTGAGCTTGGATGTACGCATCCATCTTCGCTTTCCAAAACTGAAAATCAACACCATCGAAAACACAAGGTTTTGTCGAATACCTATCCATCGCTACAGTTTCTAATCACCGGTTAAGATTAATTAAGAAAACCTTGCTCTGATACCACTTGTAGGATCGATATGTACTAAACTAGCAATCAGAGGGGGGGTGAATGATTGCGCGGAAGCTAAAATCAAATTTTTGATCTACTAAAAATTCACCCTAATTCGGACTCAAATAATTGCTTCGTATTCAACAAAACAGAGTATATGCGTTCGGTAAATTGTGAATTCCTGGAGACATAGCTGTCGGATTGACTTGAAATTTGAACAGAAGAAACTAGATTCCAATACGCATCTAACAAAAAAAGAATCAGGTCGATCGGATCTACGGATCAAAAGTTATAAATCCTGCAAACTTGCTGTGACAGAATATGACGAAAATCAAGCAAACCCTAATTTCGTGATTAATCACAATCTACAAAAGATTAACCAACAAAACTTTAAGGAACACTAAATTAATGCCCTAAGAAGGTTTTAGATGGATCAAATCAAAATTAAACTTGTTGAATAAAAAGGACAATGATTCAATCTACTGAACCGAAATTGGGCAAACAGGGTCAGAAATCGGTACCATAGCGCATCATGCGTGAACAGTAATCCGCGATTTACTGTAGCAGCGCGGGTACTGTAGCGCCGAAATTACTGCAGCGCACGGACGTCTCCTTTTCATGCATGCATGCGCCGTCTCCTTTATTTGCACGAATCACCAGATCGATGCAAGCTTCTAGTCGCCTTAATCCCTTGCCTTCATGCATGCGTGCAATCACAATCAAGCGCTAACGTCGCATGCAGCCGCACCTCAGAAAAACAAGGAGAGCCAGCCACCGGAGCCAGCAAAAAGCATCGCATGAAAAACGGCTACGTCCCAGCCGCCAGAAAAGCAATCAATCTCATTGATTAGGTTTTTCAGGGTTTTTATACAATTCAAAACCCTAACACATGTATGCATATCCACTTGGTCCAATATATGCATACAACCCAAAATTCACACATGCACGCGTACGGCCCGCCTGCCGCACTCACGTGACTAACCAGCCTTCGTGTGCACCGTTCTCTAGCCCGAACGTCCCGCATGACATCCTCGACCACCAAGACCTCGATTCCTCCCTGAATATAGTCCCGAACCTCAGTTCCTCCATGAACCTAGTTCGGTCCGTCATCGACCACGTTAAGCCCTCGAGCAACACCGCACACCTAATAAACAAACAACGATCCGAGCACAAGTCCACGACTTGACTCAAAATCAATCCATGCAACCACTCACATGAGTGCATTGCATCAAACAAAATCCATCATGCTATCACCAGCATAATAATCATATCAACATAGCACATGCACAAGCAACACACATGCTATAATCAAAATCACTTTACAATGCCAATTTCACCATTCAACTAATTTTTCATCACATGATCTCACAATAACACATTCATAAGAATCTCATTTATGTCAGTGTTAAATATTTCAGCACACGTATAGATATTCAACGTAAAGCTCATGGCAAATATCGCTTGATTTAGCACACAGGTGCTTATTGTCACTATAGTAAAAATAACGACACTACACAGTGACGAGATAACGAGGCTAGTGGTTGGCAAATTCTGTCTAGAGAATAATAAAAGTACTAGCTCTTAAATAGCCAACATACACGTCAAACAACCTGTTGGATTAGACAACCGGTAGTGTTGGATAAGACAACCAGATGGATAAGACAACCGATATTTGCCATAGTTTCTTTGCGTCTTTAAAGTTAACATATGTGTCAAACGACCGGTTGGATAAGACAGCCAACAGACGAGCTAATGCTGAATTATTTGCATCCTCCCACGGCGTCATACGTGCGGTATCCAAACGGAATGTTGGAGGATCCGAAATGGCCTAAAATAATCTGAGGTAAGTCAGCCGTAGCTTAGTCTTTGCCCGCCAATGATTAAAGCTGACACAATCAAAAACCTCCGGTTTAACAACGTCTGAAGTGGAAGCCATTTCTTCAACTTACGGTTTTCCGAATTGTTGTGGAAATTACGGTTTTAACGAATATTTCAGATTAATCCCAAAAATAATTATGAACTAAAATATAGAATTTATGCATATATATGGATATGAATCAATGAATAACACGTTCATAAGAATCTTGAAATAACCCAAAAATTTCAAAATGGTTTTCCTTTTTCCCGCCTTGATTTTATTTGGATTTTATTTGGATTTTTCTGGATTTATTTGAATTTTTGTTTGAGCTCTTTTGAATTCCTTTCCCTTTCAGGAAACCTTGCCATTTTTGGGCGCCTTTCCTTTTCCGGCCATACCCTTTTTCGGCCAGCCCAAATCCTCCGGCCCATTTCTCTTTCTTTTCTTCCCCGGCCCGAGTTGCATTTCCTTCGCCCGGCCCGTTTTCTTCAACCACGCAGCGGCCTCCTTCTTCCCCCTCCTTCTTCTACCTCGCGCCGACCCGCGCCCTTCGCCTCCGGTTCCTCCTGCGCCCGCGCCGCCCGCCATCAAAGCACCGCCGCCCGACAGCCCTCCTCCTCCGCTTCCGTGCGCCGCCTCGCACTGCCTCCGCGCCGAACGCCTGGGTCATCTTCTTCTCCGCGCCCGCCGCCCTCGCGTCCGCCTCGCAAAAACCGATCCTCACCCACGAACCTCGCCACCCTACCGCCCTACCTCGTCTCAGATAGTCAGAAGCGCCGCCCGCCTTGACTGCGTCGTCGCCCTCAATTTCCCCTCCGCACGCGCCGCCACCGCGTCCTCTCTCTCCCCCACCGTTTGCTCTCTCTCCCCTCGCGAAAACGCTATAAAAGGCACCCCCAAGCCGCCATTTTCAGCTCTTCGAGCGCCCTAAAGCTTTTCACTCCCTCCCCGACTGTCCATTTCGTCTCCGGCCACTTCTCCTCGCCACGCCCGGAGCTTCTTCCCCATCTCCGGTACTTCTCCGTCGTCCCGCCGCGTCCCTTCCTTTCTCGCTCATTTCAGACCACCACCGAGCTCGCCGTGGCCTGCTCTCTCTCCTCGCTAATTCTTCTGAGCTCCCGAGCCCCAAATCGCCGGATTCGCCACCTTCTTCCTCGCGTCCGGCCGTCGCACACTCGTCCCCTCTCGCTCTCACTGACAGCCGAACCCCACCGGTCAGTCCCGCCCTGTCTCACCGCCAATGGGCCTTGTTGTCGGCCTCCCGCTCAGCGCCTCCGGCCCCGCATGTCATCCGCCGCCGCCGACATGGGCGGCCGCTTTGTGGACACGTGGGCGAATATGCAAAGATCAGGCAAATTTCAATGCACAAGAACCCCTTTCATTTTTTTCTTTTCGGTTTTGATTTATATAAAATCCAAAAATCATTTTAAATCCAGGAAATTCCCCAAAATCCCAAAAATCAAAAATGCCAAAATACATATTCTTGACCGTTTGAGTCATTGAGTCCAAAATGATCTCCGTTTAGCCAAACCAAGTCTAGAAAATTCCCAAAATACCCTTGAACCCCGATCCCCATTTTCTCTCTGTCTCTTTTTCCGATTTTCTTTCTTTGTCCTTATTTGTTTGTTTATTTATTGTTTGCATCTTCTCGTGTTAGATACGACGTCGAAGCAACTGTCGGCACGAATCTCGGAGCAGGAACAGTACTTGGAGCCGGAGCAATTCTCGGAACATCGTCAGGAGCAAAAGCCGTTCGAAGCCAGACACGACATCAACACTTTCTATTTAGGCGAACCCTCGAATCCGCAAGGCAAGCCACACTCCTTGAACATGTTGAACCTAATTCTGTTCCAATAATATGTGTATATTTTTATATTGCATTATTTTAGTATTTTACGAAACTAGAAAATGTGGTAGTTTCGAATGACATGATTAGATACAACCCAATATTAAACCTGTTGTTATGTCTTAATTCCTTTTAACCCTAAGATATAAAATATATTGAACCAATTGTAGATATAGCAATTTATACCACTATTACTTTTAAACAAATGCTTAAAATCTCCAAGAAGATGGCTTGGTGGATTTTGGCTTTTATAAAATTGCTACGGTGTAGGGGACAGCATTGGGTGGACCACGGAAGGTGGATGCCGGCCCAATCCCCAACCGATGACGAAGCCAATGGATGTGATGTGGTGGTGGTACAGTTGGTACCAATGGATTGTGGTGTGTCATTTGGCTGAGTCTTTGGCATTTAAGGACCGATGTCTTGGGCAACGTAAATAACTTCAGATCCCGCTCAACCACGAGTTGGGCCGGCCAATCTCATTGACTTGGTCCAACATAGCACAGTACATTGCACTTCCCTTTGGAATGCCTATAGGAAGTGGCTGCCATTGAGGAGAATGGCACACAGAGCAATCGGGGCGGAACGGGAATGGAGATGCCATTTGCCGATTCACGCAACAGTGGGTGTCCACAATATTCGGACCGCGACTCCCACGACGGCCAGAGGGGGTACGGAATATTGCGGACCTTGGATAGCCTACTGGGTAGGAGCTAAAGAAGGGAAGTTCAACAAAATGCTATGATTATCCCGGCCCGGCCGCATGCATTAAAGTTGCATGTTTGTTGGCGCTTGGCACTAACGGCCGATGATATCTTGTGGGTAAAGCTGAGCACCTCTGCAGAGTGATATCAATGGTATTCAATCGCCGTGCTTCCGGTTAATGAAGTGAGTTAATCTAGGTAATTCTGTGAATCGCACCTGTAGCTTTTATAATTAAAACTTGTCGTGAAGGTGAACTTTGCAAGATAAGACCCCCCTGATTTATATATTGCTATTTATGGTTTGTGTTTCAAATGTAAGATGAAAATGGATGATTCCAACTCGCATCCACGATACTTAAAACTCTGTGCCTACCTTTGTTTATCTCTGCATGTAATATTCAGATTTTCCGTGTGGTTTGTTGAGTACGGTTGTGTACTCACCCTTGCTCCCAATCCCTCCATAGATTTCCTTTGAAGTCAAGCGAGTCCCGAAGATCATAGATGACGATGTTACTTGGTTTTGGAGGCCTTGATCTATCTGCTCAAGCGTTTCTGTGGGTGTTCTCAGAATGTATTCGTGCAACCGCACCTTTTGTAAAACCTTGGCCATTAGGCCCTTATTTCATCTATAAAATGTTCAGATTTGCTCTTTTATCAAGCAATGTGCTCTTGGTTACCTGCAGCTAAAATCACGGGTAGTCTGCGAAGGTATTATACGCACTCTAAAAGGGCGGTCCGTCACAAGTGGTATCGAGCTTGGCTTGACCAAGAGATCAAGACCTTAAGATGGTTTAGGAACCTGTTTTTCCAAAAAGACTATTTAAACTTAAGCAAAATTGATTACAAAAATATATAAGCATATTAGCTATCTTCCTCTCCTCCTCGCCTATTTTCTACCTTACCTAAATCTCTGTTTCCAAAAAGTGATTTAAGGTTTCTATTCTCAACTGACTTCAAAATTTCCGTGTTAGCAGGTGACGCATATGTTTTCCTCATCCCTAGAAATTCTCAGTAGTTGCTTTTTGGTGGTGGACCCAACCCAGCTCGACAACAGCAAGGAGTTTCCGTCGTAGTAGATCGTTAGCCTTAGGTCTTACCTCTTTGTCGTAATAGGTCTTTTGGTAGTGTAACATGGGTCGCACCGGACCTTAAAACGGTATAGTGTACGATTCCATGCTATGAATAAAAGGCTATGTTCCCTATCTCTGTTAATTTGTGTTGTCCTAAAATATCTGTATAACTCCACCAATCTCAAAAAGCTCCTTCCCTTCGTCTGAGCCTCTTACCTATTCATTCCACCCTTACCCCATGCTCTAAACCTTACTTACCTTCGCTTTTACCTAAAACCCGCTGCAAAGACCAATAAGAATCAGATTGAGCCAGATGGTAGGAATCGGACCACGCCAGCATTTCAGGGAGGAAGCAGAGTCAATGGAAAACCCGACCAACCTAGCTCAGGCGCTAGTCATGATGGAAAGAAACAGGCACCAGGCAGAGATGCACCAGACACAACTAATGGAGAGAATGTTAGACCAGCTCGCCGCCAGATCTCCCGGACACCATCCCAATGATTACTATGCACCATATGGGAATATTGGGAGATCAAGATGGTTTGATTTCCAAAAAACGAGACCACCCATCTTTTCAAGTGCATCAGACCCACTCGCAGCAGATGATTGGATCAATGACATTCAATGGAAACTTGACACCGCTCAGTGCTCCGATAAGGAACGAGTATTATACGCTTCGCACCAGCTACAAGGACAAGCCGCCGCTTGGTGGATGAACTTCCAGGCACAGAAATCCGGACAAGAAACCACGTGGCCAGAATTTGAGGAAGCCTTCAGAAAAGCCCACATCCCTGCAAGCTTAATGGCAGCTAAAAAGAGAGAATTTTTAACTCTCCATCAAGGTGAGAGATCAGTGTTGGAATACTTTCACCAATTCAATCAACTAGCACGATATGCCCCTGAAGAAGTGGATACCGAAGCCAAGAAGATGGAAAGATTCTATGAAGGACTACAGAAAAGACTGAAATTCCATGTCGCAGCACTCGATTTCGAGGACCTGACCACGATGGTAGACAAATTAATAATCACCGAAGAGACCCGGAACGACTTGGAAAACACACGGAAAAGGAAGACACCGCAACTGAGGATGCAGAAACCAAGGCCACTATGGATACAAGTGTCAGATCCTACCCCCAACCTTCCGAACAAAAGACAGGCTGTAGAAGAACAAAGGCCGATACCTGCTATGCCTCAACTCAAGACAGTGAAGTGCTTCAATTGCGAAGGAAAACATTATGCTGATAATTGCCCTCACAAGCCCGTTAGCTGTTTCCACTGCGGATAGACAGGACATTTCCGGCATTGCTACCCTAAGAGGCATTTACCCGCTAAGGTGGCCAAGGCTCAGGCTTCCAACTCCACCCCGACAGACCGACAAGGTGCGCCAAATCAGCCGCCGAAACAGCAGCGAGGATTACTGAAAAAGAAGGTACCCATCAAGACCCAACCAAACCCCGGTGACCCAAGAAACTAGATGAACCATGTGTCCACCGAAGAAGCTGCAGAGACCGCAGACAACGTCAACAGGAAGCTCCAAGCTCAGTCACAGCCAGTATAATTTTGTCAGGGACCCCCTTGCTTTTGCTTTGTTGTATTTTGAGAGAATGGCTAGATGCCCTGCTATTGCCCGCCTCTTGTGCATCTCGAAACCTCTGGAGGCTTTATTAGCAACTTGGTACAAGTGTAAAGATCTGTAATTGACCCTTCGAGAAATTAAGATCAAAACCAGTTTGCTGATGTTAAAAATAATGAAAGGATTGGATGATTGTCCTAAGAAGGAGTTCACTATGCCACCATAAGGCAATAGGGAGTTGTCAAAGGAATCACCTTTGTGAGTGACCAAGAATAACAAGTAACTGTGCAGACAAGACCCGAGGGAGAGAAAAATGAATGCAGTGGCACTCTCACCTCAGAAATATTCAAGATCTTAATCATTCCGGAACGACCATGCAAATTAACGAGAAAGTGACTTAACTCACCATGAGGAGCCAGTCAAAAAAAAAAGAAAAAAAGGGGAAGTCCCAACCTACAAAGTGATGACAGATTCGTGCACTCAGTTGGAATCCCCACCAAATCCATTGGATCAAAATCAAAAACAGCCCAACAAGAAGACCAGGACGTTCAACAGTATAGGAAGAGAATGACGGATGCCAACCTCTCAAGAGCTTTCGCCAAATAAAGCAAGGGATATTGTGGCCCTATAACCATATATATGATAATAAGGATATAAGAGGATTGATTTTGACATAAAGCTCACTCACCCCAATCCTCCGTACAACCCAGAGTTACGAAAGATGTACCCCAAAATTTAAAGAGAAGAGCACAACAAAGGAAATCATCACGCATATCTTGTACAATGATGTGTGATTGAAAGGATAGAATTCTTCATCAAAGAACCACTGATCTGCTACAACCATTTCCAAACCCTAGGCAGAAATTAAGACAAGACCAGAACAAGTTAACCCAGCCAAAAGATAGGAAGATTCAATAATGTCAAGGAGAAAAATGACAGGTGCCAACTCCTCAAGAGCTTTCAGAAAATGAACGAGTCGTATTCCGGCTTTATGACTGTATATGTAATAATAAAAATATCAGAGGATTGATTTTGACAAAGAAAGTAGCCAAGAATGTCCTATACGGTAATGTGAGTTAGAAGGTTAAGATTGACCCTCAGGAGACTACTAGTCTACTGCAGCTCTCCATCCCCAGGCAAGAATTGGGATGAGATCGGAATGGATTCCCCCACAAGGATGTTCAAGGGCTCGACAGGAATTCAATATTATTAAATGACAGTTGACGGATGGACCAAGGTAAACCGCCTCATTGTAATGAGACAAGCTTACAGCAGAAATGAAGTTCAGGAAGATATTTATCATAAAATTTGAGAGAAATTCCGAAAAAAGTAATGTCAGAACCAGAGACCCACGCTACGACCAAAATTTTGGAGAAGTTCACCTGGAGCAAAAGAGGACAGGAACAACATTTAATGAAACCTACCACCCGCAGACTGGCAGACCAAGTGAAGCCCAAAGAAATTAACTTGCGAAGTAAGTTGCCCATTACAGAGAGTACATCCGGATCATCAAGTCAACTGGAAGTCGACACAGAAACAAGAATGACAGAGTATGCCGCGAATTGTGGAAGAATTTTCACTATTGAAGAACCCACCAGAAAAAGGAATCGGGATTGCAGCAGAATTTCCCAACCTATTCCCCTAGGACGAGTGAATCTCGGGGACGAGATTTATTTTAAGGGGGGTAGAATGAAATAACCCAAAAATTTCAAAATGGTTTTCCTTTTTCCGATTTTATTTTATTTGGATTTTTCTGGATTTATTTGAATTTTTGTTTGAGCTCTTTTGAATTCCTTTCCTTTCAGAAACCTTGCCATTTTTGGCGCCTTTCCTTTTCCTGCCATACCCTTTTTCGGCCAGCCCAAATCCTCCGGCCCATTTCTCTTTCTTTTCTTCCTCGGCCCGAGTTGCATTTCCTTCGCCCGGCCCGTTTTCTTCAACCACGCAGCGGCCTCCTTCTTCCCCCTCCTTCTTCTACCTCGCGCCGACCCGCGCCCTTCGCCTCCGGTTCCTCCTGCGCATGGCCACGCCATCATCAAAGCACCGCCAAGCACCCTCCTCCTCCGCTTCAGCGCCACCTCGCCTTGCCTCACGCCAACGCCTGGTCATCTTCTTCTCGCGCCCCCGCCCTCGCGTCGCCTCGCAAAAACCGATCCTTGCCGCCCACGAACCTCGCCACCCTACCGCCCTACCTGTCTCAGATAGTCAGAGCGCCGCCAAGACTGTTTGCGTCGTCGCCCTCAATTTCTCCTCCGCGCTGCGCCGCACCGCGTCCTCTCTCTCCCCCACCGTTTGCTCTCTCTCCCCTCGCGAAAACGCTATAAAAGGCACCCCCAAGCCGCCATTTTCAGCTCTTCGAGCGCCCTAAAGCTTTTCACTCCCTCCCCGACTGTCCATTTCGTCTCCGGCCACTTCTCCTCGCCACGCCCGAGCTTCTTCCCCATCTCCGTACTTCTCCGCTCGTCCCCGCGTCCTTCCTTTCTCGCTCATTTCAGACCACCACCGAAGCTCGCTGTGCTGCTTCTCTCCTCGCTAATTCTTCCGAGCTCCAGGCCCCAAATCACGGATTCGCCACCTTCTTCCTCGCGTTCGCCGTGTCAGACGTCCTCTCTCGCTCTCATCGACAAATTAACCCCACCGGCTAGTCCGCCCGTCTCACCGCCAATGGGCCTCATTTGTCATTCCTCCATGCCTCAGCGCCTCCGGGCCCCGCATGTCATCCGCACGCCGCACATGGGCGGCCGCTTTCACACAGACACGTACGTGGGCGAATATGCAAAGATCAGGCAAAATTAATGCACAAGAACCCCTTTCATTTTTTCTTTTCGGTTTTGATTTATATAAAATCCGAAAAATCATTTTAAATCCAAGGAAATTCCCCAAAAATTCCCAAAAATACAAAAATGCCAAAAATACATATTCTTGACCGTTTCGAGCCGCTGAGTCCAAAAATGATCTCCATTTCGCCAAACCAAGTCTAGAAAATTCCCAAAATACCCTTGAACCCTGATCCGGCCATTTTCTCTCTGTCTCTTTTTCCGATTTTCTTTCTTTGTCCTTATTTGTTTGTTTATTTATTGTTTGCATCTTCTCGCGTTAGATACGACGTCGAAGCAACTGTCGGCACGAATCTCGGAGCAGGAACAGTACTTGGAGCCGGAGCAATTCTCGGAACATCGTCAGGAGCAAAAGCCGTTCGAAGCCAGACACGACATCAACACTTTCTATTTAGGCGAACCCTCGAATCCGTAAGGCAAGCCACACTCCTTGAACATGTTGAACCTAATTCTGTTCCAATAATATGTGTATATTTTTATATTGCATTATTTTAGTATTTTACGAAACTAGAAAATGTGGTAGTTTCGAATGACATGATTAGATACAACCCAATATTAAACCTGTTGTTATGTCTTAATTCCTTTTAACCCTAAGATATAAAATATATTGAACCAATTGTAGATATAGCAATTTATACCACTATTACTTTTAGACAAATGCTTAAAATCTCCAAGAAGATGGCTTGGTGGATTTTGGCTTTTATAAAATTGTTACGGTGTGGGGGGACGGCATTAGGCGGATCACGGAAGGTGGATGCTTGGCCCAATCCCCAACCGATGACGGCCAATGGATGTGATGTGGTGGTGGTACAGTTGGTACCAATGGATTGTGGTGTGTCATTTGGCTTAGTCTTTGGCATTTAAGGACCGATGTCTTGGGCAACGAATAACTTCAGATCCCGCTCAACCACGAGTTGGGCGGCCAATCTCATTGACTTGGTCCAACATAGCACAAGACATTGCACTTCCCTTTGGAATGCCTATAGGAAGTGGCTGCCATTGAGGAGAATGGCACACAGCAATCGGGCGAACGAGAATGGAGATGCCATTTGCCGATTCACGCAACAGTGGGTGTCCACAATATTCGGACCGCGACTCCCACGACGGCCAGAGGGGGTACGGAATATTGCGGACCTTGGATAGCCTACTGGGTAGGAGCTAAAGAAGGGAAGTTCAACAAAATGCTATGATTATCCCGGCCCGGCCGCATGCATTAAAGTTGCATGTTTGTTGACGCTTGGCACTAACGGCCGATGATATCTTGTGGGTAAAGCTGAGCACCTCTGCAGAGTGATATCAATGGTATTCGAATACGCCGTGCTTCCGGTTAATGAAGCTGAGTTAATCTAGGGTGATTCCTGTAACTGCGCCCCTGTAGCTTTTATAATTAAAACTTGTCGTGAAGGTGAACTTTGCAAGATAAGACCCCCCCTGATTTATATATTGCTATTTATGGTTTGTGTTTCAAATGTAAGATGAAAATGGATGATTCCAACTCGCATCCACGATACTTAAAACCTGTACCTACCTTTGTTTATCTCTGCATGTAATATTCAGATTTTCCGTGTGGTTTGTTGAGTACGGTTGTGTACTCACCCTTGCTCCCAATCCCCCTCCATAGATTTCCTTTGAAGCTGGCGAGTCCCAGAAGATCGTAGATGACGATGTTACTTGGTTTTTGGAGGCCTTGATCTATCTGCTCAAGCGTTTCCTGTGGGTGTTCTGTAATGTATTCGGTGCCAGCCGCACCTTTTGTAAAACCTTGGCCATTAGGCCCTTATTTCATCTATAAAATGTTCGCATTTGCTCTTTTATCAAGCAATGTGCTCTTGGTTAGCTGCAGCTAAAATCCTGGGTAGCTGCGAAGGTATTTATATGCACCCCCTGAAAAGTGCGGTCCGTCACAAATCTCATTTATTTCAGTGTTAAACATTTCAGCACATGCATAGATATTCAGCATAAAGCACATGGCAAATATCGCTTGATTTAGCACAGAGGTGCACATTGTCATTATAGTAAAAGTAACGACGCTACTCAGTGACGAGATAATGAGGCTAGTGCTTGGCAAATTCTTTCCAGAGAATAATAAAAATACCAGCTCTTAAATGGCCAACTGTAGTGTCAAACTAATGCACCAACTTGAGTACCATTAAGATACTGAACTACTCAAGTCTATCAGCAAACCAGAAATAATTGAGCTCTCTGATCAGAATGACATTCCAACCGCTTTCTGATGGTTTGTACGTCGAAACGTAGAAACTAACAAATTTCAGAATTAAGTGCAGGGAACAAAAACTCTAAATCAATATTTAATTTATTGTTCAGTAGTGCACCATCACTTACAGTTAGCCAAAATAATCATATGAGCATTGCGAGGACAGAAAAACTCACTTATGTCGATGGCACTCGAAGCTATCGTGTCGGCAAGGCAAGGCACGTCGCGTTCGACGCTGTCCCAGAAAACCTTCACGCCACCGCTATGCCTCGGTTTTACCGACGAGGTCCCGGAGATACAATGCGTCAAGCCGTCAATGCCTCTCCAGGAACCAGGGGTGCACACTGCACAGAACAGTGGGCACCTCTGCACAGTGCACACTGGCCGAGCGTACAGATCAAACAATCGGAAGTTGAATCAACCGGTCAAGCACATAGTCACAAAGTTTCCGCGTCGACCCGGTCGAGGAACGGGATCACGAGACGTGGGTCGACACTTGAAAAAAATATAGTACGAAGGGGTATACCTTTTTGGGACGAGAATCGAGAATTTGGTACGTGACCTCAAGACGTATGGATCGATGACCTGGGTCGATGAGTTTTGATATGCCATGAATTAGTAGCTGGGAGTTCAATACAAAGTAATAAAAAACAAGAAAAACAAGAAAACGTAAGTTAGACTGTATATGGTGGCCCATTCAGCCCACTACCCACTAACTTAACCCTAACGTAACCTGCTTACCTGCTTCTCCCACGAGTCGTGTACAGCCACCGCCTCTGGCTTCTATCTTCGCCTTCTCTCTCTCTGCTCCAGACAACCCTGCGCCACCGGCCACAAATCAGCTACGGCCGGCCAACTCCTCTCACCAGAGATTTGTAAAATCGATGACCCATGGCCTCCTCTTCTCTTCTATGATCTCAGTTTTGTTGGAGATGGGTCAATTTTACTTTGGCTGCTCATGCTCCCCAAGTCGCGTGGTGCTATTGCTGGTTGCGGGTACTCTGCTTCAACGCCGGCTGCCTCCCACATCTCAGCAATGGCAAGCTCCATTGTTTTGCCTTCCTATCCTCTCCCTTGTTTTCTAATACCGCGCACCGATCCATCATATGTTTCTGCTGCAGCGAGCCACGACTCAGCGGAAACGGAACATCGACCCAGCTTGACCTCGATCCTCGATTTGGGATGACTTCCGGGGTCGTGGAACGCGTCATCGACCCCGAACCCTGTGACTATGGTCAAGCATGTACAGCACCACACAGGCGCGATACACGTACAACCGAGTCTTTCACGTCGACGAGCCAGGCCAAATTGAAAACAATGACCTCGACGATGTCGCCGAAGTAATGTCCAGACGCTTTGACGCCTTCGGACCACTGCTGCACACGCTGTTGTGCGCATAGCTGCCTCCTTATTATGCTGCTGAGCTGCTTCTGCTGCTCGCGCCGCTGGAATCAGAACACGCCAACACTCGAGATTAGAGAAGAAAGATTAAGAAGAGAGCCTTGCTTCCGTCATTGCATCAAGAAAACGAGAAGAGATGCTCACCTAGAGATGGATCGTGGCCGAGGATGAAGAAACGACGCCGCCAAGCTCTCTCAAACGAGTTAAGAGCATCTCCAAGAGAAGCCTTAAATGAGTTGCTAATTAGAAATATAGGGTTTTGATAGAAAAGAAGAGCTCCAACAAGAGTTGTATTTTGAGAAAAATTAACAAATTGTTTTAGGACTCGCTTCCCCGTCGCCAAATATAGCGACGCTCCTGGCTGGCCCTATCCACATCGCGCGTCCCTGGAGAAGGCGTTCAACTGCCGCGCGCCGCTCTTCGCCATCAACCTCCGGGCCGACCGGCGGATGTGGCCCCTCGGCTCTCGCACAGATCGGCCGCGCCGGCAGCTCGCCTAGGCCTGTTTGTCTCCCGCTCCGTGTGCGTCGCCGCCTTGACTTCACGGCCTCGCTGCCAGCTTGCCGCGCCTGAAGCGCTACTACGCCTGACCAGCCTCCTCGTCTCCGCCGCAGGCCCCGTGCGCCCGAAGCGCAGCGCCCGATGAGTTCCTCGGCAGCATCGCCGGGCCACCCATCGTGTCCGCACCGGCGCGACATATTGGGGATCGACAGCCTCGCCCGACAGCGGTACTCCTTCGTCTTCTGCGCGCACCGGTAGTTGCGCCAGGCGGTGGCTCTCCGTCTTCCATGCGCCCGTGCTCGTGCTCGGCGTAGCGCTTGAAGTGCCTATGCCCAAGGCGACAGAGACGCGAAGAACAGGAAGAGCAGCGGCGGCGTTGTGGATGAGGCGTCGGTATGGTTGAGACCAAGGGGCGGCTAGGTTTCCCTGACCTACTGTTTTGTTTGGAACATGTCCTTCGGTACTGATTTAGTCATTTAACCTGTGCTAAAACTATAGTTGAAAATTAATCTTTGTGAAGATGACATTTTCTGATTACGGTTCTCTTTGTTGCGCGGGTGGGCGATCAAAAAAATGGCGCGCAACCTGGCGGGACTGTGGCGCCAAAAATTTTTCCACGAAAATTAAAAGGTAGTTGAGTTTAGGGTCTAATTGCTGGAGTCAATAGTTATCTTGGGCCCTAATTCTTTTAGTTCAGACCCTATTTTGAGGTATAGAACTCCATTTTAAGGCCTGACTTTTGGAGATGCTCTAATGAAAATGGGGATCGATCCCATCCTCTCTCATTCTTTTGAGCGAATTATTTTATAAATAATACATTTTAACATAATTTTACAAAAACAATATACCAAAATAAAATTTTACAAAAATACACATCTATCGCTATTTCAAATGGTGACAAACCTGGCTCTGACGCTAATTCAAATAGTGCCAGAATTCCAGCCTTGTCAACCAAGTGAATCCACGATAAAATAATCTGTCGGCCAATTTAATCTGCGGCTAAACAGGCTTCTGTCGTCATTTAAATTGGTGATAGAACCCTATTAACAATTCAAATGACGATAGGTCTTGTATCTCCATTTGAAATGGTGACAGTTGTGTAGTTTTGTAAAATTTTGCTTACACATATTTTTTTCGTAAAATTATTTAAATATTGTATTATTTAAAAAAAAGGGGCCAACACTTATCCTTTCATTTCTTTGGCAAATTATATGGTGAAAGCTAACGCGATGAAAAAAAATGAAAGTAGGTAAATAGAGACTTTAGATCAGCCTCAAATGGTCCAAATCCAGACATAATCCCACTTTCTGTGTAAAAACGTGTTTAAGTGGAGGAGGTAAGATTCTGCTAAAATCTGGACTATTCGAGAGTGATCTAACGTCTCTATTTGTCTACTTTCATTATTTTATCATGTGCTAGCTTTCACTTTATATAGCGCCCTTTTCTTTTTATTAAATCATTGAGGGTTCTGCCCCCCTTTTCTTTTTATTAAATCAGAGTATTGAGGGTAAATTATCTTATCTTTCTGCCCTCAGGCATACATACGACACCACATCCAAAAATTCAATCCCAATTTATCCAGGAAGTAGAACAGATGAACGCATAACGAGGAGAACTACATGCAAGGAACAAGCGTACATGCTCACCAATGCAGACCGGAGCTTTGTGGGCCTTGGAAAAAGAAAATTCTGCAGCTAATCTTGGCCAGGCCGAGCCAACCCGTCCCTCGCTTGCTGCCGTCTTGTTTCGAATTTTTTTTATTTAATATATATTTTAAATCTTTTTTGTAAAACTAATCGGCGGGAAAAAAAATTCGAAAAATACCGCTATGTCGATAAGCCTTGCCTAACGGGCGATCACCCCAAATTAGAGCGAGCAAAAAATTCAAAAATAGACATGGGGCTTGCCTAACTACCGGTCTTGTGCTTGGCG
This sequence comes from Guadua angustifolia, assembly GCA_036346375.1. NCBI lineage: Eukaryota > Viridiplantae > Streptophyta > Magnoliopsida > Poales > Poaceae > Guadua > Guadua angustifolia. Next base: position 39,061,917 of record CM070507.1, read on the forward strand.
AAATTCCAAATTTTAACGGCAGAGCAAAAAAATTCAAAAATAGACCTGGGGTGATAGGATACTGTACCAATTTTTTTTTACAATATTTGTTGTAATTTTTTTTACAAATAATTGTTGTATTCAACCGGAAAAAGTTACCCCAAAAAAAAACTTATTGTGATGTAATGAACTGGAAAAATTATTTTATTTTGTTAGTGATACACATCCCAATTAGGGGTTTTTGTAGCCCCGCGGGGCAGGCCAGATACGGCCAAAAAAAAGGGGAAAAATCAAGGATGACCTACGCAACGTGGGCTACCACTTATGTACGGGCGAGCTGGCCGGACGTTGCCCCGGCATGAAGTCGCGAAAATCGGAAAAGACATTCGCGGCCACGAAACCACGGAAATTGTGGCCACTTAGGGGTTTTCGTAGCGTCGCGGGGCAGGTCGGATATGGCCTAAAAAATACAAAAAAATCAAGGGCGACCTACGCAACGCGGGGTTACCACTTATGTACGGGCGAGCTGGCCAGACGTTGCCCCAGCATGAAGTTGCGAAAATCGGAAAAAGCACTCGCCGCCACAAAACCGCGAAAATTGTGGCTACTTAGGGGTTTTCGTAGTCTCACAGGCAGGCCGGATCTGGCCCAAAAATCTGAAAAAATCAAGGGCGACCTACGCAACACGGGCTACCACTTATGTACGGGCGAGCTGGCCGGACGTTGGCCCGGCATGAAGTTGTGAAAATCGGAAAAGGCACTCGCGGCCATGAAACCGCGAAAATTGTGGCCACTTAGGGGTTTTCGTAGCACCGCGGAGCAGGCCGGATACGGCCCAAAAAATACGGAAAAAATCACGGGCAACCTATGCAATGCGGGCTACCACTTATGTATGGGCGAGATGGACAGATGTTGCCCTGGCAGGAAGTTGCGAAAATCGAAAAAGGCACTTGCGGCTATGAAACCGCAGAAATCGCGGCCACGAAACATCTAATTTTTTACTGCCAGTTTGCTTGTTTCATATGGCATGTCATACAAACGGCGCTTCATGGTGGAATTTTCAAATTTGACGGCGAAATTATCAAATTTAAAAAAAAATCGCTGGTCGCCCGATACTAGGGGGATAGGGCCCAACATATTTGTATTTAATATTTGTTTTAAAATTTTTTTCCTATAATAAACGAGGAAAAATTAACCTGCTGTGAAAATGTTAGGAGGCATGCTGCCCGAAGGTAAATATCACTCTGATATGGGGCGAATGCCCCATACCCAGGCGATATCTACCCTTTATAACCTTCGTTCTCGCTTGCGGCCTAGCAAAGCTAGCAGCGAAAGAAGAAAAAAGAAAAAAGAGAGAAGGGAAGGAGAGGGAGGAAAAAGATAAGTAGAGGTTCAATCCAAAATGCCGAGGTGTGCAAGTGGAAAGGGAAAGGGGAAGGCGAAGGAAGAGGTAGGCGCCATGGCGTGGCCGCACAACATCGCATACTAGGACCTCTTCGTACCTTTCGGGGTTGTCCCACCGATGTGTCTGTGCGGAGATCCTTGCAAGCTCGTACGCTCTTGGGATATTCCAACTTGGAAGATGAGGTATTGGAAGTGCCGCAACTACGAATTCGACCCACGGAGAAGAGCCTGAAGAATCGCCAGCTGGTAACAATCATACGTGTTTCGTAATATTTGAACGTGAAACTTTGCTAATTTATTTATCATGCAGTCGCCTCCGCCGCTGTGTGAATTTGAGTAGTGGTTTGATATGGAGATCGATCTCGAGGACCAAAGGCTCCTTGATCAAAGCATCCGAGACGAGGAGTTCAGACGGCAGCTTGAAGCGCAGCGTGACGCGGCACGCGAGTAGGCATTTCGAAAGGAAGCGGAGGAGAATGGGACCGAGAGAGAGAGAGGAAGCGAGAGAGGGCACGTCGTGCCAGAGAAGCCTCACCGGAGGCATGGGCCAAAGGGAAGTGGCCTCAATCCACTCAGTAGATGAGAAGTTGTAACCATTATTTTTCTTGTTCGTGATGCGCATCCTAGCTTCATGTCATAATGAATAGTGTGGTCTACTTTATTTTCCGCAGTAACTTCTGATCTGAGAAATTGTGGGGTAGCACTTATTTATGGGTGACCTGGCCGGGCGTTGCCCCGACGCGAAGTTGTGAAAATCGGAAAAGGCACTCGCGTTACTAATTGGGAAAGATAAGCTAAAAAAATGCAAACACTGAGTTCAGACAGTTATTCAACACGGTGCTGAAGATAAAGAAATTACAAAAGTACAGCTGTACAACAACTCAGTCATGACCACACCTCCTGATCTGGTCGGTGAGGTACGTGAGTGGCGACGGCGGACGGGCAGCCCTCCTAGGCCGGCCCTGCGGCGCAGGGGTAGTGTAGTCTGTCGGCGACTCGGGTGCATCCTGGTGCGGTGCTCCTAGGAGCTGAGAGGGGCCGAGGTACTCGGTGGACAGGTACTGGCCCACGTCGAACGCTCGCTCCTCCTTGATGTCATCGTCGTCCGCATCGCCGAAAGCACACTGGGTCCTGCTGGGGCGTGAGACAAAGACTGGCCCTCGTCACCCCAGCGTCGCCACTGCAGCTGTGCGGGAGGACACGAGGGCTCGTACTGGCCCACGTCGGGCCGTGGGGGACGACTGCCTTGGGGAGGTGTGGGCACGGCTCCACTAGGAGGGGGAGGTGCTGACCCACAGGGACGTGGTGCGCTGCGCTCGACAACGTCTCTGCCCCTGTAGGGTCGAGGATGCGCCTAGAGGGGGGGTGAATAGGCGTTTTACAAAATTCGATCGCTCACTAATCCTAGCCATGTGAAGGTCAACACAAGACCCGGTCAACTTGCCAACACCCGTTGCAAGCCCCACTCACATGCTCTCGAATTCGGACTCATAAACCTCGGTTTATTCGCTGTGAACTTGCAAATAACATAATAAACACATTTCATGCTTGAGCACTACTCTTTGCAACACATGCAAAAGTCTAGCTCCAAGCAACATCAAATCAAGATGCATGAACTCTCTAATTGCAACACATGCAATTCTCTAGTTCAATGCAACACCAAACCAAACTTCAACCAAAACCATTTCAATCGTATGAGCTCTCTACTGCAACACATGCAAGCCTCTAGCTCCATACAAACACACAAACACCAAATCATGCTTGAGCTCTCTCCTTTTGCAACACATGCAAAACTTAGCTCCAAGCAACCACAAGGTTTTAAGAAAGATTTGTTTTATGAACCAAAACATGAAGCTTCAACTAATGCAACACATGCAAAAGTGAACTTCACGCAAAAGCCAACGCACTAGCTTATCCTATTTGCAACACATGCAAATCAAAGCATAATCTGAAAACCAAATACAACCAAGCATAAGTTTAACCCATTCACAACACATGCCAAATGGTTAACCCATATGCAAAAACCAAATCCAAATGGTTTGAGCTCGAGTGAACGCGAATGAGATCACCAACACATGATGAAGCTCAAGCTAAGGAACGACCCTCTTAATAGCACGGCGATAAAACCTTAGACTCAAAGACTACAAAAGTCCTTAGCCTATCTAATTATACCTTCGCCACCAAGCAAGCAATCCCTTTGGGGTCTTTATGATCATCACTTTGATACTCCCCGGGATCATCACTCGACTTTATCTTCGGGATCCATTCTTGACGCCCATCAACTCATGATGCCGTCCTTGTCCCGTTCTCATCATCTCATCCATCTTTGGACCTAACTCAAACATAACTCAAGAAACTTGTTAGTCCAAGATGCATGGTTGTCTCAATTATCTCTTGCACTCCATTAACACATAATGGATGCCTCTAGATCAATTGAGCACAACCTAAATCAATTGAAATGATTTAATTGTGTCTTAAGTACAATAATGCAACTCATGCTTTATTATACTTAAGAACTATTCATTTGTCCTTAATTAATCAAGGAACACCATCAACACATGATGAAATGTTCTTTAATAATTAACAAGACAAATGAACTCAATTTAAATTATCATTTAAATTGATATGAGTATATATTAACTACACAAGTTTTCATATACTCATGTTGATGAAAAGTAATGATCCATTATATGTAAATTGTATGGAAATGATCATTACTCTAAATCATCAACTATAGAATACACCCCACATGTATATGTGCATAAATATGATTGACTTGGAGATAATATGCACATATTCAAATTGATCGTATTGGAGTATATCCTATATTACCATGAGTATACTTATAACTAGGCAATTCAAATATATACTCAAGGATTTAGTTTCTTTGTCTTGATCCTTATATGTGTCAATAACGAATTGATCAATACAAAGAGACTTTCAAGTTAAACTACAAACTCCCCCTAAATATGTGCATCCATGTAATATATGGATTGGGAAACATGATGCACGTTTTGTGGTTAATATAATGGGACATTCATATTTTAACTTGACTCCAAAGTATGCAACTAATACTAGAATGAATATGCAAACATACCTTGGGTTTTCCATTTTTCAATGCGATGAGACTAAACAAAGATATTCTAAACAAACATGTTAGTCTCGATATAAGATTGTCATTAATAACACTATCGCATTAGGGATAAACTTAATATTGGATTTGTCATTAACACAAGATTAGATTTGTCATTAACACCAAAACCATAACTAATTAAGGTTGAACTTACAATCTCCCCCTTTTTGGTGATTAATGACAAATCCAAGCTTAATGAGCATATTTGGGTTAAAACTGACATGTTGAGAGAATTTAAGCTAATTGAACATAATTGAACACATATGCATATTAATTCTCCCCCTTAATCATATTAAGCTTACTTTTTAACCAAATGACATTAAGCTTCCTAATTCTCCCCCTTTTGGCATTAAGCACCAAAAAATGGAAAAAACTAAAAGATTAACTTGAAATACATTCTTCCCCTTTTTGGCATTTAAACATTTATCATTATTCTCCCCCTTTTGGCATTTATCAATTTCTTTTTATTTAACAATTTCTTTCTCCTCTAATCTAATGAAGGTCATACAAGAATTAGAATGCATACTTATGACCTTGGAGTGGAATTTGAAGAACTTAAGCCAAATAAAAACTTGAAGGATCAATCAAGAAGTAAAACAAGTTTTTATTTGAAATATGGTCTAAAAATAAGGAAAACTCGAAAAGAGACCATATTTGGGTTTGTGGATACCACTTGTAAAACAAATATCCACTTGTAAAGATAAGCATGAAAAAGAAGTAAGGGTATCACACGGTTTATTTGAAACACATTCAAATAAATCACTCCTCATTTTATTAGGCTTTGCAATTTTTTAATATGATTCTTTTGAAGAATCCAATAAATTGCCTAATTGGGTTAAACGAGGAAACCATAAGGAATAAATACCACTTGAGACAATAGATACCACTTGTAAAATTAATCTCAAGGGCTTTGCAGGAAGAACCAAAAGAAATGAGCATTTTCAAAATTTTCATGAAGAACAATGCTCTACAAGAGATTTCCTCTTTAATGTATTTCAACACTTAAAGAATCTCACACAGAGAAGTCTTAGGCGGTTGAACTTACAATTTTAGCTTGAGAGGAAAAAATCTTAACCAAGAATGTGGGTATCGCAATAATGCTACACAGAGGTAATAAAATACCACTTGTAGGAAATTAATTGAATTCAATGATACCACTTAAAAAGGAAACCAAATAATTAAGGATATCACATGAGAAATGAATAATAAGATTCGTGATACCACTTGGAGAAAAGATAAACTCAAAGATACCACTTTGTAAGCATATGGAGTGAATAAGTGCTCAATTTGATACCACTTAGGATCAAATCACAAAGATTGATACCACTTGAAAGAATTATCAATAACATCGATGGGTATCAGAGCAATATTCTCAGAGCAATATACTCACGGGTATCAAAAGAAGAAAAACTTAAGATAGATCAATGAAAGCACAAAGATTCAGTATCAGAGCAAAACAAAGACATGATATCACTTGGAAGCTGTTAAGTGCCCAAAACTTGATATGAATAAACTCCCTGAGATATTCAACAGGTGAATTATGGAGTTATTTGCATTTGAATTGCACAAGTTTTGTCTTTTCAAAAGATCAAGTGAAAATCACTCTTTAAGTCAATTAAATGCTCCTAACTGATACCACTTGAAAATCCCTTCAAATAAATCGAGAAACTTTTGAAACTTTGCCAAAATAAACTTTGGGATCAAGAGAAACTATTCCAAAAAGAATTTTTGAAAAATCACATTCCAATAAAAAGATATCCCAAAGCAAACCTCGAGAAAATTCTGAAAAATCAGAACTGACCATGCCATGGCCGGTCCAACCGGCTTGGGCCCGGTCCAACCGGCCCTAAGGGCGGTGCAACCGCATGGCATGCGGTCCAACCGCACCTGTCAGCCTGAAACATCCGACTTTTTGCAAATTTTGTCAAAAATGATTCAAATGAAGTCCAAAAAATTTGAAATTTTGCAGAGATGAACTTTATACTAATTAGAAGGTTTTGCAAAAAGAATTTTCTCAAAATCAATTTTATTTTGAAAGTTATGGCGATTTGCGCTTTGAGGCATAAAAGGAAATTGATTTTCACGAAAAACCTCAAAATGCAATTCAATTTGGATTTCATGCAATTTTGATTTTCATGGCTTAGATAGGTGTATCAAGATTGTTTATAGCCAAGACTTGATAAGAAATCCAACTTGAATGCCATCATTTTGACATATTGTTAATCTAGGCTATTTTGGTTCAAATCAAATCGTTTTTGAGCCAAATTCAATTTCAACATAGAATTTTGATTTTGGAAGCTTGTAAAACATTTGAAATACATAGTAGAATACTTTTTCAAAGTTTTTCACAAATTTGGGCCTTTTAAATATGATTTTTGACTTTTGACCTAAATAGTCCAAATGAAGAAGCAATAGAAATCAAGTCAAATTCAATCAACACAAAAATTCAAATGAAGCATGGGGTAAGATATATGGATTTGAATTTTGTGTATGAGTCTAAAATGCCATTTTGAATCACAATTCTACACAAGAATGGATCCAAATGGAGAAACTCACTAAGTGCAAGAATATGACCATTATGGGTCAAGTATAGTTTTTCATGAGTTTCAAAATCAAATAACTTTTGATAGGTTGGTCTTTTGAAAATCTTTTGAACACAAAAGTTGTTAAGAATGACCAACTCTAGGATTTTTGTTTTGGAATTACTTTCAAAATCCTTTTACTTTTATTTCTATGAAAATTATAAGTTTAAATCAAAATCAAGATACTAGTAACTAGATTTTGGAGTTAAAACTCATTTTCTTTTCAAAATAGATTTTGTGAAGCCAAAACCTTTGGAAAACCTTTTGAAAAGCATTTGTATACATTTTTCAACTAGTTTTTCACAAGATTAGTAATAGTATACAAAGTTTTGACTTTTGGCTAAATGGTTTGATTTTGAAATTATATATATATGCACTTATATTAATATGGGCACACGTAGGGATGTGATACACATGAATATGAATTAACACTCCCCCTAAATGTGCCACTTCTAAACTTGCTCAAGATTTGCAATAAGAGAATAGATAAGAGGCGAGAGCAAGTTCTTATAACAAGTAATCTAAATTGATATTCATTAATATTGCAATATAACCTACACAAGGCTATAAGATTAAATAGTAATCAATTTAAATACTTGTTACCGAGATGGCATTGGCTCATGATGGACTTGATTATCTTCATGCTTGACACCACTTGTAGATAAATGTAATCCTTCTCCTCTTGATGTGCAAGCGTCCAATCCATCTCTTTATTGCCTAAAATTCTTTTAGGCGGTCTTTGGTACCCAATCCTTGTTGGGTCCGACAATGTTAGTCACAATAGATTTAGGAACCCAAATGGTCCTAATTTTAGCATTCTTAACAAGACTAACATGACTAGGAACGGTTTTGCGATAATCATTTCTCCTAAGCAAAATATTTGGATTTAAGTGAGAGGACTTAGGAGGGCATTGATATTTTGCAAAACCATTTCTAGTTTGATCTCTTCTAAGCATATGATAATTGAAATTATGGGTTGGCTTAGAGGATCTAGCAAATCTAGCAAATGTTTTGCTATTGTTATTTCTCCTAAGCAATATGTTTGAATTATATTGAGTGGACTTAGGAGCGCTAACAAATTTAGCAAATCCATTTCTAGATTTACTCTTCCTATGCATATGAATATCATTTTGAGTCGGCATAGGGGACTTGACAAGCTTGGCAAACACATTGCCATTCTTGTCCTTCCTAAGCAAATAATTTTCATTAATACGAATAGGCTTAGGAGTTATACCTTTGGGACAATCCTTACCGAAGTGTCCCTTTTTCCGGCAATTGAAACATGTCACGCTATTTGGTCCTCTCTTGACCGATTTGACTTGCTCCTTACCGGTTTGCCTCATGGTTGGTGTTGTGGCCTTGTTATCCACTTGATTAGGGCACACGGAGGCGAGGTGGCCCTTTTTGTTGCAAGCAAAACACTTGATGGTCTTCGAGTGACGTACGTTGTGCCTTGTCTTGCTATTCTCCCTCTTGGAGTTGTAGCCAAGTCCTCGCTTGTCTTGAGGCGCCCTTGGCTTGCTCAAGATTTCGTCGAGGAGGGCTTTTCCTTTAACGCACCTCTTCAAGTCATTTTCCAATTTAATGACTTGAGCCTTGAGCTCATTGTTTTCCTCTACAAGATTAGCATCTAAAGACATAGAGGAACTTGAAGCAATTTCATTAGAGCAACAAGGCAAATCATCGCTAGAGGTGGATATGCATTTATTTGATGAATTGATTGTAATAGAATTTAAGCAAGGCAATTCATCATCTAGTTTACATTGAGTAGCACTATCCATACTAGCTTTACTAAATTCCTTGAGAAGGACTTTTCATGATTTTCTTTTAGAACATCATAATCATTTTGAAGTGACTCATGTTCTAACTTTAAAATCTTATATTTTGTTTTCTCCTTCCCAAGATAATTATTGAGCTCCTCTAACATATCCATTAAATCATCATAAGAGGGCTCTTCGTCATCACATACCTCATTTTTACCTTTTGCCATGAAGCAACGAATTTTTGATATAAGTGAAGATTAAATGCCGCTTGAGGCGGAGGTTGAGGTTGATGGAGATGTTGGTTCATCGCTTGATGTTGAAGTTGAATCGTCAACCGACACTTCTTCCTCATTGCAATCCTCAATTGATGTTGTGGATGATTCAAATTTTTCTTGAAGCTTGATCCACATTGCATGAGCACTTTTGAGATTGCATATGAGATTAAATATTTCTACGCTCACAACACTAAATAAAACGTTAGTAGCTTGAGCGTCGAGATGTAGACATTTCTCCTCTCCTTTAGTTGGAGCAATATCATTTATTGGAGAAGAAATGCCGACATCTACGATCCACCAAATTTGTGGGCTCATGGATTTAAAATGATCGATCATAAATAATTTCCATGAAGCATAATTTGATTCATTTAGCATAGTGGATCGTGAGAGTGCACTAAACCGCTAGTTGCCATCCTTTTTACTCTCTAGACGGTTAAGCCTAAAATGAGAGTGACCGTGGCTCTGATACCACTTGTAGGGTCGAGGATGCGCCTAGAGGGGGGGTGATTAGGCGATTTACAAAATTCGATCGCTCACTAATCAATTCGCTCTAATCAACCCCTATGTCAAAACCTACACAATTATAATGCGGAAGCGATAAACTAGGTTTTGACAATTAAGGCCTAAATCAACTAGGCTCACTAGTGCACTAACTAAATTATGTCTCTATGTATAAATTGCTAAATTGAATAAACAATTTACACTAAGCAATTCTAATTCAAGCAATCAATAATATACAAAAATGTAAATGCTTGAATGTAAATGAGACAAGAGACAACCGATATTTTTCCGTGGTGTTCGGAGACTTGCGGTCTCCCTAGTCCACGTTGAGGCTAGCCCACACTTGGACCGGCTCCCGCCGAGCACCGCCTCTTTCCACTAGTCGTGGTTTTTCACGCTTGCGCGTAGGCTCAACCCGAACCTTCACAAACTTGCGGGCTTTCACACCTCGAGAGCTCCGCAAGCGACGCCACGCCGCCTAGGAGTCGGCAACCTCCAAGAGTAACAAGCCGCTCCTCCGCTTGAACTTCACCGAGCACAACACATGCGCCTCGGTGATCACCAAGTGCAACACATGCACAAGGACCTCACTCAAGTGCAACACATGCACAAGAGCTCACTCAAACCACTCCTAATTGCAACACATGCAATTAGTTCACTCTTAGCTCAAGAACCAAATGGGAGAAGAGCAACACATGCAAATGACTCCCACACACTCAACAATACCAAAGAACAACATGCCCCCAAGCCCCCAAGGGGTCCTTTTATAGCCCACAAAGAAAACTAGCCGTTGGGGGCAAACGGGCAATCAGCCAAAATCGGTCCGACCGGACCTCACCCGATCCGACCGCCCTCACATGCCAACGGTCGGAAAACCGACAGTTACATGGCCGGTCGCGACCGCACAACCCACGGTCGCACCGCTCGAGGGCGGTCGCACCGCCACCATCCGGCCCAACCGACTTCCAAAACAAAAAAGCACCAAAATCACACTCTCTGGAAAAAACACGCCGCGTGGCGTCCGGCCGGACCGCCCGACCGTCGCGACCGCGACCGACGTTCACCGCCAACCCTAGGGCGGTCACACCAAGGAGGCGGTCCGACCGCCGCCTGGCCGGTCCAACCCTAGGGCCGGTCCGACGGGCCGGTCACACCGGTCCGATCAACACGCCGGTCGGCCTCGGACCGCCGGCGGTCCAACCGCCTCGACAGAATAAACTCCAGATTTTTCTCAATTTCTTTCTCCAAAATCCAAACACCATTCTTTGAGCTTCTAGATGATCAACACATGATCATACACTTGTGCAAAACACATTTGCACCAATTCAGCTCATGCTCAAAGAATTCAACCAAATTCACGAAAACACATTTAGCAAGCAAACACCGAACTTACGCAATCAACCCTCTAGCCATGTAAGGATCAACACATGATCCCGACACTTTGCAAAACACATTTGCAAATGCCAACACATGCTCTAGGATCGAAACACATAATTCAACGTTCATCTGCAAAACACATTTGCAAATTAACAAACTCCAAAAGGCGAAAACACATTTCACCAACCAACTCAAGATCTATTTGCAAAACGATTAAGCAAATCAAACTCGAGTTTATGAGATTAATCCCCTAGCCATGTGAAGGTCAACACAAGACCGGTCAACTTGCCAACACCCGTTGCAAGCCCCACTCACATGCTCTCGGAATTCCGGACTCATAAACCTCAGTTTATTCGCACAACGAACTTGCAAATAACGCAATAAACACATTTCATGCTTGAGCACTACTCTTTGCAACACATGCAAAAGTCTAGCTCCAAGCAACATCAAATCAAGATGCATGAACTCTCTAATTGCAACACATGCAATTCTCTAGTTCAATGCAACACCAAAACCAAACTTCACACCAAAACCAAATCACACGTATGAGCTCTTTACTCGCAACACATGCAAGCCTCTAGCTCCATACAAACACACAAACATCAAATCATGCTTGAGCTCTCTCCTTTTGCAACACATGCAAAACTTAGCTCCAAGCAACACAAGGTTTTTAGAAAGATTGTTTTGCGAACCAAAACATGAAGCTTCAACTAATGCAACACATGCAAAAGTGAACTTCACGCAAAAGCCAACGCACAAGCTTATCACTTTTTGCAACACATGCAAATCAAAGCATAATGCGAAAAACCAAATGCAACCAAGCATAAGTTTAACCCATTCACAACACATGCCAAATGGTTAACCCTCATGCAAAAACCAAATCAAATGGTTTGAGCTTTGAGTGAACGCGAATGAGATCACCAACACATGATGAAGCTCAAGCTAGAGAACGACCCTCTTAATAGCACGGCGATAAAACCTTAGACTCAAAGACTACAAAGTCCTTAGCCTATCTAATTATACCTTCGCCACAAGAAGCAATCCCTTTGGGGTCTTTATGATCATCACTTGATACTCCCGGGATCATCACTCTTCTTTTCTTCGGGATCCATCCTTGACGCCCATCAACTCATGATGCCGTCCTTGTCCGTTCTCATCATCATCCATCTTTGGACCTAACTCAAACATAACTCATGAAACTTGTTAGTCCAAGATGCATGGTTGTCTCAATTATCTCTTGCACTCCATTAACACATAATGGATGCCTTTAGATCAATTGAGCACAACCTAAATCAATTGAAATGATTTAATTGTGTCTTAAGTACAATAATGCAACTCATGCTTTATTATACTTAAGAACTATTCATTTGTCCTTAATTAATCAAGAAACACCATCAACACATGATGAAATGTTCTTTAATGATTAACACGACAAATGAACTCAATTTAAATTATCATTTAAATTGATATGAGTATATATTAACTACACAAGTTTTCATATACTCATGTTGATGAAAGTAATGATCCATTATATGTAAATTGTATGGAAATGATCATTACTCTAAATCATCAACTATAGAATACACACATGTATATGTGCATAAATATGATTGACTTGGAGATAATATGCACATATTCAAATTGATCGTATTGGAGTATATCCTATATTACCATGAGTATACTTATAACTAGGCAATTCAAATATATACTCAAGGATTTAGTTTCTTTGTCTTGATCCTTATATGTGTCAATAACGAATAGATCAATACAAAGAGACTTTCAAGTTAAACTACAAACTCCCCTAAATATGTGCATCCATGTAATATATGGATTGGGAAACATGATGCACGTTTTGTGGTTAATATAACGGGGACATTCATATTTTAACTTGACTCCAAAGTATGCAACTAATACTAGAATGAATATGCATACATACCTTGGGTTTTCCATTTTTCAATGCGATGAGACTAAACAAAGATATTCTAAACAAACATGTTAGTCTCGATATAAGATTGTCATTAATAACAATATCGCATTAGGGATAAACTTAATATTGGATTTGTCATTAACACAAGATTAGATTTGTCATTAACACCAAAACCATAACTAATGAAGGTTGAACTTACAATCTCCCCTTTTGGTGATTAATGACAAATCCAAGCTTAATGAGCATATTTGGATTAAAACTAACATGTTGAGAGAATTTAAGCTAATTGAACACATATGCATATTAATTCTCCCCCTTAATCATATTAAGCTTACTTTTTAAACCAAATGACATTAAGCTTCCTAATTCTCCCCCTTTTGGCATTAAGCACCAAAAATGGAAAAACTAAAAGATTAACTTGAAATACATTCTTCCCTTTTTGGCAAACATATTCATTAATAAGATTTATCATTATTCTCCCTTTTGGCATTTATCAATTTCTTTTTGGGGTCATATCTAATGAAGGTCATACAAGAATTAGAATGCATACTTATGACCTTGGCAATGAATTAGAAGAACTTAAAAAGATAGGCAAATAAAAACTTGAAAAGGATCAACAAGGAATAAAACAAGTTTTTATTTGAAATATGGTCTAAAAATAAGAAAACTCGAAAAGAGACCATATTTGGGTTTGTGGATACCACTTGTAAAACAAATATGGATACCACTTGTAAAGATAAGCATGAAAAGCAAAGTAAGGGTATCACACGGTTTATTTGAAACACATTCAAATAAATCACTCCTCATTTTATTAGGCTTTGCAAAATTTTCAACATGATTCTTTTGAAGAATCCAATAAATTTGCCTAATAGGGTTAAACGAGGAACCCAAAAGAAATAGATACCACTTGAGACAATAGATACCACTTGTAAAATTAATCTCAAGGGCTTGCATGAAGATCCAAAAGAAATGAGCATTTTCAAAATTTTCATGAAGAACAATGCTCAACTTGAGATTTTCTCTTTTATGTATTTCAACACATAAAGAATCTCACACAGAGAATTCTTAAGCGGTTGAACTTACAATTTTAGCTTGAGAGGAAAAATCTTAATCAAGAATGTGGGTATCGCAATAATGCTACAAAGAGGTAATGAAATACCACTTGTAGGAAATAATTGAATTCAATGATACCACTTAAAAGGAAATCCAAATAATCAAGGATATCACATGAGAAATGATCAATAAGATCCATGATACCACTTGGAGAAAAGAAAACTCAATGATACCACTTTGTAAGCATATGGAATGAATAAAAGCTCAATTGATACCACTTAGGATCAAATCACAAAGATTGATACCACTTGAAAGAATTATCGATAACATCGATGGGTATCGAGCAATATTCTCGAGCAATATACTTACGGTATCAAAAAGAAAAGCTCAAGAAGGATCAATAAAATCCAAAAAGATTTAGTATCGAGCAAAATAAAGACATGATATCACTTGGAAGCATTAAAGTGCCCAAAACTTGATATGAATAAACTCCCCAAGATATTCAATGAATGAATTATGGAGTTATTTGCATTTGAATTGCACAAGTTTTGTCTTTTCAAAAGATCAAGTGAAAATCACTCTTTAAGTCAATTAAATGCTCATAACTGATACCACTTGAAAATGCTTCAAATAAATTGAGAAACTTTTGAAATTTTGCAAAATAAACTTTGGGATCATAAGAATCTTTTCCAAAAAGAATTTTTGAAAAAGGACATTCCAATCAAAAGATATCCCAAAAGCAAACTCGAAAAATTCTGAAAATTCAGAGCTGACCATGCCATGGCCGGTCCAACCGCTTGGGGTCCGGTCCAACCGCCCTAAAGGCGGTCCAACCAAGATGGCATGCGGTCCAACCGCACTGACACTGAAACACCCGACTTTTGCAAATTTTGTCAAAAATGATTCAAATGAAGTCCAAAAATTTGAAATTTTGCAGAGATGAACTTTGGACTAATTAGAAGGTTTTGCAAAAAGAATTTTCTCAAAATCAATTTTATTTTGAAAGATATGGCAATTTGCGCTTTGAGGCATAAAAGGAAATTGATTTTCACAAAAAGCCTCAAAATGCAATTCAATTTGGATTTCATGCAATTTTGATTTTCATGGCTTAGATAGGTGTATCAAGATTGTTTATAGCCAAGATTTGATAATGAAATCCAACTTGAATGCCATCATTTTGACATATTGCTAATCTAGGCTATTTTGGTTCAAATCAAATCGTTTTTGAGCCAAATTAGATTTCAACATAGAATTTTCATTTTGAAAGCTTGTAAAACATTTGAAATACTTAATAGAATACCTTTTCAAAGCTTTTCACAAATTTGGGCCTTTTAAATATGAATTTTGACTTTTGACCTAAATAGTCCAATTTGAAGAAGCAATAGAAATCAAGTCAAATTCAATCAACACAAAAATTCAAATGAAGCATGGGGTAAGATATATGGATTTGAATTTTGTGTATGAGTCTAAAATACCATTTTGAATCACAATTCTACACAAGAATGGATCCAAATGGAGAAACTCACTAAGTGCAATAATATGACCATTATGGGTCAAGTATAGTTTTTCATGAGTTTCAAAATCAAATAACTTTTGATAGGTTGGTCTTTTGAAAATCTTTTGAACACGAAAGTTGTTAAGAATGACCAACTCTAGGATTTTCATTTTGGAATTATTTTCAAAATCCGTTTACTTTTATTTCTATGAAAATTATAAGTTTAAATCAAAATCAAGATACTAGTAACTAGATTTTGGAGTTAAAACTCATTTTCTTTTGAAAATAGATTTTGTGAAGCCAAAACCATTGGAAAACCTTTCAAAAACATTTGTATACATTTTTCAACTAGTTTTTCACAAGATTAGTAATAGTATACAAAATTTTGACTTTTGGCTAAATGGTTTGATTTTGAAATTATATATATATGCACTTATATTAATATGGGCACACGTAAGGATGTGATACACATGAATATGAATTAACACTCCCCCTAAATGTGCCACTACCTAACTTGCTTAAGATTTGCAATAAGAGAATAGATAAGAGGCGAGAGCAAGTTCTAACAACAAGTAATCTAAATTGATTCTAGCAAGAATATTACAATATAACCAACACAAGGCTATAAGTTTTAAATAGTAATCAATTTAAATACTTGTTACCGAGATGGCATTGGCTCATGATGGACTTGATTATCTTCATGCTTGACACCACTTGTAGATAAATGTAATCCTTCTCCTCTTGATGTGCAAGCGTCCAATCCATCTCTTTATTGCCTAAAAATCTTTTAGGCGGTTTTTGGTACCCAATCCTTGTTGGGTCCGACAATGTTAGTCACAATAGATTTAGGAACCCAAATGGTCCTAATTTTAGCATTTTTGAATTGACTAACATGACTAGGAATAGTTTTGCGATAATTATTCCTCCTAAGCAAAATATTTGGATTTAAGTGAGAGGACTTAGGAGGGCATTGATATTTTGCAAAACCATTTCTAGTTTGATCTCTTCTAAGCATATGATAATTAAAATTATGAAATGGCTTAGAGGATCTAGCAAATCTAGCAAATGTTTTGCTATTGTTATTTCTCCTAAGCATATGATTTGAATTATATTGAGTGGGCTTAGGAGTCTTAACAAATTTAGCAAACCCATTTCTAGATTTACTCTTCCTATGCAAATGAATATCATTTTGAGCGGCATAGGGGACTTGACAAGCTTGGCAAACACATTGCCATTCTTGTCCTTCCTAAGCAAATAATTTTCATTAATAAGAATAGGCTTAGGAGTTATACCTTTGGGACAATCCTTACCGAAGTGTCCTTTTCCGACAATTGAAGCACGTCACGCTATTTGGTCCTCTCTTGACCGATTTGACTTGCTCCTTGCCGGTTTGCCTCATGGTTGATGTTGTGGCCTTGTTATCCACTTGATTAGGGCACACGGAGGCGAGGTGGCCCTTCTTGTTGCAAGCAAAACACTTGATGGTCTTCGAGTGGCGCACGTTGTGCCTTGTCTTGCTATTCTCCCTCTTGGAGTTGTAGCCGAGTCCTCGCTTGTCTTGAGGCGCCCTTGGCTTGCTCAAGATTTCGTCGAGGAGGGCTTTTCCTTTAACGCACCTCTTCAAGTCATTTTCCAATTTAATGACTTGGGCCTTGAGCTCATTGTTTTCCTCTACAAGATTAGCATCTAAAGACATAGAGGAACTAGAAGCAATTTCATTAGAGCAACAAGGCAAATCATCGCTAGAGGTGGATATGCATTTATTTGATGAATTGATTGTAATAGAATTTAAGCAAGGCAATTCATCAACTAAATTACATTGAGTAGCACTATCCACACTAGCTTTACTAAATTCCTTGAGAAGGAGTTTCATGATTTTCTTTTAGAACATTATAATCATTTTGAAGTGATTCATGTTCTAACTTTAAAATCTTATATTTTGTTTTCTCCTTCCCAAGATAATTATTGAGCTCCTCTAACATATCCATTAAATCATCATAAGAGGGCTCACCTTCGTCATCACTTACCTCATTTTTACCTTTTGCCATGAAGCAACGAATTTTTGATGGAAGTGAAGATTAAATGTCGCTTGAGGCGGAGGTTGAGGTTGATGGAGATGTCGGTTCATCACTTGATGTTGATGTTGAATCATCAACCGACACTTCCTCCTCATTGCAATCCTCAATTGATGTTGTGGATGATTCAAATAAGTCTTGAAGTTTGATCCACATTGCATGAGCGCTTGAGAGGTTGCAAATGAGATTGAATATATCTACGCTCACAACACTAAATAAAACATTAGTAGCTTGAGCGTCGAGATGTAGACATTTCTCCTCTCCTTTAGTTGGAGCAATTTCATTTAGTGGAGAAGAAATGCCGACATCTACGATCCACCAAATTTGTGGGCTCATGGATTTAAAATGATCGATCATAAATAATTTCCATTGAGCATAATTTGATTCATTTAGCATGAGTGGATCGTGAGAGTGCACTAAACCGCTAGGCGCCATCCTTTTACTCTCTAGGCGGTTAAGCCTAAAATGAGAGTGACCGTGGCTCGATACCACTTGTAGGGTCGAGGATGCGCCTAGAGGGGGTGAATAGGCGTTTTACAAAATTCGATCGCTCACTAATCAATTCGCTCTAATCAACCCCTATGTCAAAACCTACACAATTATAATGCGAAGCGATAAACTCGGTTTTGACAATTAAGGCCTAAATCAACTAGGCTCACTAGTGCACTAACTAAATTATGTCTCTATGTATAAATTGCTAAATTGAATAAACAATTTACACTAAGCAATTCTAATTCAAGCAATCAATAATATACAATAATGTAAATGCTTGAATGTAAATGAGACAAGAGACAACCGATATTTTTCCGTGGTGTTCGGAGACTTGCGGTCTCCCTAGTCCACGTTGAGGCTAGCCCACACTTGGACCGGCTCCCGCCGAGCACCGCCTCTTTCCACTAGTCGTGGTTTTCACGCTTGCCGTAGGCTCAACCCGAACCTTCACAAACTTGCGGGCTTCTCACACCTCGAGAGCTCCGCGCCGACGCCTCTCGCCGTCTAGGAGTCGGCAACCTCCAAGAGTAACAAGCCGCTCCTTCGCTTGACCTTCACCGAGCACAACACATGCGCTCCGGCGATCACCAAGTGCAACACATGCACAAGGACCTCACTCAAGTGCAACACATGCACAAGAGCTCACTCAAACCACTCCTAATTGCAACACATGCAATTAGTTCACTCTTTAGCTCAAGAACCAAATGGGAGAAGAGCAACACATGCAAATGACTCCCACACACTCAACAATACCAGCCAACATGCCCCCAAGCCCCCCAAGGGGTCCTTTTATAGCCCACAAAGAAAAACTAGCCGTTGGGGGCAAAATCGGCGAAATCAGCCAAAATCCGGTCCGACCGGACCTCGGCCGTCCGACCGCCCTCACAGGCAACGGTCGAAAACCGACCAGCACATGGCCGGCCGCACCAAGCACAACCCACCGTCGCACCGCTTCGGGTCGGTCGACCGGACTCCATCCGGTCCGCACCGCCCAACAAACCAAAGAAAACACAAAATCACACTCTGGAAAAAACACGCCAGACCGGGCTTGGTCGCACCGCCGGACCGAGCCGGATCCGCACCCTAGGGCCGGTCACACCGAGAGAGGCGGTCCCAAGACAAGCCACCGCCTGCTGGGTCCAACCGACCAGGCCGGTCGTCGACCCGCCCCACGCCTTTGTCCACCGCCGAGGCTAAAAACACGCCGGGTCCGACCTCGACCGGCCGGTCCAACCGCCTGACAAAAAAATCAGATTTTTCGCAATCTCTTTCTCCAAAAATCCAAACACCATTCTTTGAGCTACTAGATGATCAACACATGATCATAAACTCGTGCAAAACACATTTGCACCAATTTAGCTCATGCTCAAAGAATCCAACCAAATTACAAAACGCATTGAGCAACAAACAGAACTTATGCATCAACCCTCTAGCCATGTAAGGATCAACACATGATCCCGACACTTTGCAAAACACATTTGCAAATGCCAACACATGCTCTAGGATCATAATTCCAACGTTCATTTGCAAAACACATTTGCAAATTAACTAACTCCAAAAGCGAAAACACATTTCACCAACCAACTCAAGATCTATTTGCAAAACGTATTAAGCAAATCAAACTCGAGTTTATGAGATTAATCCCCTAGCCATGTGAAGGTCAACACAAGACCGGTCAACTTGCCAACACCCGCTGCAAGCCCCACTCACATGCTCTCGGATTCGGACTCATAAACCTCGGTTTATTCGCACAACGAACTTGCAAATAACATAATAAACACATTTCATGCTTGAGCACTACTCTTTGCAACACATGCAAAAGTCTAGCTCCAAGCAACATCAATTCAAGATGCATGAACTCTCTAATTGCAACACATGCAATTCTCTAGTTCAATGCAACACCAAATCAAACTTCACATCAAAACCAAATCAATCGTATGAGCTCTTTACTGCAACACATGCAAGCCTCTAGCTCCATACAAACACACAAACACCAAATCATGCTTGAGCTCTCTCCTTTTGCAACACATGCAAAACTTAGCTCCAAGCAACCACAAGGTTTTAAGAAAGATTGTTTTGCGAACCAAAACATGAAGCTTCAACTAATGCAACACATGCAAAAGTGAACTTCACGCAAAAAGCCAACGCACTAGCTTATCCTATTTGCAACACATGCAAATCAAAGCATAATCTGAAAACCAAATACAACCAAGCATAAGTTTAACCCATTCGCAACACATGCCAAATGGTTAACCCTCATGCAAAAACCAAATCAAATAAGATTTGAGCTTTGAGTGAACGCGAATGAGATCACCAACACATGATGAAGCTCAAGCTAGAGAACGACCCTCTTAATAGCACGGCGATAAAACCTTAGACTCAAAGACTACAAAGTCCTTAGCCTATCTAATTATACCTTCGCCACAAGCAAGCAATCCCTTTGGGGTCTTTATGATCATCACTTGATACTCCCCGGGATCATCACTCTTCTTTTCTTCGGGATCCATCCTTGACGCCCATCAACTCATGATGCCGTCCTTGTCCCTCATCATCTCATCCATCTTTGGACCTAACTCAAACATAACTCATGAAACTTGTTAGTCCAAGATGCATGGTTGTCTCAATTATCTCTTGCACTCCATTAACACATAATGGATGCCTTTAGATCAATTGAGCACAACCTAAATCAATTGAAATGATTTATTATGTCTTAAGTACAATAATGCAACTCATGCTTTATTATACTTAAGAACTATTCATTTGTCCTTAATTAATCAAGAAACACCATCAACACATGATGAAATGTTCTTTAATGATTAACAAGACAAATGAACTCAATTTAAATTATCATTTAAATTGATATGAGTATATATTAACTACACAAGTTTTCATATACTCATGTTGATGAAAAGTAATGATCCATTATATGTAAATTGTATGGAAATGATCATTACTCTAAATCATCAACTATAGAATACACCCCACATGTATATGTGCATAAATATGTTGACTTGGATAATATGCACATATTCAATTTGATCGTATTGGAGTATATCCTATATTACCATGAGTATACTTATAACTAGGCAATTCAAATATATACTCAAGGATTTAGTTTCTTTGTCTTGATCCTTATATGTGTCAATAACGAATAGATCAATACAAAGAGACTTTCAAGTTAAACTACAAACTCCCCTAAATATGTGCATCCATGTAATATATGGATTGGGAAACATGATGCACGGTGGTTAATATAACATATTCATATTTTAACTTGACTCCAAAGTATGCAACTAATATTAAGATGAATATGCAAACATACCTTGGGTTTTCCATTTTTCAATGCGATGAGACTAAACAAAGATATTCTTAATAAACAAGTTAGTCTCGATATAAGATTTGTCATTAATAACAATATCGCATAAGGGAAAAACTCAATATTGGATTTGTCATTAACACAAGATTAGATTTGTCATTAACACCAAAACCATAACTAATGAAGGTTGAACTTACAATCTCCCCCTTTTTGGTGATTAATGACAAATCCAAGCTTAATGAGCACATTTGGATTAAAACTAACATGTTGAGAGAATTTAAGCTAATTGAACACATATGCATATTAATTCTCCCCCTTAATCATATTAAGCTTACTTTTTAAACCAAATGACATTAAGCTTCCTAATTCTCCCCCTTTTAGCATTAAGCACCAAAAATGGAAAAACTAAAAGATTAACTTGAAATACATTCTTCCCCTTTTGGCAAACATTATCATTAATAAGATTTATCATTATCTCCCTTTTGGCATTTAACTTAAGAAATCAATTTCTTTTTGGCATTTAACAATTTCTTTCTCATATCTAATGAAGGTCATACAAGAATTTAAATGCATACTTATGACCTTGGCAATGGAATTAGAAGATACCAATTGAAAAAGATAGGCAATAAAATCCCAAATGAAAAGGATATACAAGGAATAAAACAAGTTTTTATTTGAAATATGGCCTATACCAAAAGAAGAAAACTCGAAAAGAGACCATATTTGGGTTTTTGGATACCACTTTGTAAAAGCAAATGGATACCACTTGTAAAGATAAGCATAAAAATGAAAAGTATCAGGGTATCACAACGGTTTATTTGAAACACATTCAAATAACTCACTCCTCATTTTATTAGGCTTTGCAACTTTTCAACATGATTCTTTTGAAGAATCCAACAATTTGCCTAATAGGGTTAAACGAGGAACCCAAAAGAAATAGATACCACTTGAGACAATAGATACCACTTGTAAAATTAATCTCAAGGGCTTGCATGAAGATCCAAAAGAAATGAGCATTTTGAAAATTTTCATGAAGAACAATGCTCAACTTGAGATTTTCCTCTCTTATGTATTTCAACACATAAAGAGTCTCACACAGAGAATTCTTAAGCGGTTGAACTTACAATTTCAGCTTGCGAGGAAAAATCTTAATCAAGAATGTGGGTATCGCAATAATGCTACAAAGAGGTAATGAAATACCACTTGTAGGAAATAATTGAATTCAATGATACCACTTAAAAAGGAAATCCACATAATCAAGGATATCACTAGAAGAATTGATCAATAAGACCCATGATACCACTAGGAGAAAAGAGAAACTTAATGATACCACTTTGTAAGCATATGAAATGAATAAATGCTCCATTGATACCACTTAGGATCAAATCACAATGATTGATACCACTTGAAAGAATTATCGATAACATCGATGGGTATCAGAGCAATATTCTCAGAGCAATATACTTACGGGTATTGAAAACTCAAGAAGGATCAATAAAATCCAAAAGATTTAGTATCAGAGCACAATAAAGACATGATCTCACTAGGAAGCATTAAAGTGCCCAAAACTTGATATGAATAAACTCCCCAAGATATTCAATGAATGAAACATGGAGTTATTGGCATTTGAATTGCACAAGTTTTGTCTTTTCGAAAGATCAAGTGAATATTGCTCTTTAAACCAATTAAAGTGCTCATAGCTGATACCACTTGAAAATGCGATCAAATAATTTGAGAAACTTTTGAAATTTTGCACAAATAAACTTTGGGATCATAAGAATCTTTTCCAAAAAGAATTTTTGAAAAAGGATGTACCAATCAAAAGATATCCCAAAAGGAAACTCGGAAAAATCTGAAATTTCAGAGCTCAGCATGCCACGGCCGATCCAACCGCCTGGGGTCCGGTCCAACCGGCCCTAAAGGCGGTCCAACCGCTCCAGGGGCGGTCCAACCGCACCTGACAGCCTGAAAAACCCGACTTTTTGCAAATTTTGTCAAAAATGATTCAAATGAAGTCCAAAAAATATGAAATTTTGCAGAGATGAAATTTGGACTAATTAGAAGATTTTGCAAAAAGAATTTTCTCAAAATCAATTTTATTTTAAAAGATATGGCAATTTGCGCTTTGAGACATAAAAGGAAATCGATTTTCACAAAAAGCCTCAAAATGCAATTCAATTTGGATTTCATGCAATTTTGATTTTCATGGCTTAGATAGGTGTATCAAGATTGTTTATAGCCAAGATTTGATATGAAATCCAACTTGAATGCCATCATTTTGACATATTGCTAATCCAGGCTATTTTGGTTCAAATCAAATCGTTTTGAGCCAAATTAGATTTTAACATAGAATTTTCATTTTGAAAGCTTGTAAAACATTTGAAATACTTAGTAGAATACTTTTTCAAAGCTTTTCACAAATTTGGGCCTTTTAAATATGAATTTTGACTTTTGATCTAAATAGTCCAATTTGAAGAAGCAATAGAAATCAAGTCAAATTCAATCAACACAAAAATTCAAATGAAGCATGGGGTAAGATATATGGATTTGAATTTTGTGTATGAGTCTAAAATGCCATTTTGAATCACAATTCTACACAAGAATGGATCCAAATGGAGAAACTCACTAAGTGCAAGAATATGACCATTATGGGTCAAGTATAGTTTTTCGGCGAGTTTCAAAATCAAATAACTTTTGATAAGTTGGTCTTTTGAAAATCTTTTGAACACGAAAGTTGTTAAGAATGACCAACTCTAGGATTTTCATTTTGGAATTATTTTCAAAATCCTTTTACTTTTATTTCTATGAAAATTATAAGTTTAAATCAAAATCAAGATACTAGTAACTAGATTTTGGAGTTAAAACTCATTTTCTTTTGAAAATAGATTTTGTAAAGCCAAAACCATTGGAAAACCTTTTGAAAGCATTTGTATACATTTTTCAACTAGTTTTTCACAAGATTAGTAATAGTATACAAAATTTTGACTTTTGGCTAAATGGTTTGATTTTGAAATTATATATATATGCACTTATATTAATATGGGCACACGTAGGGATGTGATACACATGAATATGAATTAACACTCCCCCTAAATGTGCCACTATTAAACTTGCTCAAGATTTGCAATAAGAGAATAGATAAGAGGCGAGAGCAAGTGGCTATAACAAGTAATCTAAATTGATTCTAGCATTAATATTACAATATAACCTACACAAGGCTATAAGACATAATAGTAATCAATTTAAATACTTGTTACCGAGATGGCATTGGCTCATGATTGACATGTTTTTCTTCAAGCTTGACACCACTTGTAGATGAATGTAATCCTTCTCCTCTTGATGTGCAAGCGTCCAATCCATCTCTTTATTGCCTAAAATTCTTTTAGGCGGTTTTTGGTACCCAATCCTTGTTGGGTCCGACAATGTTAGTCACAATAGATTTAGGAACCCAAATGGTCCTAATTTTAGCATTTTTGAATTGACTAACATGACTAGGAATAGTTTTGCATAATTATTCCTCCTAAGCAAAATATTTGGATTTAAGTGAGAGGACTTAGGAGGGCATTGATATTTTGCAAAACCATTTCTAGTTTGATCTCTTCTAAGCATATGATAATTGAAATTATGAAATGGCTTAGAGGATCTAGCAAATCTAGCAAATGTTTTGCTATTGTTATTTCTCCTAAGCATATGATTTGAATTATTTTGAGTGGGCTTAGGAGTCTTAACAAATTTAGCAAACCCATTTCTAGATTTACTCTTCCTATGCAAATGAATATCATTTTGAGCGGCATAGGGGACTTGACAAGCTTGGCAAACACATTGCCATTCTTGTCCTTCCTAAGCAAATAATTTTCATTAATAAGAATAGGCTTAGGAGTTATACCTTTGGGACAATCCTTACCGAAGTGTCCTTTTCCCAACAATTGAAGCACGTCACGCTATTTGGTCCTCTCTTGACCGATTTGACTTGCTCCTTGCCGGTTTGCCTCATGGTTGATGTTGTGGCTTGTTATCCACTTGATTAGGGCACACGGAGGCGAGGTGGCCCTTCTTGTTGCAAGCAAAACACTTGATGGTCTTCGAGTGGCGCGTTGTGCCTTGTCTTGCTATTCTCCTCTTGGAGTTGTAGCCGAGTCCTCGCTTGTCTTGAGGCGCCCTTGGCTTGCTCAAGATTTCGTCCGAGGAGGGCTTTTCCTTTATAGCACCTCTTCAAGTCATTTTCCAATTTAATGACTTGGGCCTTGAGCTCATTGTTTTCCTCTACAAGGTTAGCATCTAAAGACATAGAGGAACTAATAGCAATTTCATTAGAGCAACAAGGCATATCAATCATCGCTAGAGGTGGATATGCATTTATTTGATGAATTGATTGTATTAGAATTTAAGCAAGGCAATTCATCAATTAAATTACATTGAGTAGCATATCCACCTTAGCTTTACTAAATTCCTTGAGAAGGAGGATTCATGATTTTCTTTTAGAACATTATAATCATTTTGAAGTGATTCATGTTCTAACTTTAAAATCTTATATTTTGTTTTCTCCTTCCCAAGATAATTATTGAGCTCCTCTAACATATCCATTAAATCATCATAAGAGGGCTCACCTTCATCATCACTTACCTCATTTTTACCTTTTGCCATGAAGCAACGAATTTTTGATGGGAGTGAAGATTAAATAAATAAGCTTGAGGCGGAGGTTGAGGTTGATGGAGATGTCGGTTCATCACTTGATGTTGAAGTTGAAAGGTCATCAACCGACACTTCCTCCTCATTGCAATCCTCAATTGATGTGGATGATTCAAATAAGTCTTGAAGTTTAATCCACATTGCATGAGCGCTTGAGAGGTTGCAAATGAGATTGAAAATATCTACGCTCACAACGCTAAATAAAACATTAGTAGCTTGAGCGTCGAGATGTAGACATTTCTCCTCTCCTTTAGTTGGAGCAATTTCATTTAGTGGAGAAGAAATGCCGACATCTACGATCCACCAAATTTGTGGGCTCATGGATTTAAAATGATCGATCATAAATAATTTCCATTGAGCATAATTTGATTCATTTAGCATGAGTGGATCGTGAGAGTGCACTAAACCGCTAGGCGCCATCCTTTTTACTCTCTAGACGGTTAAGCCTAAAATGAGAGTGACCGTGGCTCTGATACCACTTGTAGGGTCGAGGATGCGCCTAGAGGGGGGGTGAATAGGCGTTTTACAAAATTCGATCGCTCACTAATCAATTCGCTCTAATCAACCCCTATGTCAAAACCTACACAATTATAATGCGAAGCGATAAACTCGGTTTTGACAATTAAGGCCTAAATCAACTAGGCTCACTAGTGCACTAACTAAATTATGTCTCTAAACATAAATTGCTATATTGAATAAACAATTTACACTAAGCAATTCTAATTCAAGCAATCAATAATATACAATAATGTAAATGCTTGAATGTAAATGAGACAAGAGACAACCGATATTTTTCCGTGGTGTTCGGAGACTTGCGGTCTCCCTAGTCCACGTTGAGGCTAGCCCACACTTGGACCGGCTCCCGCTCGAGCACCGCCTCTTTCCACTAGTCGTGGTTTTTCACGCTATGCGTAGGCTCAACCCGAACCTTCACAAACTTGCGGGCTTCTCACACCTCGAGAGCTCCGCGCCACGACGCCCTCGCTGCCTAGGAGTCGGCAACCTCCAAGAGTAATAAGCCACTCCTCCGCTTGACCTTCACCGAGCACAACACATGCGCTCCGGCGATCACCAAGTGCAACACATGCACAAGGACCTCACTCAAGTGCAACACATGCACAAGAGCTCACTCAAACCACTCCTAATTGCAACACATGCAATTAGTTCACTCTTTAGCTCAAGAACCAAATGGGAGAAGAGCAACACATGCAAATGACTCCCACACACTCAACAATACCAGCAACCCTGCCCCCAAGCCCCCCAAGGGGTCCTTTTATAGCCCACAAAGGAAAACTAGCCGTTGGGGGTCGAAACGGGCAGAAACAGCAATTTCCGGTCCGACCGGAGCCCGGCCGGTCCGACCGGCCCTCACATGCCAACGGTCGGAAAACCGACCGTTACATGGCCGGTCGTACCGCACAACCCACGGTCGCACCGCTCGGCCGGTCGCACCGGGCTCCATCCGGTCCAACCGACTTCACAAACACAGCAAACACCGAATGTCACAGCCCTCTGGAAAAAACACGCCATGGCGGGTCGGTCGCACCGCCCCGAGCCGAATCGTGCAACCCTAGGGTCGGTCACACCGGCATCAAGGCGGTCCACCGCCGCCTGGCGGTCCAACACGAGGCCGGTCCGACCGCCCCACGCCGGTCACACCGTGCGGCAGGGAAAACACGCCACGGCCCAACCTCGCACGGGCGGTCCAACCGCCCCTGGCAGGAATAAATCCAGATTTTCACAATCTTTTTCTCCAAAGATCCAAACACCATTCTTTGAGCTACTAGATGATCAACACATGATCATAAACTCGTGCAAAACACATTTGCACCAATTCAGCTCACGCTCAAAGAATCCAACCAAATTACGAAAACGCATTCCGCAACAAACACCGAACTTACGCAATCAACCCTCTAGCCATGTAAGGATCAACACATGATCCCGACACTTTGCAAAACACATTTGCAAATGCCAACACATGCTCTAGGATCGACACACATAATTCCAACGTTCATCTGCAAAACACATTTGCGCCAATTAACCAACTCCAAAAGGCGAAAACACATTTCACCAAAATCCAACTCAAGATCTATTTGCAAAACGTATTAAGCAAATCAAACTCGAGTTTATGAGATTAATCCCCCTAGCCATGTGAAGGTCAACACAAGACCCGGTCAACTTGCCAACACCTGTTGCAAGCCCCACTCACATGCTCTCGGGATTCCGGACTCATAAACCTCGGTTTATTCGCAACGAACTTGCAAATAACATAATAAACACATTTCATGCTTGAGCACTACTCTTTGCAACACATGCAAAAGTCTAGCTCCAAGCAACATCAATCAAGATGCATGAACTCTCTAATTGCAACACATGCAATTCTCTAGTTCCATGCAACACCAAAACAAACTTCACATCAAAACCAAATCAACCGTATGAGCTCTTTACTCGCAACACATGCAAAAGTCTAGCTCCGTACAAACACGCAAACACAAATCATGCTTGAGCTCTCTCCTTTTGCAACAC
Source organism: Guadua angustifolia (assembly GCA_036346375.1). Lineage (NCBI taxonomy): Eukaryota > Viridiplantae > Streptophyta > Magnoliopsida > Poales > Poaceae > Guadua > Guadua angustifolia. The sequence continues at coordinate 39,090,504 of CM070507.1, forward strand.
ATGCAAAACTTAGCTCCAAGCAACAACAAGGTTTTAAGAAAGATGTTTTGTGAACCAAAACATGAAGCGTCAACTAATGCAACACATGCAAAAGTGAACTTCACGCAAAAGCCAACGCACTAGCTTATCCTATTTGCAACACATGCAAATCAAAGCATAATGCGAAAACCAAATACAACCAAGCATAAGTTTAACCCATTCGCAACACATGCCAAATGGTTAACCCTCATGCAAAAACCAAATCAAATAAGATTTGAGCTTTTAGTGAACGCGGATTGAGATCACCAACACATGATGAAGCTCAAGCTAGAGAACGACCCCTCTTATTAGTACGGCGATAAATAACTAGACACAAAGACTAGAAAGTCCTTAGCCTATCTAATTATACCTTCGCCATGCGCAAGCAATCCCTTTGGGGTCTTTATGATCATCACTTGATACTCCCCGGATCATCACTCTTCTTTTCTTCGGGATCCATCCTTGACGCCCATCAACTCATGATGCCGTCCTTATCCCGTTCTCATCCATCTTTGGACCTAACTCAAACATAACTCATGAAACTTGTTAGTCCAAGATGCATGGTTGTCTCAATTATCTCTTGCACTCCATTAACACATAATGGATGCCTTTAGATCAATTGAGCACAACCTAAATCAATTGAAATGATTTAATTATGTCTTAAGTACAATAATGCAACTCATGCTTTATTATACTTAAGAACTATTCATTTCCTTAATTAATCAAGTCAACACATGATGAAATTTCTTTAATCAAGACAAATGAACTCAATTTAAATTATCATTTAAATTGATCAACTACACAAGTTTTCATATACTCATGTTGATGAAAGTAATGATCCATTATATGTAAATTGTATGGAAATGATCATTACTAATCATCAACTATAGAATACACGTATATGTGCATAAATATGATTGACTTGGACATAATATGCACATATTAAATTGATCGTATTGGAGTATATCCTATATTACCATGAGTATACTTATAACTAGGCAATTCAAATATATACTCAAGGATTTAGTTTCTTTGTCTTGATCCTTATATGTGTCAATAACGAATAGATCAATACAAAGAGACTTTCAAGTTAAACTATGAACTCCCCTAAATATGTGCATCCATGTAATATATGGATTGGGAAACATGATGCACATTTTGTGGTTAATATAACGGGACATTCATACTTTAACTTGACTCCAAAGTATGCAACTAATATTAAGATGAATATGCAAACATACCTTGGGTTTTCCATTTTTCAATGCGATGAGACTAAACAAAGATATTCTAAACAAACATGTTAGTCTCGATATAAGATATGTCATTAATAACAATATCGCATTAGGGATAAACTTAATATTGGATTTGTCATTAACACAAGATTAGATTTGTCATTAACACCAAAACCATAACTAATGAAGGTTGAACTTACAATGCATGTAATGATAGGTTGATATGAGGTAATTTACATAAAAAAGACATACGTATGGAAATTCGATTGTGGCACTTACCGCGTAGTTGCCCCTCTGGGACATCTGTGTAGGGTATGTGTCCGACACTGATGCCTAAGCTACGACATACGGTCTTTGGTGTGTACCCACCGAGCCGAGTCATGGCGCGAACCACTCCATGTATCGCCAGACATGGCACGGTCAGACGGCCGGGTCTCGTGACCGTGTCCTCTCCGCGCTGCCCCCATCAGAGTGCCCATCGCACCATGCGATGCATGAACGGAGTGCCTGGTGTAGACTGCCCCTCGGTTCATCCTGCAATGCAAAAACGGCAATTTACATACAATATGCATTCCGTGGGAATGGTAAGCAGTGTGCTCAGTAGACATACCTGTGCGCGCCACGTGAGAGAACGTGAGCAGGCGGCAAGGGGAAAGTCTGGAAGAGATCGAATCCGCGGCAAAGACGGTCGCGGCGAGTACTCCTCGACGCCAAAGTCGAAGACGAGGACCCTGGGTGAGCTGTGAATCGATGGTCCCGCCAGCAAAGCTCGGAGAGCCCGTAAGGTGCTCGGACCTGGACGTCGTATTCGCTATACGGCGTCCACCGCACATCCTCCTCCTGGAGCCTGTCGAACTCCCGAACGAACTCGAGGTATGACCTCCTGACCTAAAGGTGGGCGTACACTCGCTGCGGAAATAAAAAGTAGTGCATGTTATGAAAGTGTCAAAGTGGGGGATAAGATACAAGGGGTCATACCTGCCGCTGAACCCAGTAGGGGCCTATGGTGGGCCAGTCAATCGGGTGCTGGTGGTACAGGAACTGGTCGTACGACATCGGGTCAACAACAGGCCTGCCGACAGGAAAGCACTCCCAGGACCACAGCTGTAGTAGTAGGACGCAACCCGTCAAGATTGCCCCCTGCAACCCCCAAGAGCAAGCCTCGCAAAGACCTTTGTACGTGCACGCGAGCACGGTAGAGCCCCACGACCACTGCACCATCTGTTTACAATGAGAAATTTAGACATGTCCTATCATAAGAGATTTTAACGGAATGTGTTACCTACTCCGCTGGGGTGTCGGCGATCGCCCGGGTGAACTCGATCAAGTGTCAGTCCACCGTATCCCCATGAGAGGATGGGAACAGGTACCAACCGAAGCAAAGAAGCAGTACACCTCCGGTGGCATGCAGTCCTCCTCATCGGCCCGGTAGAAAGCTCACCTGCAAAGATTCGGTACAATATTGTCAGCAACTCAGCGCGTATCCGTTAAATTGCAATGAAGGAATGAAGGAGGTACTAACCGTGAACTGAAGCAGCTACGCCTTCGTCGATCCGTGCCGCTCACACAGCTTGAGGGGCACGTACGGCTGGGTTGCGGGGTGTCGCTGCACCTGGAGGAACCGCCCCTCTATCTGCGCGTGCCACGTCATGGGGGAGTCATGCGGCACAACTGGAGGACCCGCATAGGGGAGTCCTAGCAGGTAAGACACGTCCTGTAGCGTCGGAGCCATCTCTCCGCAAGGTAGGTGGAACGTGTGCATCTCCGGTCTCCACCGGTCCACGAGTCTGGCTACCAGGACCGGTCGTATTCAATCAGGACGGCGGGGCCTCGCCGCTGTGTCCACTGCTCCACCATCTCAGAGAACAGCGATAACCGCCGCTCGAACTCGCTCGTAGTGTGTAGCGTCGTTAAAATTCCATTAACGGTAAGTACATGTACATAAAAGAGTAGGAAAATTGGCGACTTCATCAGGAACCCGGCGTGGGTCGATCGAAGCAACTCGTTCGCACCCTAGACCGCGATGTCGTCGTTGCCGGCCCTGAATCTGCGGACAACCTAGACCGTGGGTCAAATCCACGGTCTCGTCTAGCGACTTCGTAAGCGCGCCGAGAGCACGCTCAACTCCCGCCATCGTCGGCTGTGCCTGCGTGGTTACAAAGCAAATAAATGGTTAGAAAGCACATAAAACAATCTGGACAATAAAATAAGTAAATGTACGAAGCAGATGAAACAAACTGGACAATAAGTAAATGTTACACGTTACAACTACCAAAAATTAAAATGGAAAGTAATGAAATGTTGCACATTCAAATATATGTTCGATGGTGCACATAGAGTAAAAAATTACATGACGGGGACAACAAATAACTGGTACATATTCAGGAACGCGAAGACACAATTACAACGAATACAACACATTACAACAAATACATTTACACATACATGAGATAAAATTACATTATTCACAATTACGACGCGTTTCTGACTCATCCATATTGTTCCTAATACGCCGTGTCCTTCGACACCCGACCTTCTGCTTCAACATTCGGATGTCCGGTACCCATCGATGCCCTGGAGGGGGGCTGCCGTGAACGATCCATCGACTCGGTACCCGTACACCTCGTTATGCCACGTGTTCAGAACACTTTGCTTGTAGTAATAGTGGGAGATGTATGGACGACATGATTGGTGTGTCTCGGTGGCAGCGGCAATCACGTGCGAGCACAGCAAGTGCAGCAGGCGTGGCTTCTGGTAGGAGCACTCGCAGTCAGTAGCTCGGAGTATGCACAGATGGGAAGTCCTCTCCCGGTGGGCACCTCTGCGACCCCGGTCACCACAGTGCACGTGGTACCTCCGTTCCACGCAACTCTCTGATGTCAAACGATGTGTCTGTGCCTTCCATGTCTTGTTGGCCATGTACGTAGAGACAACCGTTGAGTAGGACAGGCGATTGTCCGACATACATGCAGCGGAGGCCTTGTACCGCTCAACGAAATATCTTTGGGTGCCTAGTAACACACCCTCAACAACGCCCACCAACAGAAGGCATCTCGCGCCTTTCATTACCCAGTTGTAAATATCCGCTAGGTTGGTTGTCATTATTCCATAACAGAAACCGCCATCGTCATGCAGAAGGGACCATTTCGCCAACGGCTCATGTCATATCCAGTCCGTGAAACTCTTTATGCTTGTCCCCGGCCTACACCGAATGTTTGGTGCGTCGGTCAGGAGCGCACACAAGGCTGTGGGGTCATCTCCTTGCTCGTGGTAGACCATAGGGTTCCTTGATGAACTAGCGCCATCCCTTGGATTCAGTGATTGCTTCTTGGTTAGTTCATCCAATGTCCTCCAAGCGCGTCGAACTTCCTCCGCTGGTTCTGTTTGCACAGCCGCTTGAACATGTTCATAAGCTCCTTGTTCCTGAACTGACGAAAAAAATTGACACCCATGTGCCTCATGCACCACCTGCTCTTCAGGTCTGACCACTTTGCTGCTCCCACGATGTCGGACCCTTATTGCATATCCACGATCGCCCTCAGCAACCCTGCATGCCGGTTATGGATGACACATACATCAGACGGTCCCGACAATCGCCATCTTAACTCTTTCAAGAAACGAAGATCGCTCTCGTGTTTTCCTCCACGAAGGCCAATGCGACCAGAGAACTCGGTTGTTGGCGCCCACCACGATGCGATTAGAATCGCCCTTGTATTTCCTGTGAGGAATGTGTTGTCCATGCAAATGACCGGGTGACAGTGTCGGAACGCATTTATGCATGCGCCGAGGGTGAAGAAGGCCCGCTGCAAGACCCACTTACCTGCGCATACACCATCCGCGGGAAACTCCGCAAGGTCGATGACCGTATCAAGATTCCTAAGTGATATTGCCCTGAGCAAGTGTGGAATATTCTCGTACGAAGCCTCGTATGTCCCGAACCGTATTTGCAAAGCTGTCCTTTTTGCTCTCAATGCCTTTTCGTAGCTAATCTTGTACTAAAACCTCGCCTCCACGGCTCTGATAATAGATCAAGGCTGCAGGTGCGGATTGTCCACGATCTGACCATAAAACACATTTGCCACCTAAGTAGACGACAGATTGCGGTGTTCTTGGTCCGCTTCCCCTTGTATGCATTTCCAGTAGTCCGTCCACTTCCCCTTGTATGCATGCACCCGCCATAGGCACGAATCAACTACGCACTTCACGTCGTAGTCTTTTTTACTGGACTTCACTACCTTGAATTGCCGCCGAAGAGACATCGACCAGTACTTCACCGCATCCATCACAGCCTCCTTGTCTTTATATATGGCCCCCTGCATAACCTCGTTCTCATGATACTCCCATGCATCTCTGTTTCCTTCATTCATTGTTAGGTGTTCGAAATTATAATTAGCCCACGCACCAAAGACAGGTACCTTAGGAGTATTGTCCTCCTCGTCTGAGTGTTCGCCATCAGAGACTTCCTCATCCGCACGGTCCTCCTCCTCCATCAAGTCAACTAAGTACCCCACCTCCTCTCCCTCGTCGGCCACCCCTTGCACCTCCACGACTGTCTCCTCGCCCCCCCCCGGTCCCTCGCCACCGCCAACCTCGTGTCCCCCGTCTCCAGGGTCCTCGCCACCTTCATCATCACATTCTTGCATATCTGTCTTCCCCTCCTCCGTAATATCTACCCCGACATCACGAACCTCTGGCACCGATGGAGGTACTTGGTACCACTCTACCAGCAATATGAGCGGCCAGCCCCGCTCTACGGCATACCCAACATAGCTCCTCCATAACGATGTCGCATTAATAGGAATCAACTCTCCATAAAAACAGTGTTGCGCATGGCTTACTACTGCTCTAACCCGCAGCCGAACACTCTGGGCATCCAAATTGAACATCCGAAACATCCACTCCAACAAACCCCTTTATGTCCTATCTCTCGGCCTAGATATGCCCCATATGACTGTTGAAAATGCCAACAAATCCACTCCATCCGGCCCCTGTGCTATCTCCCCATCTCCATAAAATATTTGAAAATACAATTTCTCCGTCATACTGCCTACAACGTCGGACCAAAAAATTCATCAGTTCTCCATCTAACCGCACCATATAAATGTTACATTATATTATCAAAAAAAATTCTCTACTAATTTCTAACGGTGCCTGACATTTCTAAAAATTTTTACTCTACTAATTTCTAACGTATAGTGATCATACTAAGAAATCCGACTCTAAATATATCATACTTCCTTTAATTTCTACGTCGCAATTTTCGAAACATTACTCGCACAACATATAACTAGTCTACCATGTTTCATCATAATATTAAATTTCTACCGCATTACATTTCTAAATATTGCCTAATAAATTATTTGCATAACAACATTTTTACTATTCAATTCTACTACATTAAATTTTTAAATATTGCCTAATATTTTCAAGACATTAAATTTCTACATTTCTAAATACTAAATACTACACAATCCTAAAATTTCTAAATACTACATTAAATTTCTAAATATTTTCTAATATTTTCAAGACATTAAATTTCTACATTTCTAAATACTAAATACTACACAATCCTAAAATTTCTAAATACTACATTAAATTTCTAAATATTTTCTAATATTTTCAATACATTAAATTTCTACATTTCTAAATATTAAATACTACAAAATCCTAAAATTTCTAAATACTAGACAATCCTAAATATTAAATTAAATTTCTAAATATTGCATATCAAAATTTTGAACTTACCTCCGCAAAAACGACGAATCAATTTTTTTCCCTGTCTTTTTTCTTCTCTTTTTTCTCTCCTTTTTTCCCTCTCCTCTCTTTTCTCTCCTCTCCTCTCCTCTCCTCTCCGCTTCTCTCACAGCTGCTTTAGTTGCTCCTCCCCGACCAAATGAGCACAAGACCAAAGTAGGGCTTTAAAATGTGCCTGTCGCCCCACCCTTGGGCAATCACCCCACCCTAAGGCGACAGACGCCACGTGGCACATCCGTTTGTTCAAAACCGTTTGATAACCGTTTGATCGCTGTTATCTGAGGACTGTCGCCTCAAATGGGGCGATCGCCTGCATCGAGCGACAGGAGGTATTTTTGAAAAAAAAATTCCCGCCGATTAGTTTTGAAAAAAAGATTTAAAATAAATATTAAATAAAAAAATCGTCTTGTTCCTGCCAATTTCTCTCTCCTCTTTCTTCCCTTTCCCTTAGCCCCTGCAGAATTTTTTATTGGGCTTATTTTTTCATAAACAGTCGTTGATTAGACGAAATCGTAGAAATAGTCTATGAACAACAAATCCCTATGGACATAGAGCACTAAAATTTTTAATGGATTTCCAGCAGATCCCGTCCGTAGTTTATTTTTAAAAAATTTATTTGCCACGGTTTGGGAGAGCTGTAAAATAAAAAAAGTGATTTGCCGCATAGGAACATCCAGCTATCTCCCACCGTTGGATTCTGGTGATTTCCAGCGGTTGGGTACCGCTAGATTCTGGCGATTTCCATCGGTTGGGGACCACTGGATTCGCCGGAATGTTTTTCCTTTTCGATTTTGTTTTACACTGGATTCAGTTGTATTCCGATTTCAGTTTTTTTTACACTTTCCAATTTTTGATTTTTTGAATATCGAACAGCCGCACTGGCTTTGAACTGAAATTTTTTTCCGATGACAAAACATTTCAGCGGTTTAGGACTTTGACTGGGAAAAATGTGCGAAGAATTTAAACACATCGATTCAACTAGAAACAAGTAAAAAAATATTTTGCCGCGAATGCCATCGATTGCGGGATAAAATACAATATTTCGCCGACGCAGAAAATACAAAATAAAAAGTTCCAAGGAACTGAAACCGCTGGAACTAACTTTCCTTAAGCTCTCCTGAAAATTAAATATCCCGATGGATGTACAAATTAATCGTTCCGAAGAATACCTGCAAAATACGATCCCTTGTTAAATCATCGAAAATATAAACTCCAACCAAATTTCAACAAAATATGAATATCGCAAAAATTCCTTCGAAAATACACTTCTAAATTTCCTTTTTCACCTTATTTTCCTCTCTGTTTTTCCCTCATCTCCTCTCTTCGCCTTCTGGTTACCACCGCTCGAGCTCCCTCGCTCTTACTCTACATTCTTTCTCACGTTGAATGCTCAATGCAGATCATCACAACAGAGGTGGGATTTATAGCCCTTTCCTGTGCGAATGCACGGAAGAAGCGGCTGTTTGTTTGTGCTTTTGGCGCACGGACGAGACAGAATGACATGATTTAAATCACGCATGGCAGCAGCCATATGGGGCCTCTCCTCCTGTGTGTGACGCGTAAGCATCTTTCGCAAACGATTAAAATTTTCACCATGTGTCGATTGCACACGGATCGGCCCCCCTCCAAATTCCAGTACCGTGTGACGAATCGTTGGCTTTTTCCCTGCGCCTACGCCCAACCTCTCCACTTTTTTGCCGCGCGCCGCTAGCTGCCACCAAGTTCCAGCCGACTGGAACCGCTGGATTAGCCCAACCAAAGTAAAATAAAAAAGATTTCCCAAGCCAAAAAATTAAAATAAGTTGTGGAAAAAAAATCTTGCGGACGGGATCCGCTGGAAATCCATTAAAATTTTTCAGCACTCCATATCCACAGAAATTTAGTGTTCATAGGCTATTTCTACGAAAAAAATTTCAGCTCTCCATATCCACAGAAATTTACTGTTCACGAGCTATTTCTGCTATTTTGTCTGATCAACGACCGCATGCGTCCAATAGCGAAATCTTCAGCTTCAACTTGCATCTCACAAGCTGCAAGGCGATGGATTTTGTTGCCCACTTGCGCCACAAATGCCAGACCAAGTTGATCTTGTAGTACACCATTATCTATCTTGATTTGATATGATAGTGGTTTATCACTTGTCACTCAGGCAATCAGGAAGGACAGCAAGACGGCAAATTCAGGACAAATGGAATTGATCGGCCATTTGCACCACACAAGATGCAATCATGCAAGCATGTTACTCTTGTAGACTGTAGTACACTACTGGTTACCTCTGTCTGATATCTACGATGACAGTGATGGCGCATTCTCAACTTGCACCCTCTGGTAACAAAAGCTCTGTGCTGCACGTTGGCATAGTCCTAAATACAATTCTGACCACCAATTTGTAGCGTAACACGTTTGCCAAACCCAATAAAATTATTGTTCATACGTACAATTGAACACAAATCAGCTGCCTCGATCGGTGCGCCCGGCCCAGGTGCATTTTTAAGACAGATATATTCGAATTATTTTCATATGTACAAATTGATATTTACAAAAAATATATTGTTTGCCAAAAATATAAATAGTTTGACTGCGCGGTTCTCTCGTCCGTGACTAGAGGGACTGACGAGGCAAATGCTTATTAGGATATATTTGTTTTAGTTTTTATTCTTTAAAAGTTGATTTTAAATTATAGTTATAGAAAGCTGATTTTTTAAAACCTGGAATCCAAAAACACTTATAAAGTGGATTGTAGATTCTAATGTATATAGGTCGGCTGGATTGTGATAATCGGATTCTAGAATCAGGCTATTTATTTTTTATTCTGCTTTTGGGGCTAGAATCCAAAATCAAAAGCTAAAACAAATAGACCCTTAATCTGCAGGTGGCAACTTTGGGCGAAAGGACAGAATGTTGGAATTAATTCATAATTAATTCAATGGAAAAAGTCAGAGGGGTTATTAAGTAGAGAGTACGAGACTTTAGTATTATATTGCTTAGCTAGGTGGAATGATACCAACTTATAACGGGAGCTCCTTCATTAACTCTAATATGAGTTGGTGGCAAGATTACAGATACACATGATTGTCTGATATTAGGCTATGTACACGCGCGCATATATCACATGTTTATCGTGTATTTTGTGTTGCGACGGGTGACCGAAATGTGTTAAGTGTACTTAACTTTTTGCCATGTGTACCGGTTATGCCACATCACCTTATACCTTAACTGCCGACGTGGCGCCACGAACTCAGGAAGACGCATGTCTCATGCGGTTAGTCCGTTTGCATGCAATACAAGATTCCAAGGGGCGGTTCCTAGAATTGCGATAGTTGGTTTTTTGTAGCGCTGAGATTTCACGAAACGGTTTCATGCGACATGGCTTCATATGGGAGACATCCCTATGAGTGAAAGAGGGTGACGAACAAAACCGATCAAGTCTCATCTTTCTTTCACGATCTCTACTTCCTCTAGTACGTGCTGCCACCCGAGTCGTTCAATCCTTTGCTTGTCTTGTAACAGGCAGAAGGGAGAGCAGTGTTTCTCATTCAACTCCAGCCACTTGATGCCCTGCGCGGGAGACCAGCGATCAGGTTTATGGGAAGCGCTGCAACACGCGACGGCTCGTCTTCATCTTCGATTGTCACATCACTTCGCATAGCTTCCTTTCTTACATCAAGCTCACTGTAAGTGTCTGGGGATCAACTTGTTATTGGTCCGAGGAATATCTTTTTGTGATTAATTCGATAAGAATACTTGCTACTAGTAATATTGTTGTGACGTAGTTTTTAACATCATGTTTTTATTATATATCTATAGAATTAAATTAATGTTATGCCATATTAATTTTCCAACAATCTAGAAACCTGATATGGCACAACCATCCGATACAATGAAACCTGAGAGGTTCGAATGAGAGAACTTCAAGAGGTGGCAGACATGGGCCAAAATTTGGCTCATGTCGATGAACTAGAGTGGATGATAGCCCCCATGAGGCCCCTCGCTGTTGAATAGTTGCGTGATAATGAGATGAGAAATGACACTTGTCTTGGTTGCTTGTTGTCTCTCCTCTCGAACTAATTGTGTGACTTGTATATGCACCTCGCTAGTGCTGTTGATCTGTGAAAGGCCTTAGACCGCAAATATACGGTGTCGGATATTGAACGTGAGTTTTATGTGAATGAGCAGTACCATAACTTTAGAATGGTATATAACTGTTCTGTAGTGGACAAGCTCATAAGCTCCAGCTCCTGGTGGGGAACTCGTGCATTTTGGTTGCGCTCTTCCAAATAAGTTTGTGGCCAATGGTATAATTGCCAAGCTGTCTCCCTCGTGGAGGAGCTTTGCCACAACCTTAAAGCATAAGACGGATACCATAACCATTGAGGAATTGATCATAATTCTTGATGTTGAGAAGAAGGCAAGAGTGAAGGATGCCCCTCGTCTCTCACAGGAAGGCATCTCCAATGCCAAATTTGTGGATGGCAAATCCGATAAGGCAAAGAACAAGAATAAAGGAAAAGCCAAATAGACAAATCATACCTCTATTACACTTTGCAAACTTCACGCTCTCCTGGCCGTTTGAGCCGAGCCCGGCTCCAAAAAAATTTCGCGTTTTGGTCATTTTATAAATTACGAATAGGCCCTTCACGATTTTTTATGAGGGGAAGATATTTTTTCCTAAAATCACGTTTGGGTCCCTCGTGTGCCATTTTACGGAAAAAAAACGCCCGTTAAATTCAAATCGTGAACAAGCCCTTTTCTAATTTTTAAGGATAGCGGACGGTCCAAAAACGTAACAAACAGGTCCTTGCTCCTTACGGAAAAAATTGATAAAATGTTTTTCCCGGGAAAAAAATGTTTTCGTCGCCAGGAATATTTGTGCAGCTCTATCTCTAGACTTTTTTCCCACCTCGATTTCCCATCTCGGTCTCTAATATTTTTTAGATCATGTCTTATTACTCGGTGAACGCGTAGAGTGTTTGACTCGACAAAAGAAGGTTGTCATCTCTAATAATTTTTCGCCCTTTTCCCTCTAGACTTTTTTCCCACCACGGTTTTTCAGGATATTTCTACAACTCTATCTCTCTATTTTTACCCCGTTTCGCTCATTATTTCGATGATTTAAAAAATAAAACGCCGCTGAAAACTCAATTTCCCATCTCGATCTCTGATATTTTTTAAAACATGTATTATTACTCGGTGAACGCGTAGAGTGTTAGACTCGACAGAAAAAAGTTGTCATCTCTAATAATTTTTCGCCCTTTTTCCCTCTAGACTTTTTCTTCACCGCAGTTTTCCAGCTCGGTCTCCAATATTTTCCAAATAATTCATTAAAAGAGATATTTCTACAACTCTATCTCTCTATTTTTCCCCCGTTTCGCTCATTATTTCAATGATTTAAAAAATAAAACGCCGCCGGGAAAAAAATTCTACGAAAAAACGACACGCGCGGCGTGTTACGCCGCGAAACATTTTGTGTTCTTTCAGCCGTTTCGCTCATTATTTTGATGATTTAAAAAACAAAACGCCACCGAAAAAAAGAAAAAATTTTCTACGAAAAAACGCCATGCGCAGCATGTTACGCCGTGGAAAATTTCCTAGTAGCTCTTAAAAGAAGAAGAGGAGCAAGGAGGACCTTACTTGCTTTGTGTGTGGTGAGCCTAGCTATATAGCTCGAAAATGCCGCTAGTGTAAGGGAAGAAATGATAGTCAAAGGGTTAGAAATTTGCCAATGTTACTATTAACGAAACTGGAGGGTCAGGGTATGTACTTGTTTGTCTTCTAACATGCCAATCTATCGTTTGGTGGATCGACACAGGAGTTAATGTACATGTGTGCACTGACTTCAGTTTGTTTTCCTCTATTAGGCTGTCAGCTGTTCCTCCGACTTGATAGAGAACAAATCGCGGGCTGCTATGCATGGAATTGGTAGAGTGGATCTTAGGTTAACTTCAAGGAATACTCTATGATTGACGAATATGCAACATGCTCCTAGAATAAATAAGAACCTCGTCAGTGGTTCTCTTTTATGTCATGACATCCATCGGCTAGTTTTTGAGTCAAATAAATTTATTATTTCAAAGTTTGGTTTATTTGTTGGCAAAGGTTATGATTGTGGAGGCTTGTTCCGCCTTTCTGTTTTTGCTCGTTATAACCTTGTGAACATATTATCTTGTTTGGCAAATAATGATAGAGATGCCACTATTTGGCACTCTCATTTTTGTCATATTAATTATGGTCGAATTGCTCATTTGGTTAATCTCAATATAATTCTAAGCTTTTCCATAGTTAGAGGATCTAAGTGTCAGACTTGTGTGCAATTTAAGCAACCTCGAAAGCCTTTCGAGGCTAGAGGAGAAAAGTCTGACACCATTAGATTTAATTCATTTTGATCTGTGTGAGATTAATAGAATATTAACTTAGGGAGAAAAGATACTTTATAACATTTATTGATGATGCTATTGGATATTGCCAATTGTATCTACTTAAAACGAAAGATGAGGCATTGGATACTTTAAAATCTATAATGTTGAGGTTGAAAATCAACTAGAAAAGAAAATCAAATATCTGTGTGGAACATGGAATTATCCATGAGACGATGGTTCCCTATTCACCATAGTCAAATGGGGTGGCTAAGAAGAAAAACTGAATGCTTATAGACTTGATTAATGCCATGATGGATAGTGTTGGTTTATCCATGCCATGGTGGAGGGAAGCCATCTTGACTGCATATTTCATCCTTAATAGAGTCCTCTCATCAAAAGGTGAGGTTACTCCATATGAGGGATGGAAAGGAAGAAAACCATCTCTTGGTTTCTTGCGCGCATAGGGGTGCTTAGTGAAAGTTAATGTACACAATGTAAAAAGTGTAAGCTAGGACTTAAGACTGTGGATTGTACCTTTCTAGGCTATGCACAACACAGTGCAGCATATAGATTTTTAGTAGTGAAATATGAGATTTTTGATGTTCACATTAACACTATTATTGAATCTCATGATGTAAACTTCTTTGAGAATATCTTTCCTATGAAGGATACTAGTGCACCCTCTAGTCAAGCATTCTTTAATCCACCTTTCGTGAAGATACTATTGAGAAAATAACAGTATAGAAGTTCCTCGTAGGAGCAAGAGACAAAGGATTGAAAAATCATTTGGTGATGACTTTACTATATATCTTGTGGATGATGTGCCAAAAACCCTTTTAAAGGCATATGCATCACCCGATGCAGAGTACTAGAAGGAAGCAGTCCAAAGTAAAATGGATTCCTTTATTGCTAATGGAATATGCGAAGTCTATGAATGCCCTACTGGCTGCAAACCAGTTGGATGTAAATAGGTTTTCAAGAAAAAGTTTAAACCTGATGGTACTATTGAAAAGTAAAAGGCTAAAGGAAGGACATGATTTCTTCGATACTTACTCACCTATTACTAGGCTTTCTACTATAAAATACTTTTTGCATTAGCGACTTTATATAAGTTTTGCATTCATCAAATGAATGTAAAATCAGCTTTCCTGAATGGAGAACTGGATGAGGAAATTTATGTGAGGCAATCTGATGGGTATGTAGCACTTCTACAAGAGAATATGGTGTGTAAACTTCAAAAGTCTTTGTATGTCCTTAGACAAGCACCTTAACAGTGGCACGAAAAGCTTGACAAAACTCTAACGTCTACCGGCTTTGTGGTAAATGAGGCTGACAGGTGTGTGAATTATATATTTGGTGGGAGTAAGGGAGTGATTATTTATTTGTATGTCGATGATATATTGATCTTTGGGACTAGTATCAATTGATAAATGATGTCAAATCAATCTTGTCTCAAAGTTTTGATATGAAGGATCTAGGATAGGCTTGTGTTATTTTTAACATCAAACTTATTAAGGGCGAGAATGGGATTACTTTAAAATAGTCACATTATGTGGAGAAAATTCTGAGTCATTTTGGGTGCTCAGATTGTAAAATATCTCCAACAGTCTATGACCCAAGTCTAAAACTTTGAAAAAATAGAGGATAAGGAATATATCAATTGAATTGGCTCTCTGATGTATCTAGCTTGTGCAACTAGGCTTGACATTTCATTTGTTGTAAGTAAATTGAGTCGATTTACTTCAAACCCGGAAAATGATCACTGGACTGCACTAAATCGCATCATGAGATACTCAAGAGGTACGAATTCTTATGGATTTCACTATAATGGGTATCCTATGGTACTAAAGGGTTATAATAATTCCAACTAGATCTCATATGCTAATGAGATCAAAGCCACTAATGGATATGTATTCACTTTGGGTGATGCTATAGTTTCATGGAGGTCCTGCAAATAAACCATATTGATGAGGTCAACTATGGATGCTGAGCTTGTAGCATTTGACACAGCCACTATTGAGGCAGAGTGACTACATGAGCTCTTGTTGGACTTGCCGATTGTTAAAAAACCAACACTGGCTATTCTTTTATACTGTGACAACCAAATTTTGATCACTAAGGTTAAGAGGTCAAAAGATAATTTAAAGTCCTCAAGACATGTGAAACAGCGAAACAAATTTGTCAAAAATTTGAAAAATACTTGATTGATCGCTGTAGATTTTATTAATATATCTAAAAACTTGATGGACCATTTTACAAAGGAACTATCATGTGTAGTGATAGATGGAGCATCGAGAGAAATTGGATTGAGACCCACCTGAGCTGCTCCACAGTGGAAACCCAGCCTATATGAACGGAGATCCTATGAATTAGGTGATGGAAAAACAAGCTATCAGGGTAACTGGAGAGTACACTTGTATTTACCTTTTTCTGTTAGGAGATGCGTACTCTCAAGTCCTGCATGGGAGGATGACTTTTATGTCTTAATGTGTTATAAGGCCATATTTATGATGAGGTACTATCCTGCACACTCGAAAGAACACAACTATATGAACTAGATTGTGAGGTCGTAGTCTATGAGATTTGGGTATCTCTAATAAGCTCACGAGAAGGCATGGGAACATGACCATAACACTCCAAACTATAGGCATGGCTCTAAGTGTCCCAGTATTAGTGATGCTTTCAAGTGAATCTTAATTGCACGAGATTGTAATTCAAGGTTTTGGCTATTGCATAGTTGTAAGTAAGTGAATCTTGTTGTGCTAGGTGTAGCTCAACTCAGGATGGTTCTATATTGTAAAACTGGTATATTAAAAGTGCTAGAAAGTTTTTTTTTGTAAACTTTGAATTCTTGGTAGGATTGTTTCAATGGAAGAAGTCAAAGGGGTGTTGAGTTGAGGCTATGGGACTTTTGCACCATATCACTTAGCTAGGTGGAGTGGATCCAACTTATAAGGGGAGCTCTTTCATGGGCTATAGTATGAGTTGGTGACAAGGTTAGAAGTACAAACGGTTGGCTATATTAGGCTATGTACGCACAAGCATGCACATGCACATGTATATCATGTATTTCGCATATTTATCGCATGACTTGTGACTTGTGATGACGTATGACCTGGACCGAGACGTGCTGAGTGTACTTAACCTTTTGCCACGTGTATCAACTATGCCACATCACCTTACCTCAACTGCCGATGTGGCACCGTGGACTCAAAGAGATGCACATTCTCGTATAGTTACTCCATTCACTCACCATGCAAGATTCTAGGGGCGGTTCATGGAATCGTGGCAATTGTTTTTTTGTAGCCTTGAGATTTTGTGAGATAGTGTTCGTGCGACGTGCCTTCATATGGGAGATGTCCCTGTGTGTGAAAGGGGGCAATGAACAAAACCAATCATGTCTCGTTTTCCTCTGGCGATCTCTGCGTCCTCTAGTAAGTGCTACCACTTGAGTTGTTCCATCCCATTGCCTACCGTGCAACGGGTGTAAGGGAGAGCAGTGTCTCTAATCTGACACCAACCACTTGACGCCCTGCATTGGAGACCAGTGATCAGGTTCTTGGGAAGCACTGCACCGCGTGACTGCTCGCCTTCATCTTCAATCGTTGCATCGCTTCTGCATAGCTTCCTTTCTTACATCAAGCTCACTGTAAGTGCTTGGGACCGACTGGTTATTGGTCCAAAGAATCTCTCTTTCTGATTAATTCTGATGAGAATGCTTGTTGCTAGTAATATTGTTGTAGACGCTATTTTTAATGCCATATTTATATTGTGTGTCTATGGAATTAAATTAATGTTATGCCACATTAATTTTCCAACACAGAAACACTAATTAAGGTCATGTTTGGGACAACTTCGACTTCTCTCATCTGCAAACCATAAGCTATTTCAAATGGTTGGCTTTTTCATAGCCAGAAGCTAAAGCCAGAAGCCAAAGCCAGCAACCTATTTGTACTAGGAGAAGCTGAAAGCCAAATGTTGGTCTGGGATAGCTTTCCACGGCTTTGGTGGTTGCGGTTTTGACTTTGCCACTAGAGTTGAAGAAAATTATTCCCTCCTACCAAGTATAAAATCCAAACCGCAGCCCTCTCACTCTCATTCTCGACCTATATCCCTCACACCTAAAAGCTATAATAAAAGTTAGACTACCAAAACATCAAATTTTATCAACCCAACCATTCAGTTGTGTAGCCGTTCAACCATACAGCCTAGCCAAAAGCTACTTTTTTGAAAAGCTACAACCATACCAAATGAAGGACCGAAAAGGTGACTAGAGGGGTGAATAGAGCCAAATAAAATTATCCTCTAGTATTCAAGCCTCTTTTCTAAAAGGACCACTAAAAGGCTCAGCTAGTCCAACACTGAACAAAAGAGCAAAACTTACAAAGCCTCTTTTTTGACAGAGCCAACTAAAACGCCTAGCCAGCGGAGCATTGGACAAAAGAGTAGAAAGCCGAGCACAAGATAAAAGAGTAGAACTCCCAAAGCCTCTTTTATAAAAGAGCCAACTAAAGGCTCAACTAGCCCAACACTAGATAAAAGAGCAGAACTCTTGAATGAACAGTAAAATTAGGATAAATAGTAAAATCAGCACGATCTCAAAATCAAGAATCAATCTATCTTCTGATCGGCTAATCCAAATACCATAAAACTTTGTGTGTACCTTTTATGGATGTCAGAACTTATTCTAACCTTCAATTGCAAGGATTGATCTCAAAGTTCTGACCTTTCAGTTTGAAGGAAGGTTGCGCCAAAATCGAAACAAACTCACAGTCTATACCACGAGCTTACTAGTGGGGATTTGATGATCAAGAAGATCTTAGATGATCTCCCAGATGTCGTAGAAAGCAAGAACCCCAAAGACACACCCTTCAAACGAGCAAGAAAAGATCTATTGGTTTCTTAAGAGTATAAGATCAAGAGAAAAAGAAATCAAAAAGATCAAGAGAACAAGATCAAGAGAAAAAGATTCATCCATCAATGATTTATCCTTAGCAGTATAAGATCAAGAGAAAAAGAAATCAAAAAGAGATAAAGGACTTAAAAAGAAGGGAGACCAAAAACTTGAGCAAAGGTAAATTCTAGTGAATCTTGCTTGGTTAGAACATACTCTAAATGAGTTTCTCAACCTCTTATGCATTCTAGATCCTGTAGAAATAGAGTAAGTAGAAGAAGATGAAGCATAGCTCAAGTTGCAAGAAAGAACCAAGCAAAAATGCAAAAACAGAAATAGACTTCAGAATATAGATGAATTTGGATTTTGCATTACATAGAGAGGGATGGTTCAAAGCCACACCTCCAGGTGGACAAAGCTTAATAGATAAAGAAACCAAAGAACCCCCTCTAAGATTTGGTTCTGACTTTGGTTCCAACCAAGGTGATGGAGACATTCATCGAGCACTCCATTTATAGCACAACCGAATCAATCTCCACCATTGGATGACATCCTTCTCCCATAAGAAACCTCATCAAGGGCTGAGATTAACTCACTCACTTATACATGGGCTGACTCAAAACCCAACAATATCATGGGTTTTGGCCGTACCCTTTAACACTAACTTAGCTTCTAATCCACCCGCGAACACTTGATCCAACATCCCTCGCTTGAGTAGAGCTCAAGTTAGTATCTCATCCACCCACTTGAAGCATCTTTCATGCTTTATCACCTTTCATGTAGCCCCAATGACTTGTCGCTATGCCTCTCAAACATCCGGACTCCTTAAACCATCCTCTCTTGCAAACGGGCCCAAATCACTTAGCACGCCACATGTCCTTGTCCACTTTACCTTGATGGCTTCAATTTTCTTGACCATTATAGTCCTCAACTCCTCCTTGAACCTAGTTCTGGTCCACCTTACCATTGCCCACCATGTCCATCACCAATGTTTCATGCTTCGGTTCCTTATCTTTCCAACTTGCAACCACTTCCCGGCCTCAACTCTCCTAACCAAGTCCCAATCTCGCATTTGCCTCATCATGACCTAGCCTTGGAGTCCTGCAACCAACACATACAAGCAAACCATCACATAACATTATTCTAGATAACATGCAACAGAAATCATATAAAGAACAATGATCAATCAAACATCAAAAGATCCTACCGGAATCAAATAGACCACGACCACCTTAGTGCATGACCACTCTTCAAGTCATGACCTCCCTAAGTCGTGACCCCTCAAAGCCAAAAATCATTCTTGGCTGAGATCACTTTAGTTCATGACCACTCTGGTGTGTGATCTCCCAAAGCCACTCTTGGCTGTGATCACTCATACAAAGGTCATGACCACTCTTTTAGAGGTCATGATTAGTTCTTTAGTGGTCAAGACCACTCTTACAGAGGTTATGACTACTTCCTTAGTGGTTAGAACCACTTCCTAGAGGTTATTCGAGGTCTAAATCACTCCCACAATGATCTAGACCACTCTATCAGAGGTCACGACCACTTCCTAAGTGGTTCTTAGAGGTCTAGATCACTCTCACAATGGTATAGACCACTATATCAGAGGTTATGACCACTTTTCAAGTGATCCTTATAGGTCTATACCACTTCCACAATAGTCTAGGCCACTCCATCAAAGATCACGACCACTTCACTAGTGGTCCTTAGAGGTCAAGGCCACTCTCACAGTAGTCTAGACCACTCCCACAAAGATCAGAATCACTCTTATGGTGGTCCGACCACTCAACACCACTCCCATAGAGGTCAGAACTACTCTCATAGAGGTCATGACCACTCAAGACCACTCACTGAGAGGTCATGACCACTCTAGGAATGACCACCCTAGTGGTCCTAAAGGTCACGACTAGTCTAGGAATGACCACCCTAGCGATCATGACCACTCTAGGAGCATGACCACTTTGGTGGTGCTAAAGGTTATGACCACCTAGGAACGACCACTCTAGTAGTCCTGAAAACCACGATCACTCTAGGAACGACCGCTCTAGAGGTCATAAAGGCCATGACAACTCTAAGAAACAACCACCTAGAGGTCACAAAACCCACAACCACTCTAAAGGTTACAATGCCCACAAAACTCTAGGAAACGACCACCCTAGAGGTCACAAAGCCCACACCACTTTAAAGGTCACAAAGGCTATAACCATTCTAGGAATCGACCACCCTAGTGGTCACAAAGCCCATGACCACTCTAATAAGAACCAGTCTAGAGCACGACCTCTCTAGAGCATCACAACCACTTAATAGTGAAGCTACGACCAGTCAAGACAAGGTCATGATCACTCTGGACAAGGTCATGATCATTCAGAACAAAGTTATAACCACTCTGGGCAAAGCCAACACCACTCAAACCAAATTGCCCAAGACAATACAAGCTCATATCAAACTCAACCCTAAGCACCGCAGACTCAAATACAGTCAATTACTCATCACAAATATAGATAGACCGCTGCATGATCTCTCACCAAACAAGGCCTAAGGCTATCCATGGCATGAGATGTGGCATCACATCATATAGGTTCTAGAACTACTAATAAGAGCCACCATGTGTAATAAAGTAAACTAAAAGCTTCTCACTTCACCCTTGATCCCCCTTCTCTCTCCCCCCATCTCACCTCTCCCACTATGCGGCCGCTACTCGCTCTCGCTCCTGCCAACGCTTTCTCTCCCATTCCACATCTATCTTTCCCGCACACAACTTTCTCTCTCCCCAGCTACCTCTACCAGTCATTCTCAAAGCTACCTCGCACGATCGTTCCCTTCGATAGTGATCGAGCATCATCTTCCTCTAGTCGGTTTGCTTCACCATCCTTTCTGTGATGGCAAGCTTCGTCGATGTGACAGCGAAAGATTCGGTCCATATCTGGCGGGTGGTGAACATAGATTTGGAGGCGAAAGAATCAATCCGATGGCTCCGAGCGTAGATTTAGTGGTGGTGGTCTTGATCCGACTGTAGCATCCTTGGCCCAGGTGAGCAAGCCACGGTAGTGTGCAGCGAGTGGTGGCGGTGCACGCTTGCAGGTGTGCCTGAGTGAGTTTTTTATTCTGCTGGTATGGATGCATGTAGATGGACCGGTTCTAGAATTTTCGGTGCTAGCACCACTACCTGTAGTGTGTGAATAGGTGCTAGAACACTCTCTCCTCTTTTAGCACTGGTTCAAGCACACATTGTGGATAGCAAGGTTCAAAATATCATCGAGATTTTGGAAATCTCGGCCGAGATTTTGGAAATCTCGGCCGAGATTTCAAATTTTTATGGGAGTCGAGATTCCAAATCTCGATGAAATAAAAAAAAACTAGAAATTTTCAAATTGCTACAATAATTTCATGAAATTTCAACGTTTTGGACTGAAATTACAACAAGTTCAACCGGTTTGGATGTTTTTACTACTAGATTTTGCTTTAATTTTTTTATGGAGAATTGTAATGCCTTTTATAAGGAAAACATATGAAATTTTTGCAAAAATAATACATATACAATTTAAAATCAAAGCTACAAATATTGTTTGAAGATGTGAGCTGGCTTAACTATATTTCAACTCATTCATAAGAAACATATATGATTTGGAATATCAACACCTAGAATACCTTGTTTTTTTCCTTTTCATGCTTATATTTGACTATTTGTTTAAACTTTATATGGTTGGGCATGCAGTTTTATGCTTTGTTGGTTAATTTGCAAGAATCATCACATAATAAATTTGAAGATATAAATACTATCTTAGAGACATCAACAAAGAGCTTGTCCAAATACCATGAGAAATATTGTACATCCTAAATAAGCTCGGTCCAATTATTACATTTGAGGTATTGTTTTATGATATTATATAATCAATAATTAGTTATATCTGAAAAACTTTATAAGGAGTCATATAATGGTCATTGTGCTATATTATCTTGTTTGTTGACTACTAGACAAATAAGTTCCAGTGTATTATTGAAATGATTCAAACCTTTTCATGAATGTGAATTATTGCTATACATGCGCAGCTGATACTCTGATGTTGGTGAATGTGAATATCATCTATGTTAGTTTTATTTTATGTTTATCATTTGCGATCACAATATATATATATATTGATTGTTGCCAAATGTAAGTGTTAAAATCCAAAAAATAGTCGAAATGCTGTTGATATTTCTAAATTTATGGTTTTTTCGATCTTAAAATTATTGGATTTCAAATTTAATTGTTAAATTTCGTCCATATTTTGGCTAAAATTCAAAAATCTCGCTGAAATTTTGGATTCGGACACCTCCGAGATATAGTCCAAAATAAAATTTGAAACCTTGGTGGAAGCCTAAGGCCGGTTTAGTTATTAATTCACTGCATACTCGGTATGTTCAGCCTGGGGGAGTTCTTGGCCGGATACGTCCTCCGTATCATTTCGGGTCAAACTGAAGGGACGAGATGGCCTAGAGGGGGGGTGAATAGGCAACTTTACAATTTTTCAATTTTAATCACAGTTAACTTATTTGCTGATACTACTTAAGAGCTAAACAACAAATGATTAAATGCAACAATAACAGCGAAAGCAAAAACAGATAACTATAATGAAAGACAGAAAGACAGAAGATTTATCCCGAGGTTCAGCACTCCTCCTACTCCTCGTTGAAGCACTTCTCTCAAGTATTGCTTCTCCCACGCCTAGTCGCAGAGCTTGGGATCACACTCGGGTAGCTCTTTCACCACTCCAAAGGAGGTGAGCTCCAAACCTTTCACAACAAGAGTAGCCTTCCACAACCTTCTTCTGGACAGGTCTAACTCTTCCACTTCCTCCAAGCTGTCTAGGATCACAATGATCCAAGAGTAATAAACTTCTCACAAGCTCTGTCTCTTGGTTCACACTCTAAAACACACAGCTAGACACACTTGGAGTTAAGACACTTAGAAGAAAGATGAATTTCAAGTCTAAGAGTGAAAAACCAACTCCTTACTAAGAATGAGTGAGCTTTGAATGCTAAAAAGTGAAGGAGTTCAAAAAATTCTGTGGTAGATGGCTCAGGCAATGTTTATATACTCAATTTTGATGAATATAGCCGTTGTACCTACCACGATGACTGCTGCGACGGTCGAATGTCAAATTTGAGTTAAAACACGTTTACAGCGGACCAAAAACAATTTTTAGCGATACTGATCATGTGTATCACGGACCAAACTTGTATGTTCATGGCGGACTGAAAGTTCAGTCCGTCATAGATAGGCAAGACACCAAAGTTTGGTCTGTCAGAGACAAAGAGATTCATATGTATGGCGGACTAAAAAATCGGTCCGTCATAGATGGACAAGATAAATAGCCATGTGTATGGCGGACTAGAAAATCGGTCCGTCATAGATATAGCCTGACAAAGATGAATTTTGACATGATCAGTGACTAAAGATTGTTTTTTAGAGCAAAGACTTTTAGACACACGAAATTGAAATTTATTCTAGGTCTAAAAGCTTTCTGAGATAATAGTTTCTTAAATAGTGAGATGATTTATATATATTCACTTAAATAAGATTGAATATTTCAAAAGAGTTTAATTAATGCATCTCAGATATTCTGAAATAGCGAAGGCTTATGTAAGATTTAAGCCGGACCAAAAGTTAGGTCCGTCATAGATGGGAAAAGGAGAAGTTTGAAATTTCACAAGGTATGTGTATGCTTTAACCGAAAAATCGGTCCGTCATAGATGTATGATTATGAGACTTTTGCCTTTGCTGAAGCCACACGTATGCCGGACCAAAAATACGGTCCGTCATAGATGGGTCAGAGACGATATGCTGAATCTATCACTAATGATTGCAACAGACTTAAAAAATGACAACACGAATTTGGTCTCGTTGAAATGCAAGGAATTTTGTCAAAACAATATTTGCTCAAGTTTGGTTCAAGAATTGATAAAGCAAATGACTAAACTCCAAGTTGCCTAGACGCTTGTTTACTTAATGAACCAAAGTACCAACTTGTGCTAAGTCCTCTTGATAGAACAAATTGATGTAAATAAAAGAACTTAACTACTTGACTTGAACCAACTCCCAAGTCCGAAACTATAGAATCAATATACCTTAGTCTTGTTTGTCCAACATGTTCCATCCATGATTTCAAGATATTAACTTGGTCATCAACACCAAAACCAATAGACAATTTATAATCAGGAATTGAGGGGGCCTAGATGCTATCAATCTCCCCCTTTTTGGTGATTGATGACAACATACCTTTTAAGTTAATAATGTCTCAGATATTCTGCAAAACAAGGTTAGCTTGACATAATATACACAGTTAAATATATGTGAGAGTGCTCCCCCTCAACAGATATAAGCCCTGAACATATGAAATATATGAAATTTTAGGACTATATTAGATTCTTATGAAAAATTTCATTATCTAGAAATTTCATAAATAGCATTCAACAGATCATATGAAGTTAAAGCACTGTAATCAATATCAGAGTATGACACAGAGTATAGCAGAACACACAGAACATAACTTAATCAATAGAGCAACACAAAGCACAAAGCATTCATCATAACGACACACTTCTAGGATCTAGGCTTCTAAAGGTTCTTCTCCCCCTTTGGCATCAATTACCAAAAGGAGGGGTCCTCTATGTGCCTTGAAAAGGTTCCCATGAATTTGACAGAGGAGAAATCACTTGTACTTCTTCTTCTTTTTCTTGCTGTTGTGGAGCTGGTTGACTTGGAGCTTGGGCTATTGCTCGATCATGCCAGCTTGGATAATCTGGATCTCCAGGTTGAAGGACCAAGTGATGAAAATCATGATGAAGCTGGTCCAAGGAATCACTCATACGATCTACTGACAAATATAGGTCTTGCAGGTCAATATGATGTTGTCCGGCAAATTGTCCATAATCATAAAAGGCATTTTCAGTGTCTTCCCGAAAATATGCTAGATCGTGACTGAGCCCCAACAATTTGCTTTCTTCTGATGTACGAGCAGCTCCAATCTGATTGCACAGGTGCTTGTGATTTGTATCTATTTTCAGATTTATGTCATACAATCTGTCTCTGATCATGTTCTGATTTGTGCCAAGCTGAGTAACCCAGTTTCTTAAATCTCCAAATCTAGTAAAGGATTCATTTTTGAATTTGAGCTGCTCTTCATATTGTTTTCTCATTTGTTCTTGAACTTGCTCATTATATTGTTGAAAGGCTCTCATCTGCTCTTTATGTCTTTGAGTGGCCTTTTCTTGATCTTCCTTGTAACTAGCTTGAAATTCTCGCTGATCAGCATAGTATTGTCGTTCAAAAGATGTAAACCATGAGGGTTGAGCATCAGTGGAATTTTCTGGTTCTTGATTGGGTTCTTGCTGCATTTGCTCATGGTATGAATGAATGGACTGTTGTGGATAGTCAAACAAACTTTCCCAGCCAGGAAAGGTGTTTCTGACATCATGCTCTGGATGTGCTGCATGAGATGGATACAATGAGTCAACTTCTTGAGGCATCCCAGATCCACGAGCTTCATAATCATGTGCACCAGCTCCAAAACTCTGATCTTGCATGAACTGAGCTGCTGCTGCTAGTTCTCGTAGATGATGGATTTGCTGTTCCGCACTCGTAGACTGAACAGCTGAGTCGGACATGATGTTAACTGCATTATCAGCCATATGGTCCTTACTTCCACACTGGCTTTTGCTGACAGGTTTATCACTAGGCTCTCTCTCATTTTTGCTCATGTGTACACTGTGAGTACTAGACTCCTTTTTATTTCCAAATTGGTTCCTGCTTGAACCTTGATGACCTTGGGCAGATTGTTCTTGTCTATAACCTTGACTTGCATGTATGGAAGCTTCTGGGTTTTCATGAAAGCTTCCATGACTGATATTTAAACTGCCATGAGACATATAACCGTCACTTCCACTGTTATGAGATTGAATATATTCACTTGAAGCATTCTGATCATATCTGTCTTCAGATTCTTCATCTGACTCATCACTTTCTGCTGAACCATATTCCAAAACAACTTCCTTTCTTGGTTCATTCTCATCGTCTTCATCATCATTATGAACTGATTCTTCTTTTACTATTGGTTGACTTGCTTGTAAACCTTGAAGAAAACCAGTAATTCTTAAGTTTTGACCAGTTGAGATGCGCATGCAATATTTCTTTGGAAAGCAGTTAAACTCTCTTCTAAGGTCTTCATGAGAAATAATTCCTTGAGCCAAAAGAACTTGAGTGATAATCTGGGCAAAAGGCAATGGACTTTTCAATTTTCTGTACACTGCTTCTTCCATTTCACCAAAGATATAGTCGACTATGTCAAAGGGTTGTCTGGACAGAATCAAGTGCAGTAACCAAGCTAAGGAAGGTGTCACACCTTCTTTGTATCCTGACTTTGGATAAATGGTGTGCCTTAGAACCAATGACAGTACTCTAGCTTCTTCAGAAAGACAGGAAGCTCTACTTGGGTTAAAATCAGCACTGTTTATGTCTCTATATATGTGTGCAGAGACTTGAATATCAGGCATATCACCCACCAATCTCCATCTCTGATTAGGAAACATCTTTTCAAACACTCTTGTTCTGTTTATGAGAGGGCCTGAGGCTCCAATAGCAGACTCAAATTGTGCAGCTTTTACTTTTCTAACTTTTCCATTAAAAAAGAACATGATAAATCTTCTCTGTTTGTCAACCAACAGGGATGCATAGAACTCTAGGGTTCTAGAAAAGCTCCAAGGAGTGGTTTTGTTTGACATTAATCCAATCAAACCAGGTGTGGAGTTTATGCACTCGAAGAGTCTAGTTGAGCCAATTACAGAATTTACTTGATTCCAGTCAACATACTGATGATTTGTCAAGATCTGTGTTGATTTTCCTTTACCCTCCACTTTATTTAGATAAACATTGCAAATGTTTTTATGAAGCAAGGAAACAAAGTTTTCACCAGGAGCTGATCTTGTCATAGGAAACCATGTCTTTTCACTGACTAATCTCACAGATCTTAACTTCTTTCCACTTAGTGCAGACAATTCTTTAGTGCCCAAAGTGTCAACTTCAGAGACTAAGTCTGTGTTTTTTGAAGATGATTCACTACTTGGTTCATAGGAGCTGTCCTCAGATGATTCATTCTCCACTACATCTTTATCTATTCTTTTTCCAGGATGAGATGTGACTTGCTTTCTGTTCTTTCTTTCAGTGTTGTGCACATTTTGCATTACAACAGGACCTTGAGGTTGTCTTGACAGAGAAATACTAGGGGATGCATCTGACATTTTCTACTTTTTGCCCTTTATTTTATCAGCAATCTTTCCAATTAGCCCTCTTTTGTCAGGATTGCTAGACCTCATTGTGACACTGCCTAGACTGATCAAAAACTCAAAGCAGAACCTTCTCAAGAGCACAATGACCGCACCTAGTAAAAAAAATCTAAAGGTTGAGAACTAGGTCTAGGGATTTAGCAGATAATCGGAAAGGATTTGAGGGTAACTTACTGAAATAGCAGAATGTTCTTGCGTGCGAAAACCAGACGAGCACAAGCGTAAATCCGATTGGGAACACCTTGCCGCTAGAGAGGAATTTCTCTGGTTTCGTGGCGATTCTTGCAAGAATAGGAGAGATAAAAGGAAGTTTTTTTCAAGAGAAATCAGAAGAATGATGCTGACAAAGGTTTTAGGGAACCTTGGTAACTGGCGCCATTAAAGTGTGGGTGGTTGAGAGAGACAGGAGACTTGGTAAAGAAGTGGCGGGACCCGATAAACAGAGTAGGGTTAAAACTCAGGGTCCCGAAATCAAGGATGGGTTTAGCAAAAGATAAGTCCTAAGCAACAGTTAAGATTTTGAAATTGATTTTCGAAAATTAGATAAGGAGTAAAAGCTTTTATAAAGCAGACTAAATCCATTTTGAATTTAGACAAGTGTTCAGATTAGAAACATATTCATATGTCAGATTGTTTTAAGCATATATGCGCAGAGTAAATTTTCTATTCGCACAGCACAAAGGTATTTGAGAATCTTCTTTTGTGACGGACCAAATAACCCTTCTCTTTTCGTTCGGTCCGTGGCACATAGAAGTCCTGAAAGTTCTCAAGCCCTAGACTTCTTATGTATGACAGACTGAAAATTAGGTCCGTCATGCATAAGCTTTCTAAAAAAGATGTGTCTGATGCAAATAGATTACTTTGCAGCACAGGATTACAATCTGACATAAAAGTATGATTCAGAGAATTTGAAATTAAGAGACATAGCTAAGATAAGAAAGAAAAACACACGAATAAAAACTCAAGATTGACAGAAGTGCACATTTTGGAGATGTTTGAGCAGATTTTCATATAAGCATTAGTATTTACAACTAAGACTTTAGATGAAATACTCAAGTGCTGAATGTATAATTTTTGACACTTGAAAACGACAAGATTTTCACTATTTGCTGTAATTTGACAAAGATGTAGATATAACAGAAAGATGAGACTATCAGCAACATTTTCATTATATATATATTTTTTATTTTTTTTTATTTAAGCTTATGAGTATTACAAAGAAATCATTTTGACCTACTCAGCACTTTTGAATTTATATGTTCACACAAAGGTATCAAGAAATTGTATAGCAGACAATCTTGCTCCCCCTTAATGTGACACTATCAAACAATATTTGAATAATCAATTATATTCAATTCATTTCTTAATTTTGAGAATCTTGCCTCATCAAGAGGTTTAGTAAAAATATCAGCCAACTGATCCTCAGTTCTGACATAACTAAGCACAATGTCTCCTTTAGCAACATGATCACGAATGAAGTGATGTCTAATTTCAATGTGCTTAGTTCTAGAATGTTGGACTGGGTTGTTTGCTATTTTTATGCACTTTCATTATCACATAACAGAGGCACATTATCAAACTTGATTCCAAAATCCGAAATGTTTGTTTGATAAATAGAATTTGAGCACAAAGAACTTCCAACAGCCTATATATTCAGCTTCGCAGCTTGAAAGTGCTATTGAGTTTTGCTTTTTCAACACCAAGAAACTAAAGATCTACCAAGCAAATGACATCCCCGTAAGTACTTTTGCGGTCAATTTTACAACCGCATAGTCGAATCGAGTAGCCAAGAAGCTCAAAAGAAGCACCCTTGGGGTACCAAAGACCAATACTAGAAGTAAACTTAAGATATCTAAAATCCTTTTCACAAAGACTTAAGTGAACTTCTTTAGGTGCAACCTGAAATCTAGCACACATGCATACACTAAACATGATATCATGCCTAGATGTCACAAATATAATAATGAACCAATCATAGACCTAAAAGCTTTTGGTCAACAGACTTACCTCCCACATCTTGATCAAGATGTGTATTTGTAGCCATGGGAGTCTTTATTGGCTTGCATTCTTCCATTTTGAAGCGCTTGAGAAGATCTTTGATATACTTTTCTTGAGAAATGAAGGTTCCTTCCTTCAATTGCTTGACTTGAAATCCAAGAAAGAATGTCAGCTCTCCTATCATTGACATCTCGAATTCCCTGGCCATCATGTCACCAAATTCTTTGCAGAGAGAATCATTAGTACAACCAAAAATGATATCATCTACATAAATTTGGCAAATCATTAGTGTTCCATTTATGTTCTTCAGAAATAGGGTTGGATCAACCTTTCCAATTTGGAAGTTCTTATTTATCAAAAAGTCTCTAAGACGTTCATACCAAGCTCTAGGAGCTTGTTTTAGGCCATAAAGAGCTTTAGATAATTTGTAAACATGATTAGGCATATTAGAATCTTCAAAACCAGGTGGTTGTTCAATATAGATAGTTTCATCAATAAAACCATTAAGGAATGCACTTTTTACATCCATTTGAAACAGAGTTATATTAAAATGAGTAGCAAAAGTAAGAAGAAACCGAATAGCTTCAAGACGAGCCATCGGAGCATAGGTCTCTCCATAATCCAGTCCTTCTACTTGTGAGAATCCTTGAGCTACCAATCTTGCTTTATTTCTTATTACCATTCCATTTTCATCTTGTTTATTTCTGAACACCCATTTTGTACCAATGACATTATGATCTTTAGGATGTTCAGTTAGACTCCAGACTCTGTTTCTTTCAAAGTTATTGAGTTCTTCTTCCATGGCAATGATCCAATCAACATCTTCTAGGGCTTCTTCAACTGTTTTTGGTTCAACACAAGAGACAAACGAATAATGTTCACAGAAAGAAGCTTGCCTAGAACGAGTTTGGACACCCTTACTGATTTCACCGATAATTAAGTCAGCAGGATGATCTTTAGCAATGGTGTGGTGACTCTTGATTAAGGTTGGTCTTTCTTGATTCTTTTCTTCTTCTTCTTGGGATCCATCTTGTGGTACCATTGACTGAGTAGGTAGGTGGTTGATCTTGATCATCTTTGGGCTTTACATCACCAATTTCCATTTTCCTCATAGCTTGCACCAGCCTATCATCACCTACATCATCTAAATTCTCATGCTCACCTTGTGAGCCATTAGATTCATCAAATTTTACATCATAGGTTGCCTCTACTAAGCCTGTTGAATTATTGAATACTCTATAAGCTTTTGACTTAGAAGAGTAACCTAACATGATCCCAGTATCACACCTAGTCTGAAATTTTCCCAAATGTGTTCTCTTCTTATATATGTATACTTTGCAACCAAAAACTCTAAAGTATGAAACATTGGGTTTTCTACCAACCAGTAATTCATAAGGAGTTTTCTTAAGCAATTTATGAAGATATAGTCTATTAACAACATGGCAAGCAAGATAATGGCTTCAAATTTCAAAATGCATCGAAGTGTTATATTCATCTAGCATAGACCTAGCCATTTCAATTAAAGTTCTATTCTTTCTTTCAACTACACCATTTTGTTGAGGAGTATAAGTAGCAGATAATTCATGTTTAATGCCTAATTCCTCACAGTATTCAATGATATTAGTATTAACAAATTCAGATCCATTGTCACTTCTGATCTTTTTGATGGGACAATCAAATTCATTTTGGGCCCTTTTTGCAAAAGACTTGAAAATTTTTCCAACTTCACTTTTGTTTGGCAAAAAGAATACCCAAGTGAATCTGGAGAAATCATCAACAATGACTAAGCAATATGAGTTACCACCTATACTGGCATATGAAGTAGGGCCAAACACATCCATATGCAGCAGCTCAAGTGGCCTAGAGGTGGACATGATGCTTTTGGATGGGTGAGGATTGGCTACTTGCTTGCCTGCTTGACAAGCACTACACAGCCTATTCTTTTCAAATTTTACATCCTTCAGTCCAACCACTAGCTCATTTTTGAAAAGCTTTTTAAGATTAGACATACCTACATGCCCAAGACGTCTGTGCCAAAGCCATCCAAGTGAGACCTTAGCCAACAGACAAGTTGAGATGCATGAGGAGTTAGATTTGAAATCCACTAAATAAAGATTTTGAAATCTAAAACCTTTGAAAATAAGCTTTTCACTTTTGTCAAGTACAGTTACTCCATCAGAAGAGAAGTTACAATGAAATCCAAGATCACATAATTGAGCCACTGATAACAAGTTGAAATTTAAAGAATCAACAAGAAGTACATTGTCAATAGAGTGATCATTTGAAATAGCAACCTTACCAAGCTCTTTTACTTTTCTTTTGCTATTATCACCAAATGTGATCTTGTGGCTTGGATCATTTTCTCCTTCAATTGAGGTGAACATTTTTGAGGTTCCGGTCATGTGCTAAGTGCACCCACTGTCAATCACCCAGTGCCGGCCACCACTTTTGTAGTTTACCTGTAGAATCATTTCTTGATTTTAGGTACCCAAATACTTTTGGGTCCTTTAATGTTAGTCTCAATAACCTTAGGCCTAAAAGGATTCAACAGTAAAGACTTAGGTACCCATACAATCTTAAGTTTCTTGTCCAGATTAGAGGGACCAATATATTTAACATTCATTTTACCTCTAAAATTTTTAAATAGCATGTAATGGGCATCTACCATACAGTTTCTATTAACTTCAGGATGAGGAGTATTTGCAAGAAAACAATTTCTAGATTCATGGTTTGAATTATGACAGTAATAACAATGGGAGCTTTTCTTGACAAAAACCTGTTTGCTTCTATTTGACCCATACTTCTTGTGCAAACCATCAGGTTTATATCCTAGGCCCTTTTTGCCCAAGTTAGATCTTTGTTCAACCAGAATTTTGTCAAGAGTAGCGCTGCCCAGAAAGCATTTTTCCAGACCTTTATCAAATCTGGCTATCTTGGTTTTTAACTTTTCATTTTCAGTTTTAAGTTCATTTGCACAGGAAGCATATTTGCAATTATCATCACAAGTGCTAGAGGAGCTATGGATCATTTTTTCATCCTTCAGAAGATCACATGAAATCGATTTATCACAGACATGCACATTTTCAGATTTGGCAGACATCATCTCATTTTCAATTTCTAGCTCACAATACTTATTTTTCAAGTCTTCATGATTTTTAACAAGTGAAGCATGACTTAAGACAAGATCATCATATAGCTGCAAACTTTTAGCATGTTCATGAATAAGTTGATCATGTTTATTCCTTAACAATTCTTGATCATTTGTTAAGCCAGCAATAGTCTTTTTAAGATTTCTAGTTGAAGTTGTTTTAGCATGCAACGCATGCTCAATTCTTCAACTATTTCAACTAGCTCATCATATGTAGGGAGTCACTGACCTTTTCCTCATCTGTTCTGGCCATCAGACATATAGGAAATGATGGTGGTGGGGGAGTTGACTCATCCAAAGCAAGTCCAGCTAGCCCTTTTGACCTTGAGTTGTCATCATCAGAGGATGATTCTTCACTTGCACTTTCTTCATCAGTTATCCACTCGCCTATATGAGCTTCTCCTTTTCCTTTCTTCAAAAATTTCTTGGAGTAGCCTTTCTTATAATATTTCTTCTTTGATTTGTCATGAATTTTCTCATCTTCCTTGCCCTTGTACTTATTCTTCCTTTTACTTTTGTTGGGGCAACGTGCAGCAATGTGTCCCTTTTCATTACATTCAAAACAAATGATATTAGCAAAAGGGTTTTTCTTTGAGTAAGAGTTTGACCTTCCTTTGTCCTTGAAGTTTACTCTTCTCATGATTTTATTTGCTCTTCTCATTAGTAGAGCTAATTTCTTTACATCTTCATCTTCAGCCTCACTTGACTCATCATCACTCTCATCCGATGAGTCTTGCACAACTTCCTTGGCTTTAAGACCAATAGATTTTTTCTTAGGTGCATCTTCTTCAGCTAAGGTGAGCTCGTGAGCTGAAATCTTCCCAAGTAGCTCAGTAGGAGTGAGCCTTTTGAGATCACCACTGTTTGATAAGTAGGTGATCAAGCTGTGATAAGCTCGGGGAAGGACTCTTATCATTTTCCTGCAAACCTCAACATCAGAAATTTTAGTCCCTAGGCCTTTGAGATCATTGACAATAGGATTAAGCCTAGTGAACATGTCATTAGCATTTTCTTGAGGAAGCATTTTAAATTGATCAAATTTTTCTCTAACAACATAATATCTTTCTTCTTTAACATCAGAAGCACCTTCATGAATTTCTTGAAGGGTAGTCCATATATCATAAGCAGATGTTAAATTGCTAACTCTATCAAAGACTTCTAAGCTAAGACAAGAAAAAATAGCATTTCTAGCTTGTGCATCATACTGCATATTCTGAATTTCACCAGGGGTGGGTTCACCATATCTGCTTTGCCCTTGAACAAGACGCGTGGAGGCAGAGACTTTTCTGTAACTCTCCAAACATCATACCCGAAAGCTTCTAGATAACATTTCATTCTAATTTTCCAATAAGCATAATTAGTACCATCGAAAACAGGTACTCTACCTATATTAACAGTAGCAGAACTATTTCCCTCAGCCATTTATCAAAGCTAGTTAAGCTAACAAGGTAAACCTCGCTCTGATACCACTTGAAGGGACGAGATGGCCTAGAGGGGGGGTGAATAGGCAACTTTACAATTTTTCAATTTTAATCACAGTTAACTTATTTGCTGATACTACTTAAGAGCTAAACAACAAATAATTAAATGCAACAATAACAGCGAAAGCAAAAACAGATAACTATAATGAAAGACAGAAAGATAGAAGATTTATCCCGAGGTTCAGAGCACTCCTCCTACTCCTCGTTGAAGCACTTCTCTCGAAGTATTGCTTCTACCACAGCTAGTCGCAGTAGCTTGGGATCACACTCGGGGTAGCTCTTTCACCACTCCAGTGAGGTGAGCTCCTGCACCTTTCACAACAAGAGTAGCCTTCCACAACCTTCTTCCGGACAGTCTAACTCTTCCACTTCCTCCAAGTCGTCTAGGATCACAATGATCCAAGAGTAATAAACTTCTCACAAGCTCTGTCTCTTGGTTCACACTCTAAAACACACAGCTAGACACACTTGGAGTTAAGACACTTAGAAGAAAGATGAATTTCAAGTCCGAGAGTGAAAAACCAACTCCTTACTAAGAATAAGTGAGCTTTGAATGCTAAAAAGTGAAGGAGTTCAAAAAATTCTGTGGTAGATGGCTCAGGCAATGTTTATATACTCAATTTTGATGAATATAGCCGTTGTACCTACCACGATGACCGTTCTGCGGTCGAATGTCAAATTTGAGTTAAAACACGTTCTGACGGACCAAAAATAATTTTTAGCGATACTGATCATGTGTATCACGGACCAAACTTGTATGTTCATGGCGGACTGAAAGTTCAGTCCGTCATAGATAGGCAAGACACCAAAGTTTGGTCTGTCAGAGACAAAGAGATTCATATGTATGGCGGACTAAAAAATCGGTCCGTCATAGATGGACAAGATAAATAGCCATGTGTATGGCGGACTAGAAAATCGGTCCGTCATAGATATAGCCTGACAAAGATGAATTTTGACATGATCAGTGACTAAAGATTGTTTTTTAGAGCAAAGACTTTTAGACACACGAAATTGAAATTTATTCTAGGTCTAAAAGCTTTCTGAGATAATAGTTTCTTAAATAGTGAGATGATTTATATATATTCACTTAAATAAGATTGAATATTTCAAAAGAGTTTAATTAATGCATCTCAGATATTCTGAAATAGCGAAGGCTTATGTAAGCATTTAAGCCGGACCAAAAGTTAGGTCCGTCATAGATGGGAAAAGGAGAAGTTTCAGAAATTTCACAAGGTATGTGTATGCCGGACCGAAAAATCGGTCCGTCATAGATGTATGATTATGAGACTTTTGCCTTTGCTGAAGCCACACGTATGCCGGACCAAAAATACGGTCCGTCATAGATGGGTCAGAGACGATATGCTGAATCTATCACTAATGATTGCAACAGACTTAAAAAAATGACAACATAGAATTTGGTCTGTTGAAATGCAAGGAATTTTGTCAAAACAATATTTGCTCAAGTTTGGTTCAAGAATTAGATAAAGCAAATGACTAAACTCCAAGTTGCCTAGACGTTTGTTTACTTAATGAACCAAAGTACCAACTTTTGCTAAGTCCCTCTTGATAGAACAGCTGACAGAAATAAAAGAACTTAACTACTTGACTTGAACCAACTCCCAAGTCTGAAACTATAGAATCAATATACCTTAGTCTTGTTTGTCCAACATGTTCTATCCATGATTTCAGCATTATTAACTTGGTCATCAACACCAAAACCAATAGACAATTTATAATCAGAAATTGAGGGGGCCTAGATGCTATCACAAACATGTTCGCTCCGCGCTGTCCACGCCGCCCGTCGGCGCTGGTTCAGTAATTAACTGCATAATAATAGACAGATGGACAAGCATGCAGGTACCGGCGTGCGAAGGATACGGAGACGCAGATAGGTTAATTATCCACGAATGTACTGCCGGACCATTTACCAGCAGCACTAATCACTCAGTAATGCATGCCAACCTCGCGGCTAATATGAGGACTGCGATATATGCCACATCGCAGAGGAAAAGTGACACGTGGGGCTGGCAGGGACAGGCGTCGGCGTCGCCCAGCGACCTCATCTCCGGCCAGTGGCCGGGGACAGGCGGCTGGCCATCTCGGCCGTGAGAGCGACGCCAGCACTGTAGCAAAGCTTGGATCCACGTGAACTCGCTTTCATCAGTTATAATAATAATAATAATAATAATCCATCTAGTATAGCCGAGAGAAATGAAGCCCAGCCAGGGGCTCCACGTGTCGGCCCGTCATTTTGCGAAAAAACCCTCCAGTTTCTGCGAAATTACGAATAGGTCCTTGTGTAATTTTCTGTGAGGCGAAAATATTTTTTTCCTTTCGCGTTTAGGTCCCTGGCACAGTATTTTACGGAAAAGCCTTCCGTTAATTCCAAATCGCGAACGAGCCCTTTTCTAATTTTTCGGGATAGCGAATAGGTCCAAAAAATAACAAATAGGTCCCTGCTTCTTACGTTCGGGTCCTTTCTCCGTTTTTCCGGAGAAAAAGTTTTCCAATCGAAAAACTCCAAAAAATGTTTTATTTAAAAAACAGGAAAAATGTTTTCGTCACAAAAAACACGATTCTCCGATTTCCGGGAAAAATGTTTTAACACCGAAAAAACCGAAAAAATGTTTTCGCAATTCA
The DNA here is from genome assembly GCA_036346375.1 of Guadua angustifolia. Taxonomy (NCBI): domain Eukaryota; kingdom Viridiplantae; phylum Streptophyta; class Magnoliopsida; order Poales; family Poaceae; genus Guadua; species Guadua angustifolia. Next base: position 39,127,349 of record CM070507.1, read on the forward strand.
AAAACCGGAAAAAATGTTTTCGTCTAAAAAACGGAAAAAAATGTTTTCATCACAAAAAAAACACGGATTCCTCCCGTTTTCCCCAGGGAAAATGTCTTCGTCACCGAAAAAACCCAGAAAAAATGGTTTCGCCACCCAAAAACACCGAAAAAAAAGTTTCGCCACAAAAAAAACACAGATTCCTCCAGCTTTTTCCCCGTGCTCATGCTATCGAAATTCAATCGGCGCAGCGTAGTGTGCATTACAGCCTAGTAAGAAGAACAGGTAAAACGAGCGCGCTGTGTAGCGCCTAGGATCATGCGATCGCGTTGCAGGCGCGTCGATTTCGTGTTTGGATCCAGAAGATAAGAGCTGAGCATGCACGCGAGTGTGTTCCGTCCTGTCAATTAATACAAATAATTTTTAAGTATAAGTAATAATACATTTAATCATTACTCGCAATAGAATTATCAACGATAATAAAAATTTATTCAGTTTTAAATGAAGGATAACAGTTACGTTTAATTTACTCAACTTCAAAGGTACTATAGAAATAGTTCATTGATATGTCACACAACTGTATACTTAGGAACATGATAAGCGGTACCTATTATTGCTAACAATACTTCATAAATGAACACGACCCTCAAATCACACGATAACAAGACCCAAATTTCGACATGCAAAATTCATCAAAACAATTTGAAATTTTAAAATTCCCAAGAAAGCAAGATGGCTGTAAGGATGTTCTCACAAAAAGAAAGACTAATCGATCAAGTCCTGAAAAAGACATAAAACTTAAACCCCACAACTTAAATCCTGTACAAAAACTTCTTTTAAATGCGGAACCTGGTAAATACATAAAACACAATAATTTTCTCGCACATCAACAAAAGATAACCAGCAAAACCAATCATCAGTAACTGTAGCAACATAACATCTCAAATTTTAGCTCAAATTATTTTTATATGTTTATTTGTGTATTTTTTGAATTTTCTGAATTTTTGGGATCTTCTGCAATTTATTTTGCATTCTTAGGACTAACAAACGAAACTTACGGGGTGGAGGAGGTAAGTGTTTAGTACGAGCACGCTAGGTTGAAGGCGGTACAGCTCTAAATTAAGAGGTAGCGCTTTCAGTCATCTTTCGTTGAACAGTGAACTCCTCTGTCTTTCAGTCATCTCTCGTTGAACAGTGAACTCCTTTTTGTCCCTTATCCCCAACGCCCAACTAATTCTAACAGAGACTGTTATCATCTAAATGGAACAGTAAAACTTTGATGCAGAGTACACGCGTCGAGTGGAATAAGCCAATTTTTTGAAGTGTCGGTTCCTATTAGTGTTTGATTTGGGCGTTCTAGATTCAATCTAGTGTAATGTTATTAGTTCTCATTATCCTATTTTGAGACTAAGTTTTCTTTTCGTACGCTCCTTACCAATGTATATTACCGTAGCATGTATGTAGTCAAATTTCTCCAGAAAAAAAAATCCTCCAATTTTAGCATGTAATATACACATATTTATCAGCATTGACCACATAAAAATGGCAGTAGCAGATTCACAACAAAAATACGTTGTATAATATTAAATTTTAGAAGCTTTTTTTTTTGCTAATACTATGTCTTATAAAATAGTCAATTGTTCTTGACTTGGAGGGGGCAAAATATTTTTTTGGAAAATTATATTATTATATATTAACAAGAGCCATAAGAGTGTAACTTTATGAAAGCATTTCTCATGATGAACGTGCATGTATCATTGTCGTGCACTGAATATCAGTACCTAGAAAAAAAAAATAAAAGTTCATAATTAAAAAAATTGGGAGCTTAATTGGTTCCAAGCCAATGCCAAAACTCTCAAATTTTTGCAACTTTGATGAAATTTGGCACTCATTTAGTTGGTTACCAAAAGTTGATAAGATTCCATCTTTGTTGGCAAAGTTTGGCCAACACTTGGCCCAGGAATTTCATGATTTGGCACACATGGTAGGGTTGTGTATCTCAGAACGAATGTACAGTATAATTGTCGTTCCTTTTGGACTACAGAGAACGTATCTGTCTATCCCCTATTAAAGCTTGCAAAGTTCTTGGATGGAGAGCCTATCCAAGTGTCACTTTTGCCCATTTTGCGAAAAACCCTTATATTTCTTGAAATTACGGATAGGTCCCTGTAAATTACAAATAGGTCCTTCGCGATTTTTTGTGAGAGAAAGATTTTCTTTTCTAAATCGCATTTGGGTCCCTCGTGCGCCGTTTTACGGAAAAACATTACGAATAGGTCCTTCGCGATTTTTTGTGAGAGAAAGATTTTCTTTTCTAAATCGCATTTGGGTCCCTCGTCTTGCGTTTCTGGAAAAAACCTCCGTTAAATTCAAATCGCGAACAAGCCCTTTTCTAATTTTTCAGATAGCGAACAGGTCCAAAACGTAACATTCGAGTCCTTACTCTTTCGTCTAGATCCTTTCTCCGTTTTTCTCGGGAAGAAATGTTTTCGTCACCGTAAAAATGTGTTCAACTCTATCTTTAGACTTTTTCCTCTGTTCTTTCCGGAAAAAATATTTTCGTGCTCGCTTTTCCTCGTTTTTCCGAAAAAATGTTTTCATGGTCCGTTTTCCTCATTTTCCAAAAAAAAATCGTGGTCCGTTTTTCTCAGAAAACACAAATTTGTTTTCGTTCACGCGCGGCGTCTTGCGCAACGAATCCTTTCTCCATTTTTTCGAAAAAAATGTTTTTCGTGCTCCGTTTTTCCCGGGAAAAATGTTTTCGTGGTCCGTTTTTCCTCGCTTCTCCAAAAAAAAAATTCGTGGTCCGTTTTTTCTCTGAGAAAAACATAAATTTGTTTTTCGTTCACGCGCGTGGCAAAAAAAATTTTCGTGATCCGTTTTTCTCTGAAAAAAACATAAATTTGTTTTCCGTTCATGCGCGCGGCGTGCGCCGCGCTTGTTGTTCTAGTAGCTATATTATATATGAAAGTTAACATTCAAAGGTACGTAGGAGAGCATTTCTAAAAAAATACGTCTAAACTCCCAATTGTTATCAAATAATCCAGCAGTTATAAACTACCTTTCCTAATATATAAATACAAATCAATGACAGTTGGCCATCTTTCCTCTACTCCTCTTTCAAAAAAATGCACCGACATATATGCAACGGGATGAAGAGAAAATCAATAGTATTTTTCTTTCTATCCACACACACTCGTCTTCGTCAGGCCATTACCTACTTCTCACTTTTTATAGCAACTGAAGAGTGTAATTTTATTTTTTAAAACACATGGTATGATTTGATTATTTGATTAAATAATGTGTTTTTGTTGCAATGCGTTGGACAAGTTTAGAAAATCTTACACTCGTAATAGCTTTCTCAGGCCCTTTGGGAAGGGGCTTAAAACCAATTTCAATTTCTGAAAAGTCAATAAACTCCCAAACAGCTCAGCTTTTAAGCGGCTTTTAATATAGCCAAAAATCATATATAACTAACAAAAACCAAAAATTGAAAGATGGATTGAATCTACTTTTATAACTTACTGCTAAGAAAAATTAGCTATTTATTAAACGATCTCTTACTAAAAAAAACTACAGCTTTTTTAATCCAAAAAGTAAAAAAGAAAAACTACTTTTAAAAAGCTACAGTCCCGAATGGACACTCGGCGTCTTCCTATTAGTACTAGATTGTTCCTATTTGCATTGCCCCGTCCACATTGATTTCTCCTGTTACCGTCAGGCGTCGGAGCCTCGCCGACAGCCACTGGACCTGCTACGCGCCTCCGTGGCCGCAGGGCCGCCCCAAATGATCTTCCCCGTCGCCGTCACCACCCCACTCGGCACAATAATTGCACCCACCAGCCCGCCGCGCGGCCGCACGATGCCCCGCCGACCGCACGGATCCGCTAGGAGCCGCCCCCCGCACGCGTGTGCGTGCCGCACCGGCCGGGGGAGAGGTGGCCCGCGCGCGGCCACAGGACGGGGCGCGCGGGACGACCGTGAGCCGCTCACGGGACGGATTGCATTATCATCTCCCTTTGCACGCGCGTTCCCCTGCTCCGCCCGCCATTCTTTCCGCCGCTTCCTCCCCTCTTTGGCTTCCTGTCTATCAGGTGTCCCGCGTCCAAGGCAACACCTCTGATTGGACTGGACTGGACGCTGCAAAGCTATCAGCTCTGCTGTTGGGAGGCGGCTCATCTGAATCGGTGATCTCCTTTCCTTTTTTCCCGTTTTTGGGCTGTGTTGTGATGTGCTTGATGATTGGTAGCTCCGGTATTTTCCTTTATGTGCCTGCCTGCCCTTAGTGTACTGTTAGTCCTGGATAATGCTACTGTGGGGTGTGTGCTTCATCTACTGTAACTGTACTGTCAGGTTAGGTAGTGCAGTGGTGGTGGTTCTTGTTTCAAACTCAGAAGTCAGGACAGGGTGTTATAGTTTGATTTTTTTGTAAGAAAAAAAAAATCAATTTTCAGAGTTTGCTTTATGCTAGATTGGTGCAGGTGAAAATTTTGCAAATTCGTTTCTAGTCTAGTAGCAGGTTGAAGGGCTTCGAAGTTCGAAAGTGGTTGCATGGTTTGTGTTTGCTCCCATTCTCACCTGTTCTTCCTAGTGCTCCCGAATTGCCATTGCGAGGGGATTTTGTGCACGAGCTAGAGACCGTGCAATCGAGAAATACTGAATAATTCCAGTAGGTGGACGAGCACCGGAAATCGGAACTTCTTGCGCCAGCTTGATCAACCGTTTCTCGTAGATTTTTCGTTCCACGATCAATCACTCCAGCAGTGTTGATGTAATTCTGCTCTTACATTCTTTCTGTCACTTCTCCCCCAGTTCTCCAGATACTTCGCTGAATTTTATTGGAAAATCACTGAAGTGTTGGTGCAACTTTACTATGCTCAATTTACTGAAAACACTGTTTTTTAGTTCTTCCCAGCAGCAATTCAGCAAATGGTTGGTCGACTGAACTTGCACCGTTGATCACGTCTGTCTCGTCGGCGGCGTCGCAATAACAGGGCACAATCCATGGCGGGCACCTCGAAGGAAATAGCCGACGCGGTGGAGAAGTGGATGGCGTTCCCTTCCAGTGCAGACACCGGCTTCACCCCACCACTGCCGCCGCGTTCGGCCGGGAAGGAGATCGTCGAGGAGCCGGGCAGTTCAGGCAGCGGCACGCAACCGCCGGCGACCGAGCAGCGCGGCCGGGACAGCAGCACCGGCACTGGCAGCTCCAAGTCGTCGGTGGACGGCCCGAAGCCGTCCACGGAGGGCCGCGCGTCGAACGAGTCGCTGCCGCGGGTGTCGCAGGAGCTCAAGGACGCGCTGTCCAACCTGCAGCAGACGTTCGTCGTCTCCGACGCCACCCGCCCCGATTGCCCAATCATCTACGCTAGCACCGGCTTCTACAGCATGACCGGGTACTCCATCAAGGAAGTCATCGGCCGCAACTGGTACATACAGCGTCAATGGCTTCTTCAGCTCGTATTCTGAAATCGTGATGAACTGATGGGCTCTGCATTTGTTTGCGGTTGCGCAGCCGGTTTCTTCAGGGGCCGGAGACGGACAAGAACGAGGTGGCCAAGATCAGGGACGCCGTGAAGGCTGGCCAGAGCTACTGCGGCCGTCTGCTCAACTACCGCAAGGACGGCACGCCATTCTGGAACCTCCTCACCGTCACCCCCATCCGCGACGACAACGGCAAGGTCATCAAGTTCATCGGGTACGTACGTCGCTCAAACCGACGCCGTTGATGAACCCGCCGCGCACCTGTTTCTTGCTTGTGCCGCGATTTCTGATATCTGTATTGGCGTACAGGATGCAAGTGGAGGTGAGCAAGTACACGGAGGGGCTGAGCGACAAGCGCATGCGACCGAACGAGCTGCCGGTGTCGCTGATCCGCTACGACGGTGAGCAAAGTCGCAAAATCCTTGGTTACCTTTCCTCCACCAATGCCATTGCCGTCGTCGCCTCGATTGGCGCTGATTCTCTCCCCTCCATTGAGCGCGTGCAGCCAGGCAGAAGGACAAGGCGATGTCGTCGATGACGGAGGTCATGCAGACAATGAAGCAGCCCCGCGGGCGCGCACAGGGGGGTCAGCAGGAGCCTGAGGCGCTGCTGACGCCGCCCAAGGCCGGCGACGTGGACAACATGGCCGAGGCCGGCTCCCCGCTGGTCGCCCCGGGGACGCCGTCCGGCGGCGATCCCGGCTTCAAGTCGCCCCACTGGGACCTCAAGAAGGAGGAGTCGCGGCTGAGCAGGATGATGAGCGGCCGCAAGTCCGGCCGCGCCTCCCTCATGGGGTCAGAGACTCGAAACTCCGGCCATCACTGCACAGCACTGAATAAAACCTCTGTTTCGATCGCAGAAGCTGATATTTCTGCTGCATCATTGTTCTTGGCAGGTTCAAGATCGGGAAGAGGAGCTCGGTGGGGAGCCGGGAGCTGGCGGTGGCGGAGGCGCCGGAGACGAAGATGACGGTGGAGCGGACGGACAGCTGGGAGCGCGCGGGGAGGGATAAGGACGTCAGGCAGGGGATCGACCTGGCCACCACGCTGGAGCGCATCGAGAAGAACTTCGTCATCACGGACCCCAGGCTCCCGGACAACCCAATCGTAAGCATCTATCTTCAGTCGTCGTCAGCATTTGCTGCTCAACTCGTGATCGAAATGTTCGTTCCTCTTCCTCGAATTGGATTGTGCAGATATTTGCGTCGGATAGTTTCCTGGTGCTGACGGAGTACACGCGAGAGGAGATCCTGGGAAGGAACTGCAGGTGAGCAAAGCCAGCTGAAATCTCCATGAATCTCAATCTCTCTCTCTTTATTGATCTGAAGATTTGCCTTGTTTTACATGGCACAATTGATAATTTATCTTATATGTCTTACTGATACGTGATTTTACGGTTTATATATAAGTGAGACATTATAAGATAAATAATCAATAATACAAATAAATAATTACAAATCATCAAAAAAAATTCTTTTTTTTATAAAAAGGTTACCGCAAATCTTGATGTTGGTGCTCAATTTTATAGTCTCCTCCCTATCCCTGCTAGGGGTGGGTATTTTTAAACCGAAACCGAATTACCGAACCGAACCGAATTAACCGATTATTTCGGTTTATTCGGTTTTCGGTTTTCGGTTCGGTTTTTGTTTTGATATAATTCGGTTTTCGGTGTTCGGTTCGGTTTTTCGCTTTCAAAAACTGAAATAACCGAATAACCAAATAGCGCATATACAATACTACTTTTATAATATTCTTCCTAAAGTCACTAAATAATTCTCATGTTATAATACATTTATGCATATGTTTAGTATATTCATATGTTCTATTATGCTTATATTGTAATGACATATGAATATTGTGTGGATTTATCCATACTTTGTGTTGCAATATGAGAAGAACTAAATCTAATCTACCTAATGCTATTCATATTTGGTTAACAAAAAACCGAATTAACCGAACGAAATATTTCGGTTAATTGATTCGTTTTTATTTTGGCGAAATTCGGTTTCCAGTTTTAAAAAACCGAATTATTTTAAAACCGAAAAAAACGAACCGATTAAACCGAAAAAACCGAATGCCCACCCCTAATCCCTGCGACTCAAATCCTGATTTTATAACTTGTAGCAACCAACGTGCCATTTGTGCTAAACTGTTTTTTTTACTAGGTTTGTAAAAGCGGTATTCATTCGGTCACCCACCTAGTAGCGCTTTATACAGTTTAATTGTACCAATTATGTGGCTTAACCAGCGATTATATGGTAATAGGTAAAGGGTAGAACATTTGTAATGTTCCAAGGCCGTTTCGAGCGACCGGTGTCCTACTTGAAACATAGTGTGAATTGTCAAAAAAATTCCAAAATAATTTTTTTATATATATGGGATGACATAGTTAAGCATCCTGTAAAATTTCGACTGGAAATACCATGTATATCAACAGAGACAAAAAAGACAAATTTCAGTGAATAGTAGTTTTTATCTTGGGAGCGACTCGCGTCCGGACATCCATATGCTAGCTTTGTAATATGTGACTCAATCTCCATTATCCAATGGTTGCACCCGTTATAGCGCTAGATATTGGAAAGCAACCAGCCAAGCCATCTGTCCCTTAAGCCAATTTGCAGAAAAGCCCCTCCGTTTCTTTGAATTACGGATAGGTCCCTGTGGATTACAAATTGGCCCTTCGCGATTTTTTATGAGATGAAGATATTTTTTTATCGCGTTTGGGTCCCTGGCGCGGTATTTTACGGAAAAACCTCCTGTTAAGTTCAAATCGCGAACAAGCCCTTTTCTAATTTTTCAGGATAGCGAACAGGTCCAAAAAAATAACAAACAGGCCTCTGCTTCTTACGTCTAGGTCCTTTCTCCGTTTTTCCCGGAAAATTTTTTTTCGCCACCAAAAAACCCGGAAAAAAATGTTTTCGTCACCAAAAAAACCTGGAAAAATTTTTTGTCACAAAAAAAACACAGATACGTCGAAGGTTTATAGCAACTTATCGATTTGCCGACGGGTCCTAGCCGTGGTTTTCTAAAAAAGCGGATTCGTCGAAGGTTTATAATGACCCATGGATTAGCCAGCGGGTCCTCTGAGCCCATTTTATTTAAAAAATACGAAGATCGAAAATTCGACCAAATTTCCTGTTTTCTAAACTTTCTCCGTCTTTCCCAGAAAAAATGTTTTCGTCACCAAAAAAACCCGAAAAAAATATTTTCGTCACCAAAAAAACACAGATATCACCGAAAAAACCCGGAAAAAATGTTTTCGTCATCAAAAAAACACAGATACGTCGAAGGTTTATAGCAACTTATCGATTTGCCGACAGGTCCTAGCCATGGTTTTCTAAAAAAACGTGGATTCGTCGAAGGTTTATAGCAGCCCATGGATTCGCCAACGGTCCTACCGACCCATTTTATTTAAAAAATACGAAGATCGAAAATTCGACCAAATTTTCTGTTTTCTAAAAAAAACACAGATTTCATCGAAGGTTTATAGCAGCCCATGAATTCGCCGATGGGTCCTATCGCCATTACAGAGCGGCGCAGCGTAGCGCGCTATTATTGCTAGTTCTCATTACAAGTGCAAAATAGAACACCCACCTCCCGTTTCTTCCTCGTGTGCTTGCCCGTGGCCGCGAGCTAACTCACCTCGCCCCATGAGCATCTCTTGCCGATTTCCATAACAACAATGGTTAATCCAAATAAGGGAGAATACTTAAGCCATAGCAACAATGGTTAATCTAAATAATGGAGAATATGTAAACCACTGTTTATGATTATTACAACAAATTTTGTGAAACTGGGAGCCCCGCAACATATATGCCCAGCTCAGCAACAAACCATGTTGATAGTGCAATAAATAAAATTACTTATTGCAACAAAAAACTCTTTTGCAAGAAATTAAAAACACAATTGCAAAAAATACCTCTTGCGGCAACATCGAAATCACGTTGCAACAAAAATATTACACTTGTGCAACAAGCCAAAAACTTATTGGCAACAAAAACCTTCTTGCAACAGAATTTGAGAAAGCACATTGCAACAAAATTCAACAATTCATATGTCAAACAACAAAATGAGCTACAACAATTTAAGAAATTTTTTGCAACAAGAGCCTATCGGGGGGGAAAGAGACCATGCCCATAGTTGTGGTGGCCAAGATCGTCTGAGTGAAAGGAGGCAGCTAGTTTGGAGCCTCATCGCCAATATTTGCAGATTTAGCAGGGCCAAGGCTAACTAATGGCTTATCGTTGGCCTGTGTCACTACCTCATTGTCGGCCCTCACAAGATCCCTACGAGCTGTACATTGTTTCTCTGCATCTCTCGCGGATTTTGCATGTGGCTATGATAGAGTCTTCAAGCTCGAGTGGTGGCAACTTAAAAAAATGGATGCTTCACCTAGGGGGCGTTTCAATGTAGTGAGAGAGCTGTGGGTGAGAGAAACCAGAACAATGTGACCTCCATCTCCGTAGTCATGTGCAGCCTGTGTCACTACCTCATTGTCGGCCCTCACAAGATCCCTACAAGCTGTACATTGTTTCTCTGCAACTCTCGCGGATTTTGCATGTGGCTATGATAGAGTCTTCAAGCACGAGTGGTGGCAACTTAAAAAAAATGGATGCTTCACCTAGGGGGCGTTTCAATGTAGTGAGAGAGCTGTGGGTGAGAGAGACCAGAACAATGTGACCTTTATCTCCGTAGTCATGTGCAGCAAGAGAGGGGGGAGTAGAAGGTCATACATGGTAAAGCTGGAGAAAGGAGTGAAGATGGTGGAAAATAGAGGTAGGAGTGAAGTTTAATCTAGTCATGTGGATGAGAAAGAGCCACGTTTGCGTTTGGAATTTCGATTTCACTTGGACATCTGGCTGGAACCAATATTGTTTTATCTTTATCCTTTTTATTTTGGATTTTCTTTTCAGCAGAATTTTTCTTTTTCATTTCTTAATGCGTAGGTCGAATTTGGATTTAAAACTTTATAGGATGATAGATTGGTTTTGTGTCGGTATTGATATTTTTAAAAAACTTTTATGGCTATTGCATCAGTTTTTAAGTAGTGAAAACACAGATAGTACGAAACGTGCTTGAAGCACATCAAATGTTTTCAGATAGGGTATCGTTGCGCATATACAGTCCAGTTGACAGTTTTTAGAATAGTAAACAAAGAGGTACACATATACAAATTACATAATATCATTTAGTACGAGGCTGACAAGTATATATTTTTCAATTTGCTAATTTTTTATGGTGTTGGCAAAAACCAAACAAAGAAAGAAAATCCTATGAGGCTCTGTACAAGAAAAGAGAAGACCCTGTTTGTTTGGGCTTTTTCATCAGTTTAGAAGTCAAAAAGTTACAACATAAATAAACGAGCAGTTTTTTATCTGAGCTTTTCAAAAACCATAAGCCTGCATATAACTAAAAGCCAAAAACCACTGGCTTTTTTGACTTAGTGATGGTTGATTTTAAACTAATAACATTAAAATTATGTAAAATTTCTCACTTGTATCACGTACAAAAACCGTTAGCTTTTAAATTGTTTAAACTAAAAAACTAACTTTAAACTATAAATCAAAAAATTTAAGCCCAAACAAACAGGCCGAAGTCCTACGAGACAAAAACGGTATAATTGTAAGTATGCGCTAAAGTTAAGATAGTTTTGTAAATATGCCCCGCTTTGTGTCTATGACATATAGGTCCAGAACCTAGATATCATAGACACATATAGAGCATATTTACTAAGCCCTCCTCAAATCCCCCGACAAAAACTTGTTTCAATAGAATGGAATTGGGGCTCGATCACTGTGCCGGCCGAGGCCGAGGTCACGGCGGCGGCTCTAGCTGTAGTGTGGGTTTTCTTGCGAAAGCGCAAGAGCAGCACCTCCATGGCTCCATGGTGGAGAGTGGAGACTGCCGCATTTCTTGGCGGGGCGCGGGGCGGAGGCCCATCTGCTCGGTGCAGTGCCGGGCATTGCCGCCCCGCCGCCGCCATCACCACGCCCAGCGCTAACCCTGATGCCGAGGGTGATGAATCGCTGTGTTTCTTGCTGGGCGGCCGCTGTGGCCATCGGAGGCCCTGGTTGGTACCGCGGAGGGGGTTCTCTCGGTCGCCCTCGTCACGCATTTTTACTGCCCGGTGGTATGATACGTTTGCTAGCGTTGTATGCGCTGCTTGACATTGGTCATGAGTGACAATGATGTGTGATTCTGTATTCCTCTTCCATGGCTTATTGGTCATGAGTGACCATGATGTGTGATTCTGTATTTCTCTTCCATGGCTTTCTTGGTGATGCTCTTTTGTTTTATTGGGTGCTTGCCATTTCTTTTCTTGTTTCTTTTGCTCTAGTTTTCCATGAGTGGTAGATGGAGTAATAGATCTTGCTGATGGTTGCAGATTTCTTCAAGGGCCCGAGACCGACCAGTCCACGGTTGACAAGATCAGGCAAGCTATCAGGGAGCAGAAGGAGATCACCGTCCAACTAATTAACTACACTAAGAGCGGTAAATTTGCATTTTCCGATAACGAATTTCTCTTGAAACACCATGATCACTGAGAAAATCACACTCTCATAATGCCCTGTTTAGGCAATCTATTGTTAGGATGTACTAGGAGTTGTGCTGATTGTGTATGCTTTTGCTTGTCATGGACCAGGGAAGAAGTTCTGGAACTTGTTCCACTTGCAACCTATGCGGGACCAGAAGGTAGCTGAAATTTCATTGCAATGCTGAAATTATTTTGGAGCTTGTAATTTTCCATGAATGGTGTCAACATGATATGGTAGTGACTGTGCATTTGCGTGGTACTTCGGGTGTAGGGGGAGCTTCAGTACTTCATTGGTGTGCAACTTGATGGAAGTGATCATGTCGAACCCCTCAGGAATCGTCTCTCAGAGAACACTGAAATACAAAGTGCCAAATTGGTAGGTCAGCTCACTTTAGTAATTTCCATTTCAATGATGTGAAAGTGCTGTTGGTTCATCATATTTTAGTTTTGAAAAATAAAATGAAATGAAGAAGTTCTAGACTTGGAGAGTCAATCAGTTAGACACTATTTAGATGGTTAAGGCCCATAACATCCTTTTTTTTGGGTTAAAGTTCAAATGCAACATTCGTAAAATATTCCAGCAAACTATGTATTTGCAAGCAGCATGGGTTGTAGTGTTATTGCTGCACATTCAACATTCTCTAGAGTCTAGAAGAAGTTCCCAAATAGGCACTTATGCTTGGAAACATCATAGTAGACTATGGAACTATTCACAACCTGACAGACATGTTATGCTGCTTTGAAATTTGAAGTGTGCTAATTATTTCTAGTATTAAATCTAAACAGGTCAAAGCTACTGCAGAGAATGTGGATGAAGCAGCCAGGGAGCTTCCTGATGCCAACTTGGTAAGGTACATCTACTTTTTGTTGTTTCAATGTTTTCTAAAGCATCTTAACCAAAAGTTTCTTTGGCAGGTTTTGTTTTTGATTGATGATTCTTTAGAAATTAATAATCGCACAAATGTATCAGTTACCGTAGATTGCCACATGGAATTGTTGGTTGGTGTTCCATAGAACGTCCTAGAAGAGATAATCTTTCAGGCCAAATATATTAAGCTTAACAAAAAGAAAAGGCACTGGTTAACTCTTGTTAAAGTTTGTCAGAAATGGGTAAAATGTCCAGCCAAGTTTCATTGTCCAGATCAAAAAAGGATAAATAAAACGAATGTGTATTTCTTGAGTGTGTTTTAAATGCAAAATAATGCAAATGCCCCACACTAGATCTTAACGTGATGAATGTAATCCTGGACATTCCATTAATTTCTATAATCATAAATCTTTATGAAGAATTGAAGTTTTCTCTGGCTTCTTTGTTTGGAAAATCTTTTTAAATTATGGTGGTGGAATATTTAAGGATATGCCAACAAGAGCACAATATTAACTGGCTCCTAGTGGGGATCTTAGAAATTTTGATAAATGACTATTGTGGAAGTCAATTTACTGGCTAAATAAATTTAGATCTTCGTAAGTGCATAATAGAAAAAATGAGAAGGGGCAACACGAGTTTAAAGGCATAATATCTTCAAATTATATGAACACATGCTGGCATGCACCTGAACTGATTAGATGTGTTGCTTCTCGCTGTAAAAAACAGATTAGATTGTTTGCAGCACATTATGAACAAACAATGGATTTGAATTCGAAAAGAGAAACCAAAATGGTGATAATGTTACCTGATACGAATGTTATATAGAAGTTATTTGTTTAGCGAGTTCTTTGTCATTTGGTGGAACTTCACACAATCTGTTGTTGTCTCAGAGACCAGAAGACCTGTGGGCAATTCACTCACTGTCTGTTTCTCCAAAACCTCACAAACGGAGCAACTCTTCTTGGAAAGCTATAGAAAAGGTACATTATATCTGTTGTTTCACTAGAGATTCTGTATGATGATTGCAGTAGGAATTAGTCAAATTGTTGCAACTTACATAATACCCATTTTTGGTGTGGGACCAATAGGGTCTTATTTTATCTTGTTTGACTCAACTTCCTGGTAAGAATACTTTGAAAGTTGTTAGATAGAAAACAAGGAAAAAGGCAGATGGCAGTGCATTACCCACATGCTTGTTACAATTTGTTGTGTAGATACATGGTAGAGGCGATTGAGTGTACATCTCTGTACAAAGGGTTCATATCACCCATTTTCAAGCAGCAACTTATGGCATATCTAAGCTTGCTGAAAGTGTACTTCTGTGTAATATTTACCATGATTTGCCTAAATTTGCGTGAAGTCACGCCTAGCACATCTAGATGTGAATATCTAGCATGTTTAGTGTTTGTCTCACTATAGATATATACACCTGTTTCGGCTCTTTCATATAATGTAGTAATATCCTAGATCATGAGTGTATCTTTTTGCAATATTTGACACATGTAGATTATCCAGAAAAATTTCAATGTGCAAATCTTTGAGATAGGTTTATCCATTCCATTCTATGATTCATATTTTTATCTGACTGTAAAAAATAGGAATATGTCCATTTTACACCCCTGACTATGAAAAAAGTCCAAATAACCCCCCAAACTATAAAACCTGTTATTTAACACCCTCAACTATCAATACCAAATTAAATCACACCCTAGGACGATTTTCCTTGGCTGTTTTGCATCTCCTATATATAATTAAGGCAAAAAGTGATTCATAATTTTTTAAAATTGTTTGTATGATCCTAAGGCAATACTTATACTCACATAAAAATTTCAGACCATGATCACACTTGTACAATTTTATAAAATTGTACAAGTGTGATCATGGTCTGAAATTTTATGGGACTATAAGTATTGCCTTAGGATCATACAAATAATTTTCAAAAATTCTGAATCACTTCTTGCCTTATTTATATATAGGAAATGCAAAACAGCCAAGGAAAACCATCTTAGGATGTGATTTAATCTGGTATTGATAGTTGAGGGTGTTAAATAACTGGTTTTATAGTTTGGAGGGTTATCTGGACTTTTTTAATAGTTTAGAGGTGTAAAATGGACTTGCTATCATACCACACGAGAACATAGTACACTAAAGTTTCTATGCCCATCTTGAAATCCTACTGCAAAAATGTTGAATGAAGTTCCCAGTTTGAATCCCATATTGCAATCATAACCTTTCTTATATTTGACGTTTCAGATTACAAAAACCAGGGAGAAGATTGGCTTGAAGCACTTCAAGCCTGTAAAACCTTTGGGTTGTGGTGACACTGGCAGGTACTCCTGAACAATATTCTATACCATATGGGTTTCTAAACTTTTAGCTATTCGCTGTTTCTTCTGAAAGTGTGAAAATCTACACTTTGACTGCATTGTAACAAAGTAGTAAAGTGTAGGCATAACTTTTGTTTACTTTCAACAACAACAACAACAACAACAAAGCCTTTTAGTCCCAAGCAAGTTGAGGTAGGCTAGAGTTGAAACCCAAAACGATCCGCTAACAAAGGGAGGAAGAGAGAGATGAGGAAGTAGAACAAAGCCTAAAACTATACCAAAACGTGGCATAAAGCCTAATCAAGGTTCAGGCACGTGGATAGCTGCTTTCCACGCACTTCTATCCAAAGCCAATTTTTTCGATATATTCCATCCTTTTAAATCCCTTTTGATTGCCTCCTCCTAAGTCAAGTTTGGTCGGCCCCTACCTCTCTTCATATTATTATCGCATCTTATGATGCCGCTATGCACTGGTGCCTCCGGAGGTCTCCACTGTACATGTCCAAACCATCTCAACCGGTGTTGTACAAGCTTTTCTTCAATTGGAGCTATCCCTAGCCGATCACGTATCTCGTCATTTTGAACTCGGTCCAATCTTGTATGACCACAAATTCAACGCAGCATACGCATCTCTGCGACACTTAATTGCTGAATATGCCGCCTTTTAGTAGGCCAACATTCTACACCATACAATATCGCAGGTCTAATAACCGTCCTATAGAACTTGCCTTTTAGCTTCTGTGGTACCTTTTTGTCACAGAGAACGCCAGATGCTTGACGCTATTTCATCCATCCCGCTTTAATTCTATGGCTAACATCTTCATCAATATCCCCATTTCTCTGTAGCATCGATCCCAAGTATCGAAAGGTATCCTTCTTGGGCACTACCTGACCTTCCAAACTCACACCTTCCAAACTTTTGTTTACTTTGAATGAACTAAAATAACTTTTAGTAAAAGGGGCCATGTAAAGTTTTTAGTTTTCAATTTATACTTTTATGATATAAAACAAGGACATTTGATGAATGGTGTCTAATGGTAATTACTTTTTTAGCTAAGAAAATTGGCAAGCTCATTTATGCACTTCGCTAATTTCATAATTCCACCTATGAAGACAGTGCCTGGTTAATTACGTAAGCTTGGCTGTGCTATGTTTAACTCATCTATGTAGTTTGTAGTAGCTGTCATGGATGATTTGGCTCATGTAAATTCAATGGCTTAGGCCACCCAGCATGCAGCTTTGTATTTCGTAATAAACTTAATCACAGTATGGCTCTGTATTATATCTTTGTTTTTGTTTTCAGTGTACACTTGGTTGAGTTACAAGGAAGTGGTGAATTATTTGCAATGAAGGCAATGGACAAATCAGTTATGTTGAACCGCAACAAGGTAATTTTGAGAGATAAATATTGACATGCTATAATGTTGTGATTGTCGTGCTATACACATCGTACGTCATTAAATTTCCTCCTGCTATTACCTTTCTTAGTATGTGCAAGGATTAAATCAAATACCTGGTCCGTGGGCCAAATTTAAACTGAAAGAATGAAGGGAAAATCATGACACTACAACCTAAATGCGATGATAGCAGGAAACCTTCCAATAGTGACTACATTTGGTGTTATTTAGGACGCAGTTTAGTATGTATCATATTTATTAAGACTAGCAGCTTGTTCACTATAAGAGGATTTTAGATGCAAGAAAACTGTTCATTTATGCAAGTATACCTCTTAAGCTCATTCATTCTACACATGGACGTGTTTTTGATAAAGCCAATGTGCTAGTTAAAACTTACGAGTAGAACTTAGTGGATTGCTGCGCTGAATCCAATTTCTGCAATAAACAGGTTCACCGAGCTTGCATCGAAAGAGAAATATACTCACTATTGGATCATCCATTTCTCCCAACATTGTATACTTCATTTCAGGTTAGTTCTATGACCAATGCCTTATCCTAGCTTGCTAATTAAAGAAAATAAGTATGTATGGTTTCAGCTAAATCTGGCTTCTGCAAGGTGGTCACCATTTTATAATATCAACTAGTAGTTGATTACTTCTAACCTCCATGTTTATTATTTTTTAATTTCAACTAAGTTATCTATTGGAATGTTTATTATTAATTCATATTGTTTATTTTGCAGACGCCAACACATGTTTGTCTTATAACAGACTTTTGTCCCGGAGGAGAATTATTTGCAGTGCTTGATAGGCAGCCCATGAAAATATTCAGAGAAGAGTCTGCAAGGTAACTGTTCAAATCTTAACATCTGGGTTACTCCTCAGTACATGCCCATTGTTATTTATAATTTGTTTCCAAAGTTTCCCCTTCTTCCACTCTTGGTGTATCTGTTTTCTACTTTCAAGTTTCAAATATGGAAAATAACTTGTTCTAAGGGAAAATACTAATGAATCCTACACCTCTCATGATCCTGTTCTAGATTGGCCACATGAAAACTATATGAGTTGGTGTGTCATCAAAAGTTCTTTCACAGTATTATATATTTGAATATTTACTAGCATATCATAATAAAAATGATGGCCAAAATTTTATCCTGTAGACCCTGGAAATTGGAGAGTTAAAACCCACTTATTTTGTAATACAGGGGCAGTATAATTTTTTTTGGGCTGATTCTTTGGGAAGGGAATGTTGATTGTAGCTGTAGATAGTGGGAGACTGGGAGGATTAGCTCTAGTGGCCAGGGTTGATTCTTTTCTCTACATGGCTTCTATTGCTGCTGGGGCAGAGGTAACAAGAGAGAAGAGATCAGGGGAGTGAGTGAGAGAATTTGGGAATTTTCTCTTTATTTTACTTTCACCTAAACCTCTAATACAATCCTTTATACAATAAGCAAACCCCTAATCTAGATGGAAAATAACTAGATGACAAATTTACAAACAACGACACCTGTAATGATTTTTTGATAGTTAGGGTTACATGTTTTGCAAATTCAACCACTCTGATATGCTTTTTCTTAATGTTCCACTAAACAAAATTGGTTCTAGTAAATAATTTTGTTTAATACTTGTAGGTTTGGATACATAAATTGTTTGTGTGGAGGAAAACATGTAGCACTACACGACTGCAAGACTGTCCAATATTTTTATTTCTCTTTTTGAGAATATAGAAATAAACGTAGTTATTCTTGAATGATTAGATCTTATGTTAACAATATCAGTTGATTCTTGTACTTACTATTTTATTTTGTGTAACATTGTTTTGATATATGTTTTCTGTAGGTTTTATGCTGCAGAGGTTGTAATTGGTCTGGAGTATCTTCATTGCCTTGGTATAACTGTGGTTCACATAATTTAATATTTCTATTTATTGAACAAATCCCTTAAGTGAAACGAAGAACTAACAGAGTTTCACTGTTAACAATGTAGTGCCCTATTTATATATCCTTTAAAGAGACTGATTGCTTTTTTCTGTTATAATATCAAAGGTTAGTAATTTGCGTACAATATTTCTGATGCAGGTATTATATACCGTGATCTGAAACCAGAAAACATTTTGCTCCAGGACGATGGGCACATTGTGCTTACTGATTTTGATCTCTCGTTTTTGACTTCTTCGAAACCCCATGTAAGTTGAGGGAACAAATCAACAAACTTTAAGGCCTGTTCAAAGTTGTGCAGAATATTTGCTAATTTGGTTGATCCCTTATCAGCCTAGTGAGTTATTTCACTATGTAATAATAGCATCTGTTGTATTGTGAAGATTAAACCAAAAACATCATCCTCAGAGCAATGAGCTTTGACTTTTCCACATGCACGGTATTCAAAGTGAAGATAATAGAAAGTTTCTGTTGGTATCAAGAACATGTTTATGTAGAGTTCCTTTTGGTGGCTTTAATGATGTACCTTTGTTTTTCATAAGAAATTGCTGTGCCTATGTAACCTTGATGATGGGTCTCTTCTGCAGGTGATAAAGCATTCAACATCATCAAAACGACTAAGATCTAAAGAATTTCTCCCCCCAATATTTGTCTCAGAACCGGCCACTCCATCAAATTCGTTTGTTGGAACTGAAGAGTACATAGCTCCAGTACGATACCTTGCTCGTAGTCATAGCTTTATTAACTTTTTTTTTCTATTTGCTCATTGTTGGAATAGTTGTTTACAACATAATTTCAATGTCACCTGCATCATCATAAGATCCTAATGTACTACTACCTCCATTACAAGATAGATGTTATTTGACCTAAACTTCTAGTTACAAAAATAGATGATGTTTGAGGTTTTCAAGGTATTTTATATCTCTTCCAAACATATGCATCATTAATCATGGCATTTATTGTGGCTTGGAATTGAGTATGAGAGGAATTATTATGGTTGAGAATAAATAGAGGAATTGGTGAGAGAGTCATTAGAGGGTGGTTTGGTAATCTTTTATAGTTTCTTAATTTGTTTGCAAATGGATGAAACATAAAGTACCCCCTATGATTCAAAGGGATATTGTTTTAGCAAGTTGCACACATACTAAGAAATTGTACTAGTTTACCATTCTACCTTCAATCAACTCTCATGATAACTTATTCTCTTTTTCTCATATAATTAATTCTAGTATTCTCCCCTAATAATCTCTTGTATTCTATTCCCAACCACAATAAATAGCATGGCAAATACATGGGCGTGTTTGGAAGAAACATAACTATTTTATAACATGAGTTTTATACTAAAACATCATCCATTTGATAATGGAGGGTGTTAAGTGTGGATATATATAATCTTGGCCCATGTAGCCCATAAACAAGTGTATATATGTATCTCCTCAATAATCAATAAGATGCACAGTTGTGAATAGCAAAACATCTCCTCCCTCTTTGAACATGCGATCAGAGCAAGGTTAGGGTTAGGGTTTCCACTTCTTCTGTCACTACTTCCGCTGCTGTAGCTCTCCGCCAGCATCTTCTGCTCCAGCACCACTGCGACCTCGGTGCTCATCATTGCTAGATTAGCTGCTTCATCCCACACCGTCGCTGCATTCCCAGCTCAATCCCAGCCGGATTGGGGCTGGATTTGTGCGGTGGGTGAAGGGATCCGGCGGATCGAGCCCAGATCCATCACCGCAGACGACATCCTTGTTGCCGTGCTCCCAAGACATCGTCTTCACCACCACCGGCCACGCCTAGAACTGATTTGCTCTTCGTCGCACCGGATACGAATGGACGCTGATCTATTCTTTTTTGTTGCCGATCCATGCTCGGCTCGGCTCGGAGCTCCACACGTTGCTTGATCTGTGCCTAGCTTTGAGGCGCTAGAAGGGAAGCTTGCAGATCATTTGAAACCAGAGGTCCGTCTTGTAATCCCAGCTCTGAGCTACTGGTGCTTGTGGGCAACGTAGCTGTGTTGGTCTTGCGCGACACCAGGATGCGATTGCACACGTTGGTCTCGCAACTTCCGCCATCAGGGAGGTATCACGCGGACCACCGTCCTTTGTTGTGTTGTAGTATTTGTAGGCTTTTGATGCTGTGCTCTACCTCTGGTGCTGTGTTGTGTTGTTTTGGTGCTGTGTTTTTTTCTGGTTTGGTGTCGGTGATGTATCATGGCATTTGAAGGTATCCTTGGTCCTAGTCCTATCTGGTGTCAGCACGTCTCATCATCATGTATTTTGTCTAATCAAAGTGATGCCACCATTGTTAGTGCTCTGCAGTGTTGTGCAGCTCAATTTGTTCAGATTCAGAGTCAGATGAGCAACCTTCAGGCCTAGTTGTGTCAACTGTAGGCATCTTCTAGCAGATCTACTGGTTTTACCGCACAATCATGTCATGCGTTGGATGCTTCACTCTCATAGGTGTTGGCTTTAAGGGCCTCATTCCATGTGGCATCTGATGCATCTTCGCTCACGTCATGTTGTCCTGCTGTAGAGGGCTTCAAGATTCATACAGCTAATGGCACATCATGCACAATCACTCATCAGGGGTCTCTTTCCACCACTCACTTTGCAGTTTTGGATCTCTCACTTGTTCCTACACTCCAGAATCTTATTTTTGCTGGGCAGCGCGCATATATGAACTGCTTTGGTTGGTTTGATGATTGCTCCTGCTTTGTGCAAGATCGTCAAACAAGAACTTTCATTGGTACAGGGCATCATAGGGGAGGTTTTGCAGGGCTCTATGTTCTTAATCGTCTGAGTATTCCTTTATCCTCCACTCCTGATACTGTTCCTGCTTCTTCATCCTTTGTTGGTTGTCCATCTACTATTAGTCCTGCATCTACTCGTGTTTGCAAGTCTTTCCCTCAATGGCATCATCACTTGGGGCACTTGTGTGGACCATGTCTTTCCACCTTGATTCATCAAGGTGTTCTTAGTCTTGTTTCTATTGACACAAATTCAGTACAAGAGTTGTATGCTTGGCAAGCAAGTACAACTTCCATATTCTTCTAGCTTTTCTAGATCTGATCGTGCTTTTGATTTGGTCTATTCGGATGTTTGGGGTCCTTTTGCTTCAAAGGGTGGTCACAGTTACTTTCATATTCGTCAATGACCATGCTCGATATACTTAGATCTACTTCATGAAGCATCGTTCACTGTTGATTTCCATTTACCTTCGTGTTTTTCGTTCTGATTCTGGAAGGGAGTATCTTTCATCTACTTTTCGTTAGTTTCTATCTTCTGTGGGTACTCTTCCTTAGTTTTCTTGTCTTTGGTGTTCATATTCAGAATAGTGTTGCTGAGCGCAAACATCATCACATCCAAGGTTGTCAAGGCAACAAGGCGAGGCGAGGCGCTAGCCCACAGCCTGGACGCCTAGGCGCCTAGGCGGGCGCTTAGGCGAGGATTAGGTGAGGGTAGGGTATATGAGTATATGACATTATCACCAATACAAGAGGAGAGCCGAGAGAGAGAGGGCGGAGGAAGTGTCAGTGAGCAACCAAGAGCGGAGCGAGAGAAGTGTCGAGCAACCAAGAGCGAGCCGAGCAGAGGAAAGAGGGCGGCGGCGAGAGGTTGGGGGCGGCGGAGGGTTCAGCGGAGGAGGTCACATGGAGGAAACGGCGCAGAGAGGTCGGACGGAGGAAGACTGCAGAGAGGAGGTCGGCGGTCGGCGGAGGAACCTGCACATGGAAGAAGGCTACCTGGCCGAGGCAAAGCAGAGTGAGGAGGAGGAGAAGCCGAGAAGGGCGGCAGGACTTATGGATCTCAAGACGGAGGGAGCCGACGGCGGCGGAGGTGGCGGCGGTTTGGCGACGCAAGCGACAGCAAATGGGCGAGTAAACCCTAAACCCGGTGCCAAAGACCTTATCCCGAGTACCTTCCGTCTCCTCGCCAAAGGGCGCCCTACTCGCCTTGGAGACGCGGCAGCCCAAGTGACGCCTAGACGCTCCAGGCGGACGCCTTGCTCCGGCCAGGCCAGGCGAGGCCTCCCGGCGAGCTCCCTCCAGCGCCTGGACGCCTAGGCAACGCCTTAACAACCATGATCACATCATTGAGATTGCCCGTAATCTTTTCATTTCCTCTACAGAAGTCTATCTCATCAATCGTTAGCCTTCCAAACCTTGTAGCGGGCAAGAGAGCCGTTGGAATGGAATTTGTGTTTGTAAATCCACTTGCCGGAGACGATGTTGGCGCGAGGGGGAGGCGCCACCAATTCCCAAGTGTGATTACTGACAAGGGCGTTGTACTCGTCGAGCATGGCCGCTTTCCAATGAGGATCTTTGAGGGCACTGCGGTAGGTCTTTGGTTCTGGAGAAAGACCGCTGGCAGTGATGACATGGAGCTGGAACAGCGGAGGAGGAAGGGTGCCATCCTTGCTTCTGGTCACCATCGGGTGAGAGGAGGCGTGTGGGCTGCCACCTCGGCTGGCGGTCCACGGAGGGCGCAAAGAATGCAGCCAGCCGGAGGAACCGGAGGAGGCCAGTGAAGACATGCCGGACAGAGGCGTGGGGGAGCTCACAGGCTCGCCAGAGCGAACGGGCGCCAGACGATCCGGATCAAGCCGCAGCGTGGCGAGGCGGAGCGGGCGGCGCGGACGACGGCGGTCGCGGCGGCGAGGGCCCGACAGGAGCGATCGGACTCGAGGCGTCGAGTGCGGGCGGCGTGGGATGGGCGAAAAGCGCCAAAGAGGCTGGCGCCCAAAGTAGCGGCGATCTCGAGTAGCGATCATCAGCATCGGAAGTGGCATGAAGACCTGCGTCCAGAAAAGAATATGCCGAATGAAGAACAGAGGATGTCCTGGCGAAAGGAAAAGTCTGTTCATCAAAAACGACATGGTGGGAAGTAATGATGCGATTTGTAGTCAAATCGAGACACCGATAGCCTTTTTGATTTTCTGGATAACCGAGGAAGACACATTCAGTGGAGCAAGGGGCAAGCTTATGGGGAACGGTGGCGGAAAGATTAGGATAACAGCGGCAACCAAAAACGCGAAGGTGTGTGTAGGTGGGAGGGAAACCATATAGAACATGGAAGGGTGTTTTGTTGCGAAGAGCTTTGGTGGGATGGCGATTTAGTAGGTAGGTGGCTGTGGAAAGGGCCTCGGCCCAATAGGAAGGGGGCATGGAGGCTTGAAAAAGGAGAGTGCGGATTATGTTGTTGGTGGAGCGAATGATGCGTTCAGCTTTTTCGTTTTGTTGTGATGTGTAGGGACATGTGAGGCGAGGTGTATACCGCAAAGAAGAAAGAAGGATCGAGCTGCGGTATTGTCGAACTCACGGCCATTATCGCATTGAATGTTCTGGATGGTGGTGGAGAATTGGGTGGAAACGAAGGCGTGGAAGTGGCGAAGGGTGGTGAAGGTGTCTGACTTGAGTCGAAGAGGAAACGTCCATAGGTAGTGAGTAAAATCGTCAAGACACACGAGGTAGTATTTGAAACCGGACAAGCTAGAGACAGGAGATGTCCACAAGTCGCAGTGAATAAGTTCAAATGGTTTATTAGTAGCAGACACAGAGGAAGAAAAAGGAAGATGAATGTGTTTGCCAATTTGACAAGCATGACATAAGTGAGGTACAATTTTATTGGACAAAAAAGGAGTGACTGCTAAGTTGTTGTTGAGTTGGGAGAGAGCTTGGTCGCCGGGATGCCCCAAACGGCGGTGCCATGTGATCTGATCGGTAATGCAAATGAGAGAAGGCTTGAGGCTTGGCGTGTGGTTGGAAGGAGTAGAGATCACCCGAGCTATTGTACCTCTGAATCACCGCCCGAGAATGAAGGTCCTTCACAGAGAAACCAAACGGATCAAACTCGACGGAACAATTGTTATCGCGAGTAAATTTTCGGACGGAAACAAGGTTAGCGATAATCTGTGGGGAGACAAGAACATTGGATAAAGTGAGGGGACGAGAGGAGGTAGAGAACCTGTGATTGCCGGAGGCAACAACAGGAAGCTGGGTACCATTGCCGACAACAATGTTTGGGGAGGAGGAAGTGATATGGTGAAGGTTTGTGAGGTTACCAGAATCGGAAGTGAGATGATTGGAGGCGCCGGAGTCCATGTACCAGGAGGTTGGATCCGGTTGCTGGAGAGTCATCGCGTTCATCGCTTGGATGAGAGCGGTCTGGTCCCAAGTGAGAGGCTGCAGGCCGCCCGTGGGAGGAGCAGCAGCAGGCACAGGTGGCAGCGGAGGTTGTTGGATGGCCGCTGGACAAGCCAGAGAGGGCGCGAAGAAGGTCTGCTGAGGCCGAGGTCCGAGGATCCCGGGAGCAGCGGCGGGGAGATGGCCACATCTGGAAGGTGCCGGTCCACAGTTAAATCCCATGCGGCACCAACAAGCGGAGGGAGAGCGCCAGCGCCAGACGGCAAGGCAGAGAAGTGGCCGCCGGAGTTGAAATAGGGACGCCCCTTGTGCTTCCCCTTGGGTTTACCTGTGCCGCCTTGGTTGGAGGAGGAACGACTGTTGGTGCTGCTGGTCGAGGAAGCGTGCCCAGTGGTGCCGGAGAAGAGAACAGGGGCGCCAGAGGTCTTGGTGGTTTTGGTCTCTGCTTCTTCAAGGAGAAGCATGGACCGAACCTCCAGGAAGGAAGGAAGAGGTTCCCTGGTTTTGACAATGGCGGCGATGTGGCGGTAGGATTCGCTCAAGCCTCGGAGGAGAGTGAGGACAAGAGTATCATCCCGGACTGGGTGGCCGACATCAGCAAGGGAGTCGGCGTAGGTCTTGAGGCGTTGAGAATAAGCCAAGATGGAGAGATTGCCTTGCACCAAATTACGAAACTCGGCCTCCAAGGCCAGAGCGCGAGAAGTGCGGTTGTTGCGGAAGAGCACTTCCACACTTTCCCAAATGTTGCAGGCTGAAGCGCCGGGCTGAAGAACAATGCCAAGGATCTCCTCGGACACGGAAGCATAAAGGAGGGACTTGACGGCAAAATCCGTCGTCGTCCATGTCCCATCGGGGGCTGCCGGGGCTGGGGAGAAAAGGTGGTGGCTGGCGCCAAACTTGCCGACAAGGATCTCGAAAAGTTCGCGCCATCGGGAATAGTTAGGAGGGTCTAGCTGGAGGGAGAAAGGGATGTGAGTTTTCACATTGATCGTGGAGAGCATGGAGGTGGGGTTGAAGGCAGTATTGGGGTTGGGGACAATGGCGCCTGCAGCAGGGACGCCATTACCAGCAAGAGCGCCGGTTGCAGGAGGAAGAAGAGGAGCGTCGCCCATGGAAGGCTTGCTCTGATACCATGTAAGAGTGAGGGAATTCAGATGCATTCCATTGATACAGAAGGTCATACATATAGACAGGAATATGTACCATACATGGTAAGCTATCTCTAGGTATGGAAAACTATCACCTAATTTGGTACAATCATAAGGCAGTGCATGCGCCAGCCAGGTATGGCAAGAGGGGATATGGCGCAGCCCTGATTAGGCGCCTGTCCATACATGGACATGCTATAGATGGTAGTCTAACAGTCCTGGTGAGAACTTGTTTGGACCACCTCCTAGCTATGACCATCTTCGTGTCTTTGGATGTACCTATTATGTTCTTATAGCTCAGTCAGCTAAGTGTGCCTTTCTAGGTTATAGTCCTCAGCATAAGGGCTATCGTTGATATGATACTTCAGCACATCATTTGTATTTCTCGTGATGTGACTTTTGATGAGGGTCGGCCCTTTTATCATTCTTCCACACATCCTACTACTTCCATAGAGTCCAAGTCTTTTGTGTTTACCTCCTATTCCACATTAGTCTTGCCATTTTCAGTTCAACCTCCAGCTCCACCTTCTCCCTCCCCAGCTCTTTTTTCGGTTTAGTCTCCAGTATCATCGTCATCACTAGTTCCTCCTAGTGTATCTTTTTCTGCCAACTTTGCAACCATTGATATTTCTCCTTTGCCCTTCCACTATGTCCGTCTGAGGGTTCCTTTTGATCCTCAGTCTTCCTCTCCTTCACATGACCCTTCGATCAGTTCCATTGACTCTAACGATCCTCCTATAGTACCAAGTATTCTCTCCGTGATCGTTCCTTTATTCTGGCCCTAGAGAGATGGGGTTTCCCTTGCGTTGGTGTTGTAACTGAGCCGGATACTTATCAGGAGACAGCCAATATACCTGAGTGGCAGTTGGCTATGTATGAGGAGCTTGCAGCACTTGAGCGTATAGGCACTTGGGATCTTGTTCCTTTACCATCTCAGGCAGTTCCTATAACATGCAAGTGTATAATGTGAAGACAAGATCAGATAGTTTAGTTTGAGTGATACAAGGCTCATCTTGTCGCTGAGGTTTTCGGCAGTCTTACAGGCAAGACTACGATGAGACTTTTGCTCTTGTTGCTTACATGACTACAGTGCGTACTCTCATTGCTGTTGCGGCTATTCGCTCATAGACTATATCTCAAATGGATGTCAAAAATGCCTTTCTTCAAGGTGATATACACGAGGTCTATATGCAGCCACCCCCAGGTGTTGAGACTCCTACAAGTTATGTTTGTTGCCTTCGGTGTGTTCTGTATGGTCTCAAGCAGGCTCCCTATACTTGTCTTAAGCGTTTCGGTTGTGGTTTGAGCCGCTAGTTTCTTTTCGAGTGAGCATGATCCTTTCTTGTCATTCACACTTCTCAGCATGGCTGTATTATGCTTCTACTGTATATAGATATGTTGATCATAAGAGATGACATTAACTATGTGCCATTTGTCAAGAAGAAATTGAGCGAGCAGTTTTTGATATCAGATCTGGGACTACTAAGCTATTTTCTTGGGATTGAGCTTCATTTTGATGGCTACTATCTCTCTTATCATTGGTAAGATTAGGATTTGCTTGCTCATTCTGGCCTAACTAATGCTCGCAACTTTGTCCTACAGTCAATATAGCTTTGATACCACCTTTGTCGAGACCTGAATATGTAAATCTAGACCTACTGTATATATTGTACTAGTTCAAGATCATGCCAGTGCACACAGTGTAACATAGATGAAATATCGCAATCATATAGAGTGGAAACATAATAAAAGACTATTCATTGAATAAAAGACGGTTGGTCTTATGGTCGATTTTACATTATTATGCAAGACAGGGCTTAAACTCTATTAAATAAAATAGCAACAGAATGAAAATTTTGTAGATAATCTATCAATATGCTATAGGCAACTGACAAGGTTCACCCCCTAGAAACTCGCCGCCTCCTAGTACTCCTACTTCAGAGCAGGTGTAGACTACTATTCAACTGATGATTTTGTTGTGGCAAAAGTGACTATATAAAGCACTTAACAAGTTGTGCACAAAATGCAAGTCTATTATAAATACATGCAAGGCTTATTCCAAATGAATGGCTATTATGGTTATTTTGCGGTAAAGCAGCATTTATAATTGAATACAACAAATAGATTGAAATGACAGTGAAACAAATAACAATAATAAATAACTTTCAAGTATTTCTCAAAGTAAACTGGTACATAGCCCTAATCAAATTTCATGACTTCCATTGGCACACAGCAAACTTTCCCAAGTTTATTTTATAAAACCTAACTCTTAACTGAAATTCCCGAGCATTGTCCATAATTGGGGACATGGCTATCTAAATAGGTTTACACTCTGTAAAAGTTATACATTTTACCCACAAGATATATTAATCTTATAATGTTGGCCATTTCACGTACCTATCGACATGCGTTTAAGAAGATCATAACAAAATCTTTTAGAAACTCTATTCGAACATAGATTCTTCCGACATACCTGGTCTTAGTATTCATCCCTCACACAAAGCGGAAGAACAAGAGAGACTTATCATTGGACTAGGAACAACCATTGTTCAAGATATGAGGCCGTTGCACACATACCCTCCTCAACTGCACACATAGTTATTCTCCTGAGAAATCATATGTTAAGACTTGGTAACTTATTGAGTTAGGTCTGGCCCATAATAGACATATGGTTGTATAATTAGCCCAGTTTAATGGCTTACAAGATTAAGTCCTTAATTGATCAAGACAAGACTTCTATCAACATCAACCCAAATGTCTCATAGACCCTACCCTGGCACGTAGCCTCTTGACATTTGCTCCAATCTAAATCTTTTATCACCCTAGTTGTTTATTGTGTAACACATGCCATCAACAACTTAACATCATTATGTGACAACACATAACACACCCATTCATAAACATGTTTTATATTTCATTAGTCAAATTGAATTTGCATTTCCAAAAGATATTAGTTATAAGTGATATGGCTAAGCAGACTACACATGATCTAACGAACCTACGTTGGTATCTATTAGCAACCAACTTATAATTATCCATCCTAGGGTGACAAATAATCATGATATACAAATGACAATGTAAGTATTCCTTCACGAAATCTGGCGGCTCCTTAGCTTCTCGGGTCGATTGATCTAGGGTTTGGAGTTCACGGTGTTTAGGCGGCCAAACACTCTAGGGTTTGGAGTTCACGGTGTTTAGGCGAAGCCGACACTCGCCTTAAATTGGCCGAGGAGTTCCCATAGCACCTGGGATGGAGATGACTCCATGGCAGACACGGCGACGACGCGTGGTCTCCTGCTCAGAGATGACATAGACGACCTGACGGCGGGCCCTGCCTGTCAACCTCTGAGCGAAGACAGGCCGAGCAGGCCGACACGGCCTTGCGGTGCACCGTGCCAAGTGCGGCAGATTGGGCCGAGTGGTGTGGAAAATGGGCTGGACCGGAAAGCTTTTGGCCCAAACTGAAATCCATGTTTTTGAATCATTTTTCAATTAAAATAATTACAAAAATTCAAATAGCTTCAAATAATTAGCAAAAATACTGGGAAAAATTCAGAAAATCATGTAAAATACTTTGAGACATGTAGAACTCAAATAAAATATTTTTAACAAAAGTTTATATAAATTTTGTCTAAATTTAAATGTTCTTTGCAACCAGGTTAAATCAAATTATTATGTTAAAATCCAAATAAAATCCAGAAAATTCACAAAAATTATAAATGGAACTAAGAATAATTTGAAGCGAAGAATTGGGATGTTACAATGTGTGTATTCTCAATAATCGATAAGATGCACAGTTGTGAATAGCAAAATATCTCTTCTTCTCTCACTTTGAACAGAGGGAACATTTCGTAAAAAGGAAAGTAGGTTTTTAGCTTTCAATTAATCTAATGAGTACCTCCTTTTACTTTCAGTTCATCTAAATAAACCACTTGATGTCATTATTGCTATTTCTCAACAATACCATGCTTGTAATTTTTTTGTTAATCTAGGAGGTCATCACAGGTGCAGGACATACGAGTGCCATTGATTGGTGGGCTCTTGGTAAGTACTAACAACCTAATGCATATATTTTATTTTGTTATGAACTAGCTGATATACCAGTGTAGCTACACATGGGTTAAAAGTGGTTTTGTTTCTTCCCTCTTCTTAGTTGGAGTTATAGCAAATTAGCAATCACCTGAAAGGTGTAGTAGCTAAAATGTTTGAAGTTCAACTAAATTTCTGATGGTCATAATAATGCATACACCATTCAAAGGAGACTTGAACCATCTATAATTCTATATTTACCATTTTGACTATAAACCAATTAGTGGTTATGTTGATTGTTCAGTATGACACTGCTGTGTATATCTAAACAAGACCCTCATGTTACAAGGGAACATTTCAACAAACTTGGCCTGCAATAACTGATCCATCATACATAGCTTTTTTGTTAGTTACCAATACAGAGCACCCTCCAAGGTGGTCATCGTCGTCCCATCCAATATCTTAGTTTAATTGGATGACAGTGATCAAAACTAACATAAAATTGAATGGTTTAGGAAGCATGGGGACATGGTAAAACCTGGGGCCACATGGATTCCATCAGAAATACAGTGTAGATTATATGTATATCAATCTGTTTAGTTCCTAAGATGTAGCCTGGTGCATATGACCCTACATCTACAACATATTTTGATATATAGATATATCTACTGCACTACATCATTAATCTATAGATAATTATAAAATGTGTTGTAAATAGATGTGTTCTTAAGTATCTCCATCCATAAGAGCTTGTTCCATATGCATTATTCTACTGGTAAGCTGATGTTAATACTGTGAGCTCAGCTAACATCCTTTCCCATGCTATAGGAATTCTATTGTATGAGATGTTGTATGGGCGTACACCTTTTCGAGGAAAGAACAGGAAAAAGACATTTTATAACGTCTTGCACAAAGATCTTACATTTCTGAGTGGCATTCCGTAAGAATCCCCCCCCCCCCCCCTCTTAAAAACTAGCAAGTAAGTTTTTAGTCACACAGGCCTATTTATTTTTGGACACTACATTCAATTTACAACCATAAGGGTTGAAAATTTTATTAAAAATCTATTGAACAAGATTTTGTGTCAAATGGATGTATTTATATAATGGAATGAGTAGCAATATATCATTTTTTATTATATCGTACAATTTTTTTTTTACTTATGTCCATTTATTAATAGTGGTATGTTCTCCAGGTTAGTCTTGCGGCGAAGCAATTAATCCATGGACTACTTCAGAGAGATCCTTCTTCTCGTATAGGCTCAAATGCTGGTGCAAATGATATCAAGCAACATCCCTTTTTTCAAGACATCAATTGGCCACTGATACGTTGCATGGTGATCTGAAAGTTTTGAGCCTCAGAAGATATTTTTAGAGAATGATAGTTTATTGCATCACTAATGATCTAAATAACTTCGAATGTGCAGAGCCCCCCGGAGCTTGATGTTCCGTTGAAACTAATTGGCAAGGAATCTCAACCAAAAGTGAAGCCTGGGGAAGATGCTCTTGCTCAAGGTCTTGACACATTTTAAGGTGAGGTTGGTTTTGAAGTGTTCCAGGCCAAATAAGAGGAGTAACATGTAGGCTCTGCCTAGTGCTGTGTGATGCGTTGTGCCTGGTGCAAGATGATTATACAACATATTTACTGTCTAATACTCCCTCCGTTCTCACATGGATGTCATTTTAAAATGTGTATAGTCAATATTTTAAAACTTTAGCCATTCATACATAGAAAAGTATTTAGATTTGTCACATGAAAAGGATATTCCTAGATTTGTCATCGTAAGTACTCCCACATTATCTTTTTGACATTTTTGTAACATATAAATAGAAAAATTAATGGTCAAAGGAGTGTGTTGGAGACTGTGTTGATATCCAAAACAACTAGTAAAATGGACAGATGAGTAATCTTTTTGTTACAAACTTACTAAGTAGCTAACATATCCACAAAGTTTGTTGAAAGTATGTACTTACATATAAGAAGATGAATAATTGACATTTGTATTGATCAAATGGTAGTCAAAGTCAAACACCAATTATGTATACACAATAATACCCCATGTGAACAGAACAGCATGAACAAGTACATGAGTATGAAAATATCGTGCACAAAAGCTTGAACAGGTGCCTAGCAAAAGTGTGTTATTCTATAATTCAAGGTCGTCATACTGAAAAATATTGCTTTCAGTTTATTTGCCAGTTTTCATAAGTTTTGTTTTCTTTCTTGATTTTAATTACATTAGTCGTGTTTGACATCAATTTGATTTAGCCTTTTGTTGCCTGATCATATTGATTTTTGCAGGATAGATTGTAAAGCACATCAACGTGGCAGGAACGGTTGTTCTTAACCATGTATAGTAATAAGAGGCTTCCTGTCCTGTTTGTATCGTCTTCAGTGTCATTTTCACTTTGAGATGCGTCGAAATGGTGGACATGAGTGATTCTTTTCGTTAGGTTACGATCTTAATGTATCACATAAATAGGATTAAATTCTTGTAAAGTATCCTCCTCCTGCAGGTGATTCAATAAAAAGTAGTACGCAGTGTTGATGATATCCTTTAAAAAGTTTTGTAGGACTCCTCTTCATTGAAATAAAGCTAATACGCAGAATTATAAGGTAAGCTGATGCTTGGTTGCTGTCCATCGATCTTCTTACTATACTCTTCTTTAATTAGCCTGTTTCGAAATTTCTTGTTAAGCCTTTTTCTTTGGTCGCACCATCAATTTCAAACTAAGTTCAAGAGTTAGCGTATGACGTGTTATACTTTTAATTGTATTTTAAGAACATTGAGGTGCATGTTAGAATGGTGATTGAACCTACGGATTTTTTATTTGTTAAGTCGTATGATCTTTTTTTCGAAAGTAAAAAAAGACAGATTTTCTAATATTGGAATGAACACCATGATTAGTAGCATCATAGGGTCCGTGGAGGACCGGGGTGTTATGGCTGTAGCAGCCTAGGGTCCGTGGTGTGGGCTGGGGTGTAATAAGCTGCAGCAGTCGATCTCGCTGGATCAATAATGGAGCTTCAGCTGCTGGCTACATGCGCTTCACTCTTTTCAGGACTATGATGGCTGCGTGCGACGTGTCGCCGGGAGCTCGGAGCGTGTCGCTGCCGTCGTCCACGACAGGCGCCGGTGCTGCTGCTAGCTGCAGCGTGTTTACTGTTAAGGTTTGTTTAGGTTTGAGTTTGAGTTTATTTGGCTTCTAGATCTCTATAAATTATAAGCCAAAATAAACAGTATTTTTTCAGTTAGACGGAGAGAAGAAGCTCTGAAAATCCTCAGTATTTTTCCAAACAAACAGTATTTAGGCTTGAATTTGAGCTTATTTGCCTTCTGAAAATCCCACTTCCCTGGTACCCTTACAACTTAACTATTATTTACGAAAAATTGTCATCCTTATCCAGCTCTAGTAGGTCAAATAGCTTCTTTCAGCTCCAGCAGTTTCTCCTTCAGCTTCAGCCTAAATAAACTCAGCCTAAGAGTTCATGCAAAGTCCACTGCATGAAGAGGCTTGGGTCGCCCAAGTCGTTCGTGGGCAAACTAGATTCCACTGACCTCTTCCAACAACATCGGAGAGAGAGAGAGAGCAAAAGCAAATTAATGTAGTGATACAATAAAAGAATCAAGAACGACACATACATGGAAGGAGGAGCTCTCCATAATACTAGTACATATTCACCTCGAGCAAATCCTTGCAGATGATATGGACAAACAAAACGTTTGCTACTACGGCTCTATTTGGTAGAGTTTTAGATAGTTCCATTTTAGATCTAGAGTTTGTAGGTTAAAATAAAGTAAATTAAGTTTATATTTTTAGTCTAAAATGTAAACAAGATGATCAACCTAAGCACTCTTAATGTATCCACAGCTACAACTTCATAAATTTCTAAAGTTAGAAATACCCTACTCCACCAACTTTAAGGATTTTAGTGGAGTTGGACCTATGTCACACACTCCCCTATACATCTCGCGGGCTTGGACTCGCTAATAACCCCACTAATCGCTACAAATGGGCGCTGTGGGTGACGAGGATGGCATTGTTGGAAATGTGCACAATATTTTTATTCTAGATTTTATTTTTAGGTAAATGTAATAAAAGATTAGAGATGTACAAATCAACAGGCAACATATTGTACTTCTAAACATGCTCAAGAATTGAAAAGTAACATAGTCGATCGGTCACACGAACGACTTACAATTGGGATTTGATGAAGTAGAGAAGCAGCGCACACGTGGTTGTGGAAGTAGGTGACGTCATGGAAGAAGTAGAGCGATCGAGCTGATGCGTTACCCAAAAACCTTATTGTCGCCCCATGCAGGGGATCTTTGTGGCAACGGCTCGAAGATGCTATTCACCCTCCTCACGATGCATGCTAAGAAGGAATTCCGATGAGATTTAGCTGCTCAACAGCACAATACAACAATCTAAAGAGGAGGAAGAATAGAGCAGGAATTCGGTGGTCTCAAGCCTACATGTCTTTAGGTCTTTATATAGATGTGCATCAGTTACTGGTAATTGATGACATTATATCTATTTATTCAATAGTAATAAACAGTATTATGTCAATTAAACCGCATTCAAATGGACGTTTAAATCACATTTAAACAGAATGAATAGAGTTATAACTATATGATTTAACAAAAAAAAGGTGGAATAATGTGCTAGCAGACACTCTACGATGCAGTGCGGTCACTTGTCGTAAGTTACAAGTTACACAATTTTTCAAGCAAAAATACGCATGTGTGTGTTTAGCTAAAGTCCATCTATGCCATCCTTATGACATGTGTTACATTATTCAAGGAGTGCCAAGGACTCCATCTTATAAATTATCTTCTCTCTACTTGGTTAGGCCATATGATACTAAACCATATATGCTTTGTAATTAAAGAGACGGACCTCTCATGAGCCAATTTCTAACAATCCCCCACTAATTCCAAAGTAAATAGCAGAAAAGATATTAAAGCCCAACATTCCTCAACCTAGAACAACCCAAGGCAACAAATGTACACAAGGCAATTCTTTAGTAGGATGTGCTTCCCGATAAAATTATTCACGTAGACGGGGTAATTCTCTAGCAGGGCCAAACGACTAATGAAACATCAAAATGCAGGGTCAGACATCAGGTGCACGGAGGCAGCGTCGTGGCCGAGGTCCTAGCAAGATGCGGACAGGTGAACGAAAGGTGGTCATGGAGCTTAATATAGTCGGGGAACCAGCTATATCCGCATCATTGGTTGGACCATATCGGACAGCAAGTGGGGACTTGGCTAGAGATAATGTGCCCATCATCTACAAATCATGGACATGCCATAGCGATTGCCCGTTGTATGTTCTCGATGATATCAAGGAAACATTGTGGACAGAGTTGACAACCAAGTTCCAGTTTCCCAAAGATCAGTTGAAGCTTGCCAAGAAACGTGCACTAACCGACATGGAATCTGCATGGAAGAATTGGAAGACAAAACTGAATAAGGAGTATGTCAAGAAGGATCAAACACCAGATTTTAATAGATACCCGAGATTAGAGCAATTTTGGGATGAATTCGTGCAGTATAAGAATTCTGATAAAGCCCAGGCTATCAGCCAACAGAACAAGATAAATTCAGACAAGAAAATTTACCCTCATGTGCTAGGCACCGGTGGCTATGTGAGGAAAGTACCCAAGTGGAATGCACGGGAAGAAGAGCTAACTCGTAGTGGAGTTATTACTGCGACGTCCAAATGGCCCCAAGATCAAAGTACTGGCTGCTTGCGAGGGAAGCTACTTTGTCGGATGATGGTAGCTAAAACTTCATAAGCGAGAAAGATGAGAAAATCTCGAAGAAGATCGCAAATACCCACTCCTAAACTACTCAGGGCTCCTTCCAGTCAAGAAGGGAGAACGACGAGCTAACACGCATCTTGGGTAATAAAGAGCACCCTGGTCGCACCAGAGGGCTCAGCTTGGTACCTTGGAAAGCAGCGTTTCCAGAGGATGCCAAAATTTATAAGCGACCAAAGAAATTCAGATAAGAACAGTTGGATGCACGTGTACGAGAAATAGAAGACCGGATGCACAGAAGGGAAATCAAATTTGAAGAAAAGATGCAAAGGATGCAAGAAATGCTAGCAAATGTCCTTAGCGAACGTCAGTCACATGACGTCGGCCACCAGCTCTAGAGTCCCGCCAGTGCTCGTAAAAGCAGTCAAGCGTCTGTGGACTCTCCTGAAGAGGACTTAGTATGTAGTTTTCCTGTGGACAAAATCGTAGAGCCGACACGTTGCAGTCTGCACCTGCCCGTAGCGAACATTACCATCAAGGTGGCTGAAGGGGTGGCTTGGCCTTGCATCGAGGGGCAGATGTTGTATAACCGCCCAATTCCTCAGGGATACACTAGAGCATCAGTGGACAGCGTGGTTGACAGATACCGCAAAGTTGAGATTGAGATCCTGGGCAAGGAGAGGGAAAATAATCTCAGACAAAGCCTGAGCACATTCATCACGTGGCGCAAGCGCTACATAAAGTTTGTCTCAGATGACGACGACGACGGTGATCATAATAATGATGACGAGGCAGACTCTCCACCCAGGAAAAGTCCTCCTCCGACGTCACCCAAGAAAGGTCCTTCTCATGCTCTAGCGCTACAAAACAGTAATCAAAGAGCACCACGATCTCAACATTCTACATAGTCAGGGGGGAAAGTTCCTTATCTGTGAAGTCAGCACAAACTCTTAGCAAGAAACGAGCATATGACCTGACCAAAGAAGAAACTAGAAGGGAAGTAGACGCTAGCGTAGCAGCTCACTTCAAAAAGACACCACCACCTAATAAGGTTGTAATCAAAGCTGACAAAGGGGATTTCTTTGTGAACTTAGTGACTGTTAAACAGACAGGACGGGCAACTGAATCTCCTTAATTTAGTCAACGATCAGACTACGAGCGCATCTCTAGGAAGAAATCTAAAATAGATGGTGGTAAAGGAGTTGTTGCTAGAGACCAAGGAGGTGCTAAAGGGCAGGAACGCCCTCTAAGGTGGCCATTCGTTAACAGGGAAGGTTTGATGGATCCAAATGAGGAGCCCAGACTGACAACATAGTTACGGCGTCTACATCAATGGTATCGGCAATATGTCCAAGAGACAAAGAACATTGTGTTCCCCGTTAGATACAAAGATGTGGATTTTCACCGCACAGACGACATTTTCTGGGTAGAACACAACGAAATATACCAGTTGTACCAATGAGACGCCCTGGACGTGTCCATATTAAGAATGTGGACTCTGTAAGTCTCTTGTATAGTTCATGTTGTACATTCATGTACCCTTAAACTGAGAGTCTGACTTCTTTTTTATGTAGAATGGAGGCAATGACACTTAGAGCGGACTTAAATGAAAGGGTAGGATTTCTCGACCCAGACTTTGTCAACTGTAAACTTATTCTAGATCCAAGAACGATAAAAGAGGTTGAGGAGTACGTACTCAATGCGCTGCTAAAGTTATAAGACAAGACCTACGTACTTTTACCCTACAAATTTCAATACGTATTTTCCTGCCTACTAGTCTTGCATATTTGATGCGCAACACTATGTGACAACTAATTGGCTTCTGCATCTTTCACTGGATTCTACTCATCATCATGTTAGACAAAAGCAACATCACTATCTTGAACTCAATGAGGAAACCGACAGACGATTACAAAGAATTAATAGAGTTGTTAGACAAGTAAACTCGGTCGTTGCATTATTGCTTCAGTAATCTTTCATTCCATTACACCTAATTAATTTTAATGACTACTCGAAACCATGCACAGGGTGTATGCAAAATACCGCAAGAAGAGCCAGCGGTGTCGTCCATTGATGAAGAAATTCAGAGTAAAAACCGATTTTCCGTACCGGAGACAAGCCCAAGGGAACAATTTATGTGGATACTACCAAGGTTCAAATTTTCGTTTGCATGAGAAAAACCGGACCAAGCCAAAATCCAAAATTTCAGCCAAAATTCAGAAATTTCGGCCGGAGGAGATTCAAAATTCAAATCCGGTTTGATTTCCACTGAAATTTCGCCGAAAATACCCGAAATTTCGCCGAAATTAAATGAACTGACTGAAAATTGGTCCAAAAGATGTCAAACAATTTTGAAAATTGTTTTGTAGGTTCCTGACACATTAGAGATGTTCTCATAAAAATTTCACGTGATTATCAGATCTGTGGAATTTTTAAAAATTCAAACATTGATACTATATAGATGAAACGTTGATCGGCAAGTTTGAACAGGATGAAAAATAGTACAAACGATGTTAGAAAATTTTGAAAATGTTTTTGGAGATTCCTGACATATTTATAATATTTCTGTAAAAATTTCAGATGATGATCAAATGTGAGGAATATTTAAAAATTCAAATATTGGTACTGTCTTGGTAAAGTGCTGAGCGGCAAGTTTCATCCGAATGAAAATTAGAACAAACAAGCTTGTAAAATTTTGAAAATTTTTCTGTATGGTCCTGACACATCCAAAATATTCTCATAAAATTTTCATATGATGATCAAGTGTCATGAATTTTAAAAATACGAACAGTGCTACTATCACATTATGAGCCGATGATCAATACATAGATTTAATTTAACAATAAAAAAGGTTTAAATTTTTTAAAAATTTTACATAAGGGTGGCAAGGAAATGGTTAATATCTCATAAACATTTGGAATCATGATCACGCTCCAGTGAATTTATAAAATTCGTAGAAGGCACAGTGCCATTTATGTTCTTTCTCTGTTTGATTTTTGAAATATAATACAACAAATTAAGTTCAGTGCATACTGCATTGATAGATTTTATTGAGTAAACTAAGAAAGTTTAAATGTTTTGAAAATTTTATATTATCTTCCCCAGCAATAAATTCATCAACAGTAAAAATATTAGAAATTAATAAATTAATTTAAGATATTTAAAAATTCAAAAACAGAGAGAGTTGAAAACTAGTACTTTGAATGTCAGAATTTTTATAAATTCCTAGAGAAATATTTTGGGCTGAAATTTTATATAAGAATCCTTAGCTCAAATGAATTTGAAAAACAAAATTTCAAAAAGTTATAAAAATATTTGAATTGCCTGATAAATCCAAAACAGAAATACGTACACAGTAGCATTGTTAGAATTAAATGAAAATAATGATGACTTATCTCCAGCTAAAAATTTTATATTATCTTCTGAAGACATTAATGCACCTACAGTAAAACTTTCAGAAATTAATAAATTATTTTAGAATATTTAAAATTAGAAAACAGATAGAATTGAAAATTAGTACTCTGAATGTCAGAATTTTTATAAATTCCTGGAACAATATTTGGAGCTGAAAATTTTAAATAATGATACTTAGCTGAAATAAACTTGAAAAACAAATTTTTAAAAAGTTTACAAAATATTTGAATTGTCTGATAAATCAAAATCCGAAATCTGAAAACTGTGCAGAGCAGATTGGCACATAAGTTCAGTGCTTACTGCATTTATAGATTTTATTGAGCAAACAAATAAGGTTGAAATGTTTTGAAAATTTTATAAAATGGTACTGAGGAAATTATTAATCTGTCATAAAATTTTTAGATGATGATCACACTCGAGAAAATTTACAAAAATCTAACAAGTTTACTGTCCCAATTATGTCCATTCTGTTTTTGATTTTTTAAAGATAACAAATGATGTTGAATTATTTTCAAACTTTTTGTCTATGATCCGAAACAACAAGGAATGGTACCATAATTTTTTCAGATGATTATTAGGCTTGTAAATTTTTTTAAAAAATCTGACAG
This sequence comes from Guadua angustifolia, assembly GCA_036346375.1. Lineage (NCBI taxonomy): Eukaryota > Viridiplantae > Streptophyta > Magnoliopsida > Poales > Poaceae > Guadua > Guadua angustifolia. The sequence continues at coordinate 39,166,981 of CM070507.1, forward strand.
TGTTTCTGCTCAAATTTTTAAAAATATCAAAAAATTAGTTTTTCATCAAATTTTCATGTAACAAGACTTTGTTAAGGGTTATTGGACCCATTCCGTTCAAATCCCGCCAAAATATTTGAAAATCCGGATTAAAAACCCGAACTGTAGAGTTACTGTAGCAAAAATCAAATTTTTTTTAAAATTTCAAATTCGGCCGGTAGATATAAATTCGGGGGTCCAAACGAAATTTCGCCAAAATTCGGCGGTTTTTTGATCCCTGGATACTACACAATGACACATATGCACGCGTTCGTCACTGACAGTACGGACTACAATGGCGAAATGGTATATCATTACATGTTGACGCATACTTTTCTTTATAAAGACGATGACACTAATTAATGCTTCAATTTCTCCCATGACAGCACGTGAAGCTATGCACCAGTAGCCTGCTTGACAACGAAATTGAAGCCCTTCGAGAGCAGATGGTTGGGTTCATCGTTCGAGAAGTTATCAACCCGAAGGGTGAGTTGTACGAGCATTTGTAGCTTAACTGAGATGTCAACGATTGTGAATGAACAATGTAATAATTAAATATTATGATGCTTCAATGTATTTGAATTACGCTTTAGCGATGTTTCGTTAATATTGTGCATAACATATACCGTACAGAATACATCTACTGTACAATATATATATGCTACAACATTACATAATACATATATTGCAAAAAATATATATATAAAGGTTTAAAAACCCATCACTACCAGTTTTGGAGGAAAATAGGGCAGAGAGTTATCATTGCCGGTTGCCGAGAGAAATGTGGCAATGATACTACTTATCACTGCTGGTTACTGACGAAAATGTGGCGTGATAATTACTTATCACTGAAAGATAACCGACAGTGATAATTATTATCCTTCTTAGAACATTGTACAATATAATGGCGGTGATAGTGATTATCATTTGCGGTTTACATCCGACGACGATAGTCCTCAACTATCACTTGCCACTTAGGTAGTCTTGGTCCACATCGCGATGTGATATCGATGTGGACCCGACAGTAAAAACGTATTCTTTAGCGGTGAGATGCTCTCTCACATTCCATCTCATATGTTATGGAACACAATAATAAATCCATTTGCAATTTGTTTAAGAAAAAAAAACAGCTAGGTAAACACCCAAGTATCAAAAACAACTTAACCAAATGAGATTATAAATAATCAAGTGCAATGGCAGACGAAGCCTAATACCCATCTGTTCGTCCAAAATGATTGATAACCAGAAGCTCCTTCATTTAGACTATCATCTAAGTGCATATATAATAAGATCACCTCAGTTTATTTTTAGCATATACACATCAGTTTTGTGGAATAGTGAGAAAAAGAGGAGAGTGAAAAAAGTCGGCTTTTATTCCAGAGACCCAGAGCTAGTATGGCACGGGAAACTATGTCCAAAAAAAGAGATAGTTATTGCACAACATCTAGAGACAACCTTTAGATCGATATAGTTATTATACAAACTAGTTCTATTACTTACTCTAGATGATATGGATGAGAGATAAAGTAACACGGACGAGTGCGTAGCTCGTTTGGTTGGCGTGCTCATTGGCGCCCTAGCCGCCGAGCGTTCGGCGTCGCTCGGCAGCGATAGAGGCGATAAAGCGAGTGCATGCGCATGAGTACGTGTTACGTGTATGGGTGCATGTGTGTGTGGAGTGCATGCGTACATGTTCATCTGGTGCTTCTTCTTCTATACTGAATGCCAGAGCTCCCGGTCAAATTTAAAAAAAGAGAAGTTATAGAGTAACGTCCATGCATAAATAAACATGCATAAATAAACATGAGAATAATATTATCTCCAAAAGAAAATTTGCATTTATTAACTCTGCAACTCAAGCAGTCCCATAGTTCCGGACCGCTCGATCGAGGTGACGGACTGTCCGAATCGATCAAAAATATGATGAATAGGGTTTTACTATAGTACCATAAACAACGTTTCGTGCAATAAAAAAGCTATACAATATTTTTGACCATCCGAACCGTTCACTTTCGATTGAACGATCCTTCAGGGATCGCTTAAGTTACGGTCCAAAAGGCTGGCAACGTATCCTGTGCACACAAATATTTGGTGAAAACCTGGTGCACATCAACTAAGAAAAGTTTCAAAAAATTCTGAAAAAAATCATGGATGTACATATCAGCTTACCCCATCTACATATAAAATTTCATGATCAAATTCGTCCTGTGCTAAGAGTAATAAAAAAGACAAACTTGATCATGAACAGGAATAGTTCTGTTTATGATCAAGTTTGTTTTTTTGTAACTTCTAGTATAGGATGAATTTGATCAAATATTTCATATATTTGATATATCTATTGCAAAAAAGCTACACCTAATTCTTATCCACTCAGATGATATCATATTCCATCCCTTATGAGAGGAAGATTTTGGGAGCAGCCGGCCATCCCACGTGTCAAGCCTCGCCAATTCGCGAAAAAGCCCCTCCGTTCCTTCGAATTGCGGATAGGTCCTTCCAGGTTACAAATAGATCCTTCGCGATTTTTTGTGAGACAAAGATATTTTTTTTCTTCGCATTTGGGTCCCTGGCGCGGTATTTTACAGAAAAACCTCCCGTTAGTTTCAAATCGCGAACAAGTCATTTTCTAATTTTTCAGGATAGCGAACAGGTCCAAAAAATTAACAAACAAGTCCCTGATTCTTACGTTCAGGTCCTTTCTCCGTTTTTCCCGGAAAAAATGCTTTCGCCACCAAAAAAACCCGAAAAAAATGTTTTTGCCACCCAAAAAACCCGGAAAAAATGTTTTCGTCGCCGAAAAAACACAGATTCGTCGAAAGTTTATAGCAACTTATGTATTTGCCAACGAGTCATAACCGCGGGTTTTTTTAAAAAAATAGATTCGTCCGAAGATTTATAGCGACCCGGTTTATAGCAACTTATGTATTCGGCACCGGAGAAATGACCGTTTTCCCGAAAAAATGTTTTCGGCACCAGAGAAATGTGTGCAGCACCAGAGAAATGACCGTTTTTCTCGGAAAAAATGTTTTCGGCACTAGAGAAATGTGTGCAGCTCTATCTCTAGACTTTTTCCTTAGCTCGATTTCCCATCTCAATCGCTGATATTTTTTTAAACATGTATTATTACTCGCGTAGAGTGTTAGGCTCAACAAAAAAAACTTGTCGTCTCTGATAATTTTTCGGCCTTTTTCCTCTAGACTGTTTTTAACCGGTGGGTAGTTTTGCGAAGATAAAAAATACATCCGTCTAGGTCCTTTCTCCATTTTTCCTGGAAAAAATGTTTTGGGCACCAGAGAAATGTCCGTTTTTCCCGGAAAAAATGTTTTCGGCACCAGGAAAATGTGTGCAGCTCTATCTCTAGACTTTTTCCTTAACTCGATTTCCCATCTCGATCACTGATATTTTTTTAAACATGTATTATTACTCGTGTAGAGTGTTAGGCTCGACAAAAGAAGCTTGTCGTCTCGATAATTTTTCGCCTTTTTCCTCTAGACTATTTTTAACTTTGTGGGTGGTTTTGCGAAGATAAAAAATACATCCAGTCCTTCGATCGGTGGTTTTGCAAAAGGGCCCTCTGGTTTAGTATATTCGCGTCTTGGTCATTCGCCTTTATTTTTCGTTTCTAAAAAAATCCGTAGTTTTTTATTCGCGGTTGTGTTCTCCGTTTTTCCCGGAAAAAAATTCATCACCAAAGATATGTATACAGCTCTATCTCTAGACTTTTTCCCCGACTCGATTTTCCATCGCGATCTCTGATATTTTTTTTAACATGTATTATTACTCAGTGAACGCGTAGAGTATTAGGCTCGACAAAAGAAGGTTATCATCTCTAATAGTTTTTCGCCCTTTTTCCTCTAGACTATTTTTAACCGGTGGGTGGTTTTGCGAACGTGTATTATTACTCGGTGAACGCGTTGAGTATTAGGCTCGACAAAAGAAGATTGTTATCTCTAATAGTTTTTCGCCCTTTTTCCTCATATTGGTTTTGCGAACATGTATTATTACTTGGTGAACGCGTTGAGTATTAGGCTCGGCAAAAGAAGATTGTCATTTCTAATAGTTTTTCGCCCTTTTTCCTCATATTCGCGTACGGATCGTTCACCTTTATTTTTCCGTTTCCAAAAAAATTCCGTAGTTTTTTTATTCGTGATTGTGTTCTCCATTTTTCCCGGAAAAAAAGTTTTCGTCGCCAGAGATATGTGTGCAGCTCTATCTCTAGACTTTTTCCCCAACTCGATTTTTCATCTCGATCTCTGATGTTTTTTTAGGCATGTATTATTACTCAGTGAACGCGTAGAGTATTAGGCTCGACAAAAGAAGGTTGTCGTCTCTAATAATTTTTCGCCCTTTTCCCTCTAGACTATTTTTCGCCAGGCGGTGGTTTTGCGAACATGTATTATTACTCGGTGAACGCGTAGAGTATTAAGCTCGACAAAAGAAGGTTGTCATCTCTAACCATTTTTCGCCCTTTTTCCTCTAGACTATTTTTGACACTTTTATCTAAAAAAGGCAGAAAAACTGGCAGAAAAACTGGGATTACACAGTTTTCCCCATAAATATCAAGCGGTCAAAATTTTGTGTGGCGCAGCGAACAAATTACATACGCCGCGGCGTAGCGCTAAGTATCCGAACCCCTACCTCTTTTACCTTTGATTCACATACTTGAAACGTATGTAACTCAATTAGATGCATAACTATTATTGTTTGTGGTAGGGTTACTTTGATCTGGATCGGCATGCTCCTCAAATTTCCTTCTAGAATCAATAGTATGCTACTTAGTTCATATCTGTTGATTGTCCTAATTTGTGAACCGAGGCAATTGGGTGCTTGATTATCAGTAGTGGAGCTTTAGTGAGTATGGTGCTGTTATGTTTTATTTGTTACTAATATACTCTATATAATAGAGGCTGGGAATGCCGCTCGATCAGGCACGCCACGTCTTCGGTGCCGTTCGCGCTGCCCGTCCCGTTGCTGCCGACACGGGTCCGTTCCGTCCATTCGCCGTTTCTCGCCCCGCCCCCTCGCTACCATGCCTGGTAGCTGGCCCTGGATTTGGGCCTCCTCGGTTTCATCGTCTCGCTTCGCGTTTCGCTTGGTCCGCCTGCTCCGCCGGTTCTTGCCCTTCGATTCTGCGTCGGTGCGGCCGGCCGCCGCCTTCTTCGGTTCGTGCGTCTTCGGGAGCCCTCCGCCTCGACTGAGGTCGCTTGCTCCCTCCGCCTTTGCGCTTGCTCGCGCCAGTTCCGTTGGCTGTCCGCGATTTCAGCGTTTGTCTTGTCGTTTCGTTTCCTCCGCCAGGTGCGCCGCCTGTTGGCCTCCATTTGCTCGGCGGCTTCTTCGACCCGGCGATCGGCGGCTTCTTCGGCTTCTTCGACCCGGCGATCGGCGGCTTCTTCGGCCCGTCCAGCTGCCGAGGACTGCGTCGGTGCGTAGCGGCAAGAATCCCTGGCCAACGAGCGAAGCCGCGTCTCTGGTTCCGTCCGCGACGCCCGTGCCGTCCTGCGGTGTCATTCCGTTGCCGCCAGCGCTGCGTCCGTTTTGCTCGTGGCGGTTTCCTCACCGTCCGTCGCTGCGATGGCTGGCGGCGGCTCCTGGATTCGCGCCGCCTGCGTTTCGGGAAGTCTCGCCCTGGGCTCATCTCGGTTTGTTCATCGTCTCGCCCTGAGCTCCGCCGATTCTTCATCTCGATCATTCCGCCTCCGCTTCCTCTGGGAGCTCCGCCTGCTACCTGCGTTTGCTCTTCATTTCTCCGTCATAGCTGCGTTTGCAACGTGAGATAAGCCTGTGGTTTATTGTTGGTTTCTTCAGGTACCGTACTACCTTGGGGAAATGACTGAAAAGGATGCGCAGGAGGATCGGATCCCAATTCTTAAGGCATCACAGGATCATTTGAAGGTTAACAGTCTGCCATGTCTTATTTGTTGATTTGTTGTGTATTTTATAGTGCATTTTTAAGGGGGATTTCGGATATGGTACTCCATAATCACAACACCCATTTCTCGTGTAAACCTCATCTGCTTGGTTCTACAGGAGTTCGTTTTTATCTGTGAAGCGTTGGAGCTTATACCGGAGGATGAGCTTGAATTATCTAGACACGGCAAGCCGAAGAGCACAAAAGGTGAGCCTGAATTACCTTTTTCCCCCCAAAGTATTAAGGATCCACTGAACAATTCGCACTCTACGAGAGAAACACGATGATATGGGACATAATTCTCTTGTTGAGCCTGAAAAATGTTGGGCATATAGGCTGCTTAACCTTTTTTAAGTCGGTTAATTTCCTGTAAGTTACTATGTCCTCTTAATTCTTGAGCTTAGGTTGCCCGGTTCAAGCGGCAAAGGGCTGCAGAAATAAAGCTTCAAGAGATCATAGAGAGAAAGGAAAGGCGTGGGCGATCATTGAGAGCACCTGCTTTATCAGCTCCTATTGAAGCTGGGGAGGAAGATGCCTTGGAGGATGATGGAGAGGAAGAAAGAGAGGTTAGCATCACACATCTGGAAGCCATCTAGCATTGTGTGTGACTTGTTCTAAACGTTCGAATCTGACATTGCTTGCCGAATCATAATACCACATGATTTCTATATTTCAAAATATTCCAAATTGACTATTAGCTTTAATGTACTTACTTTGTTCAGTTCAACAGGAGATAGTTAATTTATTTAACCTAATGCCTGTCTGGAGTTTGGTGAATTTGATGCATCTAGCTAGATTCTTGAACACCTATAGGGGAGTGATCACATGCCCTAAATTTCCACGTTTTAGCTGATGTCAAGATCATGGGGATTTCTTTTCCCCTTTAGTGCCAGGGTCACCGTAAAACTTCTCCCACTCACTATAAGGTCTTCTAATTTGTAATCCTCTTCGCACTTTCTATGCTATTTAGTTCATCTCTTATTTTCACATGACTACATCAATCTTTTCGGATATTGCCGATGCAAGCTTTTGGGATCTTGTCTATGTGTGCCTCCAAAGCTTATAATGTTAGTCTATTATCTACTTATCTTGTACTTTGGTTCAATAAATCAGTTGAAAATCGAAACTTATGCTATGGTTTTGATTTCTTGTTCTATGCTGCAGGCTTGGCTAGCTACTATATCATTGGCGCTCTGCAAGGTTAGTTTGCTGTGGCAAGACATATTCTTTTATGCTTCTAAGAGTGTTCTTTTCTGTTCTCTAAGTCCGTGCTTGCTTTAAGGATAACATTTGATCCTCAAATGGATTTATTTCTATTTCCCTCTGTAGGCTTTTGATCTTCTTGACATGCTAAAGAAGGAAGAAGAAATGCTTCTGCCACTAAAAGAAAGACAAGCAAAGGTAAAACTAATGAAAACAAATTGGCAAGTTCTTGTCAGCGCCATCTTTGGCTGATTCCTTTCAGTGGCATATGTTTAATAATCTCCTTTTTTCTTCTGATAACGTGGGAGTTTATGGAGTTTCTGTTTTGTTCATTTTGGATTGGATGTGTTTTTACCTACTTCAGCTTGGAACCAGCCTTAGGCTTTTATGGATTTATTATGAGTTATGATAACTCCCAAGTAAATCATGGGTAGTCATGTACGAAGTTTTACAGTACTTGTGTTTGACAGACTTTTAGATGGCATTTCTTGAATATGGACCTAAAATAGGGATCAGATTTTTCCCTCGCGGCGCGGCATCGCGCGCAACCCAACCTAGTACTCTATATAATAGCCACAAAGATTGCCGCTCAACCAAAGCATCCACGTGTCGCCCCCTCCGGCAAGGCCCCTAAAAAATCCGGAATTCGCGTTTAGGTCCTTTCGGGAAAATTAAAAACCACGTTTAAGTCTTTTCAGAAGTTTTCTTAAGTAAAATAGACCCGAAAAATTTTGAAATTACGTTTAGGTCCCTACACGCGGTTTATAGCTGAATTGGAAATCGCGTTTAGGTCCTTTCGTCGAATTTTTTTTTGAATAGACCCGAAAAAAATCGAGATGACGTTTAGGTCCCTCCACATGGTTTTCTAAAATAGCGTGGCTTCATCGAGGGTTTATAGTTGAATTGGAAATCGTGTTGGGTCTTTTCGTCAATTTTTTTTAGACTAGACCCGAAAAAAAGCATTTCGAAAAAAAGAGAACCGTGATTCCGCAAATTCGATTTGGAAAAAACTCGTGCCAAATTTTTTCCTTGCGACGCGGCATCGCGCGCGACTCAATCTAGTACTATATATTATAGTGGGTGGGATTGGAGAGCAACCAAGGCAGCCACGTCACCGGCCTCGCGAATAGCCTCTCCGAAAAATTGGAAATTGTATTTAGGTCCTTTCGATGGTTTTTTAATAAAATAGACCCGAAAAAATTTAACATTACGTTTAGGTTCCTCTGCGGTTTACATTTAGATCCTCCTCGTGGCTTTTAACGGAATGGACCCCGAAAAAATATATTACTTTAGGTCCCTCTACGGTTTACCTTTAGCTCTTCTCATCAGTTTTTAAAGAAGAGGACTCAAAAACAAAGATGCGTCTTGACAAAAAAAACACAGATTCGTCGAGGGTTTATAACAGTTCACAGATTCGCCGATGGGTCCTAACGGCTGTTTAAAAAAAACAAACCGAAAATACATAAAAAAAGGTGCCTGAGCTTTTCTTAAAAAAACACAGATTCTACTGCGATTTTCTGAAAAAAAAACACAGTTTTGTCGAAGGTTTATAGTAGCCCATATATTCGCTGACGGATCTTAGCCACGGTTTTCTAAAAAAAACACAGATTCATCGAAAGTTTATAGTATCCTATAGATTCGTCAATGGTTCCTAACGATCCGTTTTTTTAAAAAAATACGAAAACCGAAAATACGATTAGATTTCCCAAATTACGTTAAAAAAACAGCCGCGGTCTTCTCAGAAAAAACACAGATTCATCGAAGGTTTATAGCCGCCCATAGGTTCGCCGACGGTTCCTAACGCAAAAAATAAAAATACAAACAAAATTACATTTATATCCCTCTGCAGTAGGGATGAAAACGGGTTGGATATCTCCCGCCCGATCCGGGACTGGATCTGGTCGGGCCCAGATCTGGGACCGGATTTTACTATCCGGTCGGATCCGGGACCGGATCCGGATACTTGAATCCGGATTCGGGATCGGATTCGGAGCATCCAATATCCGGTAAATCCGGGATGGGATCCGGATATTCGGATTTTTCCTATGATCGGATATTCGAATCATATATTCGGATATCAGCAAGACCCAGCCCATTTTCACTATATTTTTTTCCATTTCAGCCCATTTATATTAACAATTAGTTGATTTTATTGATTCTTAAGTAGTATATTCTTTCTACGACGTTTATTGAGTTTGATTGATATATAATTTGTTATTATAATCATGTACTCATATGGTTTTAATTCAATATATATTACTTTGTATATGCGTGCATTATCCGTATATCTTTATCCGTTTCCAATCCGAATCCGTCACATATCCGTTCCATATCTGTATCTCGAATAACCCGAATCCGTATCCGTATCCGTATCTGGCTAGCCCATATCCGGTTCCGAATCCAGGAAAAAAAATATAGGTTAGGATACAGGAAGAATAATATCCACCCGTATTCGACCCGTTTTCACCCCTACTCCGCGGTTTTCTCCTAAAAACAAAAAACACAAATTCATCGATGATTTATAAGAATCCACAGGTTCGCCAACAGGTCCTAACGACCTTTTTTTTAAAAAAATAAGAAGATCGGAATTACACAAAAAACAAATATACTTTTGTTTTCTCCCAAAAACAGGAACCGTAGATTCACAGACGGTTTATAACAATCTACATATTCGCCAATAGCTCCTAGCGACCTATTTTTTAAAAAAAAGAAACACAATAAACCAGAATTACACAAAAAAAACAAAAATATGTTTAGGTCTCTCTACATTTTTCTCTAAAAAAAACACAGATTCACCGACGACTCTCGCAATCCAAAAATTCGTCGACAGCTTCTAGCAACCTATTTTTAAAAAAAATCAAAATTACGTGGGAATTATAAAAAAAAGAGAGAATACGTTTAGATTCCTTTGCGTTTTTCTTTATCTTTAAAAAAAACACAGATTTATCGATGGCTCCTAGCAATCCAAAGATTCGCCGACGGCTTTTAGCAGCCCGTTTTTTTAAAAAAACAAGAAAACCGAAATTACACAATTTTTTTATAGAAATATCCGTTGAATAAAATTTTGCACGATGCAACATCGCGATGGAATTTCTCAAATTGTGCACAACATATAAAATATGCTACAAAATTTTACACGATGCGATGTAGCGTGTGGCATTGCTGGTACCCTTCATGCGTTAAAAGATAGTCAGTAACGATGATGTTACTCGTAGACACAGCCCAGCTACTCAAAGGAGGAATGACAGCCCATACTAATCACCAGCAGCTCCAAAAAAATATAGTATAAATTGTCCTTGTGACAAGTACACACTCTGACGGAGAAACTACTAATTAAACTAGAGATTGATAACTTATCTATTGACACTCTAACTAAACCATATGTATCTTTATTATCGATACATTAGTATGATAATTATAACCTTAGAAATGTAATTGTAACGAATGATTTACAAAATAAATGAAGAAATCAAGTATAAATTGCATATAAAATAGATATAATATCTGATAAAACAGCATAATATTCACTAAAAGGAGTGTGAATGCAGCTTCCCTCTAGTTAAGAAAACAAATATTTCTTGGTAAACCAACGCTTATCTCCTATAGAAACCGGTCTAATCGATTTCTTAAAAACTAAAATATAACTTATTGTAGACTCACACTATAGGTTCACTATTAGTTATGATATAATAGTAGTGGAATATTGAGGTGGACTAGTGTTAATGTTAGCGTATGAGTGTGTACAGAAAGACTTACTAGGTAAGCATGAGTAACAGTAGATATCTTAGTGAGGTCCTATTTAGATATAAATAATAAATAATCGTATCATAATATGAGTGGTCGGTGAGTGACCCCTAGTCAAGTTTATGCATTAGACCCAAGACAAGTAGATCTAATATAGAAATGACTAGATAAGCAATCATAGCATACTACGTCACAATTGCTATTTCCTCACACGAGTAAATCGAGAAAACGTGTGAAACAGCTGAAATGATATAAACGTAATTATGCTTTTTTTTTGTATTTATCTTAGGGTTTTTTTATCAAGGATTCATGATTTTGCTAAACTAAAATATCCTCTTTATAAAATTATTTTAGGCTCTTTAACCGAGGAAGAACACATAGGTGGCCTCTTTGACCCGAAATCTTGCCAACTTGGATAAAGTAAGTATTCTACACACAGTTAAACACAATATATGGCCAACTGATTATTGCATACACGGGCCACACTATGGATACCGCTATTGCAGTCCGCATAAGATCTTTCGCCCTCCTACCCCTCCGCCGCGCCGCCGTTCTCGCCTCACTCGCTCCACTCCCGGCCACCGCTCCCTTCTCCCTCCTTGATCCTCCCTGTGATGACTCGGTGAAACTGCCACGTCAGCCTCGCACTGCCGTGACCCTTACCGACCAACTCCCCTCGCCTCCTCGTCATCGTCGTCTCGAGCGGCGTCTGCGCCATGCTGCATCACCTGAGATCGACCGCGGCGAGCGCTTCCAGCCACTCGACGCCGCCGCGGCCTCCTTCGCCCTTACCGACGGAAGATGACAACGAGGAGAACGCGAGGGCCATCGCCATCTCCGATCAGAGGACCATATACCTGGTCTACCCCTCCTCCCCTTCCTCTCCAATCTCCCGATCTGGTTAGTGCTTCCCCGGAGCAAGCACGGGTGTTTTTGACTGACTACGGATGTATGAACTGCAGGTGAACATGTTCATAGCCAACACCGTGGAATTCCTTAACTCGTTCGCTGCGCTCTGCAACGACAAGCTCGCGCTCCTCCACAGGTAAAAAGAAGTCCAAAATTTCCTGAATTCCGGGAGAACGCTAGAGCCACTTGTGCTTGTGTATATGTTCAAGGATTGATGTCGCCAGATGACTTCAGGTTGGTTATCAGGCACATTAGAGAAGTTTGTGAATTTTGTTAGGAAAAGATATTTGGAAATCTATTTGGGGAATAGCAGGCCACTGTAGAAGTACAAATTTTCTGCTGATTTCATGCTATGCATTGGGAGGATATTTTTGGAGTGTTTACTGAATGTGAGAAACTTGCTTGCGCAACCCGTGTCGTGTACTTTGTGTGGCTTAAAATTTTCTGGTAGTTGTTAGAGAACTCATGCTGTACAAGTTGTTGTTTTTATTTCCATGGATCGTGTCGCCATACTTTGAGTTGGGTTTTTGGATGGATAACTTCATTGTGGTGGCAGCCTTACAATTCAGACCTGACATTTTTCAGTAGCAGTTCGCATGGTGCTTTAGCTGAATTGAGTATTTTGAAGTAGCATTGACCCCATGACTAGACTTCCTGCAGAAATAGGACACAACAAATCAGCAATGCTTTGCTTAATTCATTTCTTGTTTCTCTGTTTCTAAAATCTGCGTACAGAAATACATATCCTAATGATTTCAGGTGCCTATGCTGATAGAATTATGGACTGTCCATTTCCAGGAAAATAGTTAAATTAGACTCTTCTCTTACCCTTCTGGAAGCAAAGTTGCATGGTATTGATGACACTAATGCATTGGGACACTCTACAAGCCAAAAAGCACAGCAATCTTTCGCACATGAAGAAAGATTTGATCCCGCAAATTTCGGTGAATCCTCTAGGTGAGTCTGTCTCCGCAATGTTATTCATACATTAATATATTTTTGTACACCCACATTGGCATATTCTAATAGTACTCATACTCAATAAGGTGACATTTCAATTGCAGTTTTCTTATATTTCTGAACAGTGTACAATATAAACATTAAACAAGAGCATTGGGCCATGAAACTACGAATATGTGCTTAACCATGTCATATCATTCTGACGGCTCATTGATGTACATTCTTCTTTGGAAAACAGTTTTTCCTCATTCACATGTCATATCATTCTGACGGCTCATTGATGTGCATTCTTCTTTGGAAAACAGTTTTTCCTCAATCAACTTTTGCAAATCATGTCCTCATTTTTTGTGAAAAAGATGCCAATTAACTTTTATTATAACCTATCATCTTTCCTGTTTGCTTTAATTAGCTTAGTCAAAGTCAAATACTTCTGATTCAAATCATGCATTTCATAATAAGTCGTGCCACAACAATAACTATCTGATGAAGTAATTGTCAGTGTTACTTGGACACGTGTCTAAAAATTTTTGCCGAATCGGACACCTCGAATCTGAGTCGGATTTCGACACCCGTATCCGATTCCGAGTAGCATTTCCTGTGTCAAAATTTTTTGCGAATCGGACACCCCAAATCCGAGTCGGATTCCGACTCCTGTGTCTATATCTAGGTAACACTGGTAATTGTTCAATTGCCCCATTCTATGTTTTTGCTATTCTTTTCCAAGTACAAGTTCCTAAAATACATGAGTACCATAGTATGTTAAAAATTAAAATACCTTTTTTTTTGCTTCTTTGCTTTGTTTTGCTCTCTGCAACATGCACTTCTGCAATACAATCTCCTTTTTGTGTATAGGATGATCTTGAGTTGATCAGATCTGTGTACCAAACTGCTTCAAATTTATGTCATCTATTTGTGTGTTATTAATATCTCCTGTGCACGTCCGGTTCTTGAAATATTCATCACATTGGATGCCTTTTTTTATATATATCAAACAATAACTTCTGAAGATAATCAGTTTGATTAATGACATGCCAACTATAGCATTTCTCTGGTGGTACCCTCAGTGCTCCTTTTGTATGAATCTAAATTTGGTTTTTGTTTATCAGCATCGTGCTTTACTTTGGTGTATACTTTGTAACCACATGTTGTACGTTACCTGAATAAAACAAGTGGTCCAACTGTTGGTATGGTGCTGTTGGAAATTAATCCTGCCTTTTACCAATGATCCATTGTGATGTTCTTATGTATGCTTTATTTGCTTTAGGAAAAGAAAAATACAACAAACATCACTGGGGGAAGTTGATTTATTATGAGTTAACTAAGTGGGGTTTATTTATAATAGTGGATAGCGCTCCTTGGAAAGCCTTCCCACCATCTGTTAGAATGTTATCCATGTGCTTAACTTTATAGTTTACATATCTGTATGCCATAGTGTTTCCAGACCTAATATTCCACAAAGTTCTTGTTGTTCGTACACCATTGACTGTTTTGCGTATCAAAATAGTCTGTCTGTGGAACCGATGAACCAGTCCTATGCCATTTTTTGTCCTTAAAATGATGCTCCTTCCATTTTTAGTGTAGATATATGCCAAAGGTTGTTTCATACTAATGTTTTATGGTTTTTTTACATTGTTATTTTACTAAAACAAATTGCCTCAAATCAGAGGCCAAAAAGCTATGCTTTTCACTCAATTTCTGGTGAACACATGAGCTATTGGGAACTTATTTATATATGTACGTACGTACGTACGCTGCGTATGTATGTACATACATACATCTCTACTACTAATTAGGAGTTGGTGGTGGTCGTTCGTTCTTCTTCAGTACACCTGATCCGTTGGATCCGGCACGAACGGCTGAGATGGAACGGCTTGATGTGTGTATGAAAGAAATTGTACTTTATTGTCTTTTTTACTTATATGGATCGTCTTTTTTAGGATTCCGTTGCAATGCACGAGCATCCTACTAGAATATATACATATATATACACATACATACATATATATATATAGATACACATACATATATATATTGCAGTGGAAAACACATAAGGTTTTTGAGAAACTCCTCTTTGTGATATACTTGTGTTGATGATCTGTAAAAAGGTAGATTATACGATACTGCCTATTTTTCCTCATGGAGGTCCAGTAAATTAGCCCTGCATGTGGCTGCATTTTGATGATAACCATTCAGTCAGTGGTCTGAGCTTTTGCTGTTTTAGCAGGCTTGGCAAACTGTTCAGCTGACAAATGTATTGTCATTGTGAAGGATACATGATTATGTTCATCGTGAAAAAATTTTGATAACCTTATGGCAATGTTGATAACTTTGGGTGTTTGTCGTGTCCTGTAGGTCGAATGATTCTTGACTGTGCTATACTGACTGGCAGCATGAGATATAGCCTTGGGTTGGACAAATGTGGACTGACACATAGGACACAAGATCATTTGTGTTGGATTTGCTGGATCAACACAATAGGTATCTACGTGAATCTGCTCGGGCTATTTGAGGGCCCATTCAACCTGCGGCACTATGCGGTGTTGCATGGTCTGTACCATGTGCATAGGTGGTGGATTCGCCATTTACTGCAGAGAATGAATACTCTTCAACTGATGGTATTGAAGACCAAATGGTTATGCGGATAATTTTACACGTTGATGGTGTTGAAGAACTAAATAGTTATGAGGATAATTTTACACATTGATGGTGTCGAAAACCAAATGGTTATGCGGATAATTTTCTGCACAAAGAAAATGATGGGTTCGTACCTCCAGTCTGTGTCAACTCATTCCTGGGATTTTTAGAAGTAGGTGTGTAGCCCTTTGTTTCTATTGTTATGGACCTGTGGGAATGTTGCCCCCGCATAAAAGGTTAAGGGGCTGTTCAGTTTGAGACTAAGGGGCTGTTTGGTTTGTTTCCAATTGTTTTCAATGTCTGTTTTACCAAATTTTGCAACCAAATTTTGGCTAGATTCTCTTATTTGCCAAATCAAACCTTACCAAAAATTGGCATGCCAAAAATTTGGTCACCAAATTGGTTACCAACAATTGGCAAGAAAATGAACTAAGGGTGCCAATGGAGAAGAGAATCTAGCCAAAATTTGGTTGCAAACCAAATACTTGCCAAATTTGGTCAACACTACCAAAATTTGGTAAGGTAAACATTGACAATAATTGGAAGCAAACCAAACAGCCCCTAAGAGCCGAAGCACCAATTCAAGCCTTTGCCTCCCTTTGACTAATATGAAAAGTTTGGGTTGCAATATACTTATACTGGCATGTAAAAGGCATTTTGCCTGGACAGAAGATATCATACCACCTGCGATAAACTGTAATTTCCTTTCACCTTGAGATAGGAAGAAGAACGAGTCTGTCAAGCCTCACTTCAGAAGTATCAAGGACGCGCACTGCAGGCTGATACTTCTTTTTTATGAGAATGCTAAGCAATTATAGTCTTGTATTGAATCAAACAAATTATTTGTACCTTTCTTGGTCTTGCAACAGTTAACAACAACAACCAATCCTTTTGTCTCAAATAGGTTTGGGTAGATTAGGAAAGAAATCCAGTCAAAATTAATAAAACCCTTAAACTTTCAATCTTGGATCATGTACTTCTATCTAACACTAAATCTTTGGAAACCTTATAATTTAATGAAAAATTGGAACAGTTTAATAATTTGGTCTTGCAACAGTTTAACAAGAAAATTTTAATGAAAGTGTGTAACAAATTCACCATTGACTAAATGCAATATCGCGCATTGATCCAGCGAACCGCTTTGCCGAGCAGGTAAATCATTCGAACTGTTTGGTGCGGATATGTATATGTACAACGCTTTTCGGTTCAATATTTTAATTAATTAGAAAAATTACTAAGCTGTATCAAATATCAAAAAGGTGAATTTATTCCTTTGGCAATTTTCTTTATTATATGAGAATAGTAAAGTACCCAATAGCGAGTTATTGTTTGTTGTTAGGTACAAAGAATGGACAAACATAAAATAGAGGAACCGAATTGTGTCGATGATCCATGGTGGAACCCAGCGGAAGGCAAGGGAGGATGAGAGCAACATGGAGGATCAAGAAGGCAACTATAACCACATAGGTCACCTTATATAGCCAGGGCACCAATCACATGCGGCCAAGTAAGAGGAGAGCAGACTATGTGGCCACAAGGCCCACTTCATACAGCTCACCCAAGAGGGGAGGCACATGGGCCAAGTGGAAAGTGAGAACACTTGAGGCTCATGGGCCAAGTAGAAAGCAAGAATATTTTGACTAAGGTGTAAGGAGGTAAAGTCCTAGGTCTAATTTGGACAAGATAAAGAGGTAAAGGAAGAGGTAAGACCGAATTGGATTTGAAGAGCAAAAGAGTCTGATTTGGAATATCAGATCAATCGGATTAAAAAATGCCATAATTCTTATATTCGGACTCGGATTATGGCGTTCTTAGACTTGTTTGAAAGTTTAGAATGTCCTCTTAATTTCACTCTACTACGAGGCATCTAGAATTGGCTTCTTATACCTTTAAATTGGTTGATTAGTATCAACTTTCAGATTGACCAAATTAGATTAGGAATTTGAGTTAGAGATAGAACCTGAAGGGTGGGTCCTACCTTGGCCGATCCTAGGCAAGATTGCACGTCCCCATTCTCTTTTTATATATTTATGTTGTTCACTTTTGTAAACTTAGACACCGGATTAATAAGATAGCTATTTGCATCTATTAGTGTTCTTCACTTATTCTTACTTGTTGCATGCGCATGGAGAGGAAAAATTGGGTGGCTTTTTTCAAAAATAATTCTTCCTTTCCACTGGGAATTGAGATATTGATATACTTCACTTGGTGTCCATAAAGTTCAAAACGCATGTGATCTTGGCGAATCAAAGAGTTGCAAGCCCATTGTATCTAACAGGAAAGGATCAACTAGCGTTAATCAAGATAGTACTTGAGTATTCAGATCCTACAACATGAAGATTAGGCAACCCTAATATATAGGGATGAAATCGGAATGAAAACGGTCGGTAAATGGTCGTTTCGTTTCCTTTTCCATATTTTTTACCTGAATGTAAAACGAAAATGGAAACCCGAAATGGATCTGAAAATGATATAATGGCGGAAATAGGTGCGGAATGAAAGCGGAGTGGATACTGAAATGAAAATGAAAAATTCTACAAGAACATAGTACATGAACATAATATACATGATCGCAAAAACAATGTAACTCATTCCACCTCAAAGGCGGACACAAGAACGATGTTATGTTCACCATATCACTATGAAGTTTTTGCTCAAGTTTGTTAATTGAAGGCTCGCTATTTATCGGATCGAGATCATCATGTCCTCCTCTATATTATTATCATCGACATCTTCTTGCTCCTCTAACTATAAATGTGTAACACCCTAAAATTTGCAAATTATTGTTCAATGTTCATTTATGATGTTATGTGATTTAGCTTTGGATCTTCTAGAGTTTATAAATTCCTTTTTGTTCTTTTTAGATTTATAAAAGTAATTTATTCATGAAAAATAAAACCAAAATTACACTAGAAATAATTTTCCTTGGTTCAAAATGTTCCAAAGTTTTTGAGATTTTTTCCGCAATTTTGAACTCTATTTGATATTTTCTATAAAGCCATTAGTATTTTTTAAATTATTTTAATTCAAAAATAAATGTAAATTCTCCATCCTCCTTTATGGGCCAAGTGGGCCACGTTTTCGATGGAATTTACGGTTTCATTTAGGCGGGATTTTTGGTCTTCTTTATCTGAAATTTTTGTTTCTATTTTTGTTTCATGGAAATAACTCTCCCATTTCGTTTCTATTTCCGACAAAAATTTCTGTTTCTATTTTTATTTGTTTAAAAAAAGCTTCCATTTCCGTTTTTCTCCAAAACGATCAGAAATTCTGTTTATGTTTTCATCCTACTAATATCACTGTCCCTCTCTATTCAGTTGTAAGCTGTAACCGTACATGTTTTTTCGCTAGTTTAGCTCAGAAGTGCCATCCGCTAATTTCTTTCACCGCATCAATTATCCATAACGAGGTATATCAATTTATCAGCCCCAAATGTATGTTATTTGATTGTCTTTGTGCTAGGTTTGATTTTTTATCTTCTTTTAAGCGGGTACGGTTGTTTCTGAAGACCAAAAATCTGCACTTCGGTGTGTCGGATCATATTTCTAAATCCGAACTCTCTGTATAAAATTATGATAGTTCAGAAAAAGCTAGTACACACAGTAGAAACAACAATAATAACACTTCCATATCACAAATCAATATTAATACTTAAACAAAAAGTATCGGCTTTATGTCCAACTATTATAAAATAAATAGCCTCATGACTTGAGTTCAACAAAGTAGCAATAAAAACGAAATAACAGCAGCAGGATAAGCCCATCTATTTGCCCAACAAGTAATCGGCTGAAGTATGTATCCTAGTAATCCGGATCACCTTCATCGTAACCATAAGCAAAGAACTCATAGTCACCTCCTACTTCTGTGCACTCCTCTGTGAAAAGTTGAGATGTTGCAAGAGTGAGTACAAAATATACTCTGTAAATTTTGGAAACATAATGCATGATAACTATATGTAAAGCTAAACAATTGAAAGCTTAATATGGCTCATTTAGCATAAAACAATATTTAACTTTAAATACGAATAATAATTTCACAAAGCATCATTTAACCAAGTGTAGTTGTAATAACTGAACTTGATATGACAACTAAAACATATTCTAACTACCTAATTGGCTCCAACAGCCAAACCACAATCCGAGAGTTCTATCTAGTAGGTTAAATTCTGCGAGTATATCTGACTTTACCAATAAGACATAATCAACTCTTGGTGCAATCGATATTTGCACACTTCCTCAGTGTCTTTGCAGAGAAATCATAAGAAGGCATTCACAATATACAACTCCGCTATTAACCTCACCCCTAAGGTTTCACCGTTGAAGGGTTCTATCCGCCCAGTCAGAAGCCTCGTTTTGCGTTGTGTGGGAAAACCTATCTCCATCTGACACCCATATTCCACCAAATGGCAAAGCTAATAATAAGACCCACAAATTAATTAGCTAGGTTATACCCATATAGACTTGTGGTTGTACGATCGGTCCTTAATTAACTAGGGTGGAACATTCACTTTACAAGGTCTCATGCTTCTTGCACCCACCAAACATCCATCTGCCCCGGTCTAAACTATTGTTCACTTTATTTCATGTAAATAACGAGCAATACCAATTACCGCAACTTCACAAATGAGTTTAAACAACGATTGAAATGATTTCCATAATGGTATATCTTTGAGCGTTTAAGCTAGACTAAGCATTCCAACCGCACCCTTCTACTCTACTGGTTATTACCAAATAAAAGAGCTAATATCATCTAAGATAACAATGGTTCGACATAATTAATACCAATGAAGGTATAACAATTCTGGAATTTAGCTAGGCCTTAAGACTATGTTTAAAGTACATTGCATAAAAGTAAGCATACATAATTTAAAATAACATAAGCATTTTATAAATTTAGAATCAACATTGTCAAAGAAGACTTGCCTTCAATACCTCTGCTAGTTCTTGAAAGTTCAAGCTCTATTAATTTGGTTTTGGTGTTAATGACAAATCTAATATTGAGACTAAC
The DNA here is from genome assembly GCA_036346375.1 of Guadua angustifolia. Lineage (NCBI taxonomy): Eukaryota > Viridiplantae > Streptophyta > Magnoliopsida > Poales > Poaceae > Guadua > Guadua angustifolia. The sequence goes on from CM070507.1 coordinate 39,187,364, forward strand.
TCTTTTGATAATCATAATATTGATTAGTCTTAATTGTTAATTAATGACAAATCTTTTTATGAGACTAAATTTTTTGTTGAGCTTAACTCTTATTAGCCTCTTTTGGATGAAAAAGATGGAAATATCAAAAGTATGCATTCGAGCTCATATTGTATATCTTGTTATATTTCTTGGATACAATACTCATGATCATATTGATAAATCCAAATATGAGATTAACTCTTTTATTGAGTATATCCTTGATTAGTCTCATTTCATTAAAAATGGAAAACCAAAGGTATACACTCGTATTCATTTTATGATATCTTAATGCATATTTTGGATTCAAGTTAAAGGATGAACTCTACCATTATTGAGACATCAAGATGTGTATTAATGTTTTCAATTCCATATATACATTGTAACGTCCGAAATTTGGCCCAATTTGAATTTTAGAGTTATTTGAATTTTTGTGAATTAATCAGCCTTTATTTGCATTTATTTGGATTTATCTAATTTTCTCGGGATTTATTGGATTTAATTAACATTTAATTAAAATATTCTTCCCTTGATTAATTAAATATCAGAAAAAGTATTTATTAAAATAAATGAAATTATTTTATTTAGGCTCAAAATGCTCGAAATATTTTCTGGAATTTTTCTAGAATTTTTCGGTATTTTTAGTGCCCTAAATAATTACTTTGAATTTCTGCATTTATTTTTATTAGAAAACCGGATTATTCTTTGGCACGGTGTGTTGGGCTGGCCCAACACCGTGTGCCAGAAAACCCTAACGCCGCTCGCTCGCCGTCGGATCTTGATCGAGCAGGCGTGATTGAATCTTAGATTTGCAACGCTGAGGATCAATCCGCGCCGTTGGATCATGATCGGGCGGTGTGACGCGACCGCACAATCTCGGGACGAGGCACTGTGCACCGCCACCCGCCGTTGGTCGCCGTGGATTTTGTCAGAGATTGTGCGCGCATTCCAAAGCTTGTCCGAGCTAGTGAAATACCCCATCGCGTGCGTGACTTCCTTCCGCTCCATTTGCCACCTCTCTCGCGCTCTGCCTTCCCCTGTAGTCTTCGCCCGAGCTTGCCGTAGTAGACACACCTTCCCCCTCGGTTCATCACCGTTTTGCGCCACCGTCCGCCGTTCCCTGTCGCGACCGAGACCCTCGCCGAGTTCCTTGCGACGCGTCGCATCCGTGGAGTCACTTACAACATGAAGATTAGGCAACCCTAATATATAGGGATGAAATCGGAATGAAAACGGTCGGTAAATGGTCGTTTCGTTTCCTTTTCCATATTTTTTTACCGGTAACAGAAACGAAAATGGAAACCCCAGAAATGGATACAGAAACAGATAATGGCGGAAATAGGTGCGGAATGAAACGGAGTGGATACGGAAATGAAAATGAAAAATTCTACAAGAACATAGTACATGAACATAATATACATGATCGCAAAAACAATGTAACTCATTCCACCTCAAGGCGGACACAAGAACAGTGTTATGTTCACCATATCACTATGAAGTTTTTGCTCAAGTTTGTTAATTGAAGGCTCGCTATTTATCCCAGATCAGATCATCATGTCCTCCTCTATATTATTATCATCGACATCTTCTTGCTCCTCTAACTATAAATGTGTAACACCCTAAAATTTGCAAATTATTGTTCAATGTTCATTTATGATGTTATGTGATTTAGCCTGGATCTTCTAGAGTTTATAAATTCCTTTTTGTTCTTTTTAGATTTATAAAAGTAATTTATTCATGAAAAATAAAACCAAAATTACACTAGAAATAATTTTCCTTGGTTCAAAATGTTCCAAAGTTTTTTGAGATTTTTTCCGCAATTTTTGAACTCTATTTGATATTTTCTATAAAGCCATTCGTATTTTTTAAATTATTTTAATTCAAAAATAAATGTAAATTCTCCATCCTCCTTTATGGGCCAAGTGGGCCACGTTTTCGATGGAATTTCTGGTTTCATTTAGACGGGATTTTTGGTCTTCTTTATACAGAATTTTTGTTTCTATTTTTGTTTCTGTCGGAAATAACTCTCCCATTTCCGTTTCTATTTCCGACAAAAAATTTCTGTTTCTATTTTTATTTGTTTAAAAAAAGCTTCCATTTCCGTTTTTCTCCAAAACGATCAGAAATTCTGTTTATGTTTTCATCCTACTAATATCACTGTCCCTCTCTATTCAGTTGTAAGCTGTAACCGTACATGTTTTTTCGCTAGTTTAGCTCAGAAGTGCCATCCGCTAATTTCTTTCACCGCATCAATTATCCATAACGAGGTATATCAATTTATCAGCCCCCAAATGTATGTTATTTCGGTGTGCTGTGCTAGGTTTGATTTTTTATCTTCTTTTAAACGGGTACGGTTGTTTGCTGAAGACCAAAAATCTGCACTTCGGTGTGTCGGATCATATTTCTAAATCCGAACTCTCTGTATAAAATTATGATAGTTCAGAAAAAGCTAGTACACACAGTAGAAACAACAATAATAACACTTCCATATCACAAATCAATATTAATACTTAAACAAAAAGTATCGGCTTTATGTCCAACTATTATAAAATAAATAGCCTCATGGCTTGAATTCAACAAAGTAGCAATAAAAACGAAATAACAGCAGCAGGATAAGCCCATCTATTTGCCCAACAAGTAATCGGCTGAAGTATGTATCCTAGTAATCCGGATCACCTTCATCGTAACCATAAGCAAAGAACTCATAGTCACCTCCTACTGCACCTCCTCGTGAAAAGTTGAGATGTTGCAAGAGTGAGTACAAAATATACTCAGTAAATTTTGGAAACATAATGCATGATAACTATATGTAAAGCTAAACAATTGAAAGCTTAATATGGCTCATTTAGCATAAAACAATATTTAACTTTAAATACGAATAATAATTTCACAAAGCATCATTTAACCAAGTGTAGTTGTAATAACTGAACTTGATATGACAACTAAAACATATTCTAACTACCTAATTGGCTCCAACAGCCAAACCACAATCCGAGAGTTCTATCTAGTAGGTTAAATTCTGCAGAGTATATACAGCTTTACCAATAAGACATAATCAACTCTTGGTGCAATCGATATTTGCACACTTCCTCTGGTGTGCTGCAGAGAAATCATAAGAAGGCATTCACAATATACAACTCCGCTATTAACCTCACCCCTAAGGTTTCACCGTTGAAGGGTTCTATCCGCCAATAAGCCTCGTTTATGCTAGTGTGGGAAAACCTATTCCATCGACACCCATATTCCACCAAATGGCAAAGCTAATAATAAGACCCACAAATTAATTAGCTAGGTTATACCCATATAGACTTGTGGTTGTACGATCGGTCCTTAATTAACTAGGGTGGAACATTCACTTTACAAGGTCTCATGCTTCTTGCACCCACCAAACATCCATCTGCCCCGGTCTAAACTATTTTTCACTTTATTTCATGTAAATAACAGAGCAATACCAATTACCGCAACTTCACAAATGAGTTTAAACAACGATTGAAATGATTTCCATAATGGTATAATACTGAAGCGTTTAAGCTAGACTAAGCATTCCAACCGCACCTTTCTACTCTACTGGTTATTACCAAATAAAAGAGCTAATATCATCTAAGATAACAATGGTTCGACATAATTAATACCAATGAAGGTATAACAATTCTGGAATTTAGCTAGGCCTTAAGACTATGTTTAAAGTACATTGCATAAAAGTAAGCATACATAATTTAAAATAACATAAGCATTTTATAAATTTAGAATCAACATTGTCAAAGAAGACTTGCCTTCAATACCTCGCTAGTTCTTGAAAGTTCAAGCTCTATTAATTTGGTTTTGGTGTTAATGACAAATCTAATATTGAGACTAACTCTTTTGATAATCATAATATTGATTAGTCTTAATTGTTAATTAATGACAAATCTTTTATGAGACTAAATTTTTGTTGAGCTTAACTCTTATTAGCCTCTTTTGGATGAAAAAGATGGAAATATCAAAAGTATGCATTCGAGCTCATATTGTATATCTTGTTATATTTCTTGGATACAATACTCATGATCATATTGATAAATCCAAATATGAGATTAACTCTTTTATTGAGTATATCCTTGATTAGTCTCATTTCATTAAAAAATGGAAAACCAAAGGTATACACTCGTATTCATTTTATGATATCTTAATGCATATTTTGGATTCAAGTTAAAGGATGAACTCTACCATTATTGAGACATCAAGATGTGTATTAATGTTTTCAATTCCATATATACATTGTAACGTCCCGAAATTTGGCCCAATTTGAATTTTTAGAGTTATTTGAATTTTTGTGAATTAATCAGCCTTTATTTGCATTTATTTGGATTTATCTAATTTTACGGATTTATTGGATTTAATTAACATTTAATTAAAATATTCTTCCCTTGATTAATTAAATATCAGAAAAAGTATTTATTAAAAATAAATGAAATTATTTTATTTAGGCTCAAAATGCTCAAATATTTTCTGGAATTTTTCTAGAATTTTTCTGTATTTTTAGTGCCCTAAATAATTACTTTGAATTCTGCATTTATTTTATTGAAAAACCGGATTATTGTTTGCTACAGATGTTGGGGCCCAACACCATGCTCGCCAGAAAACCCTAACGCCAAGATCGCTCGCTGGGCCGTCGGATCTTGATCGAACAGGCGTGATTGAATCTTGCTTTGCTAACGCCGAGGATCAATCCGCCGTTGGATCATGATCGAAGCGGTGTGTGATCCGCACAATCTCGGGGCGAGGCATGCACCGCCACCCGCCGTTGGTCGCCGTGGATTTTGTCGAGATTGTCGCGCATTCCAAAGCTTGTCCGAGCTAGTGAAATACCCCATCGCGTCGTGACTTCCTTCCGCTCCATTTGCCACCTCTCGCTCTCGCCTTCCTCGTAGTCTTCGCCGAGCTTGCCGTAGTAGACACACCTTCCCCCTCGGTTCATCACCGTTTTGCGCCACCGTCCGCCGTTCCCTGTCGCGACCGAGACCCTCGCCGAGTTCCTTGCGACGCGTCGCATCCGTGGAGTCACCTCTTCCGACCGGAGACGCCCAGGAACGCCTCAAGCCGCTTCGTCTTCCTCAACTCCAGCAGCAAGCACCGCCATTCTTCTTCGACGCCTCGCGAGCACTCTCCACCGTCGGATTCGCATGGACGCTCACGGTAAAGCCACGTTTTTCCTTTTAAAATTCAGAGCGAATCGGTACTAGCGAATCTTGGCCATAGGATCCGCATTGTGTGGTCCGAAGAAGCCCACGTAGGCTTAGGAATAGTAAACTCTCGGGGTATCGGTAGCCGTCGGATTCGCATCGAGCGGGCAACGTTGCGCCACGTCTCCTCCGTAGAACTAAGTCGACTATGCACGTTAGATCTCAGCCGTTGGATGGTGATCGTACGGTTCTGAGGTGCCCACGTAGGCTGGTGAATAGTAAACCGCGCGGGTAACTGCAACCGTAGATCTTCGATCCGACCGTCGCCGTTGAGCCACGTAGGTTGATAGCGATGAATCGCCGGTATCGAATCAATCGCTGATTTTGATCCAACGGTAAAAAATTGCACCGCGTGACTTGATGCTTTTCCGCCGCGTCGGTGATGATTGACCGAAACCTCGCTCCGTGGGGCCCACATGTCGATGTGATAACCCTTGTGCTAACGTCGCCAAAGATGACGTCATCCCGCCCACTTGTCGATGACCGTGGGCGACGTGGAGGTTCTGTGTGCCGACCGTGTCGCCGGGGAATAAATCCGGATTTTCGAGTATAAAAATAAAAGGATTAATTCGGTTATTCATTTATTGAATTTCAGAAATTTGAAAACGCTATAACTTTTGCATTTCAACTCGGATTTGGGTGATTCGGTGCCCAAAAATTTGTAAAATGTGAACTATTTAATGGTGATTTTTATTTATTTTTGGTATTGATGTTGCTGTCTGTTTTAGTGTATTTATTGTGTGCTTGCTTGTATGCAGCTTAGACTCAGAGTTGCGAAGTTGCGAGGGAGAATTCGAAGACCCGTCGCAGATTTCAGATCAAGCTCAACTACTTTTCGAAGGCAAATCATGCTTTGACCATTTTGCGCCTAGTTTTAAAAAGTATATTTTAATTTCCATATTGCACGCTATGTTAAGTACAACCACTATTGATCAAATTGGGAAATGGTAGTTAAAAGCCAAACTTGTTATGCCACCTTGATTATAATGTTTATATGCCCTGAAATCCTTGTCCACCCTAAGATGTTTAATATGTTGGATATTAATATGATGCCAACACGGGAGGCTAGACCGTGATTAGTAGCTTATCCTACTTAAATGCGATGAATGAGTTTCAAACAGCAAATGAATATTGCCTAAACCATTATGGAACGCATTTTTGTAAAAGTGCGATAATGTCGTATGATGGAATTGGAATAGTCACCTGTGCGGTGCTATTCGGGAATTGACATGAACAATGGCATGTGTTGCTTAAATGTAACGTGGGGTGGGGAAATGTTTTGGACCGGGGCAAGTGGCAAGAAGGCTTTGTGCCAGGTGGGCCTGTGTGGCAATGGGTTGTGCGAAAGATTGTGAAGGCCGTGTGCCGGGAAAAATAAATGGATGTCTTGCCCGGGACAATTAAGGACTTAACCTTGCGAGCCTTTGAACTGAGTTCCGTGTACAACCACTTGTCCGGAATGGGACGGACCTAGTTAAGTAGGTTTCGATCTCTTTCCTTTGAAACCTCGGGGTGACAAAGCACACCAAGGTAATCAGAGGAAGCGCACTGCTACGGCTTGGTACCCATTCAACAGTGCCTTGCTGTCTCGAACTTCGGCTCTGAGTGAGGGAAGTGTTAGAAGGAAGTGTCGGAGAGGTTCAACGGTTAAATGTTAGTCTCTGAAAGACTTTGTTGCAATCAATCGCTTTGTGGTGGTGTCTTGTTGTATCCTGTGGGTAAAGTGTACACTTTCCGCAGAGTGTGTGTGTGAATCTATTCGAATAGCCGTGTCATGATCTCGGACATTGCTCGGTGATTACAAATCAAGGGTTAGATTTTAAAATAAAAGATGTGGAATGGATGGTCAGGTGCCAAAAGAATCAACTTAGGGTCAGTGCCAAAACCTTTGGGAAAAGAATTGAGAAATTAAATATTAATAATATTGATTTTACTGCTTTTAATCTAATAGGATTACCTGTTAAGAGAAATGCTGCTTTATGCAAAATAACCAAATAAGCCTTTTCTTTGGAATAAGCCATGCATGTAGTACTAGAACTGCATTGTGCATGACTTGTTGAGTATGTTGTATACTCACCCTTGCAACGACAAAAACCTCAGAAGAAGAAGCATGCTACCGAGGAGGAGGAGATCATTGAAGGCCGAGACGACTAAGGGGTTGAGCCGCACTCAGTAGCCTGTGGTTATGATTGGTTCATCGCTTTACTTTTGCTTCCGCTGATAAACTCGTGTTACTTCATTATTAATCGCCCTGCGCGGCGACTTATTGTAAGGTGGTCATAAGGCCGTGTAACTCGTTATACTCATGTTTGAAGTACTTATTAATATTTCCGCTGTGTATGATTGTGGTACTTCAACCTGTTTATCCTGTGTGTACTAGAGTGATCCTGGACTAGTACGAAATACACAGAGTGTCCGAATCCATGAATTCGGGGCATGACATACATGAATGCACACATTTAGGGGTAGTTCATACTTTACCTTGATATTTCAATAGTATTGATCTAATTCATCTTTTTATATCAAAGATCATTACTTTGAAACAACCCATTGAGTATATTTAACTTGTGTAGTTGTAGTATACTCATGGTAATATAGGATAAACTCCAAAGCAATCAAAAATTGAATATGTGCATATTGATTCAAGTTCAATTATTTATATGCACACATTTAATGGAGTTTATTCTATAATGAATGGTTTTAAGAGTATTGATCCCTTTCTACCACTCTATTTAAATTGGATCGTTACTTTTAGATTCCATCGAATTGAGTATATGAAACCTATGTAGTTAATATATACTCATGATAACTTAAATTCAATATAAATTGTGTTCGATTGCCATTCAATCAACAAAGAATTAATCATGTGTGTTGATGGTTCATTTTGTTGATCCTAGGGTAATCGAAAGTTTTTGAGTATATGAAACATTTGTTACATTAGTATACTCAAGACACAACTTATCTTTCAATCAATTTGTCTTTGGGTTGTGGTCAATCATCAAAGGAAAAGATCAAAAGATCTTGGGAGCATCCATTATGTGTTAATGGAGTGCATTGATGATTGAGACAACTATGTGTTTTGGGACTAACAGTTTCAATGAGTTTGAAATAGGTTAAGTCCAAAGTTGAGATGGATAAAAGAGACAAGTACATCGTCGTGTATTGATGAACGTTAAGAAAGTATCTCGAAGTGAAGTTAGAGAAGGTTCATCATGTGTTGATGAACAAGAAGAAAGAACCTGGCTTGGAGAGGAGAGATGGTGGAAATCATAAAAGCTCCAAGTGAATGTGCTTGTAACACCCCGGCACCCACAGTGCCCTGAGTGTTATCAAAATAGGAAATAAAACTAGATAAGGAAGATCAACTCTAATAGTACTCCGAAATCAACTAAAAATTTAAAGAAGACCTTCCTAAAATAGTGGACATCCACTCGTGAGACAAAAGAGAATATTCATTATATTCATTCTAATAACAACAGCAACACGAAATCAAACAACCATCACGACCATCTAAGCGTAATATCATCAATCATCAATTAGAACTCAACTACAACATGATTATATAATGAATTTAACTAGTTATCAAAATGAACTGAGTAACCCAACTAATCCTTTAACATATCATGAGCGTGAGAGAGGTGCAATTAAGTCCCAACCCGGCAAGTCGCTCCCAGGCACCTAAAAAAATATTAAACAAACAAGCGTGAGTCTAAGACTCAGCAAAGTGCATCGTATCAAGACAGTAAATGCATAATAGTAAATCAAGATAAATCGAACATTGAATGATAATCTCACAAGAATATAAACATCTTGATAATCACACAAGAATTCAAACACATAAGAATCACATCATAACATGACATTACTTCCTCCTTTAATCGGGCAATGCAATGTGATATTAATTTCTCTTTACCCATGCAATGCAACATGTATGCTTATGAATGCAAACTTCTGTAGCTCATACCGGTATTGCCGAGTGCACACCCATTGGTGTGCACCCTCACATTCCCTTCCATCCCGTGGAGGGTGCCTACTCTTATTGTCTCGCTCCCATTCACCCCGATGAATGAGACTATGAGGTAGGACTTTCATGCTCACTACAGGTGAGCACAGAGACCCGCATCTGTATGGGTCGCCTCTTCCATCATGAATGCACATATGCAAATGATGCACAATCTTAGTTTCATTATTCATTTGCCATGGATCCCATTGCCAAATGACCATTCACAATATTAATGTATTCTCATCTTCATAGAAATGGAGTGCATATTATACTAATGCATAAGCTTAGCGCTTACCTCTCATCATCGTCATCACCGTACTCAGAGACATACTCTTGCACCCATACACTAAGCATTTTATCATCTTAATTAGACTCATAATTTTCATCAAAATCAAAATCATAAAACAAGACATGCCATAAATCCTTTTAGCATTTTATCCACATGATACACTTGCCTTTGACCTCACAAAGCGAGGTGGCGCGAGGTTGAAGCCACCTCCGAAGCCACACCTCCTGAAATAAGCATCACGCAATCGATTTCACACAATCTATAATAAACAATAATAACAAACAACACCTTTTACTCAATACAATCAAATTTGCCCCAATTCTGAATTTCAGACAAAACTGCTTGGATAGCTCACTTAGTCATAGCACAACTATTGCTATACAACTTTAATTTAAGCAAACAAAGATATTTTAAGCATCTACACTAAAATTCTCATCTATCTCTAGACAATTGCAAATTCCAACTCAACCTCTAACTTGTCCTAAATCACAGAACAAAATTGAATCTGCTACTAGTCACAATTTGGATAGCAAAAGGTAAAACTTGCATAACTTTTTAATGGTTGAACCAAATTGAGTGAACTCAATTTCTAATTAATCACAAGAGGATAATCTACAACTCTATTAGAGCCATTTATTCAGAAGATGCGTTACTAATTTCCAGATTAGAGATGAATAGAGATTATATGCATTAACAGTAGTTCTGAACAGCAGGTATTAAAATGAACATAACTTTTAATTGGTTAAGTAAAAATTTGCATTCTTAGGCTCCAAATGACCACAAGAGGATAACCTATAGTTACCCCACAGCCATTTATTCAGAACCTAAAAGTTAAATCCTCAAACTACTCTCTGAACTTCATACCAACTCTGAACTTTCAGCAGAAATTTCAGTTCTGGATAGCAACTTCAACATGCCATAACTTTTGATTCCTAACTCCAAATCAAGGAAACAAATACACTTTCTAAATCTACAGGAAATTTCCTACATTTCTCTAGGCAACTAAAAATTCTAATTCGGCCTGTAACTAGGTCTAACATTCAGTTGAACATTTCAGCTCACAGCATAGACCTAATCAGGACAGCCTGCAGTAAAAAGCTCATAATTTTTAATTGGCTTAACGGATTTTTGTGTTCTTAGTCTCAGATTAAAGGGGAATCGACGATCTACAATTTTCTCTATAGCCAAATATTCAGAAAATGATTTTACCTTGCCCAAATCGATGCTACAAAACTGCTGACAAATCTGCTCGAAAACAGCACAGAGTTCCCTCCATTCTAGGGCCAGTCTCCCTTCAAAATTTTCACATCTAGAAACCCTAGAACCCAAACAAACCAGTCAAGGGCCTCCAAACTGAGCTCCAAAGCAATCATTCATGGGGAGAGATCCACTTACCAAGAGGAAGCAAGGGAGGAAGGAGGTGCAGCCAGCTTGGAGCAGCAGGGAGCTTCGGCTTGGGGGGTGGAGGAGCAGTAGCTTGGGGGCGCCCATGGAGGAGTAGGAGCTAGCTAGGGAGGCTCCTAGGAGTGTTGCTCTGCTACCATGGAGTGATGTTCAAGTGGGAGAAAGGAGGGGGAAGGAGACTTGCTCGGGTGGGAGGAGGAGAAAAAGAGGCAGCCACTTGGGGGAGAGGAAAAAAAGAGAGAGTTAGGTGGGGAAAAGAAATGCTAGGGAATCCTTTCCCACACAAGAAATTAAGGTTTTAATCCCTACAGATACAGGTGGGACCACCAAACCCCTCGAGATAGAAATTTTTTATCTGCGGTACTACAGTGCTAGAGCCAAAGGTATAACTATTTAGGGCTAAGGATGTATTCTTAGTCTTTTACCAGTCGCGGTGTTTGGATGGGAGACCAGGTTGCTAGTTAGGTACCGTACTATTAAAAGGGGTCGAGTCTTATAGCTTGAGCTTCATCATGTGTTGATGAACTCAATCCGGTTCACTCTAGCTCACTCTCTTGTTTGGATTTTGCATGAGCTAAGTATTTGCATATGTTAAAAATAAGGGAGCTCATGCTTATTTATTGAATCTTAATCGATTTGGTTTTTAAATGGAACTATGGATTTGCATGTGTTGTAAAAAGGAGATAGCTCATGTAATTTGATTTATGTGGTTTTTGTATAGAGCTAAGTTTGCATGTGTTGCAAAAGATGAGAAATCATGTATAGTGTTTTAGCTTGTGACTTGATCATATGTTGATCATCACAAAGACTAAGTAAAGTTTGTATTTTGTGTTTGCAAAATATGTTTTTGTAAAATATTGATTTGTTATTTGCAAATGTGGTTTGCAAATAAGCTAGATGTTATGGGTTTCAATCCTAGAACATGTGTTGGCATTTGCAAATATTTTTTGCAAAGTGTCGGGATCATGTGTTGATCCTTACATAGTTAGAGGATTGATATTATAACTTTTCGGGTTATTTGTAAATGTGTTTTACAAAATATTGGTGTTAATGCATTTGATATTAGAGCATGTGATTAGAATTTGCAAATGTAATTTGTAAAATTATTTTGATCATGAATTGATCATCACATGGCTCAATATTTGATTTTATTGACTCTCACTAGATTGTAGTCACACTCTTGATCAAGTCTATGTGAGGATTTTGAGAAATCATATTTTAGATTTGAATGGCTACATTAGAGTCTTTATTTTTATGATATTTAAAAATATATATGGTTGATTAAATCTTGAAAATATATAGAGATTGTAGCCCTCATGATAAGCTTTGCATAGAGTCTAAGATCACCTAAATCGGAGTTCGGAGTAAAAAGTTATGACCATTTTAGTGGCTGAGACAGTGGCAGCACTACCCCTACATGGGCGGTGCTACTGCTCCAAAGGGCAGTGTAAAAAGTCCAAAACGCATGTTTTTAGCCCGAGAAAAAGAAAAAAGGCCTAGTGCTACCGCCTGAAGCCCAGTAGCACCAGATTTTCTGAGTAACGGCTAGTTTTTCTAGCTGTTGGCCTAGAGGCTGGTGCTACCAGCCCTAGTAGGGTGGTAGCACCGGATTTACTGCACTTTTTGCCCATTTTTGCCCTCCAATGGTTAGTTTTCTTTGGAGAAGCTATAAATGAAGTCTTGGGACTAGCATTTGAGGTTTGCTAGCTTTTAGGAAGGTTTGTGGGAGTTGTGTGCATGTGTTGCTCTCTTCTATTTGGTTTTTGAGCTAAGAGTGAGTCCTAATTACATGTGTTGTAATTATGAGTGGATTGAGAGTCTTTTGTGTATGTGTTGCACTTGAGAGAGCTATTGTGCATGTGTTGCACTTGGTGATCACCAGAGTGCATGTGTTGTACTAAGTGAAGTTCAATCGGGAAGGCTTGACTTGTTACTCTTGGTGTGCTGACACCTAGACGGCGTAGCGGCGTCGTGCATGGTGAGCTTCTCAGCGAAGGTTGTGAGAAGCTCTGGCAAGTTGTGAAGGTCGGTGCTCATTTACCCGGAGAGGGAAAGAGCAACCACTAGTGGAATCAAGGCGGGTGCTCAATTCATGGAGCCAGTCCAAAGTGGTTTGGGCTAGCCTCAACGTGGATTAAGGGAGACCGGTAAGTATCTGAACACCACGGTAAAATATCGGTGTGTCTCCTTATGGTTGCTTGCAATTCTTTTTTATATTGTTGTAATTTACATTCGTAGAATCAAATTGCTTGATTGTCTTTATTATTACATATTCTTGTTAGAAACATAATTAACTAGTGCACTTAGTGAGCCTAGTTGACTTAGGCTTAATTGTCAAAATCTTAGTTTATCGCTTCTGTATTAATTTTTGTTTAGGTTTTGACATAGGGATAAATAGGCGAGATTTTAACTAATCGTCGAAGAAATTTTTAAAGCCACCTATTCACCCCCCTCTAGTTAGCATCCTCGATCTTACTGTTCTACCTCCAACTGATGATTTAGTTGAGCTTCGACGATGTTGTCTACACACGAAATGAGAATAAATAAATAAATAAATACAAAAAATTCAAAAATTAAAAAGAATGGTACTGAAAGGTAGAGCTTGAATTTAGATTTTTGAATCACTAGATTTAGATCTCGAACGAAGGAGAATGGGTTCTCAGAAATGGCTCAGATCAAAACAATCAGAGAAATTGAAAAAGGGTAACACGTAGCACAATGTGATTGGCTGGAATTTTGGAATTTCTAGAAAAAGGATAAATCAAAAGGAAAGCCAGCTCACATGTGGGGCCCACATGTCAGCGGCTTGGTTTGTGGTGAACCGCGTGCACCGAGGCGACTGCAAGGTGTTGTGGCAGATCAGCGTAACGTGGTGTGCCATGTCAGAGCTAGGGCTGGTGTAGCGTGCCACATGGCAGCCACGCGACGCGGACGTGGCCTTCCACGCGGTGTTGGTGTGGCATCATGACACGGCTACTGCATGGGCGCGCGGGCCTGAGGTTGCGCCAAGGTGGCGGCCACAAGGTGGTGACACAGTGCCACATGGCGAGCACATGGGATCGGCCGACATAGGGAATCTGGCGGCTTGACAGTGGCGCAATCCTGCTGGAGCTAAGGAAGACGGCACGGCCGTGCACCAAATCATGACAAAAATGAGTGGGCCTTGGGGCAAAATGAAGCGCACAACTCGGGGAGCTCGGTGGTGCAAGCAGCAAAACTTGGGAAAAGAGAGGGGAAGGTGCAGTATAATATATAGAAGCAGATGCCCAGGAGTTCGGCCTGGATTCGGCATGGATGGGCGAGCAAAACACGGCGGCGATTGCAGAATTGGGTAGCGGAGGGAGAGTCCGACACGAAGACAGCTCGAGACGATGGGGCTGGTCATTGATAGGAGGGACCCCACCGTCAGTGGTTGCGAGCGCGAGGCGGGCCAGGCCGCGGAACATGCCAAGAGGCAGAGCGGTGGACCGGGCTGGGGAATTAGGCCAGGCCAAGGGAAAGGCTGGGCCGGGGACAACAAAATAGGAGTGGGCCGTGGGGAATGCGTCCCATGTGGATTTTTGGAATTAAAAATTGACGAATACTCATACCAGGGATACCCCCAGCAGGCCGGAACATCAACTGGGCCGTCCTAGGCAGGGTTCACAATTTCATCGAAAACCATGAAACCGCCTTACCGCCTTGTTCAAACTCAAAATCGCTTCGATGAAACCGTTCTAATTAAAAAGAAAATTTAAAATTTAAAAATTTTGAAAAAATTATGTGAGCGGTATTTAAAACCGAAAAAACCGCGTTTCGCTAAAAACATTCATATGACCGGGTCGGTTTTTCATATGAAAAACAAAGCGGTTTTTAAAAACCGAAGCGTTTTTCGAGAAAACCGAAGCGTTTTTAAGTGAAAAACCGTGGTTTTCGTTAAAAACCGAACGGTTTCGATTTTTCAAAAAGTTTCAAATTTTTGATTTTTAAACCTTCGGTTTTAGCGGTTTCGGCGGTTTTTACGCGGTTTTAAAACCGTCTGCTGAATTTCGACGCGAATTTTGAAAAACGGTTTTGTAATCCCTGGTCCTAGGCCCAGCTCCGGCCGAAGGCACCATTGGGTCACAAAGGACTCTCGACCCGATCAAGCCCACCAAGGCGCCCAACAGGCCTCGGTCGGGCGCCGCCAAGGCTCTGACAGCCTCGGTCGGGTGTCCCGAAGGTCCGACTGCCTCGGTCGGCGCCTCGAGTTCGACTTGGCCTCGGTGAGCCCCAGTGAGTTCCGAATCAACGACCTCGCCACATCACGGTCGACCTCAAGTGGTCACCGCCTGTGGACACGACGGCCATCTTTGAGGCGGTGGCTCCTTCCCAAAGTGGCCAGGGGCCGCCTAAGTCAAGCGCTCGTCCCTTCGCCCCGTCGTGCACAGTGGAGAGACGCGCTCCCTCCCGAGGCGACACCAGAGTGCGGCGTAACGGCGTCAGCATTTGACAGGCGTGCAGAGAGCAGGTGCGCCCTTTCCCGACGAAACACCGCTCGCTGTGTCTACCAATCCAGACGTGGGATGGACAGGAGCCTGACAGTCACTAGGACCGAAGAACGGAACTCCCGAGCGTAGCACACCCCTACCTTTTTTCTCTAAACTCCCGTGTAACCTGCCCCCCTCCGCCTATATAAAGGGAGGCAGGACCCTTAGGGAAAGGGACTCGACTCGACTCGATTCGATCGCAGCTCATCCGAACGTTTACGAGCATACGGCTTTTAGAGCATATCTCCCTTGCTCCTTTCACTCGGACGAGGCGCATCAGGCCAGCCCTCTTGCCCTCGCTTGTAACGCTATGTAGTCCACTGCATCCCGAGCAATAAAGAACCACCATCACGAACTGGACGTAGGAACGTTCGGCCCGAACCAGTATACATCTTGAGCTCCCTGAGTCAACCATTCAAGGAGAGGGAACGCGCGGCCCCTTAACTTACAAATTTACTTGCCGGTTTACGAAACACCGACAAAAATAGTTTTTCTATTTAAGAAATTCTAGAAAATTCGAAAATGTCTAAATAAATAGCAAATAAATGCAAAAAAATCCAAACAAATTCTCAAAAATACTTTTAAACATTTAGAACCCTAATAAATTAATTTGAATACATTTCAACTTGTAATTTTGATTAAATTAATTTTCTTGCACTAAAAAGGAATTTTTATATCATACAAATTTTAAAAGGGGCTAAAAAATGGAATGTTACATGATGTTATTTGCTTGGCACTGCATGGCAAAGATATGCTACGCACTAATGTATATTACCTCATTTAAAATAAAATGGATGCTAAGCACACTTTAGTTGTGTTGATCTACCTTCAAGCCACTGCAAACTACTCCACCTCTTGCTGCCCCCTGTCTAGGGTTTTAAATTTCATTTTTGGATCATATCTCAAAGGAGATCGAAATCCAAAAATTATGTTAGATTTTAGAATTTTGGATGAAATCAAGTTGAAATTCAAAAGGCAAAATTCAAATCTATAATTTTTGGGCTGAGATTTTGGCCAAAATTACCAAAATCTCAATAAATTTGATTTAAACAAAAAAAGGTCCAAAGCATGTTAGAAAATTTTGAAAATATTTGTGGATGATCCTAACACATCATTAATATTCCTCAAAAATTTTAGATGATGATCAAGCTAGAAGAATTTTAAAAATTTTGGATAGTCTAACTGTCTTAATAAAAACCTTACTAGCAAATTTGGACCAAATGAAATTTTTTTAAAACCATGCTAGACTATTTTGAAATTTTTTTTGCATAGTCTTGATGAATTACTAATATTTCTATAAAATTTTTAGATGATGATCAATCCCGAGGAATTTTCAAAAATTTTGATAGTGGTACTGTCATGATAAAAGCCTTACCGGGAAAATTCAACCAAATGAAAATGGGTTCAAACCGTGTTAGAAAATTTTGAAAATTGTTGTGGGTGGTCTTGTTTTTTAGATGATGGTCAAGCCTAAGAAATTTTAAAAAATTCTGACAATACTACTATCCTGATAAAAGCCTAGCCGAGTACATGTATTACTTGCATAGATTTGATTGAAAAATTAGAAAAGGTTTAGAATTTTTAAAACTTTTAGAGAAGAGTTCTGAGACAATTCTTTAACACTAATAACAATTTTGGATCATGATTACACTTGAGCGAATTTATAAAATTTTGATAAGGTTACTACCTCATTTATGTTCCTTCTATTTTTTATTTTTAAAGATAACAAATTAAGTTCAATTCTTTTAAAATTGTTATAAATTCGCTCAAGTGTGATCATGATCCAAAATTGTTATTAGTGTTAAAGAATAATATTTTTTATCTTAATTGGTAGCACGGTGAAGTGGATTTTCTACCAGTTATGTGCTCTCTCTGTTTTTTTTAAAGAATAATATTTCTTATTTTACGTTAACCGATGATGGTTCGAGGCTTTGAACTGCTGTGAGCTCGGACGCACGGTGGAAAGGGGGTGAAGCGGTGGGCCGCCATGGCCGGAAAGAATACAAGTTATAACAAAATACTTAGATCACTGTTCAGTTGTGAGGATTCGGCTACTGATTTGGAATGGACGGTGTAGATTGAGTAAGTGCAACATTTGCCTTCATAACACAGACGATGATCTTCCGGACATGCTTCGCCCTCCCAAAAGGAGCGGCCGAGACGTTCGCCGCCGCCTCTCTTCCTTTCCACCGTTCGCGTCCCCCTTCTCCGGCGGCCGGCGCGGTGAGTTCTTCTCCTCCCTCTCCTTCGTTTCCACCGTTCTCCAGATCTCCCCATTCCCCCTTCTCTGGCAGCCAGCGCGGTGAGCTCCAGCCGGAGATCCCCCATCAACATCGTCGTGGGGTTCATTTCTTTCCTCTGAGCAACCTCATCCAAATCTTTCTTTCTGGGATGGAAACTCCAATCCGTGCAGTTTGTTGCGTGGTGGAGTACTAATAGCAGTTTATTTTCCAAAATTTTTGGGGGTTCAACACGTTAGGTCCGCCGCTGTTGCCGCAGCCTTGTCTTTGTATCCCTGTTGCGGGAATAACCATAACAAGAGAAATAATGCCTTTCCTTCCACGCTCCAATAACCAAGTGAATCTGTCATTGGACAGTCGCGTTCTCCGTACATCAATTCTCTCTGCTACCATTTAGGTCCCTATTGCCATCATTCATTTGCTCACCAAGCTAGCAATCAGAGTTTCTGTCATTGTGTTTGTGCTTGGCTAATGCATTCTAGGGGGCAACATCCGCGCCATATATTGCAGGCACAGCCTTTTGCTAAAATTATAGGTGAACCAGTTATGATGTGCGCTAAGTTATATCATCATCATCAAGGTTTTTAATATTTTGTTCTAGTTATTATCTTAGATCAATTTTTTTTGGCTATTTATGCAAAAACAAAATGGTAGTTGCATTACTCTGCACATTTTGTGTCAGATAGAAATCAAATTTAGGCATTTTGTACTTATCAATCGGACTAATTGTGTAATGGTACATTTGATTTCTTCTAACCACACCATTTGCTTGGTTATAAACAATTAAAATGCATTTTTCTCCAAAGCAACCTGAAGTACATGCATACATCATTTTCATTTCCTTTAGGTGATATTTTGCATGCCAGCAAAATACTGACAGCGCTTAGTGCTTACTTCAGAAGAAATGGGAGATAGAGAAAGACGAATGGTGTTTGTCACAGTAGGGACTACATGTTTCGATGCTCTTGTCAAGGCAGTAGATTCTGAAGAAATGAAAGAATCATTATTGCAGAAGGGTTACACTGATATTCTGATTCAAATGGGCCGAGGAACATACATCCCTTCCAAGGTAACATTTGCTTTCCATTTTATTGTCACATATCAATTATCTTTATATGTTGTCCTTTTGTGACTGCGCACTTCAATCCATACAGTATTTTTATTATTAAAATCACAATCCATATTATACTTAATAGAAAATAAGCGAAAATGTTGTGTTGTTTGGGACTCTTCTCAAGTTCTACGATTCCAAGGAATATTAGATTTGCAAATGATGTTTATCAATTCTGAAATGGACACGGACATGTGGTAACTATCCAAAATCTATAGCTACTGAGTTGAGATTAGAGAGCATGAAGAATTTTTTATGAGAAATTGTGGCATCATATGAATTAGATGACTGCTAATGCTGCGATCATTTATGTCTTTCGATTCATATATTACACTTATCACAGGAACAAATCAAAACTAACAAGGTTCATATCCGTTATCAGACACATAAA
This sequence comes from Guadua angustifolia, assembly GCA_036346375.1. Taxonomy (NCBI): domain Eukaryota; kingdom Viridiplantae; phylum Streptophyta; class Magnoliopsida; order Poales; family Poaceae; genus Guadua; species Guadua angustifolia. Next base: position 39,206,547 of record CM070507.1, read on the forward strand.
CAGGGAGTATGGCAGACAAAGGGAACACATGCATCATTGGGATAAAACATTGGCAGACAATTTTGATGTCTGAACTTAGATTATGATACATCGTTTTACCTGAATTTTTGGTAACTATGATATTTAAGGCCTTATAGATGACAAAATTGAATTACAATCTGATGCAAAGATGCCTGGTATATAGGTGGACATAAAAGAATATAATTATCTGATTCTTTAGCCTGTTTTGTATTAGAAGGTGAAAAAAGGGACTCTAGGACAATGAAGGATTTGAAGGAAAGTTAACTTACTCTTATGGTAATTGATTATTGTTAGTATAAAAGCTCTCTCAGATGGCATTGGTTCTCTATGTCTAAAAAATTAGCTTACAGCTTGAACTTTCAAATAATAACTGCATAGGTTTAAAAATTTTAAGAAATAAGCAGAAGGCCTACTTAACTGCTAGTTCTCAATCATTATCAAGTATCTTCTGCTGCATTGAGCATTTGCACCATGATCCTTGTTTAAATAATTCTAAGTTGAATTATACATACATACTTCTTTTGGCTCTATTTCTTGATCATTTGAATGGCTTCAATATGTTCAATAAGCTTCTATGATCAAGATTCACAAAATAAAAATGTTCGAACTTTACACCTTGGTGCTAATGGCCAACGCTGTTGTCACTATTCAGTGGGCAAACTTGCTCGGATGATACTTCTTTCCCTTAAATTTGAACTGGCAAATGTTTTTAACAAAATAGGCCTGCAAATTATTTTCCTTTTTCATAAATTTTATGTTGGCAAAATACATATATTTACTTCCCTGTAACTCTTACCTTCATACTTTGAGTGACTTGATTGAGCTATTATAACATATTCTGGTTGGCATTTCTAGGCTCATGTTGTTTATATGTATGCTGTTTTTTTTCAAGAACTATATGTATGCAGTTTAAAAAGGAAGAACGGATCAAGTAATTTTGCTTGGTTGATTAGGGCTATTGATAAGTTGATCTTTTAGTGCTAACTGTGTGAAGAAAGCAATGAATTTTGTTTGTTCTTCTGGAATACAGGCATCGGGAAATTCAACTCTTCAAGTTGGTCATTTCACTTTTTCACCAAGCATTGCTGACTACATAAGAGAAGCATCCTTAGTCATCAGTCACGCAGGTGATGTTCAACTCTGTATAATGGAAATATTTAAATAAGATTCTTTGATGGTGAATGCCTCACCTATATATATTGGCTATTTTAACCTATTTCACAGTGACATTGTGTTAACATTGAAATCTGTTAGCAGTGTATGCTATGTATTACAATTTTCTTGTCATCTCACATGGAGTTGTGTTCTTTCTAAATGTAGTTGTAACCGCAAACTGCGTTGTGGTGAGAGGCAAATTGTAATAAAGTACTACAGGCAATAGCATTTAGAAATTTGTCTTATCATGATAATGAACTAATCATGGAATCAGGACTTAATAGTTGCACCTGTATGTAGTCCTTTGGATTCTTCTTGTTGGAAAGGTTGTTTATGTTTTACTGTAAGAGGAGTATGGAAACAATGTGCTCTCGCATTTTGGAGACGTCGACGGTGAGAAAAAGCATTCCAAACTACTATTCACTTAACTAATGTAGTGTATCCATGATAGTATCATATGTTCCTTCCACTATTAGTTTCATGGCAAAGTACATTGTATCCAGATGATAATGTGTCTTTTTTTTTAAAAAAAATGTGTAAGATTTGGAAACTATACATGGATGATGTAAAGCTTAAATGCAAAAACATGACTTCAATGTGTGATGTCATCGCTTAAAGCATAATCGGAGACTCAGAGCTTAACCTAACTTGCTGTGAAGTATGACATATGTGTCAAAGCCTAAAAGGACAATAGCACTTCTATTGATTTTGTAGGACTTTACTTTGTACCTTACAAGTTACGTCCTAGTACAGGTCCAGCGTGACAAACATTACAAGTTGCTGTTGACTATTCAAAAACTATCTGATCAAAGTTATTTTTCCTTTGCTGGCCATGCCAAAGACAGCTAGCTAGTCTGGTCAAAGGTAATACATGCTTTATTCTGACAGGTTCTGGAAGCATATTTGAGACGCTGCGACTTGGGAAACCTCTCATTGTTGTTGTGAATGAAGATCTGATGGACAATCACCAGAGCGAGTTAGCAGAGGAACTGGCGGAGAGGAAGCACCTCTTCTGTGCCCGTCCACAAACACTGCGAGAGACTATCGAGGCAATGGATCTGAAAAATCTCCAACCTTACATGCCAGGAGATGCCAAGCCAGTCGTCACACTGATCAACAAATTTCTCGGATTTCCTATTTATTGATCATCTTTGTTCTTGTTTCCTCTTTGTAGAGCAGATTGGTGTAGCATAAGAGAGATAAGAGAGGCTAGTGATGCATGCATACGAGGAACAGCGTTATGTAAAAATGGCAAGAAGATATCGTTGAATATGAATCCGCAACTGCACTAAGGGTGTGTTTGTTTGGTGGGATGAAGTTGAATGGGATGGAATGGTTCTGTGCTATTTGGCTCTATTGTTTTAGTTGAATGAAATAGTTCAGTATCTATATAAAATATTCTTTAAATTTGTATCCTACAATTCAATATGAGGTTATTTCATTCAAGCAATCAAATATATGGATGAATTTTTCTTGATACATGTACCACTTGGTACAAGCAATCAGACACCCTAAGCCAAGCTTTGTAACAGCATAGTATTTTTAGGTGGGTACTTGCCTAAATATGGTTTCCTTTGTACTCCCTCTGGATACAAATAGTTGTCATTTTATACATTGACATGGCCTCTAAAATACAGTTTTGATCACTAATTTTTACTATAATATATTTGTAAAATCCAATAAAATTATAATACTATAAAAGCACTTTTTGAGATAAATCTACATATATAATTTTTATGTATTCAATTTAAATATTTAAAAAGATCTTGACAACTAAAGTGAAAGATCATGTAGAGGTCTACTCAAGTGTGATGAGTAATTGACTGTATCTGATCTTTTGGTGCTCAAGGTTGAGTTTGATTTGAGCTTGTCTGATCGTGAGCAATTTGAGTTGCTCTATGTAGACCAGTGGTCTGACCTCGAATTGTCGGGGCTTTGGCCGGTCGCAAACTAGTTGTCAGACCTCGAGTGGTCGGGACTTTGGCTGGTCGGAGGCCAGTGGTCAGGGATTTGGTTGGTCGGAGACTCGTGGTCAGACCTCGAGTGGTCGGGACTTTTGGTTAGTTGGAGACTAGTGGTTGGAGTATTTGCTGATCAGAGTTTTAAGTGGACTCGACCACTAAGGAAGTAGTTGTGACCTCTGAGGGAGTGGTTAAGACCTTTGTAAGAATGGCCTTGCTTTTTGTGGTCACAATACAATTTAGGGTTGTCAGGACCTTTATAAGAGTGGTCTGACCTTTAGTGGTCATATGGTATATCATTCTGGTTATCAAATGATTTGATTGCTCGTATGTTACTGGGCATTGCTACGTGATAGTTTGCTTATCTATATTGGTTGCAGGACTTCAAAATTAGGTCATAGTGAGGCGAAGGCGAGACTGGGATTAGGCTAGGAGAGCTGAGATCCAGAACAGTCAAGGGATGCTGAAAGATGACTGAGGCCAGGAAGTGGTTGCAAGTTGTGAAAGACAATGAGCCGGAGCATGAGCTTTGGCGATGGACATGGCGGGCAGCGGTATGGATTGGGATTAGTGTAGGATTGAAATATACTAATGTAGCAATCAGAGGGGGGTGAATGATTGCGCGGAAGTTAAAATCAAATTTTTATGAATTTTAAAACACCCCAATTTAAACTCAAATTGCTTGGAAACCAATTCACGCAGCCGGGAGACCAGTACAGCAATTGGGATACCAGTTTACGTAGTTGGGAGACTTGTAGATCAGTCTGGGTGACCTGTAGACCACTTGGGCGACCAGTAGAGCACTTAGGCGACCAGGCGAGCAGTCGGGCGACCAGGCGAGCAGACAGATGATCAGTTCACAAAAATAGAAATTTCTGGAGATCCAACCGTTGGATTGATGTGAAATTTTAACTGCAGAAACTAGATTCAATTTCAAAACTAACAAAAGAAGAATCAGGTCGATCGGATCTACGGATCTAAAGTTATATCCTTCGTAAGATGACTGAAACAAACTACGATCTAACAGCGATAGACCAATACTCAAACACAATTAACTGAAGATCCCACCATTAGATTGACATTAAATTTTTACTGTAGAAACTAGGCTTAATTCCGCAGCTAACACAAACAGGTCGATCGGACTTACGGATCTTGAGATATTACCTTCGCAAGAAGATGCCTTTGCAGGAAACCGAACTCCGTGATGAACTTCGTGACTGCTACGACGGACAAAACTTCTAGTGATCGATCAACTATGCCGGAGTCAAGAACAAAACAAAAAATCGCCAGACGCTGGAGATGCAGGAAGGATTTTTATTTTTGATCTGGTTACAGTACTCAAACGAAAGAGTACAAACCCTAAAACCTTGCTCTCTCAATAAACAGGAGATACCTCCCCCTATTTATACAGAGCAAACATAACGAGATTGAATACAACTCAACTTCCAACATGGAAAGAGTTCGTATACATCTCAACCTGGCCCAACATGGCCAAAAACAACTCTTGCACGTATGTACAGCCCACATGCTGTAAATACGTGACTAACCAGCCTCCATGTGCATGTTCTCTAGCCCGAACGTTCCGTATGACATCCTTGACCACTAAGACCTCGATTCCTCCCTGAACCTAGTTCCGAACCTTAGTTCCTCCATGAACCTAGTTCCAGTCCCGTCATCGACCACGCTCGCCCTCGAGCAACACCTGCACATGAATAAACAAGAAACATATCCGAGCACAAGTCCACGACTTGACTCAAAGTCAATCCATGCAACCACTCACACGAGCGCATTGCATCAAGCAAAACCATCATCATGCTATTACCAGCATATCAAACAAATTTGAGCACAAGTCCATGACTTGTCTCAAAGTCAATTCATGCAACCACTCACACGAGCGTGTTGCATCAAGCAAAACCATCATCATGCTATCACCAGCATATCAAATCAACATCTCAAACTGCATATGCACAAGCACCACACATGCCATAATCACAACCACTTTGCAATGCCAATTTCATTACTCAGCTAATTTTTCAGCACATGATTTCACGATTAGGTTCGGGGAGGAGTTGAGGTCCAGAATGGTCATGGAAGCCAGCGCCGTCATGGTAAAGCGGACAAGAATATGTGGTGTGCCAAGTGACTTAGGCTCATGTGCAAGCAAGGACAGTTCAGAGCGATCCAAACACGTGAGAGGTTTGGGAGTAAGTTATTGGGACCACATGGGAGAATGGATGAGATACTAACTTGGAGCTGCTCGGATCAAGGAGGGCCATTAGATCGTGGTATAGAGGATAGAGTAGTGGATCAAGTTAGTGTGCTTTGAAAAGTGTGCAAAACCAGTTGTGTTGTTCGGTTTCGGGTCAGCCCATGTATGATTGAGTGAGTTAATCCCAGCCCTTGAGAGATTCTTTATGGGAGAAAGAAGCTATCCAAAGGTAGAGATTGCTTCCATCATGCTATAAAAGGAGGGATGCCTCCTAGTGTGGAAGGCATGGTTGGAACCCACCACTCTGGTTTGAACCACGGTTAGAACCAAAACTTAGAGAAGGGTTCTTTGGTTTCATTATACTTTGTTGAGTTTTTCCCACCTGGGAGTGTGGCTTTATAACTATCCCTCTCTAAGCAATGCAAAATTCAAGTTCATCTATGTTCTTAAATTTCTTTAGTTCTTATATTTTTACTTGTTTCTTTTATGCAACTTGATTTTTGCTTCACCTTCTTCTACATGCTAAGTTTCTACTAGGTTTAGAACGCATAAAAGGTTGAGGGACTTTTAGAATATGTTTTAACACAACAAGATTCATTAGTACGTACTCCTGCTCAAGTATTGGCTTCCTTCCTTTTGAGTCTTTGATTTCTAGTTTCTTTTATTATTGATCATGTGCTCCCAAGGATGAATGGTTGATGAATTAATCTTCTACAGATCATATCCCAATCATCTAGGCAAGCTTTTAACAAGATCTCCAAATCTTTTCTTAAGAAATCAGTTTTTGGCTTGAAAAGGAAGGATTCTTGGCAGATTTCATCTTGCATGTTTTGAGGGATGTTTATTTAGTGTTTTTGCTTACTGTGATATGTGGGAGGTCATTTAAGGTCATCTTGATTATTAAATCCCCACGAGCAAGGTATTTGATCCGATTTTGGTGCAACCTTCTTTAAACTGAAAAAAAGTCAGAACTTTGACATTAATCATTGCGATTAAATGTTGGAATAGGTTCCTGATATCTATAGGAAGGTGTACACCAAGTTTCACGGGTTTTTGATCAGCCGATCTGAAGTTACAATGATTCTTCTTTTCAGATCGTGCTCATTTTACTGTTCACCCGAACACTATTTACTAAGCACTGTTCATTCGACCAGTGCTGTTCATCCGAACACTGTTCACTGAGCATTGTTCATCTGACTAGCCCTGTCGACCAGTTCGCAGTGCTATTCATCCGAACACTATCTACCAAGCACTGTTCACACCGAACATTGTTCATCCGACCTCAATAGGTCGGTAGTACTATTCATCCGACCTCAATAGGTGGGTGGTACTATTCATCCGACATCAACTGGTTAGTGATACTATTCATCCTATCACCTGTTCGGATTGTCCAGTTCTTTCTATGTGTTCTTTTGGTGAATTGAATTTTTAGGGGGAAATTTTATTTAGCTCCTATTCACCTCCTCTAGTCGCTTTTTCGATCCTTCATAAAGTTTTAAAAGTTTGACTGCACACATATTTAAAATGACAACTATATGTAATTGGGGAGATACCTCGTTAGGTGTTCCTTGTCCACTTTGATGTTGGTCTACGAGTTTGGGCTCAAGGCATAAAAAGACGGAAAGTCGGGCAAAAGTGGTAGTGAACCAAATAATACAATATCATCACCTAAATAAAGTTGGCAGATTTCCCGGATGGAGGGTGTGCCACGTCATCATTTATCCGCAAAAGCGCTTTGAAAAATCAGAAATTACGAACAAGTCCTTCCACGGTAATTTAGAGATCACAAACGGGTCTTTCTACAGGTTATTTTGCAAAAAAGACCCCGTAGTTCGGTTCTTTCGACCCAGGATTTTAAAAAATTAAAATTGCAAACAGGTCCTTTCGGCAGTTTTTTTTACAAAAAGGACCTTTTGGTTCAGTAAAATCACGGATTTTTCGTGAAAGGACTCTAAATAAATACCAAAAAAGAGTGTAATTACGTTTAGACCGTTCCAGCTATTTTTCACGAGAAGGACCTTTCGATTTTTCGTAGTCGCGGCCAATTTAAAAAAAAAAACATCACCAAGAAAAACGAAATTGTATTTTTTGCATAAAAAATTCGGGTCAGATTTTTTTGATGAGCGTGACATCGTGCGCCTTGTGTCCCTCCACGAGCGCCCCTCAAAAGAAATGTGGTTACATGTAGGCCATTTCAGCTGTTTTTTTGCGAAAAAAGACCTTTTGGTTCAGCAAAATCGCAAAACTTTCATGAAAAGACCCTAAATAAATGCCAAAAAATAGTGTAATTACGTTTAGATCATTCGAGCTGTTTTTTACGAAAAGGATCTTTCGTTTTGGTGCAAACGCAGACGCGCGTGGTGTGTTACGCCGCGAAAACATTCCTAGTAATGTATTAAGCGTGGAAGAATTCAGCCGCAAGGAGAGCAGCCACATCATCGTTTTTTTGGAAAACCCCCTGGGAAAATCAGAAATTGCGAATAGGTCTTTCACCGGTAAATTAGAATCCGCGAACAGGTCTTTCCACTGGTTATTTTGCAAAAAAAAACTCCGTAGTTCCGCAAATTCCGGTTCTTTCGATCCGAAAGATTTAAATTTTTTTGAAATCATGAACATGTCCTTTCACCGGTTATTTTACAAAAAAAACCCTGTAGTTCCGCAAAATCGACACGGATGTTGGTTCTTTCAACTAGAAAGATTTAAAAAAATTTAAAATTGTGAGCAAGTCCTTCCACCATTTATTTTGCAAAAAAAACCCCGTAGTTCCGCAAAATCGACACGGATGCCAGTTCTTTCAACCAGAAAGATTTAAAAATTTTAAAATCGCGAGCAGGTCCTTCCATCGGTTATTTTGCCAAAAAAACCACGTGGTTCCACAAATTCGGTTTGAGAAAAGCTCAGACTAAATTTTTTTCTCGCCGCGCGGCATCGTGCGCATCTCTACCTAGTATACCTAAAGTCTGCTAAACATAGAGCTAAACATAGTGTCGGAGCTAGAAAATTACCAAAGCGGGACACGAATTTGATATAAACTAGTAAGGTGCCTCGCATGTTGTTGTGTGATTGCAGAGTGAGAAATCGCCACTTTTTTAGCCCCTTCACAATCATTTTTTTTTAGTAAATTTAGCCCTCATTCCGAACATAATTAAAAAATTGTTCCATCTCTAACTATAGAAGCGCGCAGAAGGTAACACATAGTCCGTCCCACGGTAGGGGGATGGGGCTATTTTTGCAATTGCGTTCGGGAGGATGCCAAATTTGAAAAAAAAAGTCTAGAAAAGTGATGATTTTGTAGATTGATAAGCTTTTAGAGATTGCATTAAGAATATTAATATTACTATACACGTTAAATAGATACTAGCTAACCTGTGCAAGAAGATAAAAGAAAGCCATAGATCAAAATATATGTGTTTGTCTCACAAAATTCATAAAGATATTCAATTTCACACGGACATGAAAGAGAAGCTTGGCTAGCATGCAATCAGCCTCCGTGCAATCACGTCAATCCAACTAAGAAAAGTTTCAAAAAATTCTGAAAACATGTAGATGGGGTAAGATGAGATGTACATCCATGATTTTTTTCAGAATTTTTTGAAACTTTTCTTAGTTGGATTGCACGGTGATTGCACGGGAGGCCTGATTGCACAGCAGTCGTTGCCGACATGAAAGCACAGATTTTACATCGTTCGTGGCTATTTTTTTTAAACAAAATTGACACTTAAGGCCTTATATTATATTTTATTGCCCTTAACAGCGTGAGGAAATCGGCAAATGGAAAATTTAGAAAGATAGCAATGGTTGCCAATTGGCTTGTGATGATTTGAAGCTAATATGTAATGGCCAAAGCTTCATCAAACGCAATCTTGGAAAACAATGATATTTTGTTTGGAAAAGAATTAAGTAACAAAAAATTATGCGACTGTCTATTAAAACACTTTTAGGTCGGGAAAGAGTTAAGTAATAGAAAATTATGGATCCATCTATAAAAGAAATGATATTTCTCTACTGTTGGATCTAGGTCTAACCTTCTCTTTCTCTTCTTCACCACACCCTAACCCTAACTCCTCTTCTCCATGCCCTCTCCAGCCACCACCACCCTCCCACGCTGACACAACTCTATTGCTGGCACGCCCACTCGCTTTCGCTGCTGCCTCCTCCTCCCTACGCTGCCATCTCCGCTTCCTCTTCCTCTACTGGTCGACGTTGCTTCCACCGCTACCACCTGCTACCCTCCTCCTTGACTCCTGTGGCGGTGGTGGCCTTTAGAGTCGCTACCGTCGACCACCTCCATTCCCTTAACTCTATCGGTTTTTATCACTCCCGCTTGCTAGCCGCAGGCCATTACCCACATCCAAATCTCAACCGACAGAGCCACTACTGCCTCGTCACCTCATCACCACCACCACCCACTACCATGCCTTTACAGCCCCTCTGTCCCTTCAAATCTGCCCCTAGTGAATCCAAAACCCTAACTTGATGAACCTAAGCTCTAACCTAGTGGTGGTGGAAGATAGTGGCACCGAAGAGGAGGATAACGAGCTAGTCGAGTTTGAATTCTCCAAGCCAATCTAAAGGTTAGAAATTGACTAATTTTTGGAAAAAAAACTAGATGCAGACGCGTGGTACCACACCACGTGAGGGTAACACCACGTGGATCGAAACATTGGCCAGAGAAATCCTCAACTTTGCTTTACGACTAGGTAGAGTTGCGTAGCATACGTTGCGCTAGACGAATTTTGTCCTAAGGTTGGACACAATTTTTCGAAATCTCAAGGTCTCACTTTTCAAAAGGGTGTGTCCTGGCCTGGAATGAAATTTTCTAAAACCACAAGTTTTTTTTTTGCAAAAGGGCTCGAGAAGAAGCTTGACTCAAACTTGCGGAACCACAAGTTTTTTTTTCAAAAACAGACGATCAGAGGACCTAAATGCATTTTCAGATTTTTCAAAGGGGTCTTTTGCAGAAGAGTTTGTGAGGGACTTAAATACATTTTTTTTGAATTTTCTAGAGGGGCCTAAATCAAATTTCATAATTTCCAAAAGGATTCTTTTGCAAAAGAGCAGGTAGAGAGACCTAAATGCAATTTTAAAATTAACGGAGGGCTTTTGCACAAAGTGATGCGATAGAGGAGCTCTCTAGGATGGAATCCCTTCACCTAATATAGGTAGTACTAGATGAGTGACCGCAGTGTGCCATGTCGTGATCGCCGCTCCCCCACACGAGTAAATTGAGAAAACACACGAAACTGTTGAAAGAATATAAATGTAATTACGCTTGTCGGTGTTTCGAATACCGGTAAGTAAATTTGTAGTCAAGGGGTCGCGCGCTCCCTCTCCTTGAATGGTTAGACTCGGGGAGCCCAAGATGTATACTGGTTCGGGCCGAATGTCCCTACTTCCAGCTCGTGTGGTGGTTCTATAGTGCTCTGGGTGCAGAGGACTGCACTGCGTTACAAGCGAGGGCTAAGGCCTGGCCTCGAGCGCTCGTTCGAGTGGGAGAAGTAAGAATGGCTCGTTCGTGGTAGCCGTGAAAAGCCGTCTAAAAGTTCGTCTAAAAGATCCCTCTCCCAGAGGGTCCTGCCTCCCTTTATATAGATGGAGGGAGCAGGTTACACGAGATCTCGGGAAAGAAAGGATGGGGTGTCCTACGCCTAGGAGTCATGTGCTTCGGTCTTGACGACTGACCAGCATCTTCTCGTCCCATGCCGAGTCGGTAGATACATCGCGTGGCATGGTTGTTCGTTCCGTCGGGAAGTGGTGCACCTACTCTCTGCACGTCTGTCAGGTGCTGACGCCGTAGCACGTGGCTCCGGTCTTGCCTCGGGAGGGAGCGTATCCTCCCACTCTGCGTGACGAGATGATGAGACCGGCGCTTGACTTCGGCAGCCTCCTCGCCACCTTGGGAAGGAGCCACCTGCCCCCGCACGGTCACCCTGAGCCGTCGTGTCTGTGGGGCAGGCGTCCAACTCGAGGTTGACTGGTGATGGTGGCGGAGATTACCTTAGCTTGTTCGGAGCTTGCGAGGTGTCTGACCCATGGCAGGGGTCGGAGCCTTGCGGGGATCCCTGACCCACGACGGGGGTCGGATCTCCCTTTGGTCGGCTAGGTCGGGGGTCGTAGGGCGTCCGACCCATGGCGGGGGTCGGGATGCCCCTCGGTCGGGGACGAGAGTCCTTCGTGATCCTGTGGGGCCTTCGGCCAGAGTTGGACTTGGGGCGGCCCATTTGGCGTCATGGGCCACTGGGGATACCCATGGTATGAGTATTCGTCAGTAGCCCCCGAGCCCCCGAGCGAGTTCGTCAGAAGCAGTCGGGGGTTTACCTTGGTCGGCAAGACCCGACCGGGTGTAGCGAGTGGACTTGGTTGGCCGTTCATCCGGGTGGACTCACCCGACTTGGTCGGCGAAGTTCGACTTGGTGCGCGGGGGCGGACCTGGTTGGCTCTGTTCGCCTGAACTGATCGGGTGGCTACCTTGGTCGGCGGAGTCCGACCGACTTGGTCGGCCAGTTTCGACCGGGTGCGCGCGAGCGCACTCGGTGGGTGTAGCCCCCGAGCCCCCGAGCGGGTCGAAGAGCCGATTGGGGGGTTTTCCCTTGCTAGTCGAGCCCGACCGACTTGGTCGGAGGGACCCAACTTGACGCCGTTTTGGTCGACGCGGACATCTAGAGGCCTTAGCGGGGCTCTGGTGTCCGAGTGCTAGTTTCACGTCGTAGCTCGACGTTGCCTTGGTCGGCGCGGACGCCCAGAGGCCTCAGCGAGGCTCTGATGTCCGAGTGCTAGTTTTACGTCGTAGCTCGACGTTGCCCTGGTCGGCGCGGACGCCCAGAGACCTTAGCGAGGCTCTGGTGTCCGAGTGCTAGTTTCACGTCGTAGCTTGACGTTGCCTTGGTCGGCACGGGCGCCCAGAGACCACAGCGAGGCCCTGGTGTCCGAGTGCTAGTTTTATGTCATAGCTCGACGTGCTTGTAAGGCTGGTTTAATGCCGGAGCTAGGCGGTGGGCGTCTGTCCCGAGTCCCCATCTAGTGAGGCTATCTGCGGGAGGAGCAGCCGTTGTTTATCCCACCTATACGCCCCATCCGCAGGTGTGGGACTTGGAGGGGGTGAGCGAACGCGTGTTTACCATCGTCGGTTTGAACACCGTGCTCATGGAGCTAATAATGGGTAATCCGAGTGGGACCTGGAGATCCCTCCCAAGAGGGACCTTTCCAGCGGACTATCCCTTCGTCGGGCATCCGACCCGCTGAGGGCGACCCATAAGAAACCTTTCTTTACTCGATCCTATGTCAGACTCCGGGTCGTCCGCCGACCCGGAACGCAGCTGGCTACCACCCATCGATGGGTTCCACGGGAGAGTGTGAAGTATGGTCTCAGACACGAGTTAAGGCGATTGGGTCGTTAGCCAACCCAACTCGAGGCCCGCTGGAGGCTCACCTTATTCTTGCCCCTTGCTCAATTTTATACCGGGGTGGCCCTGAATCCACTTGGTGGATCAGGCCCATGGAACCCGTTGTGCTAGACTGGGCCCCGGCGTGAGCTGTTGAGCTCTCTCGCCACCTCGAGGCCGTAGCAGCCCGGTGGGCTTTTCATACCTGTTACGGGGCAGGCGACTCAGCCCAGAGGCAGAAACCGAAAGGTTGCGGGGTGTGTGGCCCGAAACGGTGTCCTGGCGCCTCCTGCTAGTATTTAATGCGTAGTGGAGGCCATTAAATGCGAAGTGAAAGAATTGGGAGTCGATGCGTCTCACTAGTGGCCCGGCGTGGCGCTTGGACGGGACGTGCGACGCTTCAACCGAGATGGCATCCGTTTGACTGGCACCTGCTCGGCTGGTGCCTGTTCGGCGCTTATAAATTTGGCATGGGGGGCGCCCGGGCAGGTACTCGCGCTTGCTTTCCCTACCTTCTTTCCTTCGCCTGAGACAAAAGAGAGCAAAGGAGCCGGAGTGTTCTTACCTTTTCTTTCCGTTTCGAAATGCTCTGAAGAGCAAATGGCGAGCAGAGGTCACAACCTTGGAGGCGGTTAGAGGGCCGGCAAGCGAACGGCGGCTGCAGTCCCATGGGGTTCAGACCCCAAGAGGCCCCGCACGGACACCGAATCCTCCACAGCCGTGGCGGGGGGCGGGATTACCCTGCCCTCGCCGGCCTTCCGTATCTGGAACCCTCCTTCATCGTAAGTTTTCGTCGCTCAGCCTCGAGATGGCTTTGATTTCTTCTTCCTGACGCTGGCTTGTTATCCTTCCTTTTCTCAATGCTGCCAGCTCGGGTTCACGCCAGCCGCCCGCAGCGCCCCCGCTAGCTGCCTTGGCCAGGGCGGGGGAGGCGAACACTGCTGAGGCCACTACCCACATTTCTCCGACCGCCCAAGGTGGTCCCTCCGCGACGAGGGCCCGAGCGGCCGGTTTGACGGCCGTGCTAACGAAGCTGCAAGCCTCTTTGAGCGTCCAGGCCGCAACGGCCGTTGCCCAGGAAGCGAAGGCGTCGTCCCAGCGGGCCCGGGCCCAGGCCGTCGAGGAGGAGCTCGCCAAGATGCGCGAGGAGCACCGACTCATGTGCGAGAGCCTCGTCTCCATGCTCCGCCCGGCCTACGAAAACATGGCCAGGAGCTTGGAGCCACTGGGGGTGAAGCTGAACCAGCCCAGAGCGTCTTGCGGTGCAAGACGCTCGCCTCACCCGGTGGTGAGGCCTTAGCCACCTCGCTCAGGCCTTGAGCGAGCGTTTAAGCTCGGGCGGAAATCGCCACTTTGGTGGCGGAGTACGTGCTGGCCTGCTGCGCTAGTCGTGACGCTTCCTTTGACCCGATGGCGACCGTTGCCAGGATCGAAGGTGACGCAGACCAGGCGCGGGCAGGAGTACGGGCGGCGGTGGAGACGGTGGTGGAGCGACTGCACGTAGGTGCTCTGGGCGTGAGCATTGAGGGTAGTGATAGCTCCGACGACAATGCCTTCTACTAGGAACCCGGGCGCCTGCTCCCGATTTTTGTTTTATCCTTTTGCGATGTAATAGCCTTAGCTTGTAATGAACTAAGGTTATTTTTAATGCCTTGGCTAGTCGGGCCGACCGTAAGTTCGACTGCTTTTGCATTTTCTTGTTGTGATGAACACATACGACCATAGCCTTAGGAACTGCAGGGGTTGTTTGAATGTAGGTCGGTGTGTTAACACTTTTGAGAGAAGTGCAAAGAGAGCAGGAACTTAGGCACGAAATGTTCACTTGCGCTCATGTGGGAAAGGAGTGTTCCCAACCGACCATGGATCGCACTGCATGGGCACTTCCTTCTTCCGCGAAGCACTACTAAGCAACCGTAGCCGCTGGGGCGTAGGCCGTAGCACTTGGGTCGAGAGGATTACCGCTAGGGGAAGCCCAATGGCCAGTCGGGTCACCGACCCGTGTGAGTGTATGAACCAGTAGCCCCCGAGTGGTGCGTGGGGACCAGGCTGTGGTCTCCACGCAGCGCTTGAACTCGGAGGAAGGGTAAAAAGGTGCGTGGAGCAGAAAAGAGCTTTAGGGATAGAATTGCCTTAACTTTTCTATGTTCCACACGTTGGAGATGACGTTGCCATCGGCGTCCTTGAGTCGATAGGTGCCAGGTCGGAGGACCTCCACGATGGTGAAGGGACCTTCCCACGGAGGGGAAAGCTTGTGCTTATCCTTGTTGGACTGAACCTGGCGCAGGACCAGGTCGCCAACGTTGAAGGACCGACCGCGGACCTAGCGACTATGGTAGCGCCGCAGTGCTTGCTGGTATTTGGCCGATCGCAGGATGGCCACGTCGCGCGCCTCGTCGAGCTGGTCGATGGTGTCTTGTTGTGATTCGAGCCCCCGTGCCTCGTTAAAGGCTTGCAGGCAAGACAGCTTCAGCACCGAACACCATGAAGAACGGTGTGAACCCGGTCGACCGGGTCGGTGTGGTCCGCAGGCTCTAGAGAACGGAGGGTAGCTCGGCCACCCATCGCCCCACGAAATTTCTTCAGTTGACTGAAGATACGCGGCTTGAGCCCTTGGAGGATCATGTCGTTTGCTCGCTCGACCTGGCCGTTGGTCTACAGATGGGCCACGGCTGCTCAGTCAACACGGATGTTGAAATCATCGCAGAACTCGAGGAATTCCTTCCCCGTGAACTGCGTGCTGTTGTCGGTGATGATGGAGTTCGGGACTCCGAACTGATAAACGTTGTCGCGAAAGAAGTTGGCCGCTTGCACCGAAGTAATGGTGGCGACTGGCTTAGCTTCTATCCATTTGGTGAACTTATCCACCACGACGAGCAGGTGGGTAAAGCCCCCGGGCGCCTTTTTGAAGGGCCCGACCAGATCGAGTCCCCAGACCGCGAATGGCCACGTGATGGGGATCGTTTGCAAGGCTTGCGCCGGAAGATGCGTCTGCCGGGTAAAGAATTGGCACCCTTCGCAAGTGCAAACGATTTGCTCGGCATCGGCCACGGCAGTCGGCCAGTAGAAACCTTGTCGGAAGGCTTTTCCCACGAGGGATCGTGGTGCGGTGTGGTGGCCGCAGATGCCTCCATGAAGTCGAGCAGCAGTTGCCTCCCCTGGTCAGCCAGAATGCACTTCTGGAGGACTCCAGAGGGGCTCCTCTTGTAGAGGCCTTCTCCGACCAGGACGAAGGATTTTGCCCGTCGAGCGAGGTGCCGGTCCTTGGTCGGGTCGGCGGGGAGTGATCCGTCTGTCAACCGGTCGATGAAGGGCTTTCTCCAGTCAGAGTCGGCTATCAGCACAATGCGGTCCGACCCGGATGACCCCGTGTCCGACTGCCCGGCGGTCAGAGCGGTCGCGTCCGGTGGGTCGATCGCCGAGTCCAATCGGATGGAAGGTGTGCGAAGATTGCAGACGAAGATCCTAGGTGGGACCGGTCCTTTGCTGGAGGCGAGATAGCTAGGTAATCGGCCTCACCGTTGTAGCGTCTGTAGCTATGGTGAAGCTCGAATCCCTTGAATCTTTCCTTGAGCTTGCGCACTTCCCGGCAGTACGCTGCCATGCGGGCGTCACGGGGCTCCGTGGCCTTCATGACTTGGTCGACGACAAGCTTGGAGTCACCGTGTACGTAGAGTCAGTGCGCACCGAGGTCGGTAGCGATCCGGAGACCATTGACGAGGGCTTCGTACTCAGCGATGTTGTTGGTTGCGTCGAAGAGTAGTCGGATGGCGTACTGGAGCCTTGTTCCCGAGTGGGGAAACAATGACGACTCCAGCACCCGCTCCGTTTTTGGTATAGGACCCATTGAACTACATCGTCCAGTACTTGAGGTCTTCGAGCGCCAGTAGCGCCTGGGCCTCGGTCCACTCGGCAACGAAGTCGGCCAAGACTTGCGACTTGATCGCCATTCGGGGAACGTACGATATGTCATGGACATTGAGCTCGAGTGCCCACTTGGCTATTCTTCCTGAAGCGTCGCGGTTGTTGACGATTTCGCCAAGCGGCGAGTAAGTCACCACAGAGACGGGGTGTCGGTCGAAGTAGTGGACCAACTTTCGTTTCGTGATGAGCATCGCATAGAGCAATTTCTGCACCTGCGGGTACCGAGCCTTGGACTCTGAGAGCACTTCACTGATGAAGTAGACAGGCCGTTGTACCTTAAGCACATGGCCTTCTTCTGCTCGCTCAACGACGAACGCCGCGCTGACGACCTGAGTCGTGGCAGCGATGTAGAGGAGCAGCGGTTCTCCTGGCGCCGAGGTGACCAGTACCGGGGGTGAGGTTAGGAATGTCTTCAGTCGGTTGAGGACCTCTTGTGCCTCCTGCGTCCAGCTGAATTGGTCGGACTTCCTGAGTAGCTTGTAGAGAGGCATTCCGCGCTCGCCGAGACGAGACACAAAACGACTCATGGCTGCAAGGCATCTTGTCAGCTTTTGGACTCCCTTCAGATCACTGAGTGGGCCCATCTTCATGATCGCGAAGATCTTCTCCCGATTGGCTTCGATGCCGCGCTCGGAGATGATGAAGCCGAGTAGCTTTCCTTTGGAGACCTCGAAAACGCACTTCTCGGGGTTGAGCTTGATACAGAACCGTCGGAGGTTCGCAAAAGTTTCCTCTAGGTCGGTGACGAGGTCTTCGGCCTTCCTAGTCTTGATGACGATGTTGTCGACGTACGGCTCAACGTTGCGGCCTATCTGGTCGTTAAAGCACGTTTGCATATATCGCTGGTATGTAGCACCCGTATTTTTCAGACTGAATGGCATCGTTATGCAACAGAATGAGCCGAACGGAGTGATGAAGGAGGTAGCGAGCTGGTCGGACTCTTTCATCGCTATCTGGTGGTAGCCCCAGTAGGCATCCAGAAAGGACAAGCATTCACATCCTGCGGTAGAGTCGACGACCTGGTCGATGCGAGGCAACGGGAACAGGTCCTTGGGACACGCCTTGTTCAGGCTCGTGTAGTCGACATACATTCTCCATTGCTCAATTTTCTTTTTTACAAGTACAGGGTTGGCGAGCCACTCGGGGTGGCGCACCTCTTTTATAAACTTTACGGCCAAAAGTTTGGCGATCTCCTCCCCTATGATCCTGCGCTTCTCCTCGTCGAAGCGGCGCAGGTGTTGGGCGACCGGCCTTGAGCCTGGTCGGATGTTTAAGGAGTGCTCGGCGACTTCCCTTGGGATTCCTAGCATGTCGGAGGGCTTCCATGTGAAGACGTCCCGGTTAGCGTGGAGGAAGTCGACGAGCGCTCTTTCTTATTTGGCGGGGAGCGTGGCTCCGACTCGCACGGTCTTGGTCGGATCCTCGGGGTCGACCGTGACCTCCTTCGTGTCCTCGGCGGACTTGAAGGAACCCGACCCCGACTTGCTGGAGTCAGGGGCGGACTCAGAGGTTTCCCTCTGGAGGTTGTCGAGCTCGGGGGAGGCGATGACTGCTGACGCCAACTCGCAACTGCTCTTCTTGCAGTTGTAGGCAAGCTGGAAGGATGAGGCCACGGTGATTACTCCCCGCGGACCTGGCATCTTCAGCTTGAGGTAGGTGTAGTTGGGGACCGCCATGAACTTGGCGTAGCACGGCCTCCCCAGGATGGCGTGGTAGGAGCCGGAAAACTCCACAACCTCAAAGGTGAGGGTTTCGGTGCGGAAGTTGTCCGGGCTACTGAAGGTGATGGGCAGGTCGACCTGCCCAAGCGGATGGGCCTGTTGGCCCAGGACGACGCCGTGGAAGGGCGCCTTGCTCGATCGGAGACTCGAGCGAGGGACCCCCATAGCGTCGAGGGTCTCAACATACAGGATGTTGAAGCCGCTGCCGCCGTCTATGAGCACCTTGGTCAGGCGCTTTGGCTCCACGATGGGGTCGACGACCAGGGGATATCTCC
Source organism: Guadua angustifolia (assembly GCA_036346375.1). Lineage (NCBI taxonomy): Eukaryota > Viridiplantae > Streptophyta > Magnoliopsida > Poales > Poaceae > Guadua > Guadua angustifolia. Next base: position 39,225,192 of record CM070507.1, read on the forward strand.
CCGATTGAGGGATGTGGTCGGGATGGTCGGTCCAATCGAAGGTGATCGGGGATTCCGACCACCGGAGGTACTTGGGCACGGCGGGAGCCACCGTGTGTACCTCGCGGAAGGCGAGCTTGAGCTACCGCTTGTCGGCGTAGCTCGCCGGCCCGCCGAATATCATGAGGCAGCCGTCGGGTTCAGGGAACTCGGCGTCTACCCTTTTTTCCTCGGCATCCGGTGCCGAATCCCGCTTCTTTCCCTTGCCCCGCGACGATGTGGGGGCGTCGGAGAGGAAGCGCTTCAGGACTTCGCAGTCCCGGTACTTGTGGTTGACGGGGTACCCGTGGTTCGGACACGGGCTGTCCATCAGCTTCTCGAAATGGTCGGGTGCTTGCCACGTCTACTATTTGGCAGGGCGGTCGGCGGCCGCGACCAAGTGGCCTTTGTAGCCTTGCTTCCCTCGCCGCTTCCGTTTGTCGGAGCGGTCGGAGGGGGCACTGGCTTCTGCGTTGGGCTCACGCTTGGCCTTCCCCTTGTCGAAGATGGCCCCCACGGCCTCTTCACCAGAGGCGTGGTTGGTGGCGATGTCCAGGAGCTCCTTGGTGGTTCTGGGCTTGGCGTAGCCTAGTTTGTGCACCAGAGTTTTGGACGTGGTGCCGTAGATGAACGCCCCGACGATGTCGGCATCACAGATGTCGGGGAGCTCGTTGCATTGCTGGGAGAAACGCCGGATGTAGTCCCGGAGAGTCTCCCCTAGCTGTTGCTTGCAGCCCTTCAGGTCCTAGGAATTCCCAGGGCGTTTGTACGTGCCTTGGAAGTTACCGACGAAGAGACTCTTCAGGTCGGCCAAGTTCCTGATGGTCCTCGGGGGCAAGTACTCAAGCCAGACTCGGGCCGAGTCCGCGAGGTAGATGGGGAGGTACTGGATGATGAAAAGATCATCAGTAGCTCCACCCGCTGGCATGCGAGCCAGTAATCTTCTAACCAGACACTAGGGTTTGTTGCCCTAGTGTACTTGGCTATGTTGATTTGGCGCCGAATCTGGCAGGGAAGTTCGCCATGATCTCTCGGCAGAACGCCCGGGCCCCGCCGCGTCGGGGCTAGGGTCATAGGCTGCGGTCGCTGCGCCGATCGCCGCTTCACGACCCGCGATTGGGCCGCTTCGTCTATCGCTTTTCTCCACGCCTCGTGAGTGGCGCGGACGTCGCGGTTGTTGCCCAGGTGCTGGTGCACCGGAGTGCGTGAGGCCTGGGGCCGCTCAAGGTGCGGCGCCATCTTCGTCGGGCTCTGCCGACCCCGAGTGCGGCTCGGACGGCTCGAGGAGGCGCCCGAATGATGGGAGCCGGAGCCCTGGATGTGCTGCACGGCAGCACGCTCCACTAGCCCTCGGAGGTTCTGGTACGTGGCCTTAGCCTCCGGGTCTTCTGGCTCGGGGATGCTGCGGAGCAGCATGGCAGCCGCGGCGACATTTCGGCTGGCGTGGGGGAAAAACGGGAGGCCGTCGGACCCCTCGGCCAGTTGTTGATGTACCTGGCGTGCGCGCCATGCGCGCGGTGGAGGCTCGGTGACTCGCCTGTGTCGGCTCGAGTTTGTCGAGCTTCGGCCTTCGAGCCTCCACTCATCGCGGCTTTCTTTGGAGCTTCGGCGGCGACGAGCTGGGGCGCCAGCGTTCAGCGCCGACATTTCTCCTCATGCGCTTCGGTGCACTAGAGGAGAGCCCCTGAACCTGCAGGGGTTGTGGCTGGGTCTGCCACGCCCGCCATGTTGCATTCACGGGAGTGCGGACCATCCGCAGTGTGCTCCGTGTCGGAGCTGGAGTCATGGCTGAGGAGTCTTCCAGCAAGTCGTGGACAGAAACCGGCCTATAGCCGGTCATTGCCACGAGCTGTGAGCCTGCGGGGGGCGCCATCGCCGCCCGCCTGGGCTCACACATGCTATCGTCGGCGATGGCGTAGCGCTTGACAGGCTCCGGCGTCAGGGTCCGCGCGGGGGCCTCGAGCCGGAGGTTCCCAAGGGTGTTGGCGACGTAGTCCAGGCTCCCAGCGGATGCCTGGTCTTGAGAGGGGGTGGGGACGAGCATGAGCTCTCCCGCCGGAGTGGCGACGAAGTCGAGGGCGTCGAAAAGGATCCAACTCCTCGATGCTAATGCGCCATCGCAGGTGAAGGAAGCCATCAAGGAGGTGACTAGGAATCCGGAGATGACGACGACGACGCGCGAGACCCCTACCTAGCGCGCCAACTGTCGGTGTTTCGAATACCGGCAAGTAAATTTGTAGTCAAGGGGTCGCGCGCTCCCTCTCCTTGAATGGTTAGACTCGGGGAGCCCAAGATGTATACTGGTTCGGGCCGAATGTCGCTACTTCCAGTTCGTGTGGTGGTTCTATAGTGCTCTGGGTGCAGAGGACTGCACTGCGTTACAAGCGAGGGCTAAGGTCTGGCCTCGAGCGCTCGTCCGAGTGGGAGAAGTAAGAATGGCTCGTTCGTGGTAGCCGTGAAAAGCCGTCTAAAAGTTCGTCTAAAAGATCCCTCTCCCAGAGGGTCCTGCCTCCCTTTATATAGATGGAGGGAGCAGGTTACACGGGAGCTCGGGAAAGAAAGGATGGGGTGTCCTACGCCTAGGAGTCCTGTGCTTCGGTCTTGACGACTGACCAGCGTCTTCTCGCCCCATACCGGGTCGGTAGATACATCGCGTGGCATGGTTGTCCGTTCCGTCAAGAAGTTGCACACCTACTCTCTGCGCGTCTGTCAGGTGCTAACGCCGTAGCGCGTGGCTCCGGTCTTGCCTCGGGAGGGAGCGTATCCTCCCACTGTGCGTGACGAGATGATGAGACCGGCGCTTGACTTCGGCAGCCTCCTCGCCACCTTGGGAAGGACACCTGTCCCCGCACGGTCACCCTGAGCCGTCGTGTCCGTGGGGCAGGCGTCCAACTCGAGGTTGACTGGTGATGGTGGCGGAGATTACCTTAGCTTGTTCGGAGCTTGCGAGGCGTTTGACCTATGGCGGGGGTCAGAGCCTTGCGGGGATCCCCGACCCACGACGGGGGTCGGATCTCCCTTTGGTCGGCTTGGTCGGGGGTCGTAGGGCACCCGACTCATGGCGGGGGTCGGGACGCCCCCCGGTCGGGGACGAGAGTCCTTCATGATCCTGCAGGGCCTTCGGCCAAAGTTGGACTTGGGGCGGCCCATTCGGCGTTATGGGCCGTTGGGAATACCCATGGTATGAGTATTCGTCAACGCTCTTTTTGCATTTATTTAGGATCTTTTCACGAAGGATCCACAATTTTACTGAACTAAAAGTCCTTTTTGTAAAAACGGTTGCAAAAGATGTAAACGTAATTACACGTTTTTTCTATATTTATTTAGGATCTTTTCACAAAGGATCCGCGATTTCGCTAAACGGAAAGGTCCTTCATTTAAAAAAGTTGAAAGGACTTAAACATAATTTTGTTTTTTTAAGGTCCTTTTAGAGAGGGAGGATACGTATCCTAGCTCCTTGGCCATGAAAATTGCAAGGTTTAGCCTAGTGATGCACAGCAAATCCGATCTTTTATACGGCCACCTTTGGGCTCAGGGTCAGGCCTGAGAGCAGCCCATGCTTTTAACAGGCCTACCGGGAAATATGTAGATTCGTTACCGACCCCGTTCCGGCGGCATTTTCGCCCTGTCCTGGGCTGCTTGTACTCCCTGCGTCCCGCTGTCCAGGATAGGGCTTAATGAACAACTCCTCGTCGCCGCCTTCATCTCCGGTATACACCCCCACTCTGCCGCTCATCGAGCACAAGCGGCGGCGGCGAACGTCTTGCCCACCTCATCCCAATCAGGCAGTAAATCTTAGCCTTAGTCGTTTGTTAGTCTCTGGATATCAATACGATATAGGATAGCCAAGACATGTTTTTTCTCGAATTATACCACTCTTTGGATTAATTCTGCGCTGAAATGTAATGGCGCAGGTTTTGTGCGGATTTGCCTGATTCTTGGGGAGATTTGGGAGAAAATGAGTAAGCTTGCCAACATGTTTGCTGTCCTTAATCTGGACGCTGATGACGATAGAGAGGAAGTAGAAGAACCAGCATCCACCAAAAAAGAAGCTGCTGCTGCTACCACCGACAAGCTTGGTAAGATCACCCTTTTTTTCCTCTTTCCAGGATGGAATGGGTTGCTCCAATTAGTGCGTCGGATGAGATGAATTTTAATTTCTTTGGTTGAGCAATATGCGTTGATTATTCGCCAGTATTGCACTTCTTGCATTGTTGAATCCCTGTTCTGACTCTGTTCGTCTGTTGATGCGTGGATGGGAATTTGAGTGCTGAAATTCACATCATGTTTGTCTTCAAAATTCAAAACTGCTGTGAGCAATTAACTCGTGTAGGATATGTTTAATCGATTGCCCATGTTTAGACGGAAATTGTTTATAATATTAATAGGTGTAGCAAAATCTGTAAAATACTAGGGAAGATCTTATCTTTTGAGAGTCAGACTAATTAATGATTTAGGTGTTTTACACCAAGACGATCCTATAATACTGATATCATAGGAATCAGATCTTACACCGGCAATGTTAAATCACATCAAAACAAAATCAAGACAGAATGTTTCACCTTATCGATTAACATAGTATAACCAAAAACTCTGTCAAGGGCTTGACGCATAACATCAGAGGCCTTTTTCCCATTTGCCATGTTGTGCTGCTTGTGAATCAAGTCTTCCAATGGTGTTTAATTTAAAATCTTGATCTGTAACACCACATCACTCCAAGTGCTCAAAATGCTACTACCTCCAACTTTTTTTCACTAGATTAACAATTTTTTTACCAAAATTTCAGCTGCACTTCTCTAAACAATTTTCATAGCCGACGAACAACTTCAACGGAAAAAACATAATTATATGAACAAGAATAATGAGCACATGCTCAAGAACGCTTGAGACCACGTGCTCGGGAATGCCCAGAACCCTGCGCTTGGGAGCGAACTTACCTGTGGCGATGACAACAGGAGTACTCACAAACGAGATAAACAAACATTTAAACTTCTTGCAATAATTGAATAACAACCAAGGTCCACAAAACTATTGATATACCATAGTAATTTTAACAGCTAAATCCAACTATATAATTCTATGACTCCATGATTGGTCTGTTATAACTAAATTTATTTGATGAATGTTGAAATATGTGAGATGAGTGTGCTACTCCTATCCCATGCATGTCATCTTCATTGGTCACATAAAATATTAAATAAGCAAGGGTGAGTCCACGACTTAGCAAGTAAACAGTGAACATTAACAAAACAATAGTCATCAACTCATTGATGTTATTCTCCTCATTGTTCAATATTAGTTACATCTTTCATCATGCAATGCAAATGCTCATGCATATGTCTATTCTCTTAAGCATATACCGGTATAGCGGAGTACAACACTCGTTGATGTTTACTCAAGTCTACCCTCTTTCATGCTAGGACCTCAAGCCTGTCCACCCTCTTTCATACGGGAACTTCATCTCTAGTGCTCACATAAAGTAGGATATATATGCCACTTAGACCTTCTATCTCTATGTCACAGATACATATGATGCCATTTTTTCTTTCATTGCATAAATTACTGATAACCATGTTCTGTCATCCAATTATCATCGTTTACCCATCAAGAGTAAACAACATTATGAAAGTACTCACATAATTAACATGATAAATCAACCATAATCGCTAACTATCAAGTTAACCAACTGTTTTACCACGCACTTGCCTTTTTAACCATGCAAGATGGAGTGATGAGTAGCTAATACTAAACCCGAAGTTACACCTACGGTTGATAAACTCAGCTCAACAATGTGCCATAATAGTACATAACATTAAACATAACACTACCCTTCCTACGCACAACAACCCCCCTCCTCCCCTCCCCTCGCCTCCTTATATGGCCAGTGTGGATCGAGTCCAGCTCAGGCTCGCACACTGAGGCCGACTTGGCCGGCCTCCCCAGCCCAATCTTTTTATCTTAGAATATTACATGATCACTTTACCATTGTTTATTCCGTGAGTAATGAGTGCCTTAGCCATCATGCTCCAATTAGGCTAAACCTTCAGGAGAAATCAATTCTTCATACAATTTTTTTGCTATAGAAGATGCAAATAGACCATATGACCATATTGGATAAAGTAATAACATGGACAATAAATCATGTTTCAGGTGAATCTACAAGTAATTATGTCCTGACCTCTTGGGTCAGTGATAGAATCATGATTATCCAGGTTAATCTTGCCCCTATAAAATGAATAGTTGAACTATGTGGTAAAGTGATAGCTTAATTTCTGTGATCTCTACTTTAAATCAGAACTGAAGAAAGTGTGTTCTTTATTTTTTTTCTTAAATGATCATGCTACCATTTGCTATTTACTGCACAATATTTAAGAATCATATTCACTTTGCAGATAGAGGCAGGCAGAATCACACTATGATTGTAAACTATGATGGGGGAAACCTCGCTTCATCGTCGAGTGATTACAAAATGCCTTTAGTCTGGGTAGATTTGGAAATGACCGGTGAGTCTTTCTTCTCTCCTACCGTAAACTATATGTTTCTTATTGAGTTTATTAGATTTTGTATATTATGCTTAATGCACTTTAGTCTTCAACTGTAAACGCTACATTTTTCATTACTTGCTGTCTCCATTGTTTGTTCTATACAACACTAATCAAAATCGTCTATTAAGTCAACAAGTTTGGAATGAAATATTTGTTGTGCTATCATGCTGTGTTACATTTCTATCAAGAAATATTTTTCTTGATTTTAGGACTGATGGAACATTGGTAACTGCTTCTGTGTGCCGTGCACAATTGAGATATGAGCAACAATATTCAAAAGTACATGTAAGGATAAATATTAATATTCTAGTGTTCTCAACAAGATGCAGCATTGTTTCAAACAAATATCCAGAATTCCAGAGTAGTTTAGATAGCAGTGTGATCAGATCTTGATACTGATTGTTAATTGAGTGCCATCAACCCTTGGTTCAGCAATACAACCTTGAGTGGGAGTTGATGTTTGCACAGCTACTTTCCATGTCTTTTTAGATTCATTCTTAATTTATATCCAAAATAACTAATCCATGTCCTGGGAAACTAGTCAAATATTTAGGAAACTAGATAACTTAATTGCCAGCTCAAGCCTTTCCAATCCTAGTCATGGGACCACTGCCTTGATGCCGCATGAAATGTCATGGGTGTGGACCCAGCTGGATGAAGCAGCAGCAGCTCACAGCCTGTACATGACCCTATGTTGGTGGCCAGGGTTAGTTGGAAGGATTTTGTCTTGCTAATTAAGTAAGTCGCTTTCCTCCAAACTGAATTAGTTTTCAAAGGGATAGAACTAATTACTTCCTGCAAATATAGTCATTTTGGTCATATGAAGTTTATGAACTTTTCTCTAAATACATGCCATTCTACAACTTTGAGGCACATTTATCTCATTTCTCCCTATCATACCTTTGTTGAACGATGCTCATATTCTCATCAATAAATGAGTCCTCTTTCCCAATTTATCACCTTCCCACCCATATTTAAGGGAAGCTGTTAAAGTTCGGGAATAAATGAAGGGCACCAAGGTCATTTATGTTACTCCTTAATTCCTGTGCTTAAAGTTAAAATGAGCAATCGGAGGGAGTACTTGGTTTCCAATCTATCATATTAGTTTCTATTTTCTAAAAGATGAGTTGAGTCCATCCTCTGTACAAGGATGAATATTGCATGAGTTTGGGAAGCAAGAACCAAAATTCTGCCCTGTTTATAGTTATAGCTGTGCTGCAGTTTACTGCTGTGAATTGTAATTTCCCTTTCAGTAGATGGCTGCTAAACACGGCACCGCACAAACAACAGGGCCTGATTAGGCCTGAGATGTTAGTGATATACCTTTGAGGCAATCATGAAGATAATTATATCACGTATATGTTTATAAGATAATATTATTTTGTTCATTAAATAAATATTATTAGTATCGATCAACAAGCATGTGAATTACTCGTGAAACTCCTTATTCATATTTTGATATTATTTAGTATTACCCCTGACCTTATATCATCATATGAGACAACTATGAATTATGATTTGTAGGTCATCACATGTATTGATTGATGATCATGTTTCAGTATTTATTGTTATAGTCTACCAAAATAGTTGTTGTGTGCTTTTGTATTGAATGGAAGACTAAGTGAAAGAGTTATGTAGAACTGGACAGTAAGAGAAAAGTACAAGGAAAAAATATCATCATGTTCCAACTTTGGGTCAACTCATTGTTCGGGCTTATGCTGTAATAATTTTACTGGTGAATTTCAGCTGATACATGGATTTAATTTACCAAACTAGAAGTTGTATTGTTTGGATGACAAAACCATTCTGAACAAATTAGAGGTTGAAAATCCTACCTTTTGTATTAGATTAATTAGTCTTGATTGAATGGCAGAGTTTATTACTAGTAAATCAGACGTACTACTTTATTAGACTAGGATGAAAATGAACTCATTCAGTCTGTTATAATGTTTAATTGGTAACACATTTTCAACGGTGTGATCATCGCTTGGAAATGTACGTTAGCTATTTTTCTCCATTTGGTTTTACGTTCTTGGTGTTAGATCTCTTACCTTCTACATTTTGGATGTTTAATTTCCGGGGCAATTTAAGATAGGGTTACTTTAATTTATTTCTGCAAACATAGCTGAGCATGTTGCATCCAGTTATGCTACCCATTGTAAGAACACTTTTGCAAAATAGTTGGTCCAGAGTCAAAATGGTATAGTGCATGATATCTAATCTACCATAAACAATGTACAACTCGTTATTCCTTGGAATAGTTAGTGAAGAAAGAACTTATCTGCTGCATTATGGTGTGAGCCGTGGCTTGTGAATTTCACTCTCATTGTTGCTATTGTTCTCCTCTATACTGATTTGTATGTCAAACTAACATTCTGTTGCCTCTATTAAAACTCGTATTGTCATTTTGATACCATGCCAAAATGATGACTAATGAGCCACATCCTGCTTTCTGTTTGTTAGGTTTGGATGTCACAAAAGATCGCATCCTGGAAATTGCTTGTATTATAACAGATGGTAAACTTACCAAGCGAATAGAGGTGGCTACTGAAACTAAGCATTTCTTTTAAGTTTGGTTGTGATGTAAATGTGATGATATGCCATACTGCTAGTTTTGTTCACTCAAAAACAACTTTGAGCTTTGCCTCATTGGTATTTAAGATTGTTGCTTCTGCTGGTTCTGCTTATGCAATAGGTGTGTGTATCTGTGTGAGGGAAGTCGTGCAATCTGTGACCCTTAATGAGCAGGCAGAGTTGTTGTTGGCTTGTAACAGCATATACCAAAAGTGCTTTATCCGATCTCATGGTCATTGAAGTAGTTAAAAACAGTTAATTAACATTGTCAGTCCCATCAGAACTATGTGATTGTTAATTTTTTTAATACTAATTAGCTATGCAAGTATTTGATTTAAGAGTCTATGAAAAGTAAAAATTAGTAGGTTATAAATCTAAGTACTGTTGAGTTGTTAAGATTAGGATTTTAGGAATAATGAGTTATACCATCAGTTTGCCACTAAGGTTGTGTGTAGCTTGCATAATCTTTTAATAGTCTATGAATCCCTTTGTAATCCTAAATGATCACGTTGTTAATCTAAGTTTATAATCTAAGATTACCATTGCTGCATTGCACTTGTTCACCGCCGACATTGGTAATCTGGTTGTCTCATTGAGTGGTGGGTATATGAGGTTATGAAGGTAGTGTGTTGCTTTGTCATTTTCTGTCACCAGCCATATTGATGGTGTATACATTTTATTGCCATTTAATCTCCAGATATATTGCTTAACACAGCTACTCTTGCTTTATTTATTTATTTACTTATTTTTGCAGGGTCCCGACTTGGTTATAAGACAGAGCAAGGAATGCTTAGATGATATGAATGAATGGTGTAAAATCCATCACGGCACCAGTGGTAAATTGCTTATCTTTCTAAAAGTGACATAGTTGTGAATGTAAATCTGTTGCTAATGAAACCAATTTAGGACTGACGGAGCAAGTACTTCAGAGTGACATTTCTGAACATGATGCAGAGAAGCAAGTATGTTACTCCTTGTTTGGTACTTCTGACCTCTCCAAAAGTGCTCATATAACTAAAGCATTAAAATGTCTGCTAGCTTTTGTGTATTAAACACCTATTCCAATGTTTAATTATATGATTCACATATTGCTTGTAAAGACAATTAGATAGGACTCCATTTTATTTGTTGATAGCAAATACAGTAATACATTTTGCAAATTTGGTGTATGGATACATGCAGTGTACATGTGTCCCACTGAAAATTTATGGTCCAATTGTTTGATGAGTGGTAATTAGTCCAAATTTTTTGATGAGTGGTAAGGTAGTCTGTCCAGATTCAAGAGGCTTGTTGACATGTGATGCTGTTCATTGTCTTGATATTTTTGGAGAAATGATGCAGCACTATATCTGTATTATACTGTGCTGCTGTAGTGCTGTCTGTGTTTTTGTGTAAGTTAGGTCTCAGTTAATCATTAAATTCTATAATGTGATGCTTTTGCCTGCATCTTTAGGTGAAGAGAATCTTATTACGAGACTGGGTATTTTGTTTATTTTTTAAAAAATGACGCATTATTTCGTTGTCTGTAATTCCTACATTATTAGTCATTGGTCACATAAAATTTTTATTTTCTCCTGGATTGCATGTTTTATTGTGTACCTTACCAAGTTTATGTGCCAAGAACTATCCTAGTGCGCATGTGTGATGGTGTTAGTTGCATGGTAACATCATTGCCAACAAGCTTTTTGTTGTTTTGTTTTATTATTGTCAATATTATGTTTTTGAGCAATGTACTATATCCATTTCCATTTATTGGATGTTCCTCTATCCAATTTAATGTTTGCTAACAAAAGATTTTTGTGTTAGCTATTTTCAGGTGTTAGACTTTATTAAGAGGTATATAGGTTCAGTGACTCCATTGATGGCTGGGAATTCTGTCTACATGGATTTACTATTTTTGAAGGTTTGTAAGAGCAAAGACTCCTTTAGCTTGTCAATTATTGCATCCCCTACAATATAGACAAGTCCATAAGCTTTGGCTTCGTCTGCTGACATAAAAACATTTATGTTGAAAATGAAATGGTTTCATATGATGCAAGCAAATGGTTGGACTGGAATTTAGCAGCACATGTAACTTAAGATTTTATTCCTTATTCTTGGGGCTTTATGATAATTATACTGGTGATATCTGGAGTGAAGCAAGATAGTGTTTACATTTTGATGTAGCTATATCAATAAAGCATGAGAAGATCAGAATACAAGAATGTGGAAGTTAAAGTTGGACTCTTGGATTTTACCTTACCTGCATATCAATTGCACTGTGATCTCGTTTGTAGATAGTCTACATGTAATTATCATCCAGCTAACAAGATAAAATTTACCAACTTTTACTTTATCATTTTCTAGAAGTAATAACTTTATTTTCTCCTTTTCGTATATGAGAAAATATTTTCATCCATTATTCAGTGTCCCCCAGTAACTAAGTTTCTGTACATTTATATAGATTATTATCAAGTGGCAGGTGATTCCCATCTTTGGTCCAATTGGTATCATTATAATGTGTTTAATTTATCTGAGAATCTATTCTAAAATACCTGACACACTAGCTGCTTCTTGTTGTGTTGTTGAACGTCTCATTGCAGTGTATAATTTTGATCTACAAAAGAAAATGAAACTCTATTTGTACTTGCGGATATATGTGGTCTTAGAAGGGAATGATAATGAGCTAGTGCTCAAATACTCAACCTTGAACTAGTTACAAGACAAAACAGTCATCATGTGTATTTTTTGGTATCAATTTTAGCCAATTTCATACTTGGACATCTACTAGCATGTTGCCAGTCCATCACTTCTCTTGATCTTCAGGATGTCCTTCATGTTTTTGCCATTATTAGTTCTCTATCTACAGATACTCCTGATTTGTATACATTCCAAATAAATTATTTGCCCTACAATATGTATTGTTAGGAAAAATGATTCCAGCATCCTTTCATGAGTAGGATAAGTAGCATTATTAATTTACTCTTGGGACACTTTTGTGTTTGACACTTCTGTATGTTGTTTTGTTTTCTAGAAGTACATGCCACAGCTTGCAGCCATATTCTCTCATGTGATAGTTGATGTGAGCAGTATAGCGGCTTTGTGCAGCCGATGGTTCCCCAAAGGTAAAAGTATTCTCCAGTATCAATATAATGTCGTGGAGGTTTTTTTTCTCTCTCTCTCTCTGTACTTGTATTTTAATCACTTTAGCTAGCTCACTAGAATCATGTCCTCATCTGGTCCTCACACTTATGCCCTGTGTCTGTTGTGATTTTGGTTTGTTCTCCCGATCTACTAGATTGCACAAAGAGTGTATTCCACTTGGTCAACCTGTAAGTTGACTCTTTTTCTTATAAAAATAACTCCATTTTAAATCTTTTTCACCCACTAGATACTGCCATACTGGCATAAAATTCACTTGACAAAATTATATTGTTGAATTAGAAAGTTACAGAAAGCAAAGAAAATGAGAGCTCAAAGTAGAGACTTCGTTAAATTACTCACCTTCTCTTTTGAAGATGATATTGATTCTTGGGTGATGAAAACTATCCAATATATGGCTGGCATCATTGTTTGCACCCGATGACCTGACAAGTTTGGATATTTGGGATATTTTATTAAACTTTTCCTGCTTACTTTTTTTTTTACCAACGTTAAGTATGTGCCATTGTGGAACATTACCACGTCTAGAATCAGCCTTGGTCACCTAAGTAGTAAGATAATTTAAAGAATTGTAAAATAGACTTCAGTCTATTACTATTGGCACTCACCAATGATGATGCTTGCATCGTTGCATGCCACCATTCTCCTATGTGCTTGTACCAGCTTCCATCTACAGCTTCTGTCATGCATTGCTCTTGGCCATTTGCTTACATGATTGCGCACACAGTCAACATCATCCACTTAGATGAATAGAATAGATCTGTTAGCTCTGGTGCGCTGCTCATCTATGCCCCGTACCATAGGCATACCAACTCCGCCACATGGCTGGTCACTCATCACATACTTCTGTCTCTACTCTCTTTGGTTTTTGTACATGCCTTGAATATTTGCATTTTTATTTAATGCATTCTATTTTGATAATTTTTGAAAGGTTTGACATATGCTAACTATCATAATCTAGTCGCAACGGCAAATTTAGAAACTGCATAAACATTTTAGTTAATAACAGTCGCTAGAATTGGATGACACTTGTTAATCACCTACTGCGCAATGGTGAATACCAAAACTTCTGAAAAATATACAGATAAGTATTATGAAGTAAAAACATAATCATATTGGGCATTTTTACTGCAATTGTGTTGGAAATCACATTATTTACTTATTTTCATCTATTTAACTATAATGTATTGTGAGGTAGCTATGCCAACATTTTGGAAGTACTGGTTGGTTTGAAACATCTCTCTGGTTGGAAGTTTTTCACTGTTGCAGGGAATAAATGTTTAAATTGGGACAATTTAATGATAAAATAGTGAAATGAAAACTATGGTCTACAGTTGAGTACTCTTACCGTATATAAATCTTCAAACCAAGGTTAGGAAAATACATTAGCCATATAAATATACTCATCCCATTCCTGATGTATTTCAGTACGAATGTACTATTCAGTGAGTTTGAAAGTTGATATTGCATAATATCAACCTCGCAACTTAACATCTGTTGAAGTGCTCAACGATTTGCCGATTTGTACAATTTTAATGAACAACATTGAACACGATTGCATTGTTTTTACCTTCCCTATCTTCTCTTATTATTGTAGATTTGTAGGTTAAGTCAAATTATACAGGGACATCATTTTTTGTGTATGATAGCCACGAATAGTAGTTTTATTATTATTTTTGGTATCCAGGAAAGACCTATTCTCAGCAAGACAGTTTGTTCAATTATTGTTTGTCTGTTCACAGAAAGGAAGGAAGCTCCAAAAAAGGTGAAGAACCATAGGGCGATGGACGACATAAGAGAAAGCATTAGAGAGCTACAATACTACAAGGAGAACATTTTCAAATCACGGAAATCTAAGTAGTATCCTCTCTTAGTGGAGCATGATGTGGGCATCCTCAATTCTCATACCACATTCTATTGATGGGTAGCTAAAGGAGCTGCATCGATTCATGAGTTGTAAATGCCATCGCTTCCAACTCATGTTTAAGAGTTCCTTTGATTGTTCCTTTGATTCAATTGAAAACTTGCCCTTAACATTGATATATGATTATTGACCTTCCATGGACTTTATCTTGAAAACTATATCCAAATTGCTTGAGTGCTTATATGTCCACTGTATAATGTGAATATTATTATGGCCACTATATTATCACATATATAAGTTAAGCAAGTTAAGACAGTATGCTGGTGTTCAAAACGCCGAATTTCAGTGGCAACCTTCTAGAGACTAGAATGTTTGATAAGGGATTGCAAGAAAACATAGAACTGAGAAAACAGTACCAAAGATCCACGTGGAACCGCTATCAGTTTACTCCTCACAGTAGCTTCGTAGCGTAGCACACAGGGCATTCTTCGGAGCTGAAATCATCTGACGGCTCCATCCTCTGACTACTACTCCGTTACACAGATTGTCAAAACTCAAAACCACCATTTCAATATCACTTGGGCAAAACAAGGTCAGCAATTTTACAAGATTCGCAGGTCCACCATAGAATGTGAGGTTACTCAGTAATCTTACAAGATTCGCGTGTCCACCATCGATTGAAATAAGAAATGTAAAAGTACAAAAATGCGAATGATCTTCATAAAGTATATCTTTGGAAACAATCTTCTTTGAAGATTACATCACTACTATGATTATTTTATGGGACGATACATGATACGAGATTCAATAAAACAAATACAAATGTTCTTCAGCCAAGATTAAGACACTCTTGCACCCTGCAAAGATTTGCAGAAAACAACACCTGCTGAGGTACGCATTGGATGCTCGCCAAGAGCTGCTGTGCAGTTATCCGATGTCCTTAGGTGCGGCTGAACACCTTCCCAAATCTTTTTCTTTTGGACCTGACGGGAATATAACCATGGTTATTAAAACGTAAAACGAGAACGAAACGACCCACTCCCTTTTTAACTTTTAAACGTTTAAACGAGTGTTGAAACGTAGTTTTAGACACCATTGCAAAACGAATATGGGGAAAAATATATCACATATGTACCTTGATTTTGTGGTCTTCTTCCACATTAATCAATCAAGAATCTATTAAAACACAACACCAGCCCAGCCCAGCCCAGCATATCCCAGTCGAGAGTCGACCGGCCCAGCCCTTGCTACCTAGGCCCAGCTCACCTCTCTCTCTCTCCCACTCTCATATACCGGCCCAGCTCTCCTCTCTCTCTCTCCCACTCACTCCCTCTCTCTCTCTCACGCTCGCTCTCCCCTGATCAATCGCTCCTCTCTCTCCCTCTCCCCGATCCATCCACGCCTCCCGATCCATTAGCGATGCAAAGTGAAGAAGATGAGCACGCTGAGCGCTGAATCGAGCTTCGTCGAGCGCCGAGAGAGGAGCAAGAGGCGCAGGACGGGAAGGTTACCGATGGTGGAAGAGCCGATTCTTGTGGCCGCTTGTAAGCTAGGGTTCCTTCCTCCACGGCTCGCGCGACGACCGTGAGTCTTCGGTCTCTTCTCCGTGTTTCTGGCAAGAACGCCTCGACGTTCTCTATAGCGTTTTTATACGGCGATGTAAACGCTGCTTTCCGACGTTTAATAACCATGAATATAACGATCTATTAGCTGCAATGCTGCAACATAACTTCCGTAGGAACTAGTAACCCATAGTTTGTTGGTATTATACTATTCTTTAGTTCTACAGGAGGTATACATTGTTTGGATTCACAGGAATTAACAAAATAGCGCCACTTATTGTTCACCTAAGTGTTATACAGATTTAACAACTCTGTGTGTTACAAATTGCTAGAAACTTTGAGGAAAAAATTTGTCTTCAATTATTGCTATTTGAACTTACCAGGTTAGATGAACATCATATATTTTGAAAAGAAATTAAATTTCATTCAAGTCCGAGTCACACTGTCATGTAGTAGTTTTATGATCAATGTATCAAGTGGAAAATGGATTGTAACTCTGTTTTGCTAGTTGACCTCCCGAAATGGTACATGCATACATGTTTCATAATTTATATTCCCTGCTTCTTGCTTCGTAAGTTAGTGGCAATGGTCCTCACAAAGTCAAAATGGCTGGGAACATAGGATACATGCATGGTGTAATAACATCAGGGTTAGAAACATGTCGTCACTAGACAGGTGAGTTGTATATGAAATAGTTTTGTTCAGCCATCAAACCTCAAATCTGTGATATATCTAATTTATTGAATGGAACTGTAGCAACACCCTATGCAAATGCCAAAGCTACTTATATTCATAAATTAATATAACACCAACAAAATTATTCAGTCAGGTAACACAAGGCTAGAGGGTAAAAAATGTATAGGTAATACCGTAATAGAATATTCCATGTTAGTTTGGATGATGAGGAAATGTACTGAAGCCGTGAGTATTTGGATATTCTGTGACAAGATACAGTCTACTGGGTTGGGGTTTAAATTTTAAACCAGCTAGTGAGCATGCATTTCAGTGGCATTTTGAGAACACCAATCTTTAGAGTGGCAAATATCCAAAAATTACTTTGAATTATGTGAAATATAAACAGCATGGATCATCTACCAGCCAATAAAGTGGAGCAATAAAGCCTATTTGATGCACAAAAGTTACAAATATTTATAAATGATAGCTAGTAAATCGGTAACCTCTGCCATGCCATGTACCTATCTCATTGTATTTTGCAGTAGGGGGCACCATGGATAACATTTTAGCAAAAGAGTATAGTTTATGACAATATGTAGAGTAGAAAACAATAGCACAGTTTAACAAGCAAGACTAAGGGACATTAACTGTAATAATATGCTTAACTTGTACAAGCATTAACACAACTATCAACAAATAATGCAAAAGTTAGATGCTTTAATCTAAGTCGAAACTCTTAAGTGATACCTGATTTGGTGTTGCAGGTTCTGATTGATGATCTTTTTCATCTTCAGAACCAAACCATACCCTTTCACCTGGGACAGAACCTTCTGGAGGGGTGAGCAGCTCAACACTCTCGTGAGAAGCATCAGAGGCAGCCATGAGCATGCCATTTGACTTGATGCCACGCATGTTCCTTGGTTTGAGGTTAGCAAGAACAATCACATTGCTGTCCTGCATGGATCACATGTCATAGTAGATGTCATCACTCATCAGTACTATGAAAAGAAATAATTAAAAATTATTTCAAACCATGGATATACCCCAAAAAAAAAAAACAATAGCTCTACATCATCGGTTTGAACCCAGAACTCTCCAAACTTTGGCTATATGTCTAGAATCGGTATGAAGTCAACTGACCATAATTGAATGCAGCTCTAGAGTGAAGCATCAGGAGACAAGCAAGTTAGTCTAGTCCAGGCACTACCTGGCAAATTCAGGAAGGTTACCAGTCGGTTTTCTTGCTCTCGCTACCTGAATACACTTTCCAGCATAACCAATAGCTAGGTTGTACATCTTACGCACTAGAGGAATTCCACTTGATTGATAGCAAAATCCCCTTTTCATCTCCATTGATGAAGGCAGATATTGCTCTGCTGAAATGCGCAAATTGTGTGCCCTATGTCATGCTAAAACATAAGCATACTAGCGCACTTACACTTGAATTTTTTGTCTGCCGAATAAAATGAGAAATCTTGGATGGACGAGGTCTTATTTTGGATGGTTTCTTGGGAATGGTAGCATCGTACCTGGAGTTGGTCGAGGGCGAGGTAGTTGACGAGACCACTGCAGATGGTGCGCGGCTGCTCCTCGCCGACGTCGACCTCCTCCACGTACAGCGTGTCCGCCTCCGGGTGCCGCCACGCCTTCACCACCCGCCCCACCCGAATGTCCAGCAGCCCGGCCAGCTCCCTCACCGAAACCTCTCCCTTCTCCTCATCTCCAGCCGCCGCCGGCAGCTTCTTCTCCTCCACCGCCTGCGGAGAAGGCGCGGCGGTGGCGTCGGAGGAAGAGGAGGAGCACGAGCAGAAGAGCACGGGGTTGTTGGTGGATCTTGCGGCCGACGACGGTGCCAAGAACGAGATGGGTTTGGCTAATCCCGCCGCGCCGCCGACGCCGACTCGGGTTCTTGTGGGAATGGGTGGTAACGGCGAGGAGGGGAGGAGGTGGTGGATGCGGCCGCAGGAGGCAAAGGCCATTCTCGCCGCGGCCATCATCGTGGTGCTCTCAGGGTTCAGCCGCCGTCCGTCCGTCCGTCTCCGCCGCAAAGCGCCGCGCCGAGATTTTATCGGATGGGAAAGGGAGGGAGGGACGGCCCAAGAGTTCCACGCAGCAGCACACAGGCCGTGATTCTTATTATTTTTTAAAAACAAATATTATTTTCCTTTTTTTAAAAAACACATGGGCCGCTGGGTGGTGGCCCATGTGTGGAAGCGCGCGCACTACTGCTTCATCTATTCCTCTTTTTCCTTTTTTATAGGTTCTTATTCTTTAAAAAACAATATTCTTTTCCCTTTTTTAAAGATTCTTATTATTTTTTAAAACAAATATTATTTTTCCTTTTTTATAGATTCTTATTTTTTAAAAAATAAATAAAAATAAACTATATCCGTTGCCCCGCGTAATTGCATTGCTTGGTTGAGTATGCATATGAGCTTGTAAAGTAAATTTGACTTGAGCGTATCTTGTTGAGAGTTGTTTTGAGAATTATGGTAGAAATTCTCAGAAAAATAAAAGCATATAGCACTCAATTTGGTGAATCCTAATTAAGATTAATCCACAGCCAAAGGATGTGGTATCTGTAATGCAGTTGAACTTTAAACTAAAAAAATAGAAAATAGAAACAACTCTCATTAATTTCATAGATACGTTAAGATTACGAGTGCTTAACCACACATCATCCGGTTTTTTATCACTACCTCCAGTTGTCGTTTTAGATATAGGTGCAGTCAAACTTTCAAAACTTTGACTATCAATATCTTTTGAAATATTTAAATTAGATACATGAAAATCATGCGTAATTTGTCTCGAAAAGTACTTTCACAATATTATAATTTTATTGGGTTTTATAAATATATAATAATATAAATTAATGGTCAAAACTATGTTTTAGAGACCACATCGATGTCCAAAACGACAACTATTTGTAACTGGAGGAAGTATATCAACGTATATGGCACCAAGAAAGATTGATTGTTCTAAAATGCCACAGTTATGTATCACTAATATGTGGCTTCGGGAGCTCAACGAGACCTCAAATGACATTTTTTTGAAACTACTACAATGTTTAGAGTAGCATTCTGTAAAATCCCCCCTTTGTAATTCAATGGTATTCATGAATGGGTATGACTATTTTAATACTAATCTCAAATTAACAAATTTAAGGATATCTTCCTAGAATGTTATTGAAATCTTTTCCATCCACCTCCCCGTTCTCTTTTCCCTACTCACTTCTTATATCCCTTTCTTCCCTCTCTAACACAAAATTTAAAATTAAAACCACTTTGAAATTTTTAAATAGGTAGTTTCAACTTGAAAAAATTCAACTCCAAATTTTAAACTAAAAAAAATTCAAATTAGAAAGTTTCAACTTATAAAGTTTTAACTCGAAAAGTTTCAAATCGAAAAAGTTTCAACTCGAAAACTTTCAACACGAAAAGTTTCAAAACAAAAAATTCAACTCAAAAATTTTCAAATCGAAAAGTTCCAACTCGAAAACTTTCAAATCGTAAAGTTTTAACTCAACAAGCTTTTAGCTTGAAAAGTTTTGATTCAAAAAACTTTTATTTTGAAAAGTTTCATTTAAAATTCAAGCCGAAGAAAATTCAATCAAAAAATTTCAAATCAAAAAGTTTCAACTCAAAAAGTTTAAATTGAAAATTTTCAAATTAGAAAGTTTCAACTCGAAAAAATTTTTAGTTGAAAAGTTTTGATTCAACAAACTTTTGGTTTGAAAAGTTTGCTTAAAAAACCTTCAAAAGTGGTTAAAAAATACTTACTTTCAAAAACTTAAGGGGTAAAATTGAAATATAAAAACTATTTTGAGTTTGAGGAGAAGAGAATGGAGGAGGAAAGAGAGATGAAGGAGATGATGCAATATGTCACAAGGAGAGGGTCTTTGAGAGAGAAGGAAAGTGAGGGGAAGGAAGGAGATAATATAACTTGTTATAAGGAGAGTCTTTGAGAACGAGGTGCTGCCACTTGTGACAAAGATAGCCTTTGAGGAAAAGGTGTCATAAGAAAAAGATGTCATCACCAAATCTTTGGTAAGGGTGACCTTAAATTAGTAATTCTGTTTATGAATTGTGCAACCATACAATAACTTTTGGCTTGGGCACCAAATCAACGCAATTTTTTTCTAGAAAAATAAGTCTAGATGTACTTCTCAATTTTCTCTACTTATGTACTAGAAAATTTTGGTTCAAAATCATTCTATGTTAAAAGTACGAAAATTGAGAAAAAAGATAAATAATAAATCAAAAGGAAAATGAAAAAGACAAGTGTTACTACTTACTATTCACAGAAAACTTAACCTTTTCTTCTTCTTCTAACACATTTTGAGTTTGAGGTTGAAATTTTAAAGTGTGCTAGAACACTCCATAGACCAAGTCATCGTTTCCTTTCCAGCATTTTTCGTGTTCATTTCGTTCTCAAACCGAAAGTGCTAATATGATTGCACCTAATACTGCAACTACACCATGCTGAAGACCAAGGGGCGATCATACAGAGGGTCGTCGACGTAGACTCTACGGTCCATAATGCGTTTGGCCGGCACAGCCCATCAGTGATCTCCTTTTGAGCTACAACCCGGCGTGCTATGGTTCTGAACTTTGCAAATTGAGAGAGGAAGACGAAGACAACTCTGAAGTCCGGAGTCTAGGCACCCCGTACCCCAAGCTGACGCCGGTGAGACCATCTTTCCGGCGATCAAACTATTTATTCAGCATCAACAGATTTTCTTCCCTGCAAGCTCGTATCTGTAACACCGACAGTTTCTCGCTGGCTTCTTCGTAAGCCCAGAACTGATTCTGCGGAGTTACAGTCTATAATCCATTCAAGCATGCACCATATGTCCTGCCATCTTCATGCGAGCTAGCTCGTTTCTCTGCAGTAACCCCTGGTTCTTGCTGGCATTCTTACAAGCCAAGAACTGACTGACTCTTAAGTCTTAACCATGCGCCATGGGTCCTGCCAATCTCTTCTTCCTCGTACTCGCAGCAGCAGCTCCCCTTCTCTCTGCAGAGCGCTTTGACTATCCCACAGCCGAACTGTCAACACTTTGGACCAACAACGACGCCTCCCTCCCACACAGTGTCAGCTACTCTGACGGTTCAGCCGTGCGCGCAATCGTCCTTCGTTCACGAGCCACGATCGGCCCCTCCTTTGCCGCAGGGTTCTTCTGTGCTGCCCCCTGCCGCACATTCCTCTTCGCTGTCTTCATAGTCTATACCGACAGTGGCGCCAGCATCACCGACGTTACAAATGGAATTCCACAGGTTGTCTGGTCGGCTAACCGGGCTAGACCTGTCAGGGAGAATGCTACCCTTGAGCTTACTGGGGATGGCAACCTGGTCCTCCGTGACGCCGATGGTAGCCTCGTCTGGTCGAGCAGCACTTCGGGCATGTCCGTGGCTGGCATGGAAATCACTGATCTCGGCAACCTGGTGTTGTTTGACCAGAGGAATGCAACCGTGTGGCAGGCAGTCATTTGATCATCCGACTGACGCATTGGTCCCTGGGCAATCACTGGTGGAAGGTATGAGGCTCGTGGCTAATACCTCGGCAACAAATTGGACTGCGAATCAGTTGTACATGACTGTTCTCTCCAATGGAGTATATGCCTATGTTGAATCCACACCATCACAACTCTACTTTTCAAAATCTGTGGACAAAATCAAGAGCGGAAAATATCCAACGAAGGTTACCTTCATGAATGGCAGCCTCAGCATCTTTGTGCAGTCCAAGCGACCAAAATATCCAGATACGAGTATCCCACTGCCAGCAGCAGCAGCTAAGTCCACCCAATACATGAGACTAGAGTCCGATGGACACCTGAGGCTGTATGAATGGTCCGATGCAGGAACAAAGTGGGCCGTATTGTCTGATGTAATCCAGCTATTCCCTGATGATTGTGCTTTCCCAACAGTGTGCGGGGAGTACGGGATATGCACAGGTGGGCAATGCATCTGTCCACTTCAGAGTAATTCTAGTTCAACCTACTTCAAGCCGGTGGACGATCGGAAGGCAAATCTTGGTTGCGCCCCACTGACTCCAATCTCTTGTCAAAAAATGCAACACCATCGGCTCTTGACCCTCACCGATGTTACTTACTTCGATGCCAGCAACACCGTTGTCAATGCAACAAACAGAGATGAATGTAAGCAAGCTTGCTTGAAGAATTGCTCCTGCAGGGCCGTCATGTTTTCGTATAGTGAGAATGATTCCGATGGCGATTGTCTGTGGGTGACGAAGGTCTTCTCCTTGCAATCGATACAGCCTGAAACTATTCATTACAACTCCTCTGCTTACCTCAAGGTGCAGCTTAGCCCCTCCAACTCCACTTCTGCCTCTAATGCATCAATCACTTTAGCCTCTAAGGCAAACAAAAAGAAGGTTATTTTGAGTGCTACACTTGCAGCTATTACTATTATTGTATTACTTGCCATTGCTGTCACCCTTTATGTACAAAGGAGGAGGAAGTATCAAGAGAAAGACGAAGACTTTGATTTTGATCAATTACCTGGAATGCCAACGAGGTTTTCTCTTGAAGAGTTGAGAAACTTTTAAAAACTACCGATTGTTAAAAAGTTGGCTTCAGTATTTGGTAAAGCTCGGAGGAGGTGGATTTGGATCGATTAAAAGTTTTGGATTTGGATCGGTTTTTGAAGGGAAATTAGGTGAAGAGAGAGTCGCAGTGAAACGTTTGGAAAGTGCTAGACAAGGAAGGAAAGAATTCTTGGCAGAGGTCGAGAGACCATTGGCAGTATTGAACACATCAATCTTGTCAGGCTATTCGGCTTTTGTGCAGAGTAGGGATGGCAATGGGGACCCGTTCCCGGATTTTCATGAATTTCTATTAGGGACGGGATGGGAAGAAATTATTTCATGGGATGAAAACGGAGAAAATTATTCTCCATCGGGATGGCGGGACGGGGATCGGAATTTTTTTTTTCCTGGGACCCAGTTGGGGATCAAAATTTAGTTTAGTCCAATTTAGTTATTAGATTGCAAACATATTCTCTAGCCCATCATATTCACATTTTCATAAACGGAACAACATAATCTTCAATGAATGTATGCATTCTTTTTTTCCTTGTATATTGATATGATTTTAGAGTTAAAATGGCTATAAAAGCTCTTCTCTCATGTGAAATTTTATGGGATGGGTCGACGGGCCCCGATAATCCTAATCGAGATAGGGATCGGGATTTTCTCTCGAGATTTTAACGGGGACGGGGACGGAGAAAATTTTAGATCGTGGGGACGGGGACGGGGAGGCACTCCCCGGCGGGGAATGGCCCCGTTGCCACCCCTAGTGCAGAGAAAGCACATAGGCTTCTAGTATATGAATACATGTCGAGAGGGTCACTTGATAGGTGGATCTATTACCTCCATAACAATGCCCCTCTTGATTGGCACACCCGGTGTAGGACCAGTCTGGATATTGCCAAGGGCCTATGCTATCTTCATGAGGAGTGCAGGCGGAAAATTGTTCATTTGGACATCAAACCACAAAACATTCTCTTAGACGAGGACTTCAATGCCAAAGTGGCTGATTTTGGACTATCTAAGCTAATGGATAGGGACCAAAGCAAGGTAGTGACTGTGATGAGAGGCACACCTGGGTATCTGGCACCTGACTGGTTGACGTCGCACATCACTGAAAAAGTTGATGTCTACAGCTTCGGAGTTGTTCTCATGGAAGTCATAAGCGGAAGAAAGAGTATTGATAATTCTCAGCCTGAGGAGTGTGTTCAGCTCATCAACGTATTACGAGAAAAGGCTCGAAACAATCAGTTAATTGGTTTGATTGACAAACATAGTGACGACATGGTCTCACGCCAGGAGGAAGTGATTCAAATGATGAGGCTTGCAATGGGGTGCTTGCAGAATGATAGCAGTCGAAGGCCTTCCATGTCAACGGTGGTCAAGGTATTAGAAGGTGCGATGAGCGTAGAAACTTGCATAGATTACAGCCTTTTCGATGCAAATCCAGTAATTTCTGCTCAAGACAATCCGTCCACGCATTCAGCTCCACCTCCAGCATCAGTCTTATCCAGCCCAAGGTGAATTGGGTAGCCAATGAGCACTTTGTCTACTGTAGTGTAACTACTCCTACATATGTATCTTATCCTATTTGGAAGCACGTCTTAAATGGAATCGGAAATATAATTTCCCACCTGTATGTAACTCTTACCTTTACAGCTGTAAATCCAGTAGTGTAAATAGTACATATAAAACCATTGAAGCACTGCTCACAAAACATTAATATGTTGAAATTTGATCGGAATGAAAGGTTAATTGTATGAAACACAACTCAACTGTAGTATTCTTCTCTAATTGTACAGTTGTTCTTTTGTAGAAGTAATAAAAGCTGACCATTAATAAGGTGAAACTCGATTGGGATGAAAGCCTAATCCTATTAAACCCAAGTGAACAAAAGATACTCCCTCCGGTCACAAATAGTTGTCGTTTTGTATATCGATACAATCTTCAAAACACAGTTTTTTATAGCTAATTTCTATTATAATATATTTATAAAACCCAATAAAATTATAATATTATGAAGTACTTTTCAAGACAAATCTACCCATATAATTTTCATGTATCCAATTTAAACATTTAAAAAAGATATTAACAAGTAAAGTTTTCAAAAGTTCGACTGCACATTTGTCTAAACCGACAACTATTTGTGAGGGGGTAGAAGGCTCTCTTGCTATTCTTCCATTAATTGAAGTGTATTGATATGCAGTTATGGTATATCTAGTTGTTTAAATGTTTGACCGACCTAAATGCTTCACTATTTTCCCAAGAAGTGAAAATACACAATAATACTTTCAGATCTGTGCAATTTAGTTTATGGGAACGCATAGAAGCAAGCAATACACAGAAGCTATACAACATGTATTATTATTTCACCTTACTCAGAGACAGGACACATCATTTGGTCCAAAAATCCTATTTGTGAATTGTGTGCTGCACATGGAGAAATTTATTTGAGGTCTAACTATCATTCTATGGTCGTCCAAATTGAATTTTACGATTTTGCAGATTAAGATTTAAAAATCAAAAACTAAATAGGATTAACTTATGATTTTTTTTATTTTTTGCCATATTCAATATTAGCAAATAACTAAATGCTAGTAGAGCTCATGGGTCCAATAAAATGAAAATGTCAGCCATATGTTAGACATAACTACAGCAGTGTTTGGAAAAAAATACAGCTACACTATTTTTATGAAGCCGGATGTTTTGTTGTTAAAAATCATCTAAATTTCTAGCTGTTGGATCAAACTCTGGAGCCCATTACTCAAATCAGGCCCATCAAAATCACTAATCACAACGTACATCCAACGGTTCACATTTTGGATGATTCTTGAAAACAAAAACATCTGGATGATGTTTATCAAAATCCTTTTATGAAAATAAGGTAAAAAAAATGAAACAGGCCTGTCCTTGTTTCACTGGGTCAACCCAATGAACTTTGAAGTTTCCTACCGGCTACTGCCACCATGATCTGGTTCCACCTCAATCTCGATAGTTGGTGCCAGCAACTGGATGAAAACTGCACCTATAATTTGCACCTGTCATAAATTCTTTTGGCTATTTTTTGTTTCGTGCACTGCACCTTCCTCAACATGCAAAAGATTCATGTAAG
This sequence comes from Guadua angustifolia, assembly GCA_036346375.1. Taxonomy (NCBI): domain Eukaryota; kingdom Viridiplantae; phylum Streptophyta; class Magnoliopsida; order Poales; family Poaceae; genus Guadua; species Guadua angustifolia. The sequence goes on from CM070507.1 coordinate 39,251,229, forward strand.
ACTGAAGAGCGCTTTATGGTCCAAGAATCTCAGAAGAAGCACATATATATGTTAGAGTTAGCGTATATTAGTATACGTATGTAACAAATCTGTATTTGATCCAACCAATCTAGATAGATCAGCATTGATCAGGTGGTTTAGATGGATAGGGTTGTTGTAACTAACCACCTAGCGCTGGCTATGAATTCGGTTGAATCCTGATGTAAACTCTAGCGCGTTTAGTCGCTTATATAACACGGAACAGCGGCCTCTACGGAGGTTAAGAAACGCTTCACCAAGTTTCACATGGTATCAGAGCAGCTTCCTCTAGATAGCATCCATGGCGTTTACTCTCCCATCCTCCCTTGCCATTGCCGTCACTGAGAAGCTCTCCAAAACAAATCATGTTCTATGGAGCGCTCAAGTCCTCCCAGCTATTCGTGGTGCTCAGCTCGAAGGGTTCCTCGATGGATCTGCTGTCCCGCCTCCCCAACACATTGAGGAGAAGGTCGGAGGCTGCACCGTGAAGAAGGCCAACCTGCAATATGCTCGTGGATCGCCATGACCAAGCTGTCCTCGGCTATCTCTTCGCCTCCCTCACGCTGAAGTCCTCGACGAAGCGCTTGCCTCGATCGATCAAGGTCGCGAGTATGGCGGACTCTCGAAGAGATGTTCGCGTCGCACACGCAGCGCTGCTTCGTCAACATCCGTGACGCCTCGCCACAACAAAGAAGGGCGAAGCTCACGATGGCGTAGTACTACTCCAAGATGCGCGCTACGCGACGAGAGATGGTGCATCCGGAAATCTCGGACGATGACGAGTTTGTCTCAGATCGACACGGTCTCGATGAAGACTATGATTCTCTTGTTTCGTGTTCTCGCCGCGGTGAACCCATTACACCTGGCGAGCTCTATGCTCAGATGTTAGCCATGAACTCCGGCCGAACGCTGCTCGTGGACACTACTCGCATGCATCCGCCAACCTTGTCTCTCGCGGGGCGTGGCGCCTGGTGGTGGTCGTTTTGGCGAGCCGCGTAGCGGCGGCGATCGGGCAGAGGCCGTGGACGGATCAAGGGCTCCTACACCAACTCAAATTCGGCTCGATTTGACTCTCATCCGAGCGACCGGAACACATCTAAGCTCGTGTGCCAAGTTTGTTTCAAGCGCGGACATGCGCTTCAACTCGCTGCACCGCCGACGAATCCTACGTCCCGATCGGCGTCTAGCGGCAAGCTGCAATGTCGTCTTCCAGCCCGACCGCTCGTACACGACACAGAGCCACCGACCACATCACGGGCGCCGACCAACCGGTTGTGCATGATCGTTACACCACGACGATCGATTCACACCGCTAATGGGGCGGTATGAGCATAAATTGCATTGGTAAATCATTATTCATACTCCTAGTCGGCCACTTCATCTCGCATAACGTTCTACATGTTCCGCAAGCTTCAAAAACTTACCGTCTGCTCATCGCTTTACCCTTGATAATCATACATTCCTTGAATTTCACCTCATTTTTTCTTGGTTAAGGATCTAACCACGAAGAAGGTGCTACTGCGGGCCATGTAAAGGTGGTCTTTACCCACCGCCGATTCTACCCTCTCCACATCGAAGCATGTGCTCCATGTCGCCACTCCATCCACTTCCCGGTGGCACAATCGGTTGGGTCACCCGTCGTTGCGAAATAGTTAATCGAGTCATTAGTCGAGTCATTTACCGCATTCTAATGATCTCAATAAAGGGCTCTGTTTATGATGCATGTCGGCGTGCTAAGGCTCATCACCGCCATATCCAAAGGTCCACTAGTAAATCTAGTGCTCCTTTACAATTAGTTTTTTCCGATGTTTGGGGTCCTGCCATTGACTCCTTTAGTGGCAAGAAATATTATCTTAGTTTCATTGATGATTATAGCAAGTTTACATGGATTTACTTGATTCGTCATAAATCTGAAGTGTTTAAATACTTTCATGAATTTCAAACACTTGTCGAACGTCTTCTTGATCGCAAAATTGTTGCCATGCAAACTGATTGGGGTGGCGAATATGAGCGTTTAAATTCCTTTTTTCGTACCATTGGAATCTCTCATCTTGTTTCATGCCCACACACACACCAACAAAACGGTGCTGCCGAGCGTAAGCACCGCCACATTGTAGAAACCGGTCTTGCCACCTTGCCACCGCATCTATGCCCTCAAGTATCGGGACCAAGCGTTCCTTGCCGCTACCTACCTCATAAACCGTCTTCCTAGTCGGGTTATCAATCATGATACACCCTCTTTCGCCTTCTTGGGCAACAACCCGACTACACTAGTCTTCGTATTTTTGGTCAGTGCATCTTGGCAATAATCTGGCCCCTACAATTCTCACAAACTTCGGCCCGCTCTACACGCTGTGTCTTTCTTGGCTACATAATATGCACAAAGGGTTCAAGTGTCTAGATATTCCAACCGGACGCATCTATATCTCTCGTGACGTTGTTTTCGACGAGAACATCTTCCCTTTGCCCAACTACATCCCAATGTTTGGTCATTTTCGTCTTGAACACATCCTTCTTCCTTCTTCTCCTAGGGGTGTGAATACAGACTCAAGTGCTGTTCATTGCTCACTCAATTACTGCGACTTCGACGAAAATATGGCTTCACGTTTGTTTCCGGTGCATGGTTTTATGCGTGATTACTCCACTTCGCTACAACAACTCCATGCGTTGGCGTGGTTCCAATCCGCACCGCCGCCGTGCATGCGTACAACGATGGCTCCAATCGGCGCGCTTTCTTCAGATGCGTACAACGGATGGCTCGCTTCCTCCTCGCCGCACGCCATCGGGACAACAAAACCGAGGGTGCCGGGCTTCTTGCGCCATCGACCTGCTCTGCATCATCAAATCTGTTTCTCCATCGGTGATGAATCTGCGGACTCCACCTACGATGACTCCCAACCACCGGTGCACCTCAACTTCAACGAACTCGCCTCCAAAGTGGTATTCGGAAGCCGGCAAAGACAATCGACGCAGACAGATCAGTATGCATACATAGCTATCTGAAAAAGAACCTAATAGTGTACAAGAAGCATTAGCCGATGAAAACTGGAAGCTCGCAATGGATGCTGAGTATATGGCTCTCATGAATAATCAAACTTGGCACCTGGTTCCACCTGAGAAGGGGAGAAATATTATTGACTGTAAGTGGGTGTTCAAAATTAAGCGTAAAGCAGATGGAACGATAGATCGCTACAAAGCAAGACTAGTCGCAAAGGGATTTAAACAGAGATATGGTATTGACTATGAGGACACATTCAGTCCAGTAGTCAAAGCTGCTATTATCAGACTTGTTTTGTCTATTGCTATTTCCAGAGGATGGTGTCTTCGCCAATTGGATGTACGCCGTTCCATGGTGTTCTTGAGGAAGAAGTGTACATGAAGCAACCTCCGGATACGAAGATAAACTCAAACCACAATATTTGTGCAAGTTAGATAAAGCATTATATGGACTCAAACAAGCCCCTCGAGCCAATTCCATCTTTCCCCACCGAATAATAATCCCCAAACTTGTGCATGGCGAAGTAGCAATCTTTGCGAGAGATGAGCGGTTGTTTCGAAGCCGTGTTGCGGAGGTCGCAGATCGCGTTACATGGCCAACCCTTTTGAGCATGTTGTCACCGTTAGAATTTTGTTGTGAAGCAAAGTCCATGCGCAAAAACGGCATTTAGGTTGCGCTTTCGCCTTCCATATTGGTGAAATTTTCATTTTGCTGTAAACATTGTCGAATTGCACTAGGTAGGCGCTTCTAGCAGAGTATTGCCCGTCGGGAGTCCATCGCCAGATAATCTGATCCTCCCTCTCTTCGTCTCTGTTAGTACTACTAATTGCCTCATGGAGCTCGGCAAATTCCCGAATCTCGTTTTGGGAGATGACCGGAGTACAAAAACGGATCCAGTAGTTGTTTTGCAATGCCTTTTGAACCGAGATATTCTTTCTTCTTGCCATGTTGAAGAGATTTGGTGCAATGCTTTTGGGGGATTTTCCTTGCACCCAACTTGATCTCCAGAAGTCTGCTAGCTTGCCGTTGCCAATTGTGACAACCGTGGAGGCATTGAAAAGCGCTACGTCCGTTTCATCACAAGGAATATCCAAGTCGGTCCATGCCCTTTCCGTGTCTGTCCATTTGTACCATAGCCACCGAAGTCTGAGAGCCCTAGCGAATCTCTCGAGATTCTTGATGCCTAGACCCCCTTTGGTTTTGGGTAAGCAGGTAACCGGCCAATTTATCAAGCAGCGTCCCACCGTTGCAGTATTCTGGTTCTTTCCCACTCCATAGAAAGCTTCGTCTAATTTTGTCAATGCATCGCAAAAGCCATTTTTGAGTTGGGAAGATGGTCAAGTGGTATATAGGTTGCGAGGTAAGCACAGACTTGACCAGGGTCTCCCTTCCAGCTCTGGATGTTTATCAAAATCCTTTTATGAAAATAAGGTAAAAAAAATGATACAGGCCTGTCCTTGTTTCACTGGGTCAACCCAATGAACTTTGAAGTTTCCTACCGGCTACTGCCACCATGATCTGGTTCCACCTCAATCTCGATAGTTGGTGCCAGCAACTGGATGAAAACTGCACCTATAATTTGCACCTGTCATAAATTCTTTTGGCTATTTTTTGTTTCGTGCACTGCACCTTCCTCAACATGCAAAAGATTCATGTAAGACTGAAGAGCGCTTTATGGTCCAAGAATCTCAGAAGAAGCACATATATAAACTCATAAATTGATAGAAAATTCTTTAGCGAGGACTGAGTGTGGCTCAGTTGGTTGAGGATGCCGTTGTGCAGCACGACCGTCTCGGATGGAGTCCTCATCTTGCCTGGGTGCTCATGGGACCAGATGCAAGCATGTGTACATGTATAGGATGTGTGTGTGGAGAGTGTATGTATGTAAATGTGTGTGCGCGTTTGTAGCCTAGCTATTGTTCTTCTTCTATAATGAATGCCAGAGCTCCTGGCTATTTTTTTAAAAAAATATTCTTTAGCACATCTACATTGAAGCTCTATGTTACATGTGTAGAATGGCACTTCCACCGGCATCATATAAATACTAATATTGTTAGGGAGGTACGGCCAGACTTGCGTAAACATCACATGCGTCGTCTTTCTACAGTGATTCGACATGGCCTCATTTAATTAATACGTGTCACATTTCACAGTGAGTGTTCGGTCTACGGTTCGAGCCCCCACCCAGGCAGCACACTGTAGCCAATTTTTGTGAAGCTACAATATGAGTGCTACAGTATTTTCCCTTTTTTTAAAAAATAGAAAATAGCTTCTCTGATTTGATTGAGCCATTAAATCGTGTTATAAATTTTTGAATCTTTTTTGAATTGGTCCTCAGAGCATGTCTAACTTAACCTACCATTAAAAAAATAGATCATTATCAAATTTGTGCAATTTTTAAAAAAATTGACAATACTACTAATACATTTAAAGCAATTTCGCTAATTTGGTTGAGCTGCGAAATTTGTGAGTTCTTGAAAAAATTTTAGAAGGGTCCTGAAAACATACCAAAGCTACTGTACAAATTTCAAATCATGATCAAGCTTTTGCTATTTTAAAAAATTACAATGCTACTAGCACACTTGAAGTAGCTTCATTGGTTTAATAGAGTCGCTAAGTTTGTAATTCTTTAAAATTTGTTAGAAGGGTCCCGAGGATATGCCTAAGCTACCATAGAAAAAAGGGTATTTTCAAGCTTTTGCGATATTTAAAAATTATGACAATTTGGTTCTATTCTCCCTCCCCTGGTGCTCCCGGGAGATTTCCTTTTCCTGTATCAATGATTCCTTTCGCCCGCGGCAATGCGTAGGTCCATTGAGTATCTAGTTATGTACCATTATCCAAGAAATCATCTATCACTAAGCTGCTGCCACTCCAACTTGTGGTACAGATTCACAAGTAGAGGTGGGTACTCAGATTGGGCTTGTTTTGGCTGGCCCGAGGCACTATGACCTGGCCTGGTCCAAAGTCCAGCGTGGCGCGAAGTGGGTTGTGCCGTGCTGGTATGACACTATAGCACGGACCGTACTGGTCCCGAGAACCGGGCACAATGGGCTGCACGACCCAGCACGATACTGTAGCACGGACTATGCCGGGCTGATGACTTAGGGCATGAGGAAGAAGTCTAGTATGAAGAACACCGACCCGCAAAGCATGAGTACCATGAACGCACCCAGCAACATGGACGTCACCCTCACCGCTGACACTTGAGAGAGACGGGTAAGAAGGATGAGAGAGTTGAGAGAAATTCAGAGACAGTTCAAGAAGCCACTCTCTCACCCGTCTCTCTCAATCACTCTCAGCTCTCTCTCTCACCAGTCTCTCTCGATCTCTCCCTCCTTCGCCTGTCTCTCTCAATCTCTCTCGCTTGTGTCCCTCACTTTCTTTCTCGTCCATTGCCCCTTTCTTTCCCGTGTTCAGCATATTCTCTTGCTCTGTGTAACTATTTAAAAATAAATAAAATTTAGTTCTTTTTCCCATAATATTCGTGTCCACTGCCTCAACTCCATATGCCTCTACCTCCTTTCCTCTCGTCGCAATAGTACAAATAGGTTGGGCCTAGACTGGCATGGTACGAGTAGGCATAAAGCGCCAATGGGCCATATCTGTACTCACCGAAAACGAGTCGAACCGGCACGGTATGATGGACATAACGGACCGTCATAGTCTGACACAGTTCAGTCATAAATCACGATAGACCCGAGCTAGCTTGGCACGGTAGAGCAGGATGTCCACCTCTATTCACAGGCTCACGTACTTCCCACACACATACGGTCTTCCGCATGACCAGCAAGCAGGCTCAGCCAGTGGCAATGCCACTCTAGCTGTCTAGCACGTCAATCATAATTAGTACATTGTACACTTGCTGCCGATAGTTTCCAAGAACAGGTACGCACCAGAGCACCCTAGACACCTTCTTCTCAGATGGCTATCTACATCATGTCATCATGGATTCAAGTCTCTTCCTCAAGTGAATCAGGTGCGCCTCAGTTCGTTGGTGCCATCCGATGCAGGATCGTCAAATTCTTCACAGCAAAAACAGGCCATAGGGCCGCAGAATCGAGTCTTGATGGTGATTGAAGAAGCCACAAAGCATCCTGACTTCTGTATCACCAGAAACCTGCACGGAGCATCTCTCGGCGAAGCGGCACCGCAGCGAAGCCCCCCGGCGATCACGCTAGCCTGCGAAGTCAACTCCGTTAAGTCACGATTTTCCATGCATTCTTAGGCTCCGGCAACGGAAGCAAAATGCCTCAGCCTGCAAACAACTCTGACGGTGACTCCTGAACATTTCGTCGAACACATCCGTGCGGCTATGGGTGGCCCACCGGCGCAGCACCCAGAGGTGAAAAGGGTAACAAACGCAGCCAGCCACGCCGAAGCACACCGGGACGGATGGGACGGTGGTGGCAACGCTGTAGTAGCCACGAAGTGGTGAGTGAGGTCGGCATGCGACTCGGTGTACATTTGGTGGTCTGGTGGGCTGAGGCATAATTTTCGCCTTCGCCTAGTTTGGGACGGTGGAGGTGGGTGATGGCAACGCGGAAGTAGCCACGAAGTGGTGAGGTCAGCACGGTGACTCGGTGTGCACTTTGGTGGCCTGGTGGGCTAAGGCTAGGGTTCACAAAACCGAATTTAAAAACCGGCTCGAAATTCGCAGTACGGTTTTCGCAAAAACCGCTCGAAAAATTGCTCGAAAATCGTAAAAAACCGAAGGGTTTAAAATAAAAAAAAATTGAATTTTTTTTGAAAAAAATCGAAAACCGCGGTTTTTCACGAAAACCCGCTCGGTTTTCACCGAAAACCGATCCGATCATTTGAATGTTCTTCGAAAACGGTTTTGAACGGTTTTTGACAAAAACCGCGGTTTTTCACGAAAAAACCGCTCACATAAATTTTTTCAAAATTTTTAAATTTTCTTTTTTAATTAGAACGGTTTACCGAGCGGTTTTACATTTCGAACCGGTTCACACGGTTTTCGACAAAATTGTGAACTATGGCTAAGGCACGACTTTCATCTTCGCCTAGTTTTGTCTGGTTTTTGCCTTTCGAATTGTTGTTCTCGAAAAGAAGAAGAACAAATATATCTTCAAAGCTTTTCTGGATTGTGCTTTTTGCAAAAAGATTATATGAATGTCCCTGGGCCCTGGGTTTTAAAAGTTCTAAAGAAACAAAAAACAGGTTATTATCAGCAAATCAAGCTCTAATTCCTTGGAATCAATGAAGCAAGGTTGGAGGAAATTTGGTTTGTGACTCCGGGTCCTCATTTTAAAAGTAGAAATAATTCATACTATCACCACTACGGAACATGTGATTACTGCCGGGTCCACATCGGCATCACTGCTGGATGTGGACCTGGCACAACCTAAGTGGCAGTGATAGTCGAGGACTATCACTGCCGGATGTATCACTATCACTGCCGGTTTATACTTAGAACCGGCGGTGATAATAACTATCAACGCCACATTTTCAATAATATCCCGCGTTGATAAGTAACTATTAGTGCCCAATTGTTATCAATATCCGACTGATAACTACTATCACTGCCCCTTTTTTCTTGTTAACCGGCAGTGATGGGTTTTTTAAACCTTTTTGCATATATATTTTTTCAGTATATGTTGTAGCATGTATATACATTGTACAGTAGATGTATTCTGTACGGTATACGTTGTGCACAATAGTACTGAAGCATCACTAAAGTGTAATTGAAATACATTGAAGCATCATAATATTTAATTATTACATTGTTCATTCACTTTTGAAGCATTAAATTGTTCATTCAGAATTGTTGCCATGCAAAAATGGTCGTAAAACTCACCCTTCGTGTGGAGAATTTCTCGAATTATGAACCCAAATATCTCTGCTCTTGAAGGGCATCAATTTACGTGGTCGAAATTCTTTGGTGCCCTCGATTGACGCTACCGTTATGGGAGAAATTGAAGCATTAATTAGTGTCATCGTCTTTATAAAGAAAAGTACGGTCAACATGTAATGATCGATATACCGGTGGCCGTTGTAGTCCGTATTGTCGATGATGAATCGTGGATATGTGTCATTGCGTAGTATCCACATAAATTGTTCCTTGGGGTTGTTTCTGCATGGAAAATCGGTGTGTATTCTGAAATTTTTCATGTATGGACGATGCCGCTTGCTCTTCTTGCGATTTGTTTGTACACCTGTTCATGGTTTTGAGTAGTCATTAAAATTAATTAGGTGCAATGGGATGGAAGATTATTACAGCAATAATGCAACGACCGAGTTACACCTTAGCAAGTCTATTAAGTCTTGGTATTCACTTTGTCGGTTTCCTCATTGAGTCCAAGACGGTGATGTTGCTTTCGTCTAACATGAAGACAAGGACGATGCGATGAAAAGCTGCGAAGCCAATTAGTCGTCACATTGTGTTGCGCATCAAATATGAGACACTAGTAGGCAGGGAAACACGTCCTGAAAGTTGTAGGGTAAAAGTACGTAGTCCTTGTGTTGTAGCTTTAGCAGCGCCTTGAGTACGTACACCTCAACATCATTTATTGTTCTTGGATCTTCAATAAGTTTGCAGTTGACCATGCCCGGGTCTAGGAATCCTATCTTTTCATTGTTGTCCGCTCTAAGTGTCTTTGTCTCCATTCTACGTAAAAAAAGAAGTCAAACCCTATGTTTAAGAGTACGTGAATATCAAACATGAATTATACAAGAGACTTACGAATCCATATTCTTAATATAGACACGTCGAGGCGTCTCGTTGGTACATCCGATATAGTTCCACGTGTTCAACCCGTAAAGAGTCGTCATTGTTGTGAAAGTCCATATCTTTGTATCTGACTGGGAAAGCAGTGTTTTGTGTCTTTTGGACATACTGTAGGTACCATTCATGTAGACGTTGTAATTGTGTGGTCGGTTTGACCTCTTTATTTGGATCTGACAAAGCTTCCCGTTAACGAATGGCCACTTTACAGTGCTCGCTGCCCTTGACACCACTTTGGCTTCGAAAGAATAAATGCTTTACCACCATCTCCTTTAGATTTCTTCCTAGAGATGCGTTAAGTAGTCGATAGTTGGCTAGGTTGAGGAGCTTCATTATCGTCTGTCTGCTTAACCTTCGCTAAGTCCAGAAGAAATCTCGTTTGGCAGGTTCGATTTCAATCTTAGCAAGTGGTGGCGTCTTCTTGAAGTGCTCTTCTACATGGGCGCCTACTTCTTTTTTTGTTTCTTCGTCGGTCATTTCATATGGTCGTTTCTTACTAAGAGTTTTGGCTAGCTTCACAGATGACGAACTTTTCCCCCCTGACCGTGTAGAATGTTCAGATCGCGGTGCTCTTTGGCTGTCTTGTGGCGCTGGAGCAGGAGGAGTTTTCTTGGGTGACGGCGGAGGAGGAGGACTTTTCCTGGGTGGCACTGGAGCAGGAGAAGGAGCTTTCTTCGATGACGCCGGAGGAGGAGGAGGACTGTTCCTAGATGGAGACTCTGCCTCGTCATCATTGTTAACATCATCGTCGTTGTCATCTTCTGAGGCAAACTTTATATAGCGCTTGCGCCACGCGATGAATGTGCCTATGCTTTGTCCAAGACTTTGCCCCTCCTCGCCCGCGATCTCAACCTCCACTTTGCGGTATCTGTCAACCACGCTGTCAACTGCAACTCTGGCGTATCCCCGAGGAATTGGGCGGTTATGCAATATCTGCCCCTCGTTGCATGGCCAAGCCATCCCTTCAGCCACCTTGATGGTAATGTTCGCTACGGGCAGGTGCAGACTGCAGCGTGTCGGCTCTATGATTTTGTCCACAGGAAAACTACACGCTGAGTCCTCTTCAGGAGGGTTAGCGGATGCTTGGCTGCTTTTGAGAACCCCGGCGGGACTTACGTCATGTGACTGATGACCTACGTCATGTGACTGACATTCGCTCAGGACCTTTGTTACCATTTCTCGCATCACTTTCATCTGTTCTTCAAATTCGACTTCCCTTCTGTGCATCCGGTCTTCTATTTCTCGTACCGTTCATTCAACCTGTTCTTGTCTGGATTTCTTTGGTCGCTTGTACATATAGGCATCCTCTCGGGAATCTTTGCTTTCCACGGCACCAAGCCAACCCCTATGGTGCGACCAGGGTGCTCCCTATTACCCAAAGCGCGTGTTAGCTCGTCGTCCTCCCTTCTTGGCAGGAAGGAGCCCTCAATAACTTCGGAGTGGGCATCCGCGATCTTCCTCGAGATTTTCTCGTCTTTCTCGCTTCGAAGCTTAAGGTGCCATCATCCCAGCGAGTAGCTCCTCGCAGCGGCCGATGCTTGATCTTGGGGCCATGTGAGGCGTCGCGATAACAACTCCACCAAGTGTTAGCCGTTCTTCCGTGCATCCCACTTGGGTACTTTCTTCACGTAGCCACCGTGCCTAGCACATGGGGGTAAATGTTCTTGTCCGAATTTGCCTTGTTCTCGCTGGCTGATAGCCTGGGCTTCATCAGATATCTTATATTGCTTGAATTCATCCCAAAATTGCTGTAACCTCGGGAATCTATTAAAATCCAGCGTTTGATCCTTCTTGACGTACTCCTTATTCAGCTTTGTCTTCCAGTTCTTCCATGCAGTTCCCATAACGCTTAGTGCATGTTTCTGGCAATCTCCAACCGATCTTGAGGGAACTAAAACTTCGTCAAACTCTGTCGACAATGTTTCCTTGATGTCATCGGGAACATCTGACGGAGAATCATGTTGACGTGTCCATGATCTGTAGATGATGGGCACATTGTCTCTAGCGGGACCCCGCATCTTTGTCCGATATGGCCCAAGCAATGACGCTGGTATAGCCGGTTCTCCGATCGCACTAAGCTCAACTATCACCTTTTGTTCACTGTCGCATCTTCTTTGGGACCTCGTCATGACGTTGGCTCGGTGCACTAGATGTCGACCTTGCATTTTAATTGTTTCATTAGTCGTTTGGCTCTGCTCTAATTTCATCGGAAGCATATCCTCTGAAATAATCCTAGTAAAGACTTACCTCATGTACATTTGTTGCCTCGACTTGTTCCGGGTTGAGGAACTCTGCCGAGCTTCGCTCTGGGCTTTGGTCCATGGGCTCGGCGCCATCCGACTTGTCCATTGTGAGAGGCCATGTGTGGCAAGTTTTCTAGAATTTTAAATTAACAAAATCATGAGATGAATCTTAGCATATATATCAATGTTGTGCATATATAAGGCGTAATCACCATTTTGTCATCGTTAGATAATCTTTAACGCACATATATATTAATAGTGTAAATTTCAAAATCTTAATCGCATGGATCGATTCTCTGCAACCTACTTTAGTGGACGAGAGGGAGCGGTAACAAAGAACATATACAATTTCACATATACTTACACATGATACATATACAGTTTGACAATTCACATATACTCATACAGATCACATATACTTACACATGATACATATACAATTGACAATTCACATATACTTATACAGATCACATATACTTACACATGATACATATACAATTGACAATTCACATATACTTATTTGCTCAATAAAAATAATGAATCATTCTTATTCACACTAATATGATTTTCAAAAAATGAAATAAGGTTATAAATCCACAACTAGAATGTTAGTAGTCTATTACACCAAGAAGCGATGCGTCGGTTCCTTGTCAACCAAGCCACGTCACCTCGTGGCTTTCTTCACCCAGTATATCGTATGCTCCATCGGCGCCATGGTTTTGCAGTCTTGGCCGTCGACAGGACTTTCTCAGCGGCGGCTGAGAGAGCATACGATGGACTCTGGTGAAGAAAGACGTATCGTTGCGTTGCGGCGTTTTGTTGACAAGGAACCGATTGCTCGCTTTTTGGTGTAATAGACTATTAACATTCTAGTTGTGGATTTATAACCTTATTTCATTTTTTGAAAATCATATAAATGTGGAATAAGAATGATTCATTATTTTTTATTGAGCAAATAAGCAATAATATTCTAAAGAATATATGAGTTGGGCCCCTGTCTCTTGGGCGCTGCTTGAATTTGTGACAACCTTACCTTATTGAAAATAAACAATATTTCAATACTTTAACAGACAAGAGAGTAATTAATTGAGAACTAAATGCTAATATATATCTAATGAATCAGGTATGCAAATAAGCTACTGACAGGATAATGGAAATAAGCTTGTCGACTAGCATACACATTTCCACACAAATTCAATACAAGCATATAGTCATCCTCACATAAGTAAAATATCTAAACAAGACCAGTCAGTACTTAAGATACTCACATACATAAGGTCGACACTGAACACATACACATACATATCCAATTACCAGCAAGGTGTAAAAATATTCAAACAAAATTTCCTCACATAAAGACAACATTATGTCATTCATATGGAGGTAATTATGTATGATTGCTCTCAGATTATTGGGTTTGAATGAAGATTAGAACCTTCATCTCATCACAGATGTGCAAAACAATTAATTGAGTAAATAAGGCCTTAAATCATCACAGAGCAATAGCATCGGCCAACCCTAGAATCATCACAGAGCAATAACATCGAGAACCCAAGAATCATCGATTGTCAATGCATGTTAGTCTACCAACTTAAGGCCTTATTTACAGAACAATTGTCAATATCATCGAGAACCCTAGAATTCATCACAGAGCAATAGCATCGGCCAACCCTAGAATCATCACAGAGCAACATCACGAGCAATAACATCGAGAACCTAGAATCATCACAGAGCAATGGCATCGGCCAACCCTAGAATCATCACAGGCAACATCACGAGCAACATCACAGAGCAATAACATTGAGAACCCTAGCATCATCACCACTTACGGTGGGAGGGGTCGCCGGAGGAAGGAGGCACCGCAGGAGGGAGGGCAGTGCAAGGGAGGGGTCGCCCAGGGAGGGAGGGCAGGCAGGGGAGGGTCGCGCCAGGAGGAGGGCCGCGGCGGAGGAGTCGCCGCGCCGGGAGGAGGCACTGCAAGGAGGGAGGGTCGCCGCACGGAGGACCGGCGTGGGGAGAGTCGACGGCGGCTAGGGCGCAGAGAAGAAGTCCAAACAAATTGCGAAATGGCTAAGTGCGGGAAATGGCTAAGTGCGGGAATGAAAAGGTATATATAGGAGGATTATTACTGCGGTTCAAATAAGTGAACCGGTAGTGATATATTATCTCTGCCGTTGTTCTACAACCGTGCAATAGGTAACATCACTCGCCGGTTCATAAATGACGCGATATATCGCCGGTGGAAATGCCCGGCACTAAAATCATTATCACCGCCGGTTCATTTAAATGAACCGCGGTGATAATGTATTTTAGTGCCGCGCTTTACCCGCGATGATATAAATATTATCCCGATCATTTATGAACCGCGATGATGTTGTAATAGTAGTGCCCGTGATGTTCCATTGTAGTGCGCGTGATATATATCTATTCTTGCGGTTGCGAGACTATGATGTGGCATCGATGTGTTTTATTAGTGTTCTTCTCGTTTGTCAACCGCAAGACGATGTTCCTTATCTGCTGTGGCGTATGGCGCGTGGCAAATGCTTTGCCATGGCAAGGACTTCTTTGCGCAAAGGAAAATTAGCGCAGTAGTGGCGGTGGCAAATCTTGCCATGGCAAGGACTTCTTGCCTTGGGAAGGAAAATTAGCACACCTGTTTTAGCCCAACCAAACACAAACATTGGAATTTCTTTAGCCCAACCAAATAAGAGCTATTTAGGGCTTCATACAAATTGCTAATTTATTTGTAAAAACCCCAAATATAAACATTGGAGTTTTCCTTTTTGTTTTATTTAAAATTTGAGTTAATTAGGAATAATCAATAAAAACTTGCTCTTACTATCTCATCTTCATCCATTGGACATTTACTATTTACGATTGACTATAATAATCAATACTCCATAAATTTCAAAATGAAGCATGTTCTTCGTACAAAATGTTTATATCACAAATTGAAGCTTGACCTTCATACAAAATAAAGCATATCCTAATTACACAACTAAGTTACAATCCGACCTTCGTTATGATCATGGCGTATGTATGTAGCTTCCTCTATGTCTTCCATGAGACCTAGGTCGATGTTCTCACCAAAGGAGGAAGCTCATCAAACCGGTTATAGTCTTCCTCGTCGACTACATTCTTAACTCCCACAATCCTTCTTTTGATTGAAGAACCACGTGGCGTTCCTTGTCATTTGGATCCCTCACAAAGAAAATTTGTGTAACGGCATTAGCAAGTACAAATGGTTCTTCTCTCAGATCCGACGTGTTTGAAGTCCACGGTAGTGATACCGTGCTTGTCGATGTTCACGCCCTAGGTAGCCTCGACCCACGGCACCGAAAGAGGGGACCTTCAAAGGCCCATAGTCAAGCTCCCAAATCTCTTCTATGAATCCGTAAATGCGTCGCATATTGCCATTCTTGTCATAAGCATCTATACGAGACCCATTGCTTTTGGTTGGTGCTCTTCTTATCTTGTGCTCTCGTATAAAATGTATACCCATTGATGTCGTATCCTTCAAATGTCAAAATTGTATATGATGGTCCCTTAGCGGCGTTCTCAATTGGCGCACTCTGTTTGCGTATGCATCATGTATCTAAGCAACCAATCTCCAAAGTTATCTCTATGCTCTCTCGCGATCCAAACCTCGAGACTTACATGGGTTTTGTCTTCGTAGCATGTTCTTGTGCATGTCGACATCGAGGCCGCTATAACCGATTGGTGCAGAATCAGAAATGTGCTTGCGTGAATGAAGCACGATCATTTATGCGGATCGATTTCGACCTAGTGTCCCTTTCCTTGTAGCCTCCTTCATGGCGAGATACGGCACACCAATCGGTTTGAGATCCATGTAATCGATGCACGAACTTCGATGACCTCCTCGGTTCCCCAACCTTCGCAATACACCCTTCCGGCCGATGTCGATTCTGAACATATTTCTTCACAACCCCATGAACCTCTCGAAGGGTACATCGATGTAGAAACACAGGGCCAAAAAGCGTATCTCTTTCACAATATAAACAATGAGATGGACCATAATATCGAAGAAGGATGGAGGAAGCACATCTCAAGCGGCATAGAGTGTGGATCACGTCTTCTTGCAGCTTATCCAGTTTCAACGGTCGATGACCTTCGTGAAATCGCGTTGAAGAATAAACATAACTTTATAATTGGGTCTCGCACTTTCTCTGGCAGAACACCCCTAATTGCTACAGGAAGCATCTGCGTCATCATCACGTGACAATCATGAAACTTCATACCAACTAATTTCAAGTCTTTCATTGAGACTAGCCTCTTTAGGTTGGCGTAATAACCAGACGGAACTTTGACTCGTGCAAGCACTCACACGCTAATTTTCTCAATCTTGCTTAAAGTGTAGGAAGGCTGCGGAAGGTACTTTTTCCTTGACCCAGATCTTCATGATGCAGCTCCTTCACGAGTTTCATATCTTTCAGTCCATCCGTGCCTTGAGTGTATCTTTTGTTTTGCGGTATGTCTAGTAAAATATCAAGCAAGTCGTCACACACGTTCTTCTCTATATGCATGATATCGATAGCATGTCGAACATCCGAGTCTTGCCAATAAGGTAGGTCCATAAATACTGATCTCTTTTTCCACAAAGGAGCTGTATCACCGGAACTCGGGACTGATGTACTTCCAGCTCCCTTTCCATGGATAATTTTAATATCCTTTACGGCCGCAAATATCTCTTTTCCATTGTGATGTTTCGGAGCTGAAGCAGTCTCCTTTGTACCGCCAAAAGCTCTCTTGTTGTTGCGATACGGGTGGTCCTTACGAAGGAACCTACGATGCCGCATGTAACACATTTTTCGACATATTTCACCCACGGCTCCTCAGATCACCCATGCAATGCACGATCCATTGAATCCTTTTATAGTCCGCCCGAAAGATTGCCAAGAGCGGGGTAATCATTGATGGTTCTGAACAACAACGCCTCGTAGCATGAAGTTCTCTCTTACTCATCCCATACCCATACACCGTCGTTCCACAATACGAGAAAGATCTTCAACCAGTGGTTTGAGGAACAGATCAATATCGTTGCCAGGTTGCCTCGGCCCTTGGATCAGTAACGGCATCATAATGTACTTCCGCATCATGCAAAGCCAAGGAGGAAGGTTGTACATACATAAAGTCATCGACCAAGTGCTATGACGACTACTCATGTTGCCGAAAGGGTTCATCCCATCCGTGCTGAGTCCGAACCTTATATTCCTCATATCATATGCAAAGTGTTTCTTGTATTTTCGTCGATATTCCTCCTTTGCTGAGTCGGCAGGTGTCTAACATTCCATCCTTTTACGCTCCTCGGCATGCCATCGCAGCAATTGAGCATGCCTTTTGTTATAAGCAGATGCTTGAGACGGGATTATAGGAAATACCACACCACCTTGGTCGGAGGCCTTTTCTTCTTACGCCCTCGATATCGCTATCGCCGCTTATACCGAGATGCCTTGCAAACGGGACATGCATCCAAATTTGCAAACTCATTGCGATACAATATGCAATCGTTTGGACATGCGTGTATTTTACGACTTCCAATTCCAACGGCAAACAACTGCTTGGCACGGTGCGTGGTTGCCGGCAACACGTTACCCTTTGGAAGGACATCTCTAAAGAAACCTAACAGCTCAAGTGAAACTCTTGTCGGACCAACCATTGCTTGCCTTCAATTGTAAGCGTAAGCACAACATGTAGCTTTTGAACTCCTCTTTGCAACTTTGGGTACAAGGGTGTTGTAGAATCCTCTACCATCTGTTGAAACTTCGAAAATCCCTTTCACTCGTGAGGTCCTCCTCCCTATCATGCAACATCTGTTCTAGATCATCTTCATGGTTATCGATGAATGTCTCTTCTTGGGTGTCGATTTAAACTATTTTCCACCGCGGTCAAGTCGTTGTCTTCATCATCATCAATCAGATGCCCTTCACGCACAATCTCATCTTCACCATGCTCGGTCCAACAGGTATAGGCAAGCTTGAAACCCCTTCGAAGCAAGTATGCACGGATCGCCTCAAGGTTCGAAAATTGCTTCTCATTCTTGCAATCGATGCACGGGCAACAAATATAGTCCATCGACTTATTTGACTTATGCGCGGCAGCCTTCCGAAAACTAGTCACACCATTAAAGTATTCTCTATCGCGACGGTCCGCTTCATACATCCATCTTCGATCCATCTACAAATATTTACAACAAATAAAATCTCAGTAAATCAATAAGTGCTCACAAATTGTTTTATACATTTAATTTGTTATCACTACTACAGCAGGGCTTATATCATATGCACGATCACAGATGGTTCTGGAAAACCGTCTATGATATGGAACATCACAGACGGTTATGTACTCAAACCGTACCATTTATATACCACAGACGGTTTTATATTACAGCCGTCTGTGATGCAAGAAATATCACAGACGGTTTCTAAATATAACCGTCTGTGATGGCTACAGTGCTCATTACAGACGGTTTCTAATTAATCTAGAAATTTTCATTACTTATAAATCTATATCCAAATCTCGATTGTAAAACCAATTAAATAATTGCTATTAGTTATATATAATGGTCCGTCCAACAAATTTGAGTACTATTGTCTCCTCTTCTCTCATTTCAGTACTATTTTATCAAGGAGTATTGGATGAGGAACATAATTCTTTTATGCATGGCCTTTTTACATCAATTATATACCTTTTCATCCATTGGACATTTACTTTTTCTAGATGATTATAATAATCAATACTCTATACATTACAAATTGAAGCATGTCCTTCGTACAAAATGTTTATATTACAAATTGAAGCTTGACCTTCATACAAAATAAAGCATATCTTTAATTATACAACTAAGTTACGATCCGACCTTCATGTTTATCGATGAACGTTTGACACGATGCGTGGTTGCTATTAGTTATATATAAATCTATATCCAAATCTCGATTGTAAAATCAATTAAATAATTGTTATTAGTTATATATAATGGTCCGTCCAAGCAAATTTACATTACTTACGAAGTATTAAATTAACATACGAAATAAAGAAACAGTTTTAAGTATTTAGATTAAACAATAGTTAATTATGAAGTGCTACCACATTTAAATTCAATCAACTTATTAAATGCAATCACTATACATATAAAAGTTGGTAATTTGAAATCTAAACTCAGATTACAAATCTAATTGTGTTATCCAACTAAACAAGATATCTAACCTTAGATTAGAAGTTAGAAACGACAAATTACACCAAATTTGAGAGCAAAATTTGCCCCTCTCCACCCAATCGAGCAAGAACAGAGCTCCTCTACATTGCGGGCAGCTTGGGGAAGGGAGTCGAGGTATATATAGTGCCATACTATCACTTTGCCGGTTTATTCTCTTGAGCAAGCGGTAATATATCCTTCCGGTTCTATCTCAAAAACCAGCGGTGATATGGCTGCCTTTTCGCGCAATTCACTTTATCACTTTGCCGGTTACCTTTGTTGAACCGATACTAATACTTTCCTTGCCGGTTCTCTATCTAAAACCGCGGTGATATTGAGTCGTTTCGCCCAAATGATTTATCGATTCTGATTATACATATCTTTGTTCCTATCACTGCCGATTGAACTTGAACCCGACAGTGATAATATTATCACTGTCGGTTGAGTTTAGTAACCGGCAGTGATAATATTATCACTGTCGGTTGAGTTTAATAACCGGCAGTGATAATATGAACCTTCCATCTCCCGCCGCCATGACCGTCGCTTTTCCCCATTCCTTTGCCAACCGTTGCGCTTCCCCATTATCGCATGGCTGAAAGGCTTCCCATTCCTTCTCTATATAATGCGCAACTCCTCAATCTGTGGCGCTCCTCACAATCCACCATTGCTGCAAGAATGGCACCCCCCAAGAAGCGAGCACGTACTAGGCAAAACAGTGATCCGCCGCCAGAGAAGAAGGAGAAGAAGGAGGAGGAGGAGGCGGACGAGGAAGAGGAAAAAGAGGAGGAAGAGGGAGGAGGAGGCGATGGCGGCGGCGGCGACAACGGCTACTGGCGAGCTCCTTGGCGTTGAGGCAAGACCAACTCCGCCACCGAATCGGATTCGGAGGAGGAGGAGCACCGCTGCAACTCCGATCGGTCATCCGCGGTAGCTCACAACGAGGAGGAGGAGGACGACGATGACGAGTTTTCGATATAGGGTTTAATATGTTTTGTATATAAAATTATGACTATATGTAATTATGGACTACAAATGTTCTGCGAGAGATAAATAACAAATGTTAAATATGTTCTTTTTTTTATCTAATTATGCTTTGATATGTTCTGTATCTTAACTAATTTTGGGTAATATCACTGCCGGTTCTGGAGTAAAACTGGCAGTGAAAATTGTCTTATCACTGCCGGTTAAAAAAGAAAAACCGGCAATGATAGATCACTACCGGTTTTTTATATAAACCGGCAGTGATATCTTCTTATCACTGCCGGTTCTCTCTAAACCCGGCAATGATATTGCCTCCATTCGTGCTGCAAAATTTTACTATTCTTATCACTGCCGGTTGAAATTAGAACCGGCAGTGATAATATTATCACTACCGGTTGAAATTTGAACCGGCAGTGATATTATTATCACTGCCGGCTTGCGCCTAACCGACAGTGATGGGGTGTCACGGATGAAGCAGTCTGTAGTAGTGTATACCACTCTAACTACGCATGTAAACATGAAATATAGTATTTTTGCAAACTTTTTTTCAAGGGTATTTTGTAAACCCATGTGTAAGCTGCATGGTGACTGTGGTGAGTAATTGGCATTTTATGTTGGAAGAAAACCCAAACCCAAACTGGATTAAGTTTGAATTGAAATTACAAAACTTGTTTTCTGTTAATTTTTGGGCACATTCCGGAGTGTTGCAGACGGTCCACACCTAGCACCGGACAAATGTGCCAAGGAGCTTCGGCTTTTCTTATTCGGGACGATCACTTGTATACTGCTGAATAACTTTTTATGTTTACAGTATACCACTTATTGTGAGACTAATATGTAAAGCCAGTGGCATATTATAGATCACGTAGTAATTCAGTGGCGTTTTATAGATTTTCTCTTATTTGAGCACCAAACTTCCCAGGGTTCAAATTCAGGACTATCAGGGACTTCTTTGATTGTTTGGGGTCATTGGTCAAAGATGATTTTTTGGATAACGGAAGTTTTTATTAATTTCAACAACATTACATCAAGATGATACACGTCCTTGAAAATACTTCTGGTCTCTGCTTCGCTTGAAGCACACAGCCTTACATAAATAAAAAAAGAGGACGCGCACAATTTAGTGACTAGCAATCCGAAAACTAAACCGCCACCCATGTGCCTGGGAAAAGAAATTCTTGGTCACCCGCGCCAAGCAATGCGTAGCCTCCACCAAACTAGTTCGTAGTTCCACCTTCTGCAGCACAGCCCATGTACGCAGCCAGTGGGTAATAGCAAAAATAACCTGCAAAGGAGAAGAATTGGTTTTTTTTAAACAATTTATCATTCCTGCTTAACCATATAGACCAACACGTAGTTGCAGCACCAAGGAGAACTAGGTTTCTAATGTTTGTATGAAAATCACCTATCCAACTTCCAAACATATGATCAACGCTCGTTGGACTAGATATTCCAAAGGCCAAATATATTAGGGTCCAAACTGTGTGCGCAAAACGACAATCAAAGAACAGATGTCTAATTGTCTCTGGTTTATGACAAAAGCAACATATTCTGCTTCCTTGCCAATTTCACTCTGCCAGATTGTTTTTAGTCAAAATCACTCCTCTCCTAAGGTACCACAAGAACACCTTTATTTTTAGTGGAGCTTTAAGTTTCCATATTTGTTTATTTAAATTTGGCACGTCACTTTTAATTAAAGCTTGATAATGTGATTTCACCGTAAATTGGCCATTTTGGCACAGATTCCAGTGAAACACATCATCATTCTGCGTTAAATTAATATTATAGATACGTGAAAGTAGTTCATTCCACACCACTAACTTTGGTCCAATCAGTGACCTTCTCCATGAAATGTTTGATTGTGATGTTATTAAGACCTCATCAATAGTGGCAAACTTTCTTCTAACAATGCTATATAATCCCGGATATTGATCTTTAAGTGGACAATTTTCAAGCCAGATATCCTCCCAGAACCTCACCTGCTGTAACATCCCAATTTTTGCTTTTCTTGCATTTAAATGGTATTTTGAATTTTTGGGAATTTCTGGAATTTATTTGGATTTATTTAGATTATTTGGAATTAAGCCATTTACCAAATTAATTAAATAATAGAAAAGTAAAAATAAAATTTTGCTGAAAATATTTTATTTGAGTCACAAATGTCCAAAAATATTTTTGGGAATTTTTCCAAATTTTACGATATTTTTAATGCCCCAAATAAATTATTTTATTTTTGAGAATTAGTTTTATTAGGAAAAGGATTAAAAATCCGTGAAACGATCTTGGTAGAATCTTGTGCGTCTCCGGAAAAACCCTAGATCTGTGACCCTCGTTTCCAATTCGACGGTCGGGAGCGAGCCACGTCACCGATCCTATTCCCATGGGACTCATGCGCCACAAACTCCTCCGCTGAATTTACGCAGCAACACGGACGCCTAAGAGCCCCTATTTAATGCGCCGCCACCCTCCTGTGTTCCTCGGTTTGCGCCACTTGACCGTACACATCGCCACGCCGCTTTGAGACGCCGCCCGCCTCGCCAGACGAGCTCACAAGTCCCGAGACCATCCGCCGCTTCTTCGTGTCGTTTAAATCCGCCGCAGTGATCCTCCGTCGTCGCCGTTGGTCCTTGAGTCCTCTCGTCGAGCCGCGTCGGGGCGTTACTTCTTGGGAGAAGCAGAACGCCGCGCCCGCGTCTTCGCTCTCCGTCTCCGGTCGGACCACGCCGCCGCATCGTCGCCGGGTTTCACGACCGCCACCGCACGATCCAGATCCGGCCGTGAGGTGAGCCCACGCCGCCTTAGGAACAAAACTCCAACGTCAAACCTCCGCCGTTAGATGCAAATCCGAGGGCAGCTGAGGAGCCACGTCGCTCTTCACTGTGCATGAGACGCTGACAGCATGGGCCCACTCGTCAGCCGCAAGACATGCGTGTGGCGTCACCATCGACGTCATCTTGGCGTCCAGTGGAACCCACTTGTCGCGAGATAGCCGAGTCGTGCTGACGTCATCACGGGAGCCGGTCAGGGCTGACGTCAGCAAGGCCACGTGTCATTCTGTGGTGGTGACACGTGTCATAGATGACGCAATAATTAATTTTCCGAAAAAGAAATTATTTATTTAATTCGGTTTATTGATTTAAAATGTATTTTGAAACTTCAAATGCTTATAACTTTCGCGTTTTAACTCCGATTTGAGTGATTCCAATTTCTATAAATTTGTAAAATTGGGATCTTTCTGTTTATGAATTTTAATTGAATTTTTTAGTACTGTTTGTCTACTGTTTATTTATTT
This sequence comes from Guadua angustifolia, assembly GCA_036346375.1. Lineage (NCBI taxonomy): Eukaryota > Viridiplantae > Streptophyta > Magnoliopsida > Poales > Poaceae > Guadua > Guadua angustifolia. The sequence goes on from CM070507.1 coordinate 39,274,719, forward strand.
TATTGTTTTGTGTATACGTTACGCGTAGACGTTGAAGTTCCCGACGGTTTCGAGGGAGAGGTTCTGACCCAGGAGCAAGCTCAGGAGCCAGAATCAGCACTTTTTGAAGGCAAGTTGTCTTTGATCATGTTGAACCTATTAGAGCAAATTATTTTGATTTAAACTATTGCATGCTAAATTGATAGAAATGACTTTGAATAAGTTTTGGGATTAGTTAAATGCCTAGTTCTTTGTATGCCATTTTGTCGTATATAATTGTAGGCCATGAATCCTTTGACACCTAGGTTATGGACTAGTAGTTGGACATTAATAATTTGCCAACATGGGTTGAGTAGACCAAGTAGTATGCTTAGCCCTGCCACGTGAACATTTCATGATTTTGGAATACCAAAGTAAATATTGACTTAATGAGATATGGAACATGTTTTGTGAATGAGACATGTGTTATTGAGTTGATGATGGCACGTGGTGCAATGGTAAAGAACCGGGGTGGAAAAAATGATTTAGACTGAGGCATGTGGCAAGATTGTTTCTGGTGGGCCAAGAGTGGCAACTGGGTGGTCGTATTTGGTTTTATTGGTTTTGGATGTTTAAGGTCATTTTTGGTTAGTCTTGCCTCGGTCAACTAAGGACTTAACCTTGCGAGCATTTGAACTGAGTCTTTCATACAACCACAAGCTCCGTAATGGGACGGACCTAGCTGAGTAAACTGGGAAATCTATTCTTAATCTTGTCGTGGTGGTGTGGGGCAGGGAAGCGGATGAGAACCCACATGGCGCAAGAGGGGCCACAGGTGTGGTAACCGATCCCTCCGGTGTTGAAACCTTAGCGAGCGATCTTGGGTTTAGATGGAACTTTGGAAAGGCTTTATTCTGGTTATTTGCCTTGGTGGTATTTGGTGTATCTTGTGGGTAAAGTGTATAACCTCTGCAGAGTGTACAACCTATTCAATAGCCGTGCTCACGGTATTGAGCATCGCTTCGGTGATTCTGATCAAGGTTAGATTTTCATAAAAATGACTTGTTATGGAAAATGCTTGGGTTGGTGATGATGAACTTGACTTAGGATGGAAAAATGAATTACGATTAAAATGTTTGTGAAAGCTACTATTCCTACTCTTGTTTTATTGCTTTGCAATCTATTCTTATTTTATCTTGAATCTTTGTCAGCTCATGAACCACACCTATCCTTTGTACTAAGCCATGCATGTAGAATATTAGATTTGCATTACATGCATGACTTCTTTGAGTGCTCAAAGTACTCACCCACAACAACACAACTTCAGCTTGAAGAAGAAGCAACCCTGCTCGGAGGAGGAGTATCGGGAGGAGCCAAGCGAACTAGGAAGCGAGCCCAGTCAGTTGCCTGTGGCAAATTGGTTGGCGCCACGAGTTTATTTTATTTCCGCTGCTTTTGAATATTTTAATAAGTTTTCGCCCTGCGAGGTGTATCTTTGTAACTTGACCATAAGGTCTACCAACTAGTTTGAGTATTTAATGAAAGTACTTCATTATTTATTTGGTTATGACTGTGATATGTACCAATGTTGAGGCTGTGGGCACTAGCGTGATCCTGGACTAGTGCTGAATACACAGAGGGTCCGGATTTGCACATTCGGGTCCCGACACCTGCGATCCATTGTTGATTTTGAAGGTGCCAAAGCAAAGAAAATCTTGCTTTACCTTCATCAAGCTGGACCAGAAATAAGAATATCCTAGTCTCCACTCAGCTTGGACAAGCGGCTTAGAGCCTAAATATTTATTCCTAAGCAACTGTTGCTAGGTACCTTCTGATGTTAAAAGTTTAAACAGCCATTTGCTTAGAAGGGCGATATTCTTAGTGTTCAAATCATGGATCCCAAGGCCTCTTTGGTCTTTTGGTTGACAAAGGATGTTTCACCTAGCAAGGCGATATTTTCTCTTTTTGTCATCCCCTTGCCAATAGAACCGAGAACGATAATAATCTAGCGTCTTAAGAACTCCTTTAGGAATCGCAAAAAAGGACATCATATACATTGACAGACTGCTTAACACTGAATTAATCAATGTCAGTCTACCTCCCACTGAAAGATATTTTCCCTTCCAGCTACTAAACCTCTTTTCAAAACGTTCTTCTATCATTCTCCAATCTGAGTTTCGTAGTTTTCTATAGTGAATAGGAATGCCTAAATACTTCAAAGGAAGATTCCCGTGCTTACAACCAAACAGTTCCATGTATTGTTCTAAGGAATTTTGGGCATCTCCAAAGTAGAATAACTCACTTTTATAGAAATTTATCCTAAGACCTGAGATTTGCTCAAATGCACAAAGCAAGAGCTTCATGTTATGCGCTTTCTCCATATCATTTTCCATAAAAAGAATTGTATTATCTGCATATTGTAGGATAGACAGGCCATCATCAAGCAAGTGAGGTACCACCCCACCCACTTGCCCCTGATCCTTAGCCCTTGTAATTAGAATTGACAACATATCCGCGACAATATTAAACAATAGGGGCGACAAAGGATCCCCTGATGGAGTCCCTTCCTTGTTTGGAAGTAGTTTCCAATCTCTCCATTAACATTCACCGCCACACTGCCTCTGGAGATGAAAGACTAAACCCAAGAAATCCACTTGGGTGAGAATCCCTTCGTTCGTAAGGCTTGGAACAGGAACGACTATTTAAGTTTATTATAGGCCTTCTCAAAATTGATCTTAAAAATAACTCCACTAAGTTTTTTCCTATGCAACTTATGCAAGGTTTCATGCAGTATGACGACTCCCTCAAGGATATTTCGTCCTCGCATGAAAGCTGTTTGAGTTGGGCTAACAATTTTATCCGCAACCAAGTTTAGTCTATTTGTGGCTACTTTCGTGAAGATTTTGAAACTCACATTGAGAAGGCATATTGGCCTATATTGCTGAATTATATTAGCCTCTTGAACTTTTGGTAGGAGGGTTATTACACCAAAGTTCAGACTGAAAAGAGGTAAATCCCTAGCATATAACTCTTGAAACATTGAGAATAAATCCCCTTTGATAACCTAAATCCCTAGCATATAACTCTTGAAACATTGAGAATAAATCCAACCTCCCAGAATCTTTGATAAAATTCAGCCGGAAAGCCATCAGGGCCAGGTGCCTTGTTATGTTTCATCTGAAAAATAGCATCTTTAACTTCACACTCAGTGAATTGTGCAGTTAAAAGATCATTTTCAGCTGGTGATACTCGCACAATGTCATGGTACTCTTCCTCATCTAGACTCATCAGACTCTCTACAGGCTCCCCAAAAAGTTCTTTGTAGAACTTGGTTATATAATTTTTTAGATTAGCCTGTCCTTCAATTTTTCGATCCTCACTTTAGAGGGAATAAATCTTTTTCTTTCTGTGTTTACCGTTAGCAATCATCTGAAAGTATCTAGTATTATTATCCCCTAAGAGGGTATCTTTCACTTTAGCCCGTTGATAATATTTGATTTCTTCCTCCCTAAGAAGGCTGGCTAAATTATCCCGAGCCTGAGTTAGATGTTCTCGCTCGATCTCGATCAAGTCCCTAACCTCAGCAGCTATGTCCAACTCATAAATAGTAGACTGTAGTTCGGTTTTCTGCTGTTTGTAAAGTCCATTAGTATGAAAAGCCCACCCACAGAGAAACCTCCGCAGAGCCCCCAATTTGTGGTTCCAGCGTTGAACTGAATTATTTGCTCTCACCGGTGTATTCCAGATTTCTACCACTTTATCATAGAAATCCTCTCAAGCAAACCAAGTCAACTCAAATCTGAATGGTTTATGAATTCCCAAGAAAGCCGGTGTTCCAGTATCAAGAATTAGAGAGGTATGATCCGAAATACCCCTGTCAAGAGCTTGAACAGAGGCCAGTGGGAATTTAAACTCCCACTCGGTAGACATAAGAACCCTATCTAACTTCTCATAGGAAGGGGTAGGTAAAGAATTTGCCCATGTAAATTGACGGCCAGTGAGTGCGATCTCCCTTAAATCAAAGCTATCGATCACAGCATTAAATAAGAAGGGCCAACGCTCACGGAATTTGTCATTATTCTTTTCCTTACTACTTCGCATAATGTTAAAGTTTTTCCTTACTACTTCGCATAATGTTAAAGTCCCCTTCTATCAGAGTTGGAAGAAAATTTTGTTGGCATGTTCTTATAAGTTCAGCCAGAAATGCTGATTTGAAGTCATCCTGGGCTGGACCATACACTGCCATAAGGATCCATTTGAATTTATCCGACTTATTGCTTAGATGGAATTTGATAAAAAATTCCCCTTCCACAATCAAGGATAAATCAAATGATGCTGCATTGATTCCTAGAAGAATGCCACCTGACCTCCCTTTGGGAGGAAGACAATACCAAACGAAATCCGCACCGCCAGATAGTCGTGCCAGATTCGATCTTGACATATCTTGCTTGCCTGTTTCCATTACGGTTATAAAATCTAGATTGTTTTCTTTAACAATGTCCGCAATGTAGCGAAACTTAGCCAAGTCAGAAAGACCTTTGCTATTCCAAAAGAAATCTTTCATAATGAACTATTTGTTTTGTTTAGTACTACCTTTCCGGTTTTTACGTGACTTCCGGTAGGAGGTCATTAGATCACATATGGTCATGTCTAGATCCTCCGTCTCAAAGTCAACCTCCAAAACATCTTTGATCAGGTGCGCGAGTAAGTCACTATCAGCACCAGTGACTTCGTCATCACTTGACTCAACTGGATTTACCAAATTGTCTTTAGTTGCTGCATTTTTAGACTCCTTTTGTCTAGTCTGATTCAATTTTACTCTATCTATTTCTACCCTCTTTAGAGCTTGAAGCGCTAAGTTTATTCCTGTGCTACTCTTTTCCATTCTAAATCCTAAGTTGAATAAGTTTGTTGCGCAATTATCATCTGGCATTGCAGCAATAGAAAAAGAATTCGCACCAGAAAACATACCTGGCTCTTGGGGAGCGAAATCGTAGGCGAAAGTGGCACCCCTTTTGGGGAAGCCATCGTCTTGGTACTCAGCTCCGGGTCCAGGTTTCGAGCAGCAGTGCGACGCATCGCTTTGTTCAGCATATTGACATCTGTGAAAGAGTTACCATCCGCATCCAAGATATTACATCTTTGGCCGCGGTGAAGACCATCAACAGAATTAAAGTGAACAAGATTCATACCGCTTGAATGACCAATTGAACTTTGCATTCCAATGATCTGAGGGGACTTGACATGCTGAGCCGGTACCAAACATCCTCCAGCCAATCTACGCGCCTCAGTCGTCGGAGTCGCTGGGCGACCCAGAACAGAACCGAGCGGCGGCTCGCTCCCCTGGTCCGCACCAAGCGACTGCGCACACCCCTGGCCCGCTGGCTGATCCTGGTTGGTAGGCATCGCCACCACCTTGGACGGCCTGGAGTCCAGCACACGATCTGCACCACTGGCGACCTCCATCCCGTCAGATAAACCTAGCACCGACGATACTCCAACCGCAGCAAAATCGCCTGACGAGGGAGCCACAAGAGCTGAGACTGGATCATCACAAGAATTGAACCCAGTTACACTACCGGGCATGAACTGACCGGTGTTCCTTTTTGAACCACCTGAACACGGCTTTGTCACCCATATGAAACCAGGAGGCTTATCAAAGTTAAAATTCCAAGCTTTAGATGACCGGTCGAAGATGATGTATTTGTCGGTGCCTCGCTTTGGAATCGTCCGGTGTTGGTTTTTGGCCAATGGACAATTAAACATAAACTTTTTTTCAGTGCATAATTTTTAAGGTTTGTTCAATGTTAATGACCGAATGGTCTAGTCATGTTAGGCTGGTTCGTTATTTGAGCCAGATTGAGACGTGCAGGCTAATGGGACGGCAGATCCTCTACTTGCTTGACAAAATATTAGAGATATGTTTTTTCAATTAGAAAATTTGTTACTGTATATCTGACACACTAAAAGAGGTTTACTGTGGTTGCCATAGCACAATACAGCGAAAATCACTGCAAATAAGTTGATATTACACTCAAATTACACTCTATTATCCAGAATTAAAATAAATCAAAACTTTGACTATCAATATCTTTTTAAATAATTAGATTAGATGCATAAAAATCATGTAATCATGTGTGTAGATCAGTCTTGAAAAGTATTTTCATAATATTGTAATTTTATTGCATTTTATAAATGTATCATCGTAGAAACTAGTTATCAAAATTGCTTTTTGAAAAGCAAGTTTCACCATCCTCTTTTTATTATTCTTCTCTTAGCTTGGACTACTTTACCTTTTGTCTTTTTTTTTTAATTAAACTCAGGCCACTTTAATTTGGGCCAAACATTTATAAACCAGTTTAGGATAGTTTTTTTTATTGTGCAGATTCTAGATTCTCTAAAAATCGGATGGCTAGTAGCTTCTAATTTTGTGTATAAATATGCTTTTGATTATGGAAGAAGTTTCTTAGAGAATTCAAAATCCAAATACTTGGAGAATCAGAAACTGTTACCTATCTGATTCTTAAAGAATCTAAAATCTATATAATCAGGAGTTATTCTAAACTAGATCGTAGCTGGCTTCAATAAATGTCTCACCGTGTAGACCGCGGGGATTTAGTCGATGGAGGTGGATGTGTAATGAATTTCAGATAGTGGTACACCGTACACCGTACACGCGACATCAAAACATCACTCACCGAATAGCTAACTGGTAATCAATGCTAGATCAGATCGGAACTGTTGACGCGGGTCACCGCGGACGAGAGGAACCACCGTAAACGACGATGCCGGCGTCCGCGCACGGCTCGTTTCTTTGACTCGGACGAGCAGCGCGTGCGTGCGGGTGCGTCGACCACCTCTTGGTCAACCAGTTGGCTTTGGCGCTCGCTGGTGCGGTGACTGGTGAGTCGCCTATGGCCAAACTTTCCCACCTGAGGTCTAGAAGCACCGCGTCTCCTCCCGAGTCCCGAGCCGGCTCGTGTGTCCCCACGCCTCAGCCTGCCGCGCGACCAACTAAGGTGGCTCGTAACGCACGAACGTGCCCGGCACGGCGCGACGGTCGCACCGCACCGTCGTCTTCAGTGTCCACGTCTACCTTTTTCATTTCCTTCTTCCCCACTAGTTTCCTCGCCTCTTTCGTTTCTCTCTAACACAAAATTTAAAACTAGAAAACTTTAATTTTAAAAATTTTAAATAGAATGTTTCAAATCGAAAAAAAACTAAATAAAAAAATTCAAATATGAAAATGTTCATTCACAAATTTTCATATTAGAAAGTTTCAACCCCAAAAAAAAAATCATATTAGATTTATTCAACTCGGAAAGTTTCAACAAAAAAAATTAAATTGCAAAATTTAAAATTGGAAAGATTCAACTCAAAAATTTTAAATAAAAAATTCTCCAATTAGAAAGTTTCAACTCAAAAGGCTTCAAATCAAAAGGTTTCAAATTAGAAAGTTTCAACTCGAAAAGCTTCAAATCAAAATTTTCAAATGAGAAAGTTTCATCCTGAAAAAATTCAAATCGAAAAGGTTTCGCTGTCTTGTAGCACGGTAGGCTCCTGCAGCGGTCCTTGTGCACGGTAGGATTATCGGGCAATAGCAATGCAGTAGGATCTACCATGGTACCCTAGCATGGAAAGACCTAGTGTGGTCCCATACCGCGATAGGTTTGTGGGTAGTTATATTTAAAGGACTATAAATAAAAAATTGTACAACTGCATGAGATAAACCAAATATTCCAAAACCACTTTCGAAACAGCCAAAATCGTCCTCAAATCATGCGCTTTTGCCACCCCTCCATCGTAGCATCCATTAAACCCCCCACCCCTATTGTTGAGATATAACAAGACTCTTCGTCGAGGTTGTTGAGATATATCCTGACTCTTGGTTTTGATGGACAAAATATAAAACTACCCCTAGGAGGTTATGGATATAAATATAGCACCCATTATACAAGAGAATTAAATCAATCAACAAAGAGAGAAAAGAGTTGATCTCCTGTATCTTTGTTCATCTATTTGTAATTGTTCTCCGTCTATTCTTGATTGGTATTGGAACTAATCTATGCCAACTATCGGTGGTCAATTTGTTATTCAACATGTTATTATCATAAAGCTCTCCGAGGCCGAACAAAAATTTTCTTCGTGAATCATAAAGCTCTCCGAGGCCGAACAAAAAATTTTCTTCGTGAATCAATCTACACTGCATCATAATTTGATCTGCATCATAATTTGATCGGCATCAAGCAACCAATCTACTGCAAACCATATATAAGTTTGGAGAATATGTGAGTTAATCTCATCTAAGCAAATTTTAATCATGAATATTAATTTTAAGCTTTAGAGGGATCCGTCACAGCCCACTCCAGCAGAGTGGCACTATCGCTCCCAATGAGCTGATCACTCGGTTCTGACGAGCATCGCTCCCCTAAGTGTCACCATCGTCGTGCTCCCTCTAAAGCGCCCACAACCGCATGCCCTCATCAAGCGGTTGATGCGTGTCATCACCACATCGACACCGCATCATAAGCATCGTTGCTGCCAGTGCCACCACTCGGGGCAAGACGCTAGCTTATTGTGAATGGTAAGTTTATGGATGTGAGGATATGATAATGTTTATGTATTTGAATATGGCTAAGAGATTGTTGTAATGCAATCTGAGATTTGTTCATGTCATTTGCATATGTGCATTTATGATGGAAGAGGCGACCTATGTAGATATGGACCTTTGTGCTCACAGGTAGTGAGCACAAAATTTCCGTAATCCCATCTCGTGATAGATAGGGCGAGTCGATTTAGTAGGTCCCTCCACTGATGGAAGGAATGAGGGTGTGCACCGAATACTGATTCGTGGTGATGTGCATTTATGAGCATCGTGATGCATTGCATGAATGAAGAGATGTGATGGAAAAATTTTAAGTTTTTTATTTTCATGTATGGTTTCAAGACATGTCCTATGATTCCTGATTACATGTTTATGTTTCGTTGCCTTAGTGTAATGCACTTTGCTGAGTTTTGAACTCATACTTATTTGTTTAATATTTTTTTTAGTACCTTGATATCGGCATGTGGGAAAGGGCACGCCTGACTAGACTGAGCCATGAGCAGTGTGTGAGCCAACCTTTGGAGGTGCGAGGTGGTGGTTTGGCGCCATGTGTGGCCCATGGCTGATGTGGTCTACAAGCCACCACATGCCATATGGCTCGAAGACTGAAATTTCTTTGGGTCACGTACTTTTGCAATTTAGCTCCTAAAGAAATAGCAAATTATAGAAATATTGCAACTATGGTACTATTGATCATACTGAGCTTTTGAGTCCCAGAATGACACCCACAACTTACATAGAGACCTGAATTAGTCTCCTATATATTCCGTATGAGTCTTCTTATCAGTTTAATTCTAGTTCTTGAATGAACATTGATCTATGCTCTTTTTGAGTGATTATCATTTAAAGTTAAATAAATTATTATTTTTTAGGATATTTGATTCATTCATTGTGTTATGTTTGTTTTATATTTTACAATATGTTCTTGTTGTAACAATTGTTTGATTGCTAAATCATACTTCTAAAAAGAATAATGATAATACAACTACGGAGAGGAAATATATCTTTTAGACATTTGTACCGCAAATTTAATTCTTAGGGAAACTAAATATTTGTAAACTTTGACTAAGAAAATTAAAAATATTATGACCATTACTGAAAGTGATGCTCTTATTGTTGGTACTAGAATAGCTATCGTAATTCTCCCAATGGGTATTAACATAATAATAGATGCTACTCTCTTGTACCCTGAGTCTAGTCGTACTCTATTAATTTTTAAAGACATTCGTATGAATAATTTCTATATGAAGATAGAAAATGAGGATGGTATAGAATACGTAGTCATGACTAAGTTTAACAGGTGCAATAAACGAGTGGTTGAAAAACTTCTTTTTCCTCAGTATTATACAATACATATATAAAACCTGAAGTTTATGTTACAATGACAATACTTAAAACCCAAAAAACATATGATCTAATGAGAAAAATCATCAATAATTTTGCTGGTGATAACTTAAAAACTACTGACTTCTATAGCCTTAAAGACTTTTTATGCCCTGCTTATGCTAAAGGGAAGGGTAGCTCATAATTAGACCATTTTATCTGAAAGTTAGGGAAGAATTATTGAATTTTCTCGAGAGAATTTAAGGTGATATTTGTGGACCAATCAAGCCCCTTTCGAGCCTCTTGAGATATTTTATGGTATTGGTAGATGCTTACGCTAGATGATCCCATATATGCCTCTTATCTACTTAGAATCAAGTTTTTGCTAAATTAATTTTTAAAATTATTAAATTAAGAGCATCCTTTACATATAAAAGGATTATGTCTATTTAAATGGACAATGCTGGTGAATTTACCTTAAAGTCATTCAATGATTATTGTATGGCTCTGTGCATTAATGTACAACATTTAGTACCTCATATCCACATACAGAAAATGGCCTTGTAGAGTTATTAATTAAAAAAAAATAAAACTTATTGGTAGGTCACTCTTATAGAATTATAGGCTACCAACTAGCTATTGGGGCCACACAGTGCTGTATTAATTCAAATCAGACCAACTACATACCATGAAATTTCCTCTTTGTAGATAGTATGTGGGAAATAATCAAGTATTTTCCATCTATAAAAATTTAGTTGTGCTATATACATAATAATTTTACCACCACAACATACAACCATGGGCCCTCACAGGAAGTTGGGGGCCTATGTAGGTTATGAGTCTCTATTAATTATTAAATACTTAGAGCCTATGACAATAGATCTGTATACGGTTCGATACTCTGATTATATTTTTTATAAGGATAATTTCCTGACAATAAGGGGAAAAAATACAATACTAAGGTCCTATTTGTTTCAACTTTTGAACCAGTCTAAAAGTTAAAAAGTTAAAGTCTAAACAAATAGGTGGCTTTTTACCAATATTTTTTCAAAAGCCATAAGTCTCTATATAACTAAAAGCCAAAATCCACTAGAGAGATATTTTTTAGCTTATTAAGGGTTGGTCTTAAACTAGTGCCATTGAAGTTAGGGTAAAATTACCCACCTCTATAGTGTATAAAAGCCGATTTCTTTTAAGTTATTTAAGTCCAAAGCTGGTTTTAAGTTATAAGCTAAAAAACCTAATCCTAAATAAATAGGACCTAAAGAATACTGGAAAATAGATTAGAATGTCATGGGCATTCAATCCTTACACTCACGCACTAAAAAAACTGAACTTCTGTTCGAAAGTTAATAAATCTGCAACAAATAGCTAATAATCCGCTAGATGCCTTCCTAGATCATAAAGAAGAGGAGGATATTGAATCCACTCTTATCCCTCATGATAAGAAGAGGGGGAGATCTTTGGTTGAACGGGACTAAATTTCATGGAGACGTTTGTAAAAACAGAAAACTGGACAAGTCAAAACACTATCCAAGACAATAAAAGATGCTCAACTTGATGTTGAAAAAATCACTAAAGTGAGCCATCCTGAAGATGGTAACCCGAGTGAATATTTTCATGCACAACCTAACGCTAGAAAGTTGGAACACCTAGGCTCCATCATTATGGGAAATCACAAGGAGTTGAAAGAAATTAATGGAGAAATTTCTACTAATTATGTGTATTTGGGAGAGTTGTATAAAAGAAAGACTACTGTAACACCCCGGCACCCCGTGCCCCGAATGTTACACCCTCTAGCACCCCCAATTACAAATCGCTAAGAATAAATATTACAGAGCAAGTTAACCACTAGGAGGTTGTCAAAATTATTAAAAATTTAGCGACACCTCCTCTAAAACTAGGACATCCACTCGTGAAAGTGAAAACATTTGCGGTTATAAAATATCATTCTAGCGGTACTTAGTTAACCAATCACACATCTAATAGAAAATTAATCAACTCCACCACATGACTATTACAGACAGAACTCAATAAACAAAACCACAGACAACCTTTTACAAGAATTCTTCACGAGCTATTTAGTATCACACAACTAGACATTTGCATAATGAATCTTCTTTGTAATAGTTCTTTTTAATAAACCATGCTGTTGATTATGCCTCGTTGGTTATTATTGGTTAAATGTTAATCTCGTACATGTTTATGTGTGGTTAAGATTTAATTTCCTGTCATGAGAAGATTTTAGATACTTGGTTTATGTCGTTGTTATGATCTTCCATAATTTCTTTGTGCTATTATTCTATGGTTGATGCTTAGAACTTAGTTAAAGAGGATACACGCTGCCGAAATTTTTGTTTGAAATGTTAGTGTTATTGCTAGAATTTATTCATTTTATTGGTATTTAATTGATAGACTTCTTTTTTGTGGTGACATTCTTTGCACACTAGGTGCCAGGGTGTTACACTAGCTCGCCTGGCTATACTGAGCCATGAGCAGTGTGTGAGCCAACCTTTGTAGGTGCGAGGTGGTGGTTCAGCTCTATGTGTGGCCCATGGCCGATGTGGCCCATAGGCCACCACATGCCATATGGCTCGAAGACTGCAATTTCTTTGGGCCACGTACTTTTGCAATTTAGCTCCTGAAGAACTAGCAAATTATAGAAATATTGCAACTATGGTACTATTGATCCTACTGAGCTTGTAGAGTCTCAGAATGACACCCACAACTTACATAGAGATCTGAATTGGTCTCCTATATATTCCGTATGAGTCTCCTTATCAGTTTAATTCTAGTTTTTGAATGAACATTGATCTATGCTCTTTTTAGTGATTATCATTTAAAGTTAAATAAATTGTTATTTTCCAGGATATTTGATTCATTCATTGTGTTATGTTTGTTTTATATTTTACAATATATTCTTGTTGCAACAATTGTTTGATTGCTAAATCATACTTCTAAATAGAATAATGATAATACAACTACGGAAGAGGAAATATCTTGTAGATATTTGCACCACAAATTTAATTTTTAAGGAAACTAAATATTTGCAAACTTTGACTAAGAAAATTAAAAATATTATGACCATTACTGGAAGTGATGCCCTTATTGTTGGTACTAGAAGAGACATCATAATTCTCCCAATGGGTACTAACATAATAATAGAGGATGCTCTCTTGTACCCTGAGTCTAGTCGTACTCTATTAAGTTTTAAAGACATCCGTATGAATAATTTCTATATGAAGACAGAAAATGAGGATGGTATAGAATACGTGAGTAAATGACTAAGTTTGTGATTGCAATAAATGAGTGGTTAAAAAAATTCTTTTTCCTCAGTATTATACTATACATATATAAAACCTGAAGTTTATATTACAATGACAATACTTAAAACCCTAAAAATTTATGATCTAGCAAGGTTGACTAGGTCATTCTAGGTTAAAATGATGAGAAAAATCATCAATAATTTTGCTGGTGATAACTTAAAAACTACTGGCTTCTATAGCCTTAAAGACTTTTTATGCCCTGCTTATGCTAAAGGGTTGCTCATAATTAGACCATTTTATCTGAAAGTTAGGGAAGAATCACTTCTTGAGAGAATTTAAGGTGATATTTGTGGACCAATCAAGCCCCTTTCGAGTCCTTTCAGATACTTTATGATATTGATAGATGCTTCTACTAGATAGTCCCATATACGCCTCTTATCTACTTAGAATCAAGTTTTTGCTAAATTAATTTTTAAAATTATTATATTAAGAGCATCCTTTACATATGAAAGGATTATGTTTATTTGAATGAACAATACTAGTGAATTTACCTTAAAGGCAATCAATGATTATTGTATGGCTCTGTGCATTAATGTACAACATTTAGTACCTCATATCCACACACACAAAATGGCCTTGTAGAGTTATTAATTAAAAAAATAAAACTTATTGTTAGGTCACTCTTATAGAATTATGGGCTATCAACTAACTGTTGGGGCCACACAATGTTGTATTAATTCAAATTAGACCAACTACATACCATGAAGTTTCCTCTTTGTAGATAGTATGTAGGAAATAATCAAGTACTTTCCATCTATCAAAATTTAGTTGTGCTATATACATAATAATTTTACCACCACAACATACAACCATGAGCCCTCACAAGAAGTTGGGAGCCCATGTAGGTTATGAATCTCTATCAATTATTAAATACCTAGAGCCTATGATAATAAATCTGTATACAGTTAGGTACTCTGATTATATTTTTTATAAGGATAATTTCCCAACAATAGGGGGAGAAAAATACAATACTAAGGTCTTATTTGTTTCAACTTTTTCACCAACCTAAAAGTTAAAAAAACTGAAGTCTAAACAAATAGGTGGCTTTTTACTAATGTTTTTTCAAAAGTCATAAGCCTCTATATAACTAAAAGCCAAAATCCAGTAAAGAGGTGTTTTTTAGCTTATTAAAAGTTGGTCTTAGACTAGTGCCACTAAAGTTAGGGTAAAATTACCCACCTCTACAGTGTATAAAAGCCGATTTCTTTTAAGTTATTTAAATCCAAAATTGGTTTAAAGTTATAAGTCAAAAAGCCTAATCCTAAACTATAATTGTCAACATATATTTGTCTCAAAATTGCTAAAACTCTTAATCTAGATCAAGAACCAAAGTCTATGGCAAAGTATAAGAAGCGCTCAGATTGGGTCAAATGAAAAGAAACAATTAAGCCAGAATTGTTTACTAAACAAAAAGAAAGTACTTGGTTCTCTTGACCGAACACATCCTAAATTGTTCCTTGTAGGATCAAAATAGGTTTTCATCTGGAAGAGAAATGAAAAAGTTAGGTGATGAGATATAAAGCGAGGCTTATAGCATAATGGTTAATGCAGAGACCCGACGTCAAATACGATGAAACTTACTCTCTTGTAATGAGCAGAATAATGTTTCGATATTTAATATCAATGGCAGATTGTCCAAACTTATCAATGCAGTTGATGGATGTAGTGACCACATATTTATGTAGGTCATTGGATACAGATATTTATATGAGAGTCCCTGAAGGAGTTAAAATTCTGAATCCTAATAAAAGTATTTGTAATATGTATAGCATCAATTTGTGGAGGTTGCTATATGGATTAAAACAATCAAGGAGAATGTGGTATAATCGACTTAATGAGCTCCCCTGAAGAAGGGTTACTCTAATAATGATGATTGTCCCCATGTGTTTATAAACAAGTCCCAAAATAGATTTATGCCATCTGTCTATGTTGATGAACTGAATATCGTCAGAATCATAGAGGACATAAAGGAAGCAAGTTCTTATCTTATGACAGATTTTTGAGATGACAAATTTGAGTAAAACCAAATATTGATTAGGCCTACAGTTAGAGTATTTCTACGAATGAATTTTTGAGCACCAATCTATTTATACCAAGAAAGTATTAAAAAAATTCAATATGGATAAATCTCATCCTTTGAAGACCCTTATGGTAGTAACATCCCTTAAAGTGCATTAATACCTATTTAGATCAAGGATGGAAAATGAGGAAATCTTAGGAACTGAAGTTTCATACTTAAGAATCATAGGAGCACTCATATATTTTGCAAATTGGACAAGGCCTCATATTGCATTTATAGTAAATTTGCTAACTAGACACATTACATCTTTAACCAGAAGGCATTGGGTTGGTGTAAAGACTTTACTCAGATATTTTCAAGGTATACAAGGTCTTTGCTTATTTTACCAAATGGACCAAAATTCAACCATAGTGGGATATACAGATGCTAGCTATTTGTCTAATCTCTATAGTGCTAAATCTCAGACTAGATTTGTGTTTCTTTGCGGTGTTATGCCCACTTTTTGACAGTCTTTTAAGCAGACCTTGGTAGCTACTTCTACTAACCACTCAAAAAATTATAGCATTATATAAAGCCTTACGTGAATGTGTTTGGCTAAGGTATGTGATTAATCTGAAAGTCATATGGCATTAACACTCTTAATACTCCCACAATTATCTATAAAGATAATACTATTAGTGTTGCACAAATGCAACTTGGTTTTGTAAAGACTAATATCATGAAGCATATTGGCCCTAAACTTTTTATCCTCGTGAACTCTAGAAGAATGGTGAGATAAAAATTCTGCAAACTAAGTTATGTGAAAATCTAACAAATTTATTTACTAAGTTTTTGCCAACATCCAATTTCCAACGATTTGTTTGTGGCCTTGGAATGAGACAACTTAGAGATATATAGAGTTTAGAGGGAGTAAATCCGACAATAACCTGTAGTATGATCCTAAAGATACAACCACAATCCAGAAGATTATAAGTTACACTCGTTTTCCCTTAGTGAGTTTTCCCAAAGTTTTCTCGCAAGAAGGTTTTTAACTAAGCAACAAGTGCAACACAACATGTGGGTGAAATGTATTTTTTTCTCCATCTTCTTTTCTCACTGGGTTTTTGAAAGAAGTTTTGGATAAGGGATATACATTACGCAATATTCGCCTAAGAGGTAGATATAACCAGATTCTTGATCCTGATTATTGAGATATATCCAAACACTTGATTTTAGTATGTGAATTCTGAAACTAATCTTGAGAGGTTACGAGCATAAATAGAACACCCTATTTTAAAAGAGAATTGAATCAATTAGTAAAGTGAGAAAAAAGTTGATCACCCTAGATATTGTATTCATCTACTTACAATTATTCTTCGTCTATTCTTGATTAGCAATGGAATTAATCTAAGGCGACTTATTATTCAACATCCACTGTGACTAGGGTGCGTTTGGTTTCTTGTACCAAGTGGTACATTAATCTAAGATGGCTTATTATTCAACATCCACCATGACTAGAGTGTGTTTAGTTGCTTGTACGAAATGGTACATGTATGAAATGGTTTAAGAAAAAAAATCATCCATATGTTTAGTTGCTTGAATGTAACCATCCTATCCAAATGAAGAGATACAAATTTGAGGAATATTTTCTATAGACGATGAATAATTTTATTCATCTAAAACAATTGAACCAAATGGTACAAAACCATCCTATCCCATTTAACCTTATCCCACTGACTAAATATATCCTAAAAGGCACATACAATAGTACATGTCAGCTGCATATAAGAGTATGCCACATAGGATTTTGGATGATGTAGAGGAGAGAGAAGGAGAGAGAAAAATATTGTCTATTATTTAACAGATGGCCTTATAGATACTTTTATATTGTATACCATTATACAGATAGTCTATTAATTGTATGAGAGATCATTATAGATAGCTATATAGACAATTTATTGTATAAGTTGTCTTTAGTCCTGTCTATAGATGACATGGAATCTACTCCCTCCGGTCACAAATAGTTGTCATTTTGGATACTGACACGGTCTCCAAAACTCAACTTTGACTACAAATTTCTATTATAATATATTTAAAAATCTAATAAAATTATAATATTATAAAAGTACAGTGTGGGACGAATTTATACATATGATTTTCATGCATCCAATTTAAATACTAGATATCAATAGCTAAAGTTTCAAAAATTTAACTGCACGTATCCCAAATTGATAAGTTTCTATGAAACGGAGGGAGTAGTGTACTTGCCCTAAATGCTAGGTTGGCAATCGGTAACTCCCCACGACCACCACCTTGGCCCTTTCTTCCTTAACGCCACCTCACTCACGTCCCGTCCAGTTGTCAAACTTCCTCTTAAAATCGTCCATGCCATGCATCCCATGTAGGAATGAAAACGGTATGGAATTTTTGACCATTTTAGAGAAAATTGAAAACAGAAGCCTTTTTTCGGAAATGGAAATGAAAAATGTTGGTACAGAAACAAAAACGAAAATTTGTTGTCGGAATCGGAAACGGAAGAGCCATTTCCGACGGAAACGGAAACAAAAATGGAAATTTTATATGAAACTAGAAATTCCGTCAGAAACTTGGTCCAAAAAAAGAATGGAGAATTTACACTTATTTTTGAATTAAAATAATTTCACAAATACAAATGGCTTTAAAGAAAATATGAAATAGAGTTCAAAAATTCTGAAAAAATCTAAAAATACTTCGGAACATTTTGAACCTAGAAAAAATATTTCTACCATAATCTTCGTTTCATTTTTCATGAATAAATTAGTTTTATAAATCTAAATATAGTGAAATAACATTTATAAACTCTAGAAAATCCAAGATAAATCTCAAAAAATCATAAATGAATATTGAATAATAATATACAAATTTTTAGGGCGTTACACTTTTATAACTAGAGGAGCAAGTGGATGTCGATGATAATGATACAGAGGAGGACATGATAGTCTAATCTGAGAAACAAATAGCGAGCTTTCAACTGACAAATTTGAGAAAAAACTTCCTAGTTATGCCTGTGAATATAATATTGTTCTTGTGTTTTCCTTAAAGTCAGAATGAGTTACATTATTTTTACGGTCATATATATATATATTACAATCATATATTATATTTTTTTTGAAAATTTTCACGAGCGTTTCTGTATTCCATTTGGCATTAGCTTTCCGTCGCTATCTGTTCGGTTTGCAGGATTTCGACAGTTTTGGTTCTGTTTATATCCCAAGTCACCACGGACGTGCATCCGTAACGGCAGGTGATATTTTTCCAGTCACCACGCACCACGCGACGTTCCACCCTTTTCACCTCCTTGCTCGCCGCCGCCGTCACGCACACGCTTCCGCTCCCCACCCACACGGCCACGCCGCGCTCCTCTTTCCCACCACTCGCCGCCGGTACCCTCCGCGCATGGCGCCGCCCTGCTAAAACCTTCCAAAAAGTGGACTTGGCGCGATGAGGCCGTGGCGCCTGCCCCCTCGCCTGGCGGCCGCCTCGCTGGCCTCGGCGGCGCTGCTGTTCGTGCTCTGCGGCACCTCCCCGTACGGGCTCACCTGGCCAGGTGCCTCCATGGCGCGGCCTCCGCCGCCGGGCTCGCCGCGGGCGGCGAGGGGCCCCGGGAGCCCGCCCTCCTTCGCGTACTGGATATCCGGCACGGGCGGGGAGGGACGCAGGCTGCTCAGGCTGCTCAACGCGGTCTACCACCCGAGGAACCGCTACCTGCTGCACCTGGACGCTGGGGCGTCGGCGGAGGAGCGGACCTCGCTGGCCGCCGCTGTCCGGGCTGAGGCCGCGTGGAGGGGGTTCAGGAACGTGGACGTGGTGGGGGAGAGCTACGCGGTGGACAGGACGGGGTCGTCTGTGCTCGCCGCCGCGCTTCACGGCGCCGCGGTGCTGCTTAGGATTGGCGGCGAGTGGGACTGGTTCGTCACGCTCAGCTCCTGGGACTACCCGCTCGTCACGCAGGATGGTAAGTACTATGAATATGTTTCTGCTGTGTTGTTTACTCTCCCTAGTTAGATTCCAAGTTCTTGGTGTGCAGTGCGGTGTTCTGGTCATTTGCTGATACAGTGAAATGCCAATATGGAAGCGCATAAAGGTTTATTTGATTGTCCCGGATCGTCGTGATTTCGATGTGATTCATTGCTTAGCGCTCAAGACTTGTGCCATGGATGTCTCTCTTGTGGTTTACGACTTGATAGGAATAAAGAGTAATAAGTACTCATATCATATAGATCGTCCTTAGACAGCTAACCATTGCCTGATTTATTGGATGTCGGGAGTTGGGACATCTGATATAGCTCTAGTTGGTAGTTGTGGGCTCGGCTGGCATTGCAAGTTCTGAATTTGGATACAACAGGTATTGATTGTCCTGTTAGACTTTGAAACTGTCAGGTACTAATTGTAAGTCGTGCCAATTCTAGTACTGCCCTAATGTTCTCAGGGGTGTTGCTGATACGTGCTTATAGTGAATTTGACCAAGTGTCTTGAAGGGTAGTTGTCCATAGTACTTGTGTAATCAATTTGAGAACAACTTCCTATCAATATGCTTGGGCAACTCATGTGTGACTGCCACTAAGACAGATAATTGGGATCTTGCAAACATAACACAGGCTCTCTCGATGGATATGACAGATAGGCAGTGATGCACATGTTTAGATGGATAGCATTTAGTAAGAACAGAGACTTTTTGTTTCGAAACTTAACCAAGTATGTTGCGTCATACTAAGGCAGTGATTTAGTTGGAAGCTAATTTCAAATATAGCATGGTCCCCCAACTTGTTTGTATCTTTATATGAGCAAGTTGTTTCAGTTGTAACTGTTGAAATAATAAAATTTGATTGCTTGGAAGGGGAGTTACATTTTGCCTTTCACTAAAAACAAAAAAGAAGACTAGTAGCATTTTTATGTCTTGGATTTTCAGTCAATCCAATTAAGTGAGAGACAAGATGAACCTTCTGTTCTTGTAACTAATGATGAGACATGAAGAGAGCTTCTTGGTGTGTGCTGTTTTATTTGTTTGTTTATTTGAACAGACTGCTTTACTAATTTCTTTAGCATCCATTTCACTCTTTTTTCCCTTCATTTCAAGCATCTTGTTTGTCATGCAGATCTCCTTTATGCCTTTAATTCTGTACCAAGGGAACTCAACTTTATTGATCACACAAGTGATCTTGGATGGAAAGAGTGAGTTCTGTCAGTAGGACAATTTCTAGAATGTTCCTTACTCAATTATGTCTTCTTCCCTAAAAATTTGACTTCTGTTCTCCTTTGTAGGCATGAAAGATTTGAAAAACTTATTGTGGACCCAAGCTTATATATGGACAGAAACACTGAGCTTTTTCCTGTGACAGGAACAAGACAAATGCCCAATGCATTCAAGATATTCACAGGTGTGTGCAGGAATTATCTCCAATTCATGCTTGTTTGAATAGTAAAGAAACTTGTAATGAAAATATATCAGGACTTAGTGATCCCCTAGCTTCTGACAGCATTATGTTGTGTTTGGATTGTGCTAAGGAAAAAATTACAGTCAGTTTCATTTTTTTTATGAATGCACTATCAAGCAATCCAAGATCATTTGCTCTCTCACTTTATAGTTTGAAGTAATTTTCCATATTACAAATTGCAAATTAGTAACTATCCAAATTGAACACTCGTAAAAAAAGGGACAATGATCTAGTCATGATTTAGATCACAATCCAAGGGTTGTGTGGAGGGGCCCCAAGCTGTGGCCCTCCCTAACACACATACGTGCACACACCCAAAGTTTCCAAATGAAATGAGGAATTTGGTTTAAAGATCATACTAAACCATAGTAGCAACCTGAATTGATCTGAATCCTGTCAGGATCAAAGATCGTGAAACGTAAAAATAAGATATATTTAGAACATCAAGCTGTCCAACCAATTTCGCCCAAGAACCAATATTGACACGAATCCATGGAGGAATTTCAGAGCCCTTAGGGGTTGCAGGTAGAGTCATAAACATGGGGGTTGCTAGATTTCATAAGATACTTGGCAACAAGAAGGAATTCCTAAAATGAAATTGTGTAAACCTATAAGACAATGACGTTGGAGAAGATCCCATAGATGTGGAGGTGGGGAAGAACCATCCATCAGGCAATGATGGAGAGACGATGAAGGATCAACCAGAGGCCGTTATAACATGAATATGACGATTGCAAATTTGCAACTCCTGGGAGAAGGTATTCTGTTCACATGCTGAAGGCTGATGAATTTGCAACCCTGGGAGAAGGTATTCTGTTCACAAGCTGAAGGCTGATGGTATCAGGAAAGAAAATTTTTCTCTGGAGAATTTTTTTTGTCTTCTTCCCTTTGGGTTAAGGTAGATGAGGTTACAATCTTTTTATTTCCATAGTCTATCCAATTAATTTTTTTCTAGACCATGATTTATCAAAGCTATTATGGGAATTGAGTCTTGGTCTAGGTGAAGGTGACTGACTTGATCCATGGTAATGCTTAGGAGTTAGGATGCATGTGTTTAATTATGAGAAAATCAGTACGCTCCATGCAGTAATTTAAGTTCCTAATTAGCAGCTTAATTTAAGCATGGTACGCTCCATGAATTCCTACTTGGCTGTAGGTCTTACACACCACTTTTCTCGATTGTTCGTCTGCACTGCAGGTTCACCTTGGGTAATCCTGAGTAGGAACTTCACTGAACACTGCGTGCACGGTTGGGACAACCTTCCCCGCAGGCTACTGATGTACTTTGCCAACACAGCTTACTCCGTGGAATCCTACTTCCAGACTGTCATATGCAATTCTTCCGACTTCAGAAACACTACTGTTAATGGTGACCTACGTTACTTTGTCTGGGACGATCCTCCAGGCCTTGAACCGCTTACTCTCGATGAATCACATTTTGATGACATGGTAAACAGCAGGGCGGCCTTTGCAAGGCGGTTTGCGGAGGATGCACCGGTGCTGAAGAAGGTCGATGATGAGCTACTGAACCGGCCTTCGGTCCGGTCGGTTCCAGGGGTGCGGTGCCTGAACTTGGGTGAAAAACAAGGAGGCATGGGTGTGGACTCGTGCTCAAGATGGGGCGACATCAATGCTGTCAGGCATGGGCGTGCCGGAGAGCGGCTAAGGCGCTACATTTCTGAGATCAGTCAGACAAGAGGATGCAGCTAGCTGAGAGCTGGATCAATCCAATAATTCATCATACTCAGGAGACTAATTGACCAAGAATTCCAGTAACACATTTTGCTCGATGCTAGAGCCAAGCCACGTGTTGGAAGCGGCCAAAAGCATCATCGGATTCAGGTCAACTACAATTCTACAAGACCGCATAATACCAGTTAAACCTCACATATACATGCTAGGTGTACGGTAAAGCAGTTGCTGCTTTGCCCTGTTTTGACCATGTAGATAGATAGAACATAGAATAGGTAACACTACTGAAGTTGTCAGCACCACGAATCTCGCTCTAGTATCACATTTCGTAGCTTTTAGCTGTGAGAGAAGTACACATATCAGGTAAGCTCATCTTGCCGTACAAATGGCTTATGCCAAAATTAATCAAATAGTATATTCCTGAGAAGCTGACAAGTTGTGCCTATGAAAATGCAGCTCACAATGTGTGTGGCTTACTGTTTGAAAAAGGCGAAGAAGGTTAAAACTTTTAAAAAATACCCTTGAAGCAAATATGTAGTTTACCAGGTGCCTGTGTATGTATATGTACGAACACGGTGAAACAGCCAAACAGGACCTTGAATCTTCCTTGAGCGGTTGAGCCATTATTCGAACTTGCACGAATCGCAATTTCATGGCTCCAATTCCACGGAACTGAAATTATCAACTGTTTTGCCGTTTGTAAATTGCTTTTTTTTTTTAAAAAAAAAAAGCTAATTGCTTCATTTTTCTTGTAAGTCTAGAACAGCCTATGATAGAGCAAATGCCAGTCACCTTACAAATAAACAACTCCAAATTATATTATGACTTCCATTTCCAGTTCTAGGACAGGGATTAATTCACACGAGATAATTAATGCCACCGACCTCATTTACGAAAACTCAGTGTAGAGTAAGGAATCTCAAGTGGTTAGCTTTGGATTCTTTAAAAGCTGATTCTGAATTGTGGTTGTAGAGAAGCTGATTCTCTAAAAGCTGGAATCCAAAAGCACATATGAAGTGGATTGTGGATTCTAGTGTATATGGGTGGGTTGGATTGTGAGAATCAGATTCTAGAATCAGGCTGTTTGTTTCTGATTCTGCTTTTAAGGTCAGAATCCAAAATCAAAAACTGAAACAAACAGGAGCTTAGTATGCTATTTTGGGATCTGCTAACAAGCTCAATCACTTCCATAGCCTAGTATAATTGGTACTCATGCAGGCACTCCATGTGTCCGTAGGACAACGATATTTTAATCTAGAAGAGCGTATATTTCATTTGAATTAGCCACAAAATGGACAGTTTTACCCTAAACACGTGGTATAAACTAAAAGTTGGAAATTATATAGAAGTACAAATTTCCTTCTACTCATTGAGGAAGGGAAACACCAATTTTCTGGAATACTTCACCTAACGAAAATGACCCCGCTACAGAAATTGTCTGGATTCACCTAACCGCTACTGTTGCACGTCGCATGTTTACACACCCACCTTTAACCTGTTAAGCACGAAGTAGTTAACGCTAATATTTTGTCACAAACGGTCCTAAAAGGAAATCTTCGGTCATTAATCATATCATAGTTCAATTAACATACAAAGTGCTTGGATTCTCGTAACAGTGGTGGCACTAAAATAATTTCAATGTGGATGTACATTTCACACTTATACAATAGTTCCGTAACATCATAAATCAAACATGTATATTCAAAATTTGCTAAAAATACACTACAAATAGTTCTAAGATTATACAAATCCTAAACAACCAAAATCAAAACCAATTCAATCAACAAATTTGGCCCATTGAAAAGATAATTTGACATTTTTCAAATTTTAGGAGTACTGGTGCATACATGGCACTCCCAAGATTTGCCTGTCTCATGACAAATAAAAAACTGTTGTAAAACGATGACGACCATCGTAGATCAAACACGATGCACCGATCAAATAGCAAGTAACAATGACAGTGAGCACACACAACATATGGAGAAAAAAACTCTCTTCTTTTTATTAGATTGATTCTCTTGTACAATGGAGTACCATATTTATAGTAAAGCATATTAGAGATAGATTCGGATTCACCCACAACGAAATAGAGTTCAAACATATTTGAACAACCAAGATGGAGAGCTTTGCTATATCTCAACACTCCCCCTGGGCAAACACCGCGTAATGCATACGTCTCATAAAAAACTCCTAAAAATCTAATTAGGAAAAAAAGATGGAGAAAATAGTATATTGCACTTGCAAAATTGTGTTGCATTTGTTGCCTTGTTAAAAACCTTCATGTAATAAAACTTTAGGAAAACTCACTGAGGGAAAATGAGTTAATTTATAATCTTCTAGATTAAAATAGTATCTTCCAGATCATGCTAAGGGTCAAAGTTCAGAGATTTACTCCCCTGAACCTACATAATTGTAAGTCGTCTCATTCCAATACCACAAACACATACTTGGAAACTAGATATTGGCCAAGAGTTGGTGAATAGATCTACTATATTTTTATATGACTTAGTTTGTAGAATTTTTACCTCGCCATTCTTTTTGAGTTTGTGAGACAAAAAAGTTTAGGGAAAATATGCTTCATGATATTGCTCTTAACATAACCTATTTGTATTTGTGCAACACAAGCAGTATTATCTTAATAGATAATTATATGAGTATCGATAGTGTTAATACTACATGACTTCTAGATATGGATAACCACACATCTTAGCCAGACACACTCACATGAGGTCGCTCAAAATCCGAGTCAGAGTATATACAACCAACTGCTCAGAGGTCGCTCAAAATCTTCGTGAAATAACCAAACCACTTATCAAGACTCTCACCAGCGTTGTCGGAGACTGGGAAATCTCTGACAAGTCAATGCACGGTCAACAAGGCCACCGGCTCGGGACATTGCAGCGAGGGCCCTCGGCCACGACCTGGGCGAC
This sequence comes from Guadua angustifolia, assembly GCA_036346375.1. Lineage (NCBI taxonomy): Eukaryota > Viridiplantae > Streptophyta > Magnoliopsida > Poales > Poaceae > Guadua > Guadua angustifolia. The sequence goes on from CM070507.1 coordinate 39,300,026, forward strand.
GTTCATTCCCGCACGACCTCGAGCTCGGGCGGCGGGGTCTCGTTCCCGCACGACCTCGACCTTGGCTCGGGGGCGTGCGTTTACTCGGCGGTTACCAAGACCTGCATGATGGCGTCAAGGCGAACGTGGGCGGCATATCTAGGGGGGTTACAACCCACCTTCAATGCGCACGAGGCCACTACTCCGGGGATCTCTCCCATCCGTTACAGGCAGCATTCGGGAGGGTATAAGATCTCGCAAGGCGTGCGTATGGAGGACAAGAGACTCTAGCAATAGACTAGCAGACACAACCAGAGCACGGAAGCTCGAGTTGTAATCCACTTTGTACTCACGATTAGTGAATTCCTCCACCGCAGGAGAAGACTGGACGTAGAGCTGTTACCCTTGCGGGGGCTCGAACCAGTATAACTTGCTGTCCTCTGCTCGTTGACGCCTTCCTCCCGTCGGTTGGTCGTTAAGGGCGATTCACAGCTCGTCATCAACCAGTTCAACAAGGGCTACCAATGCTCGGAGGATTCCATGGCCAAGTACCTCGCCAAGGCGCGCAAGATGGAGAAGTGGTTCCAGAACTTGGAGATCACACACGTGGCGCGGAAGGACAACTCTGACGCAGATTACCTCTCCAAGCTCGGGTCGTCTGATGACGGGGTCCCTCCAGATGTGATCCTGGAGACCTTGGCGTCACCCTCAATCTCCGACCAAGGGGCCTCGGTCGCCCTCATCGAAGGTATCCCCTCATGGGCCGAGCCGATCTGCAATTTCCTAGCGACGGGAGAGCTCCCGACCGATCCCGCGGAGAAGAGCAGGGTCAAACGCTGGGCGAGCTCGTATAAACTCGTGGACGGCAAGCTTTATTGTCGGAATGTTTCTGGCATCCTGACGAAGTGCATTACCACGGAGGAGGGTAAGTACTTGTTACACGACATCCATTCAGGTCACTGTGGAGCACACTCTTCTTTCAGGACCATGGTCGGGAAAGCCTTCGCATGGGGTTCTACTGGCCAACGGCACTCCAGGACGCGCGCAACATTGTCCGCACTTTGTCGAGCTGCCAGCCCATGCTCGGAAATCGCATCGGCGCTTGCTCGCGCTCGCAGACCATCCCACTCGCTGGCCTTTGTCGACCTAAATTTGGACATCCTCGGCCCCTTCCGCAGAAAGCGGGGAAGAAGTTTTGTTAAATCGCCATCGATACCTTCACTAAATGGATCGAAGCCGAACCCGTCTCGACCATCACGGCTCGTGCGGCGATCAAGTTTTTCCGCTTGTTCGTAGTCACCAGGTATGGGGTTCCATGCAGAATCATTACTGATAATAGAACACAATTTACCAGTGAGCTGTTCCAGGAGTACTGCGAGGACATTGGCACCAAGATATGCTATGCTTCGATGCCCCATCCGCAAAGCAATGGAGCAGTGGAGCGCGCCAACGGACAAATAGTTCAAGGCGTCAAAAAGCGAGTATTGGATGAGCTCGAACGACACGGCCAGACCTGGGTGGATGAACTTCCCACCGTCTAATGGTCTATTCGTACCCGCGGTCGGTAGAACAGCGGGTCCACACCCTTCCGGCTCATGTTCGGTACCGAAGCCGTCCTGCCTCCTAAGGTCACGCTGGGCTCTGCCAGGGTCAGCTTGGTTGATCAGATCAACTTCGAGCAAGAATGGTCTCTTGACCTTACCCTGGCGGAAGAAGTAAGATGCCGTGCACTGCTACGATCGGCGCACTACCTGCAAGCTCTTCACAGACATGCGTCCCGATCAGTACGACCTAGGGAGCTCCTTGTTGAGGACCTAGCCCTGAGACGGATTCAGGCTCCGTCCAACACCAACAAGTTATCCCCGCGGTGGGAGGGCCCCTATAGAGTTGTTTCAACAGATCGCACGGGGGCTTACCGACTAGCGTTGCCCGATGGCAGAGAGCTCTCTAGCTCGTAGAACATTGATCAGCTTCGAAAATTCTATGTGTAACCCTTTTACCTCAATTTTCAATAAAGCTCTTGTTCAATTGTCATGATTGGTCTTTGCGCTCTGTTTTCGTTCTATATTCTGTGTTTGCTTGAGTTTGGGGCCTCTTTGAGTTCGACCTAAGGACGAGCGCGCTTGCTCTTGACCCAGGTGTCGGGGGCTTAAAACTACACCCCCAGGGGTCGAGCCGCTTGTAAGCCGAACCTCTTCGCATTAGCGCTCCCCCTGCGCCAGGGTTTGAACTAAGCCCGTGCCCGGGTCCAACGAGCAAGACGCAAGTCGGGACTCATGCGGCTAGCCGAGGCAACGATCCTAATGCTCTCGAGTCTAGGTCTTTGCTCGTGTGCCCGTGCGATGCCCCCTGTGAGTTTTCCTTGGTTTCACAGGTCATGGTCTCTTCAGGTTTCTAACTTGCGCCCAAGGCCGGCGTCGCTCGACCTTGGGCCCAACGGGGGCTGGACGAGATATACCACGACCAGAAAAGGCTAAGTACACGATTGGAAATAATTTCTTGGTCGAGAAATGATAAAGCAAACTAAGACATTAAACTGTTCTAGCCAAAATACAGTCGTTCCATTGAACCGTTTTCTGTCTTACAAAAATCTTGCAGGAAGTCTACCCTATCTACATGTCGGCCATCTCGCGCGCGAGCTTCTCCTGCTCGAGCTCAGCTACCTTGGCCCTCAAGGTCGAGAGCTCGCCCTGGAGTCGGATGGCTTCGGTTGAGGCTTCAGCGGCGCGGCGGCGTTCTTCTTGGAACTGGACCAAGGCGCTCTTCGCCGCCTTGCTCGCCCTACCCAGTTTTTCCTCAAGCTCTAGAACCTTGGCTTCGAGCTCGAGGGAGGCCTTCGACGAGTTGGCTGCTTGGTCAGCGGCGGCCTTGCTTAGCTCTTCGGCCTTGGCTCGCTCGGTCTCAAGTGCCCTGGTTGACCTCGCGCGCTCATCCTCGACGGCCTTGAGCGCGTGGTCCCACTCTGCGGCGATGGCCCGCTCCAGCTCAGCCTTGTGGGAGGCTTCGAGCATCTTCACCGCCTCGCGAAGGCCGACGATCTCGTTGGAGTCGTCGCCACCTTTTGCGCGGCCTCCTCCCGCTCGGCTTGCAGGTCCTCCACGAGCTTGGAGCGCGTCGTCTCCCGGTCCTCTAGCACATCGAGCAAAGCTCTGAGCCCGTCGGCGTGCGTTTGAAGGCCTTGCAGCCCTCGAGTGATTGAGTCGATGGCCTGCAGGGCTCGAAGGGTCATCGCAGCATTTGACGGAGTTAAAGGGAGAGACGGAAAAAAGGGCAAGGTCCAGGCCGAGGTCCGAAAAAGACTTAAGTACCTGAGTAAGGCAGCCCTCGAAGATGCAGGGAGTACACGGGGTCACCGCCTGCGTTCTGGGCGAAGTCACCCTCTGTTGCCTTGAGGTCTTGAGGTGAGACCTTCGGGTGCCCCGTCGTGGAGGCTTCGGCCTTGTTCCCAAGCTGGAGGGGCTTTAGCCTCCGCTCCTGCAGCGGCCCCGGCTTGGATCACGCCTTGGTCCTCCGTGCTTGTCGCGGCTGGAGTGCCTTCGGGATCGGCGGTTCGGTGAGTTCCGACCGCCACGGTCAGCGCGGCCTCGGTGGTCGTGGCAAGGGCGTCTCCGGCGCCATCTCCTTCGGCGGCCTCTGGCGGGTCGACGTCGTCTTCGGCGTCTACTTCGCCGGTGCCATAATCCTCGCTGGTCGCGGGGAGAACCTCTTCTTCGTCCGAGTCATTGAGCCCTTGGTCGAACTCGCCAGCCTGAACCCGGCTCTGGGGGCTCGAGGAGTGTGCCCCCGGCCCGAGGGACGGCGGGGCGCTAGCACGTAATTGGCCTCCTCCTTCTCTTCAGACCCGGACTCGCCCTGGACGATAGTCATTGTCAATACGGGCAGGTGTTGAGCTCGGACGCTCAAGGTCTGCGATTAAGAGCGACTACTAAGCTAAGAAGATAGAAGGGAATCAAAAGCGAGAAGGAGCCCAATGATGTACCTGAGTCTGCAGCCTCCGCTTCGCAGGGGGTTGGCGGGGCCCCTGGTGCCCTGTGAGGGGGACGGAGTCCCTTCCTCGGGTTCTGGTCCTCGGGGCCTGCGGTGAATCCTGGGCCTCGGTCGAGGTCCTGGCTGCGTCCGCTGCGCTTTGTTGCTGCGGGGAAGGTTCTAGGTCAGAGGATGAAGGAGCACGAGCGAGGAGCTCGGGGGCTCGACCAAGAATGCTCACCGTCGTACGGTCGCCCCACTCGACGTGCGGCTTCTTCGGGCCTTTTCCACCAGCTCCGTCTGGGGCTGGTCTCTTGCTTGTCTTCTTGCCTTTGCTCGCCCCGGGCAGAGGCAGCATCTTCCTCGCCGTCTCAAGCAGCTCGAGCTTGTCCTGTGGGAGCATCGAAGGATCAAAGAGGGCTCTAGGCGAACGAGGACTGGAAAGCTTGGTCCAGGACGGCTTACCTCGGCTTTACGGCGCAGCACATTCCTCGGCACAGGTTCATCGAGGGTATAGTCGTACGCGGCCTTCCCAAACATCTCGCTCATTCGGCAATGATCCAGACTCCTTCGTACTGCTTTGAAAGGCCAACTCATTAAAAGGAACCCGGGAGACAAGGCCGAAGCGAGCTTTAAGGCGGAGCAACCCACCAGTCGTCCCTTCGCGAGTAAGGTCGTCGCGGCCTTGTATCTCGAAGAAGGGGTGCTCCCTCCTCCGCAGAGGGAACACCCGGCTTCTCAGGAAGTCATTGGCGATGGCCTGCCCGGTGAGGCCTCGCGTGGCGCAAATATGGATGGCGGCGATGGCCTCTTGATCATCTTCCAGGTCGCCCGCTTCCGGGGTCTGCTTCTTCCCGTTGATGGGGGTGCCGTCGAACGTCAGCGCGCCATCCTCGCCCCGCTTCAAGTAGAACCACTGCTCGGTCCACGGGCCGAGGGAGTCGCGGGGACGTATTTGGGGGAACGACCATGGGATTCCCGTCCGCAGCCGGAAGTAAAGGCATCCGACCACGGGGTCCTTCCCGGTGCGGAAAAGGGAGAAGAAGTGGAAGAAAAGGGAGGGGGTGGGAAGGATTCTGAGGAACCCCTCGCACAGGTGAGAGAAGATGGAAAGCAAAAGAATGGAGTTGGGTATCAGATTGATTAACCCGATCTAAGCTCTCAAGCTCATCCTGGCCATCGTGAACGACTCCAAGAGAAGTCACTCTCTGGTGTCCATGAGCGAAGAGCATGTAGTGCTCCGTCTTTCGTGAGCTCGTCATCCGTGGTTCCATTGTCGATCGTGTCCGCATCGAATGATCAAGAGGTCTGCTGCGGTTGTAACATCCCAATTTTAGCATTTTAATTAATTAATATTATTTTATTGCCATTTATGAATTTTATGATTTTTCTGGATTTCATTGGATTTTATTTCATTGGGATTTATTTGAATTCTTTTGAATTAAAATACATTATCTTTTGTCAAAGAAATAATTATAAAAAGACATTGCAAAATAAAGTTTTTGAGAAAATATTTTATTTAAGTCAAGAATGTCTCAAAGTATTTTTGAGAATTTTATGGAAATTTTTAGAGTATTTTTATCGCTTTAAATAAATCAAAACAATTTCTGGAAATATTTTAAATAGGAAAATCTAGAAAATATCCCATGAACAGTAACGGGCCGGCCCAACTACTGTGCGGGCCGAACGGCTTTAAAAGGGAAGGTTTTTCCGACCGTTGGATCCACATCCAACGGCCTTCATCACCCGAGCTGAATTAGGAAACCCTAATTTGATCTAGGCGGTCGGATGCCGATCGGACGGTCGACGTGCGTCGTCTCCGACCCAGACTCCTCGCCGCCGTCTCCGACCCGGAAACAGCCGCCGCCGAACTTTCCTTCCTCGCCGCGCCATGCCGAGTATAAAAGGACCTCCCTAGCACCCCTTGATGATCACCACAACTCGCCGCGCGACTTTGTTGTTGAGCCACCGCCGGAAAAGCTCGGAAGACGTCGTGAGCACTCGCCGGAGTTCTTGAAGCCTTGCGCCGCGTTTTCCCGTCGCTAGGAACCTTCTTCCGCCGTTCCGAGGGAAGGGTTGAGTTCGTCGCGCCAAGGAGAAGCTGAGCCGCTACCTCTTCTTCGCCGGAACTCGCCGGAGCGCCATCGAGGCGTCGTCGTCTTCGTCTCCGGGGAAAGCCGCGCCGCCGTCTTGCCATCGTCACTCGGAAGCTCGGAGCGCCGTCGGATCGTCAACGAACGGACAGGAATCGGCCACGTCGCGCCGTACGGATCTGGCGGGAAAAATCGGATTTTTCCATATAAAAATAATTCGCTAAATTCGGAATTTCTATTTTCAGGGTATTTTCAAGATTTTCAAATTTCAAAACCTTATAACTTTCGCATACGAACTCCGATTGAGGTGATTCAAATTCCTAAAAATTTGTAAAAATGAAATATTTCTAATGATGTCTTTTATTTGAATTTTTGAATTTGTTTGCTCTTTGGTTTTGGTTTTTATTTACTTTTCTCTCTCGATTCGCGTGAGCGTTGAATTGTGCGAGGCTTCGAAGGATTTCGCACTCGTGAATTATTTCGCACCAGAGCGGGAGCTTAACGAAGGCAAGTTGTGCTTTGATCATGTTGCACCCATAAATTAGATTGCATGCTATTTTGATTTACCTTATCACATGTTATTTTATGTGTACAAATGATTTTAACCTAGATTGGGATTTAGATATTATACCCTCTTGAATTACACCCTACCTTGTTAAATTGTATGTCATGATCCACTTGTCACCCTAGGTTGGTTAATTATAGTTGGTTAATAGAAAATCAACATGGATGGTTAGAACGGAATAGAATTGCTTAGCCATGCCACGTCATCACATGCTCATGGAATATTGCTTAATAATCTTGACTAATAGAATATGGAACAATGATGATAACTTGTGGGCCATGTGTGGTCGCACAAAGAGATTGAGTTGTTGTGACAGCGGAGTCACGCAACAATGTTGATTTGTGGTGAGCACGTGGTGCTTGGTAACCAACCGGGAGGGTAATCACTTTAGATTGAAGCAAGTGGAAGGCGGTGTGTGGGGGTGGGCTCGTGTGAGCCGAGGGTATGTGTATGTCTTGCTTTAATCAATCCTAAGGACTTAACCTTGCGAGCCTTTGACTGAGTCAAACTTGCGACCACGTCTGTTATGGGGCAGCCTAGCTGACTAATTTGCAAATGCTTAACTTAAGTGCTATCTTGGTGGTGTGAGTCCGGGTGCACGGGGGAAACTCACATGGCGCAAGAGGGGGGCTGTTGTGGCGGCGTAGCCCTTCAGTGTTGAAACCTTAGCGGGTAGCACTGGGTTAAGAGGATGCATTGTAAAGGCTTTGTTATAATCGTTACTTTGTGTGGTGCATGGTTATATCGTGTGGGTAAAGTGCATAACCTCTGCAGAGTGTACAATCTATTAGGATAGCCGTGCTCACTGATCTTGAGCAATGCTCGGGATTCTGATCAAGGGTAGTTAATTAAAATGGACAACTGGATGGGATGGCAGGATGCCATGTGGATAATGGAACTTGATTTAGGATGGAGAACTTGGGTTTGATTTGAGAAACAATGGAATCTATTTACTTGTTATTATTTGTTTTACTGTCTTTTCAATCTATGTATTGTTTATGTTTGAAAATGCTGCTTACTGCTTATGAACCATAAGCCTTCCTTTGGAATAAGCCTGCATATAGTTATAATAGAATTGCATTCTGTGCACAACTTGTTGAGTACGTGTTGGTGTACTCACCCTTGCTTACAAACCAACAATAGTGGAGGAGTCATCGCCTGTGCTTGAGGAGGACTTTCAGGTGGATGCGAGTCACTAGGCCAAGCCTTGTCGATGCTTTGTGGTGTCTTGATGAGTCACTCGTCTTCTCGATTTTCATTGCATTTGTCTTATTTTATCTTAGACTTGCCCTATGAGGCCGAATAAATGTAAGTGATCATAAGATCATACACTAGTTATATTAAATAAATGAAGTCTTATTGTTATTATCGTTGTGTATGATATGATGCTTACCGATGTTAAGCCGTGTGCACTAGCGTTGATCCTGGGAATAGTGCGGCATACACGGTGGATCCGAATTGGTGAATTCGGGTCACTACAGAGGTGGTATCAGAGCATACTGACTGTAGGTCTTGGCCCTAGTTGGTAGAGTGTCCAACCCTATTTTCTAAAAAGAAAATCTAAAATAGATTAATACAACTCTCTCAACTCATCTCATTCTCCACTCCGTATCTTTGCTTAAATTCTCATTTACCTTTCTTAAAATGGACAAGTACTTAACTACTTCTCCATTAAATAGATGAGGATGGTTCAAGAGTACGGAGAGCAGGAAGGAGGTTACGCCGCAGAGCTATGGCGCATGATGAGGATGCTCGGAGGTTTCGACAGGCCGATCTACCGAGGGGAGACCATAGTACGTGCCGGACTCGACGTCGGTTGGAGGGTTCAGATTACGATCTACGCACGCGCAAGAGCAAGAGGAAGTCATTCCATCCGCATCACCGTCAGAAGATCTACACCTGAGGCCGGGATCCAGGCGGCAGCACGTTTGGCAATGAGACAACTTGCTCGTACCTACCCCCAAGAGTTGGAAGGCACTGTGTTCCGACATCATCCACGCCGAGACAACCGTTTTGACCAAGCGCCGATAATAGAGGAAGATGCCACGGTTACCTACCTGGTGACATACGTCATTGCTCAGGAGGATGCCCTTGACGATATGGCTCTGGAGCTGCGGAGAACCCAAGAGGAGGCTCGGAAGTCAGAAGCTCGGCTACAGGAGGTCTTAGATCAGTCTCTCCGGAGAATCCATGAGTTGGAGGATGCATTATTTGGACCTGAGCCAGAGCCGGAGATGGAGCTACACGACCCTGACCCGGAGACAGACCCGGAGTCCGACTTCGACGCATGAGAGATTTAGGATTAAGTTGAGACTCGAATGTTGAGTCGCGTCCATAAGATAGCATTTCCAATTGTAATAGATGTTAAGGTTGAGTGCTTAGTTTGGATTTTTATTGTTTGCTGAGTGTGCAGTATGCGTTGCAAAGCTTTTAGGCTTATGTAAGCAACCATACCAAGTTATTAATAAAATGATAAAGTTTGGGTTAAACCTGTTTCCCCCGCTTTAGAGATTCTTATATCTCATCTGTGCTACTTCTACCCCTCTCCTAACCTAAGCAGATGGTGAACACTCGCGGTAACAATGGAGCGTCAGGAAGTGGTCTCCGCCGGAATGACCATGATGGAACACCACCGTAGCCAGCACCGCCAGTAGATATGCAGAACTTGGGAGCTTTTCTGGCAGCACAAACCCAGCTTATGCAAACGATGATGCAGCAAATGCAGAACATGGCAGGCCAAGCTACCGGCAACGCGCAGCCAGGCAACAATGGACCACGTAACCACTCCAAGTTGGCTGATTTCATGAGAACTCGTCCTCCGACATTCTCAGGCAATGTCAACCCATTGGAGGCCGATGATTGGTTAAGAACCATGGAGAAGAAGCTGCACATCACGCAATGTGAGGGCAATGAGAGGGTGTTGTATGCTTCGCACCAATTGGAAGGAACCGCTGCAGAATGGTGAGAGAACTCTGCTTGCCGCATGAAGCCCATAAATCACATGGGAGGAATTTTCAACTACTTTTAAAGATCATGTGCCTAAGGAATGATGGATCTCAAGAAGGAGGAGTTTAGGGCTTTGAAGCAAGGAGGCCAGTCAGTGGCAGAGTACCTAAATAGGTTTACTCAGTTGGCACGCTATGCATCTGAGGATGTGGCTACAGACAAGGCCAGACAGTCCCGCTTTCTAAAAGGGCTGAACTCAGGACTGCAGGTGGGCTTGATCACCCACACTTTCCCTGACTTTCAGGAGTTGGTCAATAAGGCTTTAATCCTTGAGGATAAACGCAAGGAGTTGGGTGAGGACCGCAAGCGCAGGATGGCTAGTCGGCAGGCGGCGAATCATCTCGAAGTTGAGATGACACCTCGGCGGTTGCGAGATTCAGCCCGCTTGCCGAAAGCGAGCACCAGTCCCAACACCGCGCCCCATTAGTCAGAATTTTCAAACTCCGGACCGATGGGTAATGCAGATCGAAGTCAACGACGATCTTTGGAAGGTGTTATTCATGCAATGAGCCTGGGCATTTTGCCAACAAATGTCCGAAGAAGGGAGGAATTACACCAGTCCGCTTCAACTTGAGCAGCACCCCAGCTAAGACCCCAGTGGCAGGAGGAAATCGGGTGCCAGCGCAGTCGGGAGCGTCGCCTCAGACGACAGTGCATGGAAGGATCAACCACATTACTGCTGATGGAACTCAGGAGGCATCGGATGTCGTACTGGGTAAGTTCCTAGTTAACTCAGTACCGGCTACAGTTTTATTTGATTCTGGAGCTTCGCATTCGTTTGTTTCTCGGAGTTTTGCATTGAAGAATGGATTTGCTGTTAAGAATCTTAAATGTGTGCTTCTAGTACAAACCCCAAGATCGGAACTTCAATCTAACCTTGGGTGTTTAGGAGTTAAGTTGCTTATGAATGGGATAGAGTTCCTAGCGAATCTCATCTTGTTAGATACCCAAACTCTAGATGTTATCTTAGGGATGGATTGGCTGTCAAAACACAAGGCTATTTTGGATTGTGGCCAAAGGATGGTGACCTTAGAAAACCCTAATGGTGAAAAGGTGGAAGTGCATGCTACCGCAGTCCGTGATGGTCAGTTGATGATCAACAGTGTGAAGGTGGTTAATTTGGAGGATGTACCGGTGGTTAGAGATTACCCGGAAGTATTTCCTGAGGATTTACCAGGCATGCCGCCGGATCGGGATATTGAGTTTGTTATTGAATTGGTACCCGGAACAGCACCGATAGCGAAGAGGCCATATAGGATGCCGACTGATGAGTTAGTTGAGATGAAGAAGCAAATTGAGGAATTGCTGGAGAAGGGTTTCATTCGGCCAAGTTCTTCCCCGTGGGGAGCGCCAGTTTTGTTCGTCAGGAAGAAAGATGGAAGTTTAAGGATGTGCATCGATTATCGTGCACTTAATGAGTAACAATCAAGAATAAGTACCCTTTGCCAAGGATTGATGACTTGTTTGATCAGTTGAAGGGAGCAGCAGTTTTCTCCAAGATAGATCTTCGATCAGGTTATCATCAGTTGAGGATTAGAGCGGAGGACATTCCGAAGACCGCATTTTCAACCCGTTATGGACATTATGAGTTTACAGTCATGTCATTTGGGTTAACCAATGCCCCAGCTTATTTCATGAACCTCATGAATAAGGTGTTCATGGAATATTTGGATAAGTTTATGGTTATCTTTATTGATGATATCCTTGTGTATTCCAAGACGGAAGAAGAACATGATAAGCATTTGAGATTGGTTTTGGAAAGGTTGTGTGATCAGCAATTATATGCCAAGTTCAGCAAGTGTGACTTTTGGAAGGAGAAGGTGGAATTCCTTGGCCATGTAATGACCGCTAAAGGAATTGCCGTGGATCCAAGTAAAGTAGAAGCTGTAATGAATTGGGAGCAACCGAAGACAGTCACACAGATCCGTAGTTTTCTGAGAATGGCGGGATATTATCGCCGATTCATTGAAGGATTTTCGACAATTGCGAGACCTCTTACGCAATTGTTGAAAAAGGAGAAGAAGTTTGCATGGACGCCTGAGTGCGAGAATAGTTTTCAGGAATTAAAGAAGAGATTAACATCTGCCCCCGTGTTAGTATTGCCGGATGTGCAGAGCGGTTTTGACATTCTTGTGGCGCATCACGGCAAGGTCTTGGATGTGTGTTAATGCAGAATGGCAAGGTGGTGGCCTCGCATCAAAGGCGATTGAGGCCGCATGAAGGAATTATCAACACATGACTTGGAGTTAGCGGTAGTAGTGCATGCTTTAAAGATATGGCGTCATTATCTCGCCGGAAATAGATGTGAGATATACACGGACCATAAGAGTTTGAAGTATATATTCACTCGATCGGATCTTAACATGAGGCGAGAGGAGATGGTTGGAATTGATAAAGGATTATAATGTTGGAATCCAATATCATCTGGAAAAGCTAGTGTGGTGGCCGGCGCTTTGAGTCGAAAGAGTCATAATGTGAATTCATTGGTGGTAAGCAAGCGGTGGGAGTTGTGCGAAGAATTTGAAGTTGGGTTTGGAAGTTGTACCGCAAGGCTTTCTTCTTTGCATTGGAAGTAAAGCCAACCTTGGAGGATCAAATCGAGGATAAGCAAAGTAAGGATGAGAAGATCGGCAAGATCAAGTCTAAGAAGGGTGAAGGGTTAGTGAGGATTTCTCGGTAGATGAGCAAGGAACCCTGTGGTTCAAAGGACGGTTTGTGTCTTGGGACGAGAAGGAGCTTAGCGATTGATTCTTGAGGAGGCTCACGATTCCAAGTATTCTATCCATCCGGGAAGTGCTAAGATGTATCAGGACCTTAAAGGGAGATTTTGGTGGCCTAACATGAAGCGTGAAGTAGCGGAACATGTAGCGTTGTGTGACGTATGCCAGAGGGTAAAGGCGATGCACCAGAAGCCCGCTGGATTGTTGCAACCATTAAAGATTCCGGAATGGAAATGGGAGGAGATTGGAATGGATTTTATCACAGGATTGCCCAAGACTCAGAGAAGGTATGACTCAATATGGGTGATCATTGACCGGTTAACTAAAGTCGCTCACTTCATCCCAGTGAAGACGACTTATTCAGGAGATAAATTGGCAGAGTTGTATATGTAAAGGATTGTGTGTTTACATGGTGTGCCCAAGAAAATCGTGTCGGATCGAGGTACCCAATTTACCTCAAGATTTTGGGATAAGCTGCATGAAGCATTGGGTACCCGCTTGAATTTTAGCACCGCATACCATCCATGCAGCAGATGGTCGACCGAGAGGTTAATCGATTTTGGAGGATATGTTGAGAGCTTGTGCGATATCTTATAGCACATCTTGGGATAAGTGTTTGCCGTATCACGGAGTTCGATTATAACAATAGTTACCAGGCTAGTCTGCAAATGTCACCATATGAAGCTTTATATGGACGAGCCTGTCGTACCCCGTTGAATTGGAATGAGACAGGAGAGCGTTCGTTGTTTGGACCTGAGATTCTTAGGGAGGCTGAAGAGCAAGTAGCTATGATCAAGGAGAGATTGAAGACATCACAGTCAAGGCAAAAGAGTTATGCTGATAATCGCCGTCGTGACTTGAGTTTTGAGCCCAATGATTTTGTGTACCTTAGGGTTACTCCCCTTAAAGGTGTTAAGAGGTTCCATGTCAAAGGTAAGCTTGCACCTAGGTTTGTGGGGCCATTTAAGATATTGAGCCGTCGAGGAGAAGTTGCTTATCAGTTGGAATTGCCGGAGTCATTGGCCGGTGTGCATGATGTGTTCCATGTATCACAGCTCAAGAAATGTCTTCGAGTGCCAGCTGAGCAGACGCCGTTGGAGGCTATTGAGTTACAGGAGGATCTGACCTACAAGGAACACCCGATCAAGATTTTGGATGTAATGGAGCGAAGGACCAGGAACAAGTCCACTCGCTTTTGCAGAGTTCAATGGAGTAATCATTCAGAAAATGAAGCAACCTGGGAGCGTGAGGAAGATCTGAAGGCAGAATTCCCGAACCTATTCTCTAGTCAGCCATAAATCTTGGGGTCGAGATTCCGTTAAGGGGGGAGGTTTGTAACATCCCAATTTTTAGCATTTTTAATTAATTAATATTATTTTATTGCCATTTATGAATTTTATGATTTTTCTGGATTTCATTGGATTTTCTGGGATTTATTTGAATTCTTTTGAATTAAAATACATTATCTTTTGTCAAAGAAATAATTATAAAAAGACATTGCAAAATAAAGTTTTTGAGAAAATATTTTATTTAAGTCAAGAATGTCTCAAAGTATTTTTGAGAATTTTATGGAAAATTTTAGAGTATTTTTATCGCTTTAAATAAATCAAAACAATTTCTGGAAATATTTTAAATAGGAAAATCTAGAAAATATCCCGTGAACAGTAACGGGCCGGCCCAACTACTGTGCGGGCCGAATGGCTTTAAAAGGGAAGGTTTTTCCGACCGTTGGATCCGCATCCAACGGCCTTCATCACCCGAACTGAATTAGGAAACCCTAATTTGATCTGGGCAGTCGGATGCCGATCGGACGGTCGACGTGCGTCGTCTCCGACCCAGACTCCTCGCCGCCGTCTCCGACCCGGAAACAGCCACCGCCGAACTGTCCTTCCTCGCCGCGCCATGCCGAGTATAAAAGGACCTCCCTAGCACCCCTTGATGATCACCACAACTCGCCGCGCGACTTTGCTGTTGAGCCACCGCCGGAAAAGCTCGGAAGACGTCGTGAGCGCTCGTCGGAGTTCTTGAAGCCTTGCGCCGCGTTTTCCCGTCGCTAGGAACCTTCTTCCGCCGTTCCGAGGGAAGGGTTGAGTTCGTCGCGCCAAGGAGAAGCTGAGCCGCTACCTCTTCTTCGCCGGAACTCGCCGGAGCTCCATCGAGGCGTCGTCGTCTTCGTCTCCGGGGAAAGCCGCGCCGCCGTCTTGCCATCGTCACTCGAAAGCTCGGAGCGCCGTCGGATCGTCAACGAACGGACAGGAATCGGCCACGTCGCGCCGTACGGATCTGGCGGGAAAAATCGGATTTTTCCATATAAAAATAATTCGCTAAATTTGGAATTTCTATTTTCAGGGTATTTTCAAGATTTTCAAATTTCAAAACCTTATAACTTTCGCATACGAACTCCGATTGAGGTGATTCAAATTCCTAAAAATTTGTAAAAATGAAATATTTCTAATGATGTCTTTTATTTGAATTTTTGAATTTGTTTGCTCTTTGGTTTTGGTTTTTATTTGCTTTTCTCTCTCGATTCGCGTAGACGTTGAATTGTGCGAGGCTTCGGAAGGGGATTTCGCAGCTCAGGAATTATTTCCAGACCAGGAGCAGGAGCTTAACGAAGGCAAGTTGTGCTTTGATCATGTTGCACCCATAAATTAGATTGCATGCTATTTTGATTTACCTTATCACATGTTATTTTATGTGTACAAATGATTTTAACCTAGATTGGGATTTAGATATTATACCCTCTTGAATTACACCCTACCTTGTTAAATTGTATGTCATGATCCACTTGTCACCCTAGGTTGGTTAATTATAGTTGGTTAATAGAAAATCAACATGGATGGTTAGAACGGAATAGAATTGCTTAGCCATGCCACGTCATCACATGCTCATGGAATATTGCTTAATAATCTTGACTAATAGAATATGGAACAATGATGATAACTTGTGGGCCATGTGTGGTCGCACAAAGAGATTGAGTTGTTGTGACAATGAGTCACATAACAATGTTGATTTGTGGTGAGCACGTGGTGCTTGGTAACCAACCGGAGGGTAATCACTTTAGATTGAAGCAAGTGGAAGGGCGGTGTGCGGGGTGGGCTCGGTGAGCCGAGGGTATGTGTATGTCTTGCTTTAATCAATCCTAAGGACTTAACCTTGCGAGCCTTTGACCTGAGTCAAACTTGCAGCCACACGTCTGTTATGGGGCAGCCTAGCTGACTAATTTGCAAATGCTTAACTTAAGTGCTATCTTGGTGGTGTGAGTCCGGGTGCAGGAAACTCACATGGCGCAAAAGGGGGCCTGTTGTGGCGGCGTAGTCTTCAGTGTTGAAACCTTAGCGGGTAGCACCGGGTTAAGAGGATGCATTGTAAAGGCTTTGTTATAATCGTTACTTTGTGTGGTGCATGGTTATATCGTGTGGGTAAAGTGCATAACCTCTGCAGAGTGTACAATCTATTAGGATAGCCGTGCTCACTGTCTTGAGCAATGCTCGGGATTACTGATCAAGGGTAGTTAATTAAAATGGACAAGCTGGATGGGATGGCGGGATGCCATGTGGATAATGGAACTTGATTTAGGATGAGAACCTGGGTTTGATTTGAGAAACAATGGAATCTAATTTATTGGTTATTATTTTTTTTACTGTCTTTTCAATCTATGTATTGTTTATGTTTGAAAATGCTGCTTCCTGCTTATGAACCATAAGCCTTCCTTTGGAATAAGCCTGCATATAGTTATAATAGAATTGCATTCTGTGCACAACTTGTTGAGTACGTGTTGGTGTACTCACCCTTGCTTACAAACCAACAACGAGTGGAGGAGTCATCGCTTTGTGCTTGAGGAGGACTTTCGGTGGGCGCGAGTCACTAGGCCAAGCCTTGTCGATCGTCTGTGGTGTCTTGATGAGTCACTCGTCTTCTCGATTTTCATTGCATTTGTCTTATTTTATCTTAGTCTTGCCCTATGAGGCCGAATAAATGTAAGTGATCATAAGATCATACACTAGTTATATTAAATAAATGAAGTCTTATTGTTATTATCGTTGTGTATGATATGATGCTTACCGATGTTAAGCCGTGTGCACTAGCGTTGATCCTGGGAGTAGTGCGGCATACACGGTGGATCCGAATTGGTGAATTCGGGTCACTACACTGGGCCTCTCATTCACACTCCTCCTGTTTTCATCTTCGCGGTCAGGCGATCCCGATCGTCGACAAGCGTGTTGTTCAAATTTATTGTAATCACGATTGAATTGGTCTTGTCTCACCGTCTTGATTTGGGTGGTGCCCTCATGGTAAGCATCGAGTGTCACCTAAATCTGATGAGTAGAACAGAGGTGAGAAATCCTACTGTACTCACTGCAGTTAAGACCCTGTATGAGAATGTTCCTTGTCTTAGCATTTGCCTCAACATCAGCTATATTGCTGGTCGTGATGTTCTTATCGATAGGATCCTCATATGGGAGTTTTACCTTCTACCATATCAGGAAGCCCTAGGTAGTGATGTACGACTCCATTCAGAACTTCTAAAAAGGAAAATTAACTCAAGAAAAAATGGGAGACTTAGTAGAATATTTGTTCATTGCCATGGCTCTTGAGACCGGTTAAGATCTATAAAAGAGCAAAACCAGCTTTGATACCAATTGAAGGATCGAAATGGCGATCAGAGAGGGGTGAATGATCCCAAATAGAATATTGCCCACACAAAACAATCCACCCAAGCCCTCAAAGAAAATTCTCAAAATGGAGTAAATGAGAATGAGCAAATGCTCTATATGGGCGGTGCTACCGCAGGAAGATCAGTAACACCGGAGGCTAGTAGTACCACATAATGGGCAGTAGCACTGGACTCAAGAACAACAGCAAGAACAGAGTCAGAAAATAGCACGACTTAAAAGCAAATTTTGATGAATCTTTTGATCGACTGGACAAAAACTCATGAAACATGGTAGATGTACTCCTAAGATTGTCAGAAACTCATTCCAACCTTCAATCACAAGGATTGACGTGAAAGTTCCAACCTTTTTACCCGTGAAGGAAGAATACATCAAGTTTGAGCAAAATTTAAGAACTCGATTTAAGACTTGGTCGTAGGGTTTTGATGATCAAGATGACCTTGGAGGACCTCCCACATGTCACAGCAAGTAAGAATACAAGTCCAAAACTCCGCAAACACGATCTTAAAGAATGATTAACTTAAGAACACAAAATCGATTTTTTGCAAGAAAAATGTATGGAATGCCTAGATGATGGGGATATAATCTGAAGAAGATTGATCTATCAATCAACATCCTTAGCACAAGAAGCAAAATCATAGAGAAAGAGGGGAGACAAATCCAAATTGCGTAAATGTAAATTGCAAGAATGTAAGTGCGGAATTGAAATGCGGAATTTAAGACATAATGTAAATGTGTAAAGTAAATTTAAGTATAAGAAAATGTATTTTGGATTTATAGAATGGAGATTTACAAAGCCTCACTACAAGGTGGGCAAAGTTTAAAGGAGCACTAAAAACCTCAAGACCTTCGCGAGGGGGAAGGCTACCCCTACCCCTCTATTTATACTACTCTTGAGTCACCCTCTACCCTTGGATGAATTCCTTCTACTTAAGGACCACCATCAAGGGTTAGGATTGACTCACTCACTCGTACATGGGCTAACCCAAAACCAACACACATAACAGGTTTTTACACGCTTTTTAAAGCATACTAACTAGACCCGCTACTCTATCATCTAGATAATAATCCAACGACCCTCCTTGATCCGAGCAGCTCCTAGCTAGCATCTCATCCATTTCTTGTCTTATAGGTTTGCACCAGCTCCGTCGCCGATCATCTTCCAGTAATCCTCGACCGTTTGGACCTCCGACGCTCATCGCCTAGTTTCGGTTATCTTCCGCCTCACCATGATCAAAACTCGGCCTCCTGCAACCATCAAAGATAAGAAAAACCCATCACATAATAATGTCCAAAAAGATATGCAATAAACATCATAAAATTATCAAATATATCTAATTCCGCTTATAAGGGCCAGTGTTACTGCTCTCAGGTTGGTAGCATCGCCGGCCCGGTCATACCGCCCCCTGGCCGGTAAGACCGCCTCCAAAACCAGCAAACACACATTCTTTGTATTTTTCATACCACTCCAAAAGGCCAGTGCTACCGTTCGCCCGGTAGCACCAGACTGCCATATCCCCAAAACACCCTCTCGGGTTTTTACACACCGCCTTGGGGGCTAGTGCTACCACTCGCCCGATAGCCCCGGACTACCGTGGGCGGTAGCACTGCAAGTGCTGGGTACTTTCTCCCAAATGCTGTAAATTTGATTTAAACTCCAAATCTCTCTCAAACTCACACGCTATAGTTTGAACAATGTTAGTAACTCATCACACATATAGGTAGACCTCCATATAGACTTTCAACCACCTTAGTCCATGACCACTCTTTGTTGTGATCATTCAAAACCATGATCACTCTTACTATGACCACTTTACCACTCAAAAGTCACGACCACTCTGGACCAAGACCACTCAGAGGTCGCGATCACTCAAGATCACTTAAGTTTAAGATCACTCAGAGATCACAACAACTCTTACAGAGATTACGACTACTCCCCTAAAGATCACAATCACTCTAGAGCATGACTACTCTAGGGCATAACCAGTGGCGAATCCAGAATGAAAATAGAGGGGGGCTCCTATATCAAAGTTCTAACTCAAAACAAGCATATTAATGGTACATCTACCGGTCTATTGCCAACCAAATTTCAAATTCATACATAAATAGAAAGAAAACAAAGTGAATAATCAAAATATAACAAGTGTGGTACCTTGCTAATGGATATAATGACATAAATATATAAGGACAGATTATTGACCATTCGACCAATAGATAAAAATATAAAACTTAGTGATGCAATTTCAATTTGTGAATACTTATAAAAATAGAAAATAAGATAAAAATTACGAAGGCACTAGTAGTGAGTATGACGCAATTTCACTATACGACTTTTCATATTTTGAAAGTGTTGAATAATTCCTTTTTTATCGAGGTTTCTAGATATCTCTTTCTCGTTGCAATGTTTGATCCTCTATTTTTGCAACGTAGTTTACTGTAATCAAACAAATTGAATCAGAGAGATAGACAAAAAGAATTAATATATTATCAATATCACTATATCAGTCTATCAGAAAAAGCCAAAGAGGAGCATTGCCGTATTGGGGCAATTTAATTATATACCTTGCCAGCTACCGAGCATCAGTATTCAAACGTGAGCATCAGTATTCTTCATTCGTTGATTTGTTTGAGGCTCCTCCATCCCGAGCTCGCTCCAAGATCCTCCACAGACCACGTCTCCTCCACCACCACCTACTAGTATTCGCGCGGTGTCGGCTACTCCTCCGGGATTTGGTGAATTGGTGTTCGTTCATCCCAGGCCTAGCCTCCGAGCCGAGCTCCTCCTCTAGCGATTCGTTCGTCCCAAGCTCCGACCTCTGAGCTGTGCGTCGTCCGAGTCTGACGGTCTGAGACTCCAACTCTTCGAGGCTTCTCCAAGCTCGATCCGGTCCTTCTCTGCAATTCAGTAAGACGGGCGTTAAGCTTCTCGAGTCATGTTTGTTTGACTTTTGATTACGGATTACGCCCCAAAAGCGAATCGAAACAAACACCGATTCTAAAATCGATTCTCACAATCCAAATTTCACCCATATACACTAGAATCCACAATCCACTTCATATGTGCTTTTGGATTTCAGCTTTTGGAGAATCAGCTTCTCTACAACCACAATCCAGAATCAACTTTTAGAGAATCCAAAGCTGAAACAAACAGGCCCTCAATTGCCCCGACGCGCCCGGCGCCCGGCGGTATCTCCGTCCTCGACTCTGACTCTGTCTTCGGCGGTGCTGCGGCGACTAGCAAGTCGGCCACCTAGGCGCGGGCCCGTGCGGCGTGGAGTGGAAGCGACTGTTCTCCTCCTCTCCCGTGCGGCGGCCGAAGGTGGGACTGACGCCCCAACAAGCCCTAACAGTGGATCCGCCACTGGGCATAACCACTCTAAGAACATAACCACTTAACTCAAATTGTTTAAAACCAAGGCAAGCTCATTTTAAACTTAAACTTAAACACTACAAACTCAAACACAATAAAAAAACTTATCAAAATATAAGTAGACCACCTCATAGCCTCTTATATGTTTATATTTAAACAACTGGGGCAAAGAGTCCACTATAATACAACAAACAACTCCATCTGTCATCCACGTAATGCCAGCACATACGACCACCTGTCCAGACTTTGGCCTTGCGGGGTTGGTTCGAGACACGTCCGCTGAAGATCAGATCTCGTCCCGCGCGGAAATCCCAGCACGAACCTAGCTTAGAGCAAGTATTATAAGGTGATGTAGGCGAGAACGCGAAGTGTGCAGACATCGATCTGTGATGAGGTGGAAGAGAGAAATGGAGAGAGAAAGCAAACGGCTTACTTGTGGCCAGAAATTGAAAAGTGAAAGCTTCACTGACTCCAAGACACTTTGTGAGAGGAAGAGGTGATCCAAGATTAAATGTATAAACAGATCAAGAGTGAGCTATTATATGAGTAGACTTTTTGTTGGCTATGTGTGACATAGCAACACTATAAAATCCATTATGGGCTCTATTATTAACCTTGCTCTTACTCGCACATGCATGGCGGACAAGCGAATGACTAACTAGTGCGCACGTGGAGGCAAAGTGGACGTGCAGACTAGACGAGATCCCGTCGCTTTATTTACGTCTCGTTGAAGCACGTGCAGTAATTTCGCCCCCACTGTCTCGATCGCTTCTTCTCGTGGGAGTAACCTCTCGCGCCCTGCTTCACGTGCTGTAATTCTCGCCCTCCTGAACAGTAACGCAACGTCAATACACGAGCTCTGGTCTCTGGTAAGTCTAGATTTCAGCCCAACATTTACACGCCTCTGGTTTCAACCTTGAAGATAGGGACTGTGCGTCCGACTAGCGAATGTTAGCTAAACAGTACCCATCGCAAAATTAATGAATCCAACCGCGTCAAAAGAGCTCGAGGGTGACCACAAACAAGATGACGAAACCAACGATGACGTACATACATACGATCTAATTTCAGGGGTGCATTGCTTCATCATCAATTGATTCCAGGTGCTTGCTCCAGGTCAGAATTTACAAAACCGTTTCGAAGCCGGTTTCGTTAGCCCAACGGTCTCAGTTTTCACGAAAAACCGTTCAAAAACCACAAAAAATCGAACGATTTACAAATTCAAACTAGTTTGAATTCTGGTCAAACTTGCTCGAGAAAACCACGGTTTTTGACGAAAAACCGCTCGGTTTTTTCAAAAACCGAGTGGTTTTTGAGACAAACCGTTCAAACCGAAACCGCTCGGTTTGGGTGAAAAACTGAGCGGTTTGGGCGAAAAATCCGTGAAAATTGAGGGAGAAAACCGCCAAAACCAAGAAAATAGGGAAAATCACAAAAATAGGGAAAAATACAAAAAAAAGTCTTATAAAATTTGTAAAAAATACTAGAAGGCTAAATTTTAGTAAAAATGTAATAAATATATAAATAAGGTATGTGAAGATACGAAAAAACTCTAAAATGATCTCTCCTAAATTTGGAAAAAATTCGACATGACCTTTGCTACATTTTAGACATTTGGAAGTTGTAAATTAGGCATTTCACAATAATATGTCAATAAATAATCTTTCATTGCAATACTACAATCACACAAGTGCAAAAATAGACCTTTACACAACCACATAGCAAAATCATACGCAATTTCATTATCATTCAATTGTCAACACAATTTATGTTATAGTACCTTTCAATTGAAGTTGTGGAGTAGGCATAGGCAATTAGGCATAGCTTCGTAATTCTTGTATTATCACAAAAATGCCATGTTCGACTTACATGAACGGAATGTCAGTACAAAATTTCACCTGCAATGAAATCGAACATACAATTGAAACAAAATTTCGGTATGACCTTTACTACATTTTAGACATTATAAAGATTAAAAGTAGGTATTTGAGCTTTAACAATAATATGTAAACAAATAACCTTTCATTTCAATAACAACTACATATCAATCTAATAAATGCAAAAAATAGACATTGAAATATCAATACCATTTATATTTAGATGCCTTTCATTTGATGTTGTAAGGTTGGCATATTTTCGTTGTCGTTCCCACACAAATGACATGTTAGATCTGTATGGACACTATGTTAGTATAATATCAAGTTGCAATGAAATGAAATATGCAAATGAAACATTAACTTCGGGGCTACGGCTAGTATTGTTGCGTGAACACTTGGTTGACCGCGTTGTATTCCTCAGTGGACATTAAGGCTAATCCTCGTGTAGCTAACAACTCCGCCGTATAATTGTGCCAGCTTTGCCCCGTCCATATGCTTGTCGTTTGCCATTGTTGATACAACATAGCATAAAACTCAAGGTCGTGCCACTTGTAGACCTATTGCGTGGGAGGTTTTGTATGAGTATTGGGGATGGTGTAGTCATAGCTGCTATATGAGCTATAGCTCCCTTGCGTCTCAGCGATGCCATAGGAACTATAGTTATCCTGTGGTGCGCAGCTATCCTATGGTGCTTGTGCAGCCTTTCCCTTTCCCTTCCCCTTAACAATTGTTCTCTCTGATTAAGGAACGTCATGATCTCTATCCTGTGTCACATGAGTGAACTATGACTCCCTGTAAATTCGATGGGCTGAGGCTCTTCTGATTGGTAATGAGAACGATCCAACCTTCCTTTTGAAAATATCGGCGTCATAAAGAGCTTGCGCGGCGCTTTCAGTATCATTAGCAAGCGCTTCGAAGGCATCCCGGAGATTTAGCAAGAAGGTGTTGGTCATGCCGTAAGCGTAGACAGTCCGCGGGTTTAAGGCGGTAGCTGTATGACATGAAACGAAGCATGTCAGTGCAAGTATATTATATATGTACAACTGCAATGTAATATGTTACAGGAAAGAATATATCACTAGCATTCATACAAGTGTCATGCGTTAAGTTGTCCATTTGTCGGTCCACCACATTCATGTACATGTCTCTTGTTGATGGAGACTCATAGAACAAACTGTCGTACTCCTGTCGCACTATGGTGTACCGTAGGATCGTCTCGCTCAATGTGGGCACCCTATCCTGATCGGCAAATTGCAAGAAGGTGTACAACGGTTCCATCGACTTCACAACAGATCAAAGATTATCCCACCAGTCCAAACTTAAAAGGCATCTGTACACATACCTCCCCTCAGTGTTATCAAGAAAGCGAGAGTGTAAAAATTCTTCGGCAACCATCCATTACATGAACTTGTCCTTGCGCCGAAGGAAACTATCCAAGAACATATAATTAGTGCCGAAACGAGTTGCATTCCACTTGACCAACTCGCATCCAATATACTTTTTCATCATAGCATGTATCTTGGAACGGATGTATATCCATCGAGAGATTTTTCTTGCACTCTCAATGACCAAGGTGTGATATGGGAACTCTCCAATCTCTTTCAGTATCAAATTAATGGTGTGGGCCACACAAGGCTGCCACACTATGTTGCGGTGCTACCGTGCGATGAGCTTGCACACCTTCTTGTAGTTTGCACCATTATCCGTCAAAATCTGCACCACATTTGTTGGACCCACCTCATTACTACGGGATATATTTTCTGCGTGACCAAACAAAATAAAATACGACAATTACATTCTGTGTACGTTAATTCAATTTCAGAAGAGTACAAACAAAACTAATTATCTTTCCCAAGTACGAGGCATCTTGGGAGACACCGATGGCATCGGCGGATTTGTGGAAGAATATTATGCCATTACAGTAAATCATGAAGTTTATTATACTCATATGTGTCGGCCCTGTCCAAGAATCACACATGATTGTTACTACGCACGTAGGCCATTCCTTCATGAACTTTGCGAAGTTTTTCTTAATTTCTGCTTCGTTGGCATCTAAATATTTTCCATCTATATCTCGGCCAGTCGGGGACAGGATACCCTCACCTGCAAATAAAATATAAATGTTAGCTATGAATCGGCGTACAACTGAGTGACTATTTGAAATCTCACTTATCGTATTTTTGTGTTTCCCATGTGGCGCTAATAAAATACGGACTATCTGCTTTCCGCCCTACGATACTAGCTGACTGAAACTATCTGGCCTACCTAGAATGGACTACCTCCTTCCCACTCTTCCCCTTCTGTGTCCATAGATGGGTGTCAATCCTTAGTTGTTCCGGGGCACGGGTTGAACTAATGTTGTAACCTCTCACCGCTAGCGGTCTTTCTCGATATGACGAACTGCGAAACAATCTAGAAAACAGACCGCGATCTCCTCCAGCTCCCCTGGAGGAGCCACTGCCACTGCCACCACCGTGCTCATACCTCCCACCTGCCCAGCTTCTAAATTCTGCCTCCACCTTGGAGGCAGTCATGGCATGCTGCAATTGGGCCTCCTCATCAGCATTACCCGTGTACTCTGAGTATACACTTCGCCTTGGTGGGGAATCTCCAGTTGCTGCTGCTGCTTTTTTCTCATTATCTCATCTCTCCTTTCCTTCTTATTTTTCGTCCTGTCTAGCTCACGTTGAAAATACTCGCGAACGTCCGTTGGAACTTTACTACAATGGATGACACCCATACCACGTCCTGCCAAGTGCTGCTTGAGTCGGGTCGCACTACCTTCTTTCTTCTCTTTGAGACAGTGCTTGCATCGAAATCCGACACCCAGCTTCTCGCCGTGCTCTCACACCACGTCGACATTTGCCATCTGTTAAAACAACACAATAAAAATAAGCATACTCCAACAACTATTGGTGCTCAAAATTTATAAACAAAATAAATAGTAAGGATAGCCAAAGAACCAAGAACACACTATAAGATGTGACTGCTTAGTCAAAAATAAGTCAAAGAACTGGAACACGCTACAAGATGCCATTGTTTAGTCAAAAGAACAAAGAAAGTGCCCTGCACCTCATGGGATCAAAAACACATGTATGTGTAAAATAGTGGAGCTCTACATCATATGAGCTACCTAGACAATTGTCATGGCTAGAAGCAAGAACATTATCCATTTTATTTTAGGGAATACATTACATCAATATCTTAGTTTGCAATGTGAAGAAGCTAAACGTTTGTTATGCAGTGGTGCAAATAAAATGTTAGCACAAGTGATTTATCACAAAAGGCTACAAATCCTCACCCAAGTACAACATACAAGTGGCAAGACTTGTACACCATACAACTACAGCACCAATGAATACTTCAGTTAAGCTAAAAATCAATATCATTTTTCATGATAGCATTGAAATTTGTAATATGTAACAACCAAAATTAGAGAGGGAAAATAAATTGTATAAATATTTGGGATGGTTCTATACTTCTATACTATTTTAAGGCCTATCTATCAATCATGGGCAAATTACATATGATTTAAAAGCTTAAAAACTTGACTACTACTACCGACGACCAGTTAGCACACTAAACCGAACAAAAATCAACACTAAACTCACGAGAAACATACCCGAAACCGCGAAACTTGTCGCTGCCCTCGGATTTCGCTAGAGCCACGAGAAACCGAGAAAACCGCTCGGTTTTCGAGCTCTACCATGCGGGAAACGGCTCTCTGTCGGCGGTTAGCAGCCTTCCGATGGCCAGATTGCAGCAGCGCAGCCTTAGTCGCCTAGAGCAGGGAGTGGGGGAAAGTGCTAGTGAATTATTGCATCGTTTGGAGCAGCGTAGCTCGATCGGCTCGTGAAGGTAAGTGCCAAATCCGGGGGTGGGCCCAGATAAATTTGGTTGAAGCGTTAAATTTGCGCATGGGTTGGCCGCCACCCATGGCACTTCCCATAGGCCACATTTCTTTTTTTTTCTTTTTCTATTTTTAAGATTTCAAATGCTTATAAACATCTCTAAACTTCATTTTTTTTAAAAAGAATTACATCAGGGGTCACAAAAAAATTAATACTGCTTTTACAATTTTTTTGGATAAATTTTTCCAATTTTTTCAAAAATTTTGAATTTCAAATTCAAGTTACACGTTTTACTAGGCGGTTTTCCTTCTTGGGCCACCACGGTTCGGTCGTAAAGCACGGTAAACCGGCGGTTTACCGCGGTTTTGCAAACCCTGCTCCAGGTCCAATCAACAAGAGAAGAAAAGAAAATCTCTTTGTACTTGCTTCTCCGGGAGGGGGTGCTTTTCGGAAAGGACATTCATCAGAACGTAGGTACAGGACACACATGTATAGAAATAAATTTGATCCACAATATATAGAAATAAGTCTTCAAGTAGTTTGATATGATCGTAATCTTGTAGCTACTGATAATATATATATTATTCAAGAGGTTTGGCTGAATTTCGTTTCAGAAAATTGTTCAAAAATTGCAAGACTAAAAAAGAAAAATAAAAAAAGGATTATTGATGAGCGACGTCATCAGAATCTACCTGTTACATCGCACAAGTTTCAGTTGAACTACTCGTAATGCACAAAAGATTGTTGTTTGTGGGGTACATGTAGTCAAATTTTCTAAATTTTAGTTAACATGATCTTTTTCAATATTTAGGTTAAACACATAAAAAATATATGCATGTATAGATTTGTCCCAAAAAAAGAACTTTAGTAAAAATATGGTTTTATTAGGTTTTATAAATCTATTGCACTTATTGTAGCTATGTAGTGAAAATATTACATACGAATTAGTGAAAGTTGCAGTGAAAACGTCTGTTTGTTTATTTTTTTCCCAACCAAAGGAGCTAAAAAAAAAAATCGAAGCTCCACTAAAAGAAAGAGAAGCTAATTCGGAATATAATAATGAAACATGCTATTTTTTTTTGGAGACAAACAAACAGAGGTACTGCCTACTCATCGCTCCTCTGGCTCCACTGACTCCTAAACAATATTTAATTACACCAACTGTTCGATAAAGTTCATTTGGATAGTTACACGGCTCTCTACTTTCTAATTTTCTGATAGTTACGTGTTTCTATTTCGATTTTCAGGCTGCTTGGTAGCAATCGCAAAAGTAAACCTGATGGCGCCAAATTAACTCGACGGCGACCACTGCGGGTGATGAAACCAACGATGACGCACAAATGAATTCATTTTAGGGTGGTCCATCTCCATGTCGAACAAAAAACAGGAAGAAAAAATCTCTATCTAAACGCAGAGCAGGCAGGCCATTCATTCATCTCCAGAAGGAGCCATACCCCATAGGGCTGGATCTACCTGAGGGTCAGCCCCAGCCAGGTGCTAGAGCTCATCCTACTGTTGGCCAAAACTAATACTCCTCTGTTTATTTTTATAAGATATAATTTAACTTTACACAAAGATTAAGATTACGTTAAAATTGATAAAGGTATGAGAGAAAATTACTTAGATGCCCCACTTAATTGTCTTGAAAAATAAAAGATATATTTTGCATGAGTTGTAATGAATAAATACATATTAAAAAATAAGTCTTATAAAAGTGAACGGAGGAAGATGAAAGATATACTTTGCATGGGTTAGGCCTGGGCGTTCGGTTTAACCGAATATTTCGGTTTCGGTTTTCGGTTTTTTGGGAATTTCGGTTATTCCAAAAAGGAAACCGAAATATGTTTGGAAATTTCGGAAACCGACAATTCGGTTAACCGGTAATTCGGTTTCGGTTTCGGTTTTAAACCGAATTAACCAGAATTGTCTGCAACAAGCTGCAACAAGCTGTCTGGAAGGTCCGTATCAAATAATACAAGACATTGCAGGCTCAGCAAGTGGTGGACATTATAGCGCCAGAAAATAAAACTGATCAAATAATAGTTGTATGGCAAAATTTTCCAGAATCAAGAATACAAAGTAGGTG
The DNA here is from genome assembly GCA_036346375.1 of Guadua angustifolia. Lineage (NCBI taxonomy): Eukaryota > Viridiplantae > Streptophyta > Magnoliopsida > Poales > Poaceae > Guadua > Guadua angustifolia. The sequence continues at coordinate 39,328,215 of CM070507.1, forward strand.
GCTTATGAGCTGAACCCTGTGCTTCCAAGTATAATAGAACAAGTGTACTGAATGTAGTAAGAGGGATAATAATCTTTTCTTAAAAACCCACCACATGAGGTCGCAAGGCAATACAATGAATTGTTATATCAAGAACAAGCATAATGTTATCCCCTTTCTACGATCTACAGAACCAAAGCCCAAAGGCAACCAATGGTAAGGTACATAAAGATCTATTTACCTTATCTTATTGTAGAACTTGTCCAACTGCTGTTTGAGAGCTCTCTCCCTTATACCTTTTACATTCAGTGAGCCCATGAGAGCATCAAGCTATCATTTCAAAAATAACCTTATAATTGTACAATCATAAATATCAAATACGGAGAGTGAGGTATCAGAGCGTAGCAATCACCTCTTCCTTAGTGCTGTAGTATCCCCATTCTCTGGAATCTGCACGTTCAACAAAGAGCCTTCCTTCACACCTGAAAAACCAATACCTATTATAGTGTCTATCTTTTCCAAGAGGGTTGGCACGGATAGATGATTTCTCAATCTCTGTTTCAAGGTGCCGTGCCGCAAGGAGAGAGAGAGGAGGCGGGGAAGGCTTGGCGGCCACGCCGATGAGGGAGAGGGGCGGGATGAGGTCCCGGAGTAGTGGAGTGGGCGGGGGGGCGGCACCTAGAGGCTTGAGTGGGAGACCGGAGGCGGAGGGGGTGTGGCGGCTTGGCGGTGCTGCTTGGGCGTGCCTCGTGCCTCGACCGGTGGACGCTGAGCCTGGAGCCAAGGGAAGGGGCGGCGCGGTGCCTTCGAGCGGGAGGCGGGAACGGGAAGGGAGGCGCCGCCTCCACCGAGCGTGAGGATTGAGGAGGAGGAGCACTGCAATGAGCGCCCGAGCCACTAGGGTTTTCTAGTTTAGTTCACAATTTCACATGTGACATACACATACCGATATTCCGGTTAGTTAGGTTAACAGAGGTGCAAAACAATTAACCAAATAAAATCGGTTATTTCATATAGCTAATCAATCGACAACCCAACAATTCGGTTTCGGTTTTTCGGTTTCGGTTTCGGTGTTTTCGGTTTTGGTTTTCGGTTTCCGGTTTATTTGCCCACCCCTAGCATGGGTAGTAATAAATAAATACATATTAAAAAATAAGCCTTATAAAAGTGAACGAGAGAGTACCTCCTGCAACATCTCTATCTATCATAGAGTGAGCGAGTCATTTAATTTAAATGTAGAAGAAAACCTTCTTTATAAATGCATCCTCTATTTTAGCTCTAAATCTCATCTATAGCATCTTTTACGCGGAGACGGAGAGGAACACGGCGGCCACCTCAACTGCGCACGTATTCTTCACGTCAACACCCATGGGCGATGCATTGAAGAGCATTAGATGATAACAACAATTAACGCATGTGACTGAGTAATTAATTAACTGATACTCCCAGGTAGAGTAGCGTCGGTAACATCAAATGATCAAATCAGTGCTAGATTAATGGGAGGGCCAATTAATTAAGGAATCGCGCATTCCACCGCGAATTCCCCACGTTTTCCGCCTGGTCGTCACGCGGACACGGAGACCGGAGCCGAGCTTTGTCCGTGTGCAGGTCCGCGGGGGCCCACTCCTCAGCGCCATCTTGCTGTGCCTATATAAAGGCTCAAGTGAGCCCCTGAAGCGAGCCAAAATTAGTTTGAAACGAAGCGGGGCAGAGGAAGCAGGGGCGAGACGAAGCGGAGCAGAGGAGGCCGAGAAATGGACGACGCCGAGATGGGCGACAGCTTCGCGTACTACTGGGAGACGCAGCGCTACCTCGAGTCCGAGGAGCTCGTCGACAGGTAAGCTCGTGCGGCATCTCCGGCGCCGGCGATCTCGGCCGCCATTGTTGTGGGGTTTACAAAGCAGGGGAAGAGGATTGTTAATTGGGGGTTTCGGTGCCATTGTTGCAGCATCTACGTCGGGGCGACGGAGGACGCCATGACCTACTATGACTCCAGCTCGCCGGACGGCTCCCACTCGTCCTCGACACCGGCGGGGCCGGCGGGGGCGAACAAGAACATCATCATGGAGCGCGACCGCCGCCGCAAGCTCAACGAGAAGCTCTACGCGCTCCGCAGCGTCGTGCCCAACATCACCAAGGTGAGCAGAGCGACCGACAGCCGGCATTGCCGGAATCGAGGAGCATTTGAATCACTGGAGAGATGGACCTAACGGCGAATGCGCGCGCCCTCGTTGGCTGCAGATGGACAAGGCATCGATCATCAAGGACGCGATCGAGTACATCCAGCAGCTGCAGGCGCAGGAGCGGCAGATGCTGGAGGAGGTGTCTGCGCTCGAGCCCACCGCAGCCGCCGCTGAGGAGTACGACGACCGCATCGTCTCCTCGCCGGCGTCATCGGCACAGCGGAATAAGGTGAAGCGGGCGCTGTCCGCGTCGTCCATCAATGACGCGCTGCTCACGGCGAACACGCCGCCCGTGGAGGTACTGGAGCTGCGCGTGTCGGAGGTGGGCGACAACGTGCTGGTGGTGACCGTGACGTGCAGCAAGCGGCGCGACGCCATGGCCAAGGTGTGCCGCGTGCTCGAGGAGCTCCGCCTCAGGGTCATCACCGCCAACATCGCCTCCGTCGCGGGCTGCCTCGTGCACACCCTCTTTGTCGAGGTACGTCCCCCTCGTCGTCATCACAACTAATAATTTCTTCGCTTAGTTCGATCCGATTCCTCTGATCCTGCTTCCGTTGGGGTCTCTCGACGAGATGACGTCACATGAGAGCGCTGACGTCACGGAGCATAGCTTTCTTTTGGGTTGACTTATACCATATCTGAGTACTGTACCTAAACCTGATAGTACACTTTTAGGACTTGTTTAGTAGAATTTAGATTTCAGTTTCTCCTAAAATCTAAAATTTATAGGCTAAAATAAAGCGAATTAAGTTTATTTTTTTGGTCTAAAATGTAAACAAGATGATATATTTAAACACCCTTAATGTACTCACAGCTTCAGTTTCACGAATCTGATGAAGTTAAAATTTTCAGCTTCACCAGATTCACGAATCTAAAGAAACTGAATCCCTACCAAACACACCCTTACTTAGCCTTTTGGGTAGAAAGCTGGGTGTCAAAAGGCCTTTCCACCGTTCCATACGCGGCGTTCGAGCAGGACCAGGACCAGGACCAACGCCACGTCACTGCTCGTGGATGAACCTCAAAGATCTACACAAAACTCCTTTCCCCCTTTCTTTTTTTTGGCATTTTTTTTCTCCTCATTTGCTGGTCCCGCGTGGTTTATTTATGTGGGATAGAAGCCAATCGAGCGATTGCTGACGCACAAAATCACATGGTGAAAAACTCCAGTTCCTGAGCACGAGCACGAGGGGCGACACGATCGATCTGCACGTGCTTCAGATGCAGAATTGGATGGGAGAAACGGAGGTAGAGGAAGCCCGTGGCTGCTCCTGCTCAGCCCGCACATCGCATCGCGTCACGTGCAGGTGGGGGAGGGAAACGATTGGCACGTGCTCAGGGCACTAGAAAGACCTCCGTACTGCATCGACCATGAATTGCACGTGCTTAAGTCCATGTCAGATCGTCGTTGCATGTTCTTTTCTTCTTGTAAAAAAAAGGGATTATGGGTAGTATTTCTGGAACAAGCTTCAAGGTTTGAGAAACATGTCTCGTAGTCAGGAATACTTGTCAATTTTGATTATGTACGGCTATCTAGACAATAGCTCGTGTTTTATTCAAAATGACCAGAGCTAATCTAAATTAGTCCTATGTCCACCAAATATGTGGTGGAGGGGGAAAAAAAAAGGGAAATCAACAAGCGTAAAATTGAGAAATAATGTACCGAGAAGCGTAGAGTGTTAAGAATGTATTCGGTAGAGCTCCAACTTCATTAAGAGTGTTTAGATAGATCATCTTGTTTACATTTTAGACAAAAATATAAACTTAATTCACTTCATTTTAGGCTACAAATTTTAGATCTCATATAAAGTTAGGGTCTAAAGTTCTACCAAACAGTACTTTAGGTATCCATAAACAAGTAATGTGGTCAAAATTGGCTAGTATTGTCAACAGAGGGAGCATCTACGACAGGATGCTACTAGTACACGTTGAGCCGCCTAAAAAAACGCTAGTACGCGTTGAGATGGAGTTTTTGACAATAGGATATGTGCGGTTTACTTGACCCTCGGAATATGACAGTTCGAGCCTCTTAATTGAATCAAGTAATTTCTTTTCAGATAGATCACATGGATCACATCCAGATGAAGGAGATGGTTGAGGCCGCGCTCTCTCAGCTTGACGCCATAAGCCCCCCGAGTTCGATGAGCTATTAGGAGGATAACTACATCTACGTGGAGCTATATATATGCTTGTCAGCTACCTACTTCGCAGAGTCTGTCGTTTGCAAGGTGTAGTTTTATATGTGTGCCATGTTTTTTGCCCTTTTTTTTTTGCAACACCCCCTCTGTGTTGGTGGTGGTGATTGTTTTACTAAGAGGCGGCAATTCAAGGGCTAGAAGATTAGACTAAGCATGTATGGGCCTCATGTGATAGGTCTTCATGAGCATGATATTATATGTTTCTGAAGTGTGACATGCCTATGGTAATGAATAACGAGGTGGCTCACCTTAATGAAACGGCTATGCAACATAGTTTCGAAACAATTTGCAGTCTGATGGATGGCATTCATGCATATTTGACGGAAAACTATCTATTTATGCTTTTGACTTTTGGTCGAAACTTTTTTTTTATCTGAGTGGTACATTTCCCAGAACGTACAGTGCTTCTACCCTTTTCCAAAAAAAAAAAAAAGTTTAAACTACACAAATAGTAAAGCACTATGATTAGAAGTGGATGGTTAGAAATTAAGACCTCAGTTTGTTTGTTTTTTAAAAATTCACTTTTGTTTTTGTTTTCTGGACATCCAAAAAGGATCCCTCTAACTTTGTAGTGTGCCTTGAGAAACAGTTACCTATTTTTGTGATGGAACTATCTAGATTTCATTATTTTTTCAATCATAAGGTAGACGCGCGCACACACATCACCACGTATGGACACCACACACACATATGCAACTGCGTCTTCCAAGCACATGTCTATAATTTCAAAAGGCTAGGGATAATTAAATCTGCAAGCACACAAAGTTTCTATTGAGACGCACTCGTGTGTGCATTGGTGCCAAGCTGATACTTATACTGTGTTCATGGTTCTATATATGCACACCCTGTTCTGTGTTCATCCATAAGGCACTTAACAATCTGTTTCACCGTTCTAAAATAACAATCTATTCCAATCATTCTAAAAAAACTTATTTCGCCCATCTTTAGATCAATCTCTTTCAGTTTACCTATTCAGCCACTCCTTAAGTTGGTTCTTTGGGTTTTGCATTTCATGTAATGACATCAGCTGGATGACGTCACTGAGTTAACTTGCAATGACATCAGCTGTTGGATGCATGCACCGATTTAGTAATTAGTCCTTTGGTCACAAATTGTTGTCATTTTGGATGCCAATACGGTCTTCAAAATATAGTTTTGACTAATAATTTTTATTATAATATATTTATGAAAACTCAATAAAATAATAGTATTATGAAAATACTTTTCGAGACAAATCTACACATATGATTTTTATGTATCCAATTTAACTATTTTTAAAAATATTAACACTCAAAGTTTGAAAAGTTTAACCGTAATTATGTTTAAAATGATAGCTATTATTTATGATCGGAGTGAGCACCGGTGATCCACTGGCGTTCCGTCTTCTTCTTAGCCAGCCGTTCATCGTAGTCATTGGTCAGGTCGCTTGCCGATTGCTTTTTCCTTTCGTTTCATTGGCGTTCAATTTATGGCTCCGTTTGGTCTTTTGGGAGAATCATGGGCGGCGTGAAAATTCTAAAGCCAATGTATTGGCCCAACAAGAATGCAAATCGCACATGTTTTGAGCACGTCTAAGATTTCGGCGCATCCGGTCCATGTTCACAAGGCCTAAACCCCTCCAATTCTGTCTCCTCCAATCGCGGCGACAGGGGGCGTGACACGGTTGATTTTTTTTTTGAAATAACATTTTTTAATAAAAAATTATAGAACTAATATATCAAATTAAAAAATTACAAATATATACCCCTGTTACTCTTTGAAATGGCGACTCTCTGTCGCCCTTTAAATGCCGACAGAACCGAGCAGTTCGACTTTCTGTCAAATGGCAGCAGAGAGCACTATATCAAATCGGTCGCGCTCCAGCCGGCCAAACTTCCCATTTCGCCAAAGCCCAGCGCAGTAGAGAAAGAGAGAGGGGAAGAAAGAGAGAGAAGAGGGAAAGAGGAGAGGAAAGAAGAAGAGGGGGAGGAGGAGAGGAAGAAGAGGGGGAGAAGGAAGAAAAGGGCTCGCAATTGTGTAGGTAATTAGGTATACGACTTAGTGACTTTGGATATACGACTTAGCGAGCATATTAATTAGATTGTAAGTAATCAGCTATGTAGAGTGGCAATAGTTATTTTGATACGTGACGTAGTGACCAGATTAATTAGGTTTGTAAGTAATTAGGTTCGTACGTAATTAGATGTGTAGAGTAGCAATAATATTTTTAAATACATGACTTAGCGACATGATTAATTAGGTTCATACGTAATTAGCTGTATAGAGTAACAATAGTTTTTTAAAATACACGACTTATCGACCAGATTAATTTGGTTCTTAAGTAATTAGCTGCATAGAGTAGCAATATTTTTTAGATACAAGACTTATCATCGTGGTACATAGGTATAGCAGTATGGATAGGTTAATAATTTAAAAGGTGTTAGTATTTGTGTATTCAATTTTTTACTGTTGTCATACTCAAATTCTCTTTGTAATTACTGCATTTGGTTTATTTGTTATTCGAATTTGTACTAACATTGTTTTATTTAATTGAAGGTATGGCAAACGTCCAATAGTATGAGTTGCTCAACCTAGTGATAGATGCGACTCACCGGAGCTACTTAGCCACCTTGCCAATGCTAGACAGGGAACCGCTGTTCAAGCTTAGCGCCCTACGCTTGTGGACCCCTATGAGAGTATGGCGGATCGATCTCGCGATGGACTCCGCGTTACGATGTCTTGTATGTGTGGAGCTATTTTTCCTACAATATTTTCGTACAGGTTGAGAGCAGCAGGGTTATTGCCTCTAGCACGAATGGTGGAGGCGACTATCACCAATGTGTAGGACAGGTGTGGTGCCTCTAGGATGTTCCGTACGACAGGAGCTTGCTGACTACTCTGGTAGATCGCTGGTGATCGAAGATGCATATGTTTACCTCCCGTGCAGTGAGATGGTGCTAACACTAAAGGACGTCTGCTACCTACTGGGCATACCTTACAACAGGGACGTGGTGGTGCCTGACGACGTCCAGGCGGAGTGGCGGATGAAGCTTGAGAGAATGGTTGACGGAGCGAGGGAATACGTCTTTAGTCACCACTTCGAGGCATACCTGCTCCGGTTATTCAGTTGGGTCTTGTTCTGCTCATTCCATGGGGATAGTATCGATAAGCACATGATCCAGTATGCGAGGATGATCACAGATGCTGACCTAGAGGAGATCTCGCAGCTGGCTTGGGGACTGGCGGTACTAGCTACCACCTACCGGGCTCTTTGCGACGGGTGCCGTTGTGTGTCTCGCTGGGTGTTCTCTACTCCTTCAGCTGTGGTCTTTCGAGAGGTTTCAGATCAGTTGGCCGCAGATGGATTTGGGACTTTACAGAGTAGGCTTGTACAGGCCCTCGGGGATGATGTGGACCGTTCTACCATAGGGACATTATGGTGTCATCGACGGGATAGTAAAATCGTCTTTATCATCAATTGTACAATAATTTGCTATGTTTTGTACTAACGGTTGCCTATTTCACCTTTTTGCAGTAGACTTTTATGCCAGTCACGTCACACACTTCGTACCATGAGTACGTAGCGATGTTTGACTAGCTGACAGATGATCACATCATTTAGCATCCATACCTCCCTGAGCTGGTCGATGCGCAGGCACCTCAGGGCCTGTCCCTGCAGTGCACCAGTGATGCTGCCTTTTGGTTAATAAGGAATCACCTGGTGTTCAATGACTACGTCGAGACCTACGTCGTCCACCGTGTGATGAGGTAGTTCGGTCTCTGATAGGCGTTCCCCGTCCCCACTGGTGTTGTCGTCCCATTGAGCGTGCACACGTTAGTACTCTTTTACATCATTTCTATTTCTGTCACTCTCTGCGATGTCCGTACTAATGATGCTATCTTGCCAATCTTTTTATGAAGGCTCACACACAAGGGCTTCGTCAGTGGTGCGAGTTGGGTGGCACGCATATTGCCTCATGCTCAGTAGTGGGCGCAGGCTTCAGCAGACGTTCATGAGGTTGCTCCATACGACCACGGCATATATGATGAGTACATCAAGTGGTTCAGCCCGCGCACACGTGTTCGCGTTGTGTGCGTCACCGACTCACCTCCAAGGCACATTCCCTCGATGGCGGACACCTACCCCACTCAGTTGGACTCGACGTTTCATCGCTCGGTTAGTACTTTTTTAGCATGCCATGCATAATCCACTCCAGCGGCTTCACTCCCCTCGATGACTCCGAGATCTAGGGGTGGTTCGCGGACCCCCACCAGTAGTCGCCGGGTGTAGTCCTTGGTCCGTCGTAGCACGCCGATGCATCTAGATCAAGTCAGCCGTCGCAGTCACTTTCGCTACTACGACAGCACTAATACGTCCTACTACAAATACTCGTGGACACGCTCCTAATAAGCTCATGTATCCATCTGGACATATGCGCGTCGTAGGAATCCTGAGACCACACAAGGGGTTGCACCACGCAGGGGCGCTAGCTAGTTTTTTCTTTCATACCTAATGTACTAATCAGATATGGTATTTTGCTTTCTTAACTTATGTACCATTCAGATATGGCCTTTTACTTTCTTAAGTTATGTACTACTTAGATATGATTTTTTAATTGCTTAACTATAAGACTGTAAACAAGCCGAGCTCGAGCGAGCCTAGCCCTCCAGACTCGAGCAGAGCTCGAATTGGGGTCCGAGCCTTGACCCAAGCTCGAGCTCGACTAGTAAGCTCGGTAAACTTGATAATAAACTCGGCTTAAGTAAACTCAGTAACAAGCTCGAGAAAGCCCGGCTTAAGGAAGATCTGTCCAGGTTTGAGTAAGCTCACGAGCTATTCGAGCTCGGCTCAGTTAAACTCGCGAGCTCAAGCTGGAGTTCGGCATATTAGGAGCTCGAGCCAAGCTTGAACTAAGCCTCTTGCGAGTCGAGCTCGAGTAGCTCGGGAGTCTCGAGCTTTTTTTACAGCCTTACTTAACTATGATATACTAGTTTTGTCTATAATGCCAACAGCTTTATTAGGTCGATTGGACAACACACACATCAGTTTTCTCAATGCGATTTGACAACATGCTGACAGTAGCTTTCTTAGACCGATTTGACAACACTCTGTGCACCGTGAAGTGACAAAACATTGTCTATTTCAGAGCGACTAACAACACACTACCTATCTTAGAGCGAAGTAACAACACACTGCCTTGGCAGCACTTCTTCCCTACCCCAACCAATCTATTGTAATGACAAACACAGGAGGCACCTCAAGCTGTGGGAGAGATAGACGGAAAAAACTAGGTTAGATTTCACCACGAGGCCCTGACCCTTCATGGTTTCAAGGCCACGACCCTTACCTCGAGGATACTAAAATCTATGGTCCCCTAGACCTTGATCCCCCATCCCAGATCTTCCCATTCGAACAAGGGACTACTACAACCTCTAAAATCCAACCCATGACGCCAACCACTCCACTCCCTAAAGTGGCCGACATGCAAGTATGATCTCAATGCTATTGTGTAAGTTTGTGATGAGTTCAATGCTAGCCCACGGCGTCGCTTCTACCGATACTCTCTATTTATAGTAATCGCTACAACTCTTACATACCATTTGGCTCATGTCTCGCTATATAACACATACTTTTGCTTTTAGACCGTGGATTACAAATTCACTGAATGGGTGGACCCACCATATCTTATAAAGGTCTAATGCTATATTTATATATTACTGTATCGCCTCGATGAAATCAAGAGCACCTCACGAAAGTCAAGAAGGAGAACGAATAACTCCGCAGACAAAATTTAGAGCTCCAGACCCAGAACGATGACCTACATCATCAAAGACTTAAAGAGAGTAATAATGAGGAGGTCGTCCACCTCGGCAGTGACTTATCACACTTACTGTTGCTGTGATAATGCTAGTAGTAATTGTGCTTGCCACTACTATGACCAACATCCCCGTCCACACCATTCTAACGATCAACACTCCCTGTGGATGCCATATGGTTGCCCATTCAAGTTTTAATGTCCTCTATCTATAAAGCTAGCCCATCCCGCAATTTTACAATTCCAAAAGAAGTAATAGGATCGTATTTTTGTCCATGTCCGTGACTGCTCTGTGCCGCCATTTGTACCGTCTAAACTGTATGCGCCATGTAATCTCTCTTTATTATGAAAACCAATATTTCATTCATTCTGTTGTTTTAAAATTTAAATATGCAATAACTGTACCAGTTGTAAGAACAACATCAACGGATATGATAACACATTCCAACCTACTTTACCATATTAAATATAGAACATAAAAATACTTGTGCGCGACACGTGCAGGCCAAGCGGGTACATTTGTAATTTTTTAATTTAGCATATTATTTCTGTAATTTTTTACTAAAAAATATTATTTCAAAAAATCTAACAAGGATGGTGGCGGCGGCTACAGCGGGAGACACGACGGAGGAAATTGAATTTAATTTCACTTGCGCATTTGAGTTTTTGTGGCGAAAATTCCCGAAGTTTTTCAATTCTCACAAAAATTCGGTCCTTTTGGTGGAGTCTGAAATTTTGTTTTCATCGAGAATGTTTTTTTTGTATCAGACAGAAAAGTGATTACTGTTGTAGCCCTCTTCCTTTCTATTTTTCAAAAATAGCTTTTTCCTAAATAAAATTGTAAATTTAGTCTCTATCACCATAGAAGACACCTTATGTGCTCTTCCTCTGTGGCACCACTCCTCCTGCTGTTGTGGGAGGAGTCTAGATCCGAAAAAATTTGAAATTACGTTTAGGTTCCTCCACGTGGTTTTTCTAAAAAAATCGTGGATTTATAGCAGCTCATAGATTCGTTCGCAGGGGTCCTTTCACCGGTTATTTTGCAAAAAAACACCGGTTCTTTCGACCCGAAAGATTTAAAAAATTTTGGAATCGTAAATAGATTCTTTCGCCGATTATTTTAAAAAAAGAGATCCGTGGTTCTGCAAATTTATTTTGCAAAAAATTTATGCCAAATTTTTTCCTCATGACGCGACATCACATATGGCTCAGCCTAATATATATTACACGCCTTCGTTCTAAGAGGATGCCACTGTAGCATGCTATAAGCCGCGGTAGTTTTTTTTCCCCTCCGAGCACGCGGTGGGTAAGTCCCGATCGCCTTCTGGAATGCGACGTGCTTTCGTAGCACCGTGGCGATAGGATTCCACGTGTGGGCACGCATCGGAAAGTGATTGGCACGTGCAGACAAATAAACGAATGACGCTTTAATGGCTTATGTTCCATTGCGTCCAAAAGCCAACGAAGCCGGCCGGTACGCGTCGCGGCTGCACGGATTGCACGTGCTTGGAGTCAAATCATTTTTTTTTTAATTTCTCCCTTTCTTTCTTTCTTTTTTCCTTCTCAGACTAAATAAGGCCACGTGCTGAGGGCATTCCCTGCATGAATATGTCATTTATATAAAATTCTTTCCTAGGGAAGGTTCTTTTGTTATGGTTTTCCTATAACTCAACAGTAGTGGTGAAAATAGATTTTATAGTTTTTAACTGATCTAGATAATTTTTGAATGCGAATTCTGTCAAATAGTATCGAATCAGAAACAAATACAGATTTTTTCTGTCATATACCAATATTGATTCAGTAGCTCACTATCTGTTGAATATGAATACGGATTCAAAATATTCGGATATTTAGGGTGTGTTTGGTTGGTGGGATGAGTTTGAATGGGATGGGATGGTCTTGTACCATTTGGTTCTATTGTTTTGAGTGAATGAAATGGTTCACTATCTATACGGAATATTCTTTAAATTTGTATCACACCGTTGGCTCCATTCAAGCAACCAAACGCATGGATGATATTTTTCGTAAACCATCTTATACATGTACCACTTGGTACAAGCAACCAAACACACCCTTAAGCATGCGGGCTAGGCCAATGCTACTGTTTTAGTCTAAAAAGGTTTCCAAATTTTGAAATCATTTTTTAATTTAATTAACCTAGGAATAAAGTTTTAATTTTTTAAATTGTCAAACCAGCTTAAAAAATTATGAATGTTTTTATGGATGATCCTGACACAGTTTGGTTAGTAGAAGGTGAAGCTCGAACAGGCTTAAATAAGTAACAAGGATTAGTAAGTAATTCTATCTAGAAATTGCAAAGTTGAAAAACAGTTTAAAGTACTACTCACAATTTGCTGGACCCAGAGTAGAACGAAACTAGGTACAACATGTCTAGAAAGGTACTACTAAGGTCGAACATAAGTAACCAGCATGAGAAACTATGACAGATGGAGTTATCTTAACAATAGGAGGCACTTTTCACAATTTTTTTGGTTTTTTTTGCAACTCAGAAATGTAACTCCTGACTCAACTAAGGACAGAAAGCCAAAAATCTCATGTGTTGGAACTAAAGAAAACACTAAACGAATGACCGAAGGATGACAAAAATGGCACGAAAAACTTTTAGGTCCCAAAATCAGTTATAGAGGCCGAATTTGAGGTTGAAATGGTCATAGGACTAAAGACGTATTTTTTTCAGATGTGTTTTGTCGTCCCTATCGAAACGAGTACTCGTACGTCGAAATCAGACTCTGTATACAAAAATTATAATAGTTTTACAGGGCAGTGTCCGGTTTGGATTCTAGATATAACAAAATAGAGGTCGGCTCGAATTTAGAATTTGGACAAAAGAAGGACAGCCTGACTTGATTTCTTCCCGAGCTAGATGCAGCCGACTCAGGCTCTATTTAGCAAAACTCTAGATCCTAGTTTCACTTTAGATCTGAAGCTTGTAGATTAAAATAAAGTGAATTAAGTTTATATGTTTAGTTTAAAATGTAAACAAGATGATCCAGCTAAATACTCTTAATGTATCCACAGCTCTAGCTCTATAAATTTCTGGAGCTAGGAATGTCTTACTTTACCAACTGCACATATTTTAGTAGAGCTGGAGCTGTGCCAAGCACCCACTCAATCTTTTAAATTCAGACTTAAAGAAAAGGACAGTCCGATTTGACCTCTTTCTAATCAGAACGCAGTTGACTCATATCTTTCTTTTCTTGATGCAACAGGAGGACCCTCAGCGACCAAAATTGGCGACGGTATAACCCTAGAAAGAAATCAGTAAGCAAAACTAGACCAATCTAAACACTAAGACTAACAATTAGACACGATAATGCAACATGCAATTCAAAGATGCAAATCGAAAAGAAAAACTGCAAAGCTCAAAAGGTTCAGGTAAGTTAAATTTTTTGTGGCAATTTTTTGAACTCTGGGTAAATAAAAATGAATCTACTACTAGAAAAATAAAAATTTCTCGCCAATCAACGAAAGTATTGATACTACCTAGTGAGACTAATAGAGACATGATCTTTCGGTGAGATGGATAACTCTCAATTTATGAAGATGGCCCTCATGATCTAGGCTATCGACCGAAATGACCGACACGTTGATTTTGGAGAGGCTGACAAAGGAATGTCTCACTGATGTAGAAAAATCCGTTGATGGAAGGAAAATTCGCTGCAGAGGTAGAGACGAAAGCAAGAAGATCAAGACACATATGTAAAGGGATTTTTTTGAAGACGAACTCGGAATGATACGAACAGGAGTTTGAAGCATGATCTATATTGAGTCGGCCGTGTTAGTAGTAGTAGAATAGGCTATATAAGCCATGGACTAGTTAATGAGAGAATGGCACACCTAGCCAAGTAGCCAACCAAGCACTTTTACCTTTATCTTTACCTTTAATTATTATGTACCTTTGGAGTAGTTTGTAGCTAGTGGAATCCTTCCTTTGTGGTTTGACCTATATTCATCTACTAAGTTGATTTTGACTTACTATCATTGGCTTCGTCGTGGTGATCGCATCTGGAACTCTCTTCCAGCAATATCATCCGTTGTCGATCCTTTACCGATATGCTGAAAATTCGAAAAGTTGATTGGAAAAATATGCTCAAAACCGATCTAGTGTAACAATCAATAGAGATCTAAATAGCCAAAAAGCCGATTAAATGTAGGGTAACGGTAAGTCTAAACAGTCGATTAGGGCTGAATAGATAGTAGATAGAGGTAGACATTCTCAAAGAAGACGATGCGCAACAAAATCGAAGAAAACGAAACCTGGTTGGCATAATCGATGAAGATCAACAATCGATAATGCACAACTTCATTAACTGAGATCAAATTATAAGAAAGATTATAAATTACAGAGCTACTCCCAGTTGACAGAAAAATAAAAGTGTAAATGCGAGTTTGTTTGGTTGATTGTGTTGTTATTCTCGCTTGCTCTTGACCATCTTTTATAGCTTTTTGGTCGATCATATCCTTCTCCAACACATTGTCCACCATGATCCATATCGACCTTTAACTTTTCTTTTTTATCTGATATCAGCTAAAATACCTCTTCATCCTTAGCCTGTCATGCCTTGCCAAATTGTAGTGCAAACATATACCCCCATTTTTGGAAGATAATATGTTATTTTCCAAAAATTACCTTCGTCGGCATCTATTATCATCGTCTTAGCAAAAAATTACCGTTGATAACCGCTCCATTTATGGCACCGTCAAATCTTTCGCATATATTTCTCATTAAGCGCTCGCACAGTTTCTAAACAAATCTCTCATCTTTTACTGTTCATTTTAACCCTTATAAATATAATTTACATTCTTCCATCATTTTTACGCACTCTTGCTCTCAAAACTCGTCCCATCGGCTTTAGCTTCACGCTTGAAGTCTCTGCTTAGCAACCTCCGTCAGTTCTCTCAACTTATTGGCTAATGGATCCCAACCAGGTACTCATCCCCATACCCGACAGTAACGATTAATTTTACTTAGGGCCGGTAGAGAGTCTTGATTCATTAGTCGTAATAGAACAAGAGTTACCTCGTCTTTCTCTGTCGACTCCTGAGTATAAAATAGAAGGATGGAATAAGAGCTTTAGGGCTTGGTCGACAATGTTTAAGGGATGGAGGTAGTGGTATAATTGGATTTCGGCCCAAAAGATGGTTGAATGGGAACGTATGGGCATTGCAAAATGTTTCCCTTATTCTTAGCCAATCCAGATGCCAACGAGCCCTTAGTGGCCACGACCTATTATTTTTGGTCGGATACTTTTAATGCTTCTTGTTCAAAACTGGTCTAATCGGTCCAACACTCCTAGATGTCACGAAGCTCGATTGTCTTAGGTTGGATAGGGATCAAGTATCGGCCTACAGTGCCAAATCAAGTACAAACTGATTCATGCTAAGGGGGAAGGCTAGAGCAAATACATTGGCAATAATATGGGAACTGGTCCAGTGTCCGACAAAGAGCACACAACCTTTTTGAACATGTGGTTTGACCTATTTCTTTTTTGTGGTGCATTGCTCGGGCCTACTCAAATTCATCAAGCCCTGGTTGAGCAATTGGTAGAAGGCCATCAGCTAGCTTTAGGGAAGATGTCTCTGGGTGCTGTATATCAAATGATGCATATCATCCGTAGTCGGCTATTTATTGGAGTGGGATCATGTACTGTGGGTAATGTGGGAGGCCTCTTATGGTTTATTCAAACCTGGCTATACTGCATATTCAGCCGATCCTTCCAACTAAATCCAGCCGATGAGGCACCCTTCCCTCATGAAGAGATCTTAGAGGGCGAAGTTAAATATAGAAATAGCCGATCCTTTGGAGAGAGGTTTATCTTGTGCTCTGGCAATGAAGCAAAGATTACTCCAGTCAGCTCAAGGAAATATTTGGCCTTCTTTCTTGAACTCAGCAGTGAAGATTTCAGTCAGCATGATTTGTTCAATTATAAAGATGACAATGATTATCAGTGCCCCTCATTCCTTCACTTATCAGCTGACAGCCTTTGCATGCGTGAAGAAACACTTGACCTATACAGGATTTTCCTGTCTCCAACGATGTTTTCTGTTGGCTTGCTCACCAGAAATCGGACTTATCAACCCTCCTATGAATTTATCATCCATCGGCGTATGCATGGCAACTAGGGTTTAGGCAAATCCCTTCCAATTTTCAATTATTCAAACGGCTTCAACCAAGGGAGCACATCCGCAATGCTTTTGGGGCCATGAAAATTCAAGCTCCAGTAATATGGTTTTGGTGTTAATGACAAATCTAATATTGAGACTAATTCTTTTGATAATCATAATATTGATTAGTCTCAATTGTTAATTAATGATAAATCTTTTTATGAGACTAACTATTTTGTTGAGTTCAACTCTTATTAGTCTCTTTTGGATGAAAAAGGTGAAAATATCAAAGGTATGCATTCGAGTTCATAGTATCATATCTTGTTGCATTCCTTGGATATAATTTTCATGATCATATTGATAAATTTAAATATGAGACTAACTCTTTTATTGAGTATATCTTTGATTAGTCTCATCTCATTGAAAAATGGAAAACCCAAGGTATGCACTCATATTCATTTTACAATATCTTAATGCATATTTTGGATTCAAGATTAAAGGATGAACTCTACCACTATTTAGATCTCAAGATGTGTATAATATTTTCAATTCCATATTTACATAGATGCACATATCTAGGGGAGTTCGTCATTTAACCTGAAGGTTTCATTGTATTGATCTATTCTTTATTGACACATATAAGGATCAAGACATTGAAATTAATTACTTGAGTATATATTTGAATTGCCTAGTTGTAGTATACTCATGGTACTATAGGATAAGCTCCAATGTAATCAAAATTGAATATGTGCATATATATTGTCTCCAAGTTAATTATATCTATTCACATATACATGTGTGGTTTATTCTATAGTTGATGGCTTAGAGTAATGGTCATTTCCATATAGTCCACACATTATGGATCATTACTTTTCATCAACATAAGTATATGAAAACTTGTGTAGTTAATATATACTCATATCAATTTAAATGAAAATTTAAATTGAGGTCGGTTGTCTTTTAATAATTAAAGGACAGTTCATCATGTGTTGATGGTGGTCCTTTAGATTGATTGAGGATAATTGATAATTCTTGAGTATAACGAAGCATTAGTTGCATCAGTGTACTCAAGACACATTTATATCATTTAATTTGATTTGGGTTGTGCTCAATTGATATTAGAGGCTTCCATTATGTGCTAATGGAGTGAATATATGATTGAGACAACCATGTGTCTTGGACTAACTATTTTTATGAGTTGTGAATGAGATAGGTTAAGTCCAGATGGTTGAGATGAGAAAACGGGACAATGACGCATCAAGTGTAGATGGGCATCAAGAGGGGATCCCGAAGAAAAGAAGAGAAGAAATTCATCAAGAGAGGATGGACAAAGAAGAGAAGAAGGGTGACGATCCCAAGGAGATGCAAAAAGATCAAAGATCTTAAAAGCCCCAAAGGGGATCGCGTGCGGCGGTGAAGGTATAACTAGATAGGCTAAGGACTTCCTAATCTGAGTCTAATTTTTATCGCCGTACTATTAAGAGGGGTCGAGTTTTCTAGTTTGAGCTTCATCATGTGTTGGTGAGCTCAACCCGTTTGATTTTTGCATGGAGCTAACCATTTGGCATGTGTTGCGAATGGATGAAGCTCATGCTTTGGTTTTGCATATGGCTTTGATTTGCATGTGTTGCAAATGGGAGATGGCCATGTTTCAGTTTTTCACATAACGCCTTGATTTGCAAGTGTTGCAAGTGGGATAAGCGTATGAGTTGGCTTTTGCATGAAATTCGTATTTTGCACATGTTGCGAATGTTGAATTCATGCTTGGTTCTTGCATGAGCTATGTACTTGCATGTGTTGCAAAGAAATAGCTCATGCTTGTTTTAATTTAATTTCTTATTTGAAGTAATTGTTTGGAGCTAAGTTTTGCATGTGTTGTAAAAGGAGAGGGCTCAAGCAATTTGTATTTATGGAGTATGCATGGAGCTAAGATTTGCATGTATTGCAAATAGAGAGCTCATACATTTGAGTTTGTTTGAAATTGCTTGGAGCGAGGTTTTGCATGTGTTGCAAAATGTGGATGTCAAGCAAGTTGGATTTGGCGTTTACAGGCGGTTCTTTAAAGTATGTGAATAGAATTGATCATGAGTTGATCATCACATAGCTTAAATTTTAATCTTGTTGACCCTTACTAGCTTGTAGTCATGCTTTTGATCGAGTCTATGTGAGGGATTTTGAGAAAATCAAAGTTAGACTTGAGTGGCTACTTTGGAGTTTTTATGATTTTGGGAAATATCTATGATTGCTTAAATCTTAAAAAAGGGTGAAAAATGTAGCCCTCTTGATAAGCTTTTCATAGAGTCCAAGATCACCTAAATCGGACTTCAGTGTAAAAAATTATGATCGTTTCTGTCTGAAAAATGTGGCACTACCGCCCCTGAAGAGAGATAGTGCCGCTCGAGTTGGCACTACCACCCCTAAAGGGCGGTAGTGCCGCCCAAGGCTGGCGCTACCACTGTTTTGCCTGCGGTAGTTATTTTTCAGAAAAGGTGTTTTTGGTGTATCCTGAGTCCGGCGCTACTGCCCGTAGGGGTCGGCACTACCACGATTTTGCTTGTTGTAGTGTCGGGAATATAACCATTAGCCGACCGTTAAGGTCAAGGCCGGCGCTACCAGCCCTTAGAGGGCGGCAGTGTTTGATTTGCCGAGTTTTTCAAGATTTTGCCTCCAACAACTAGTTTTCTTGTGTGGGCTATATAAGGAGGTCTTGGGGGGTATATGCTGGAAGTTGAAGCTCTTATTTGTGTATTGGCTCTTGTGTGAGTATTTGGGAGGTGGTTTGCATGTGTTGCATTCCCTCAAGTTGATTTTTGAGCTAAGAGTGAGACTAATTACATGTGTTGCAATTAGGAGTGGGTTGAGAGTCTCTTGTGCATGTGTTGCACTTGAAAAGGAGTCTAGGTGCATGTGTTGCACTAGGTGATCACTGGAAGCGTATGTGTTGCGCTAGGTGAAGCTCGAGAGGAGACTCGGGTTATTACTCTTGGAGGTTACCGCCTCCTAGACGGTGTAGAGCATCATGCGCGGGAGCTCTTGAAGGAGTTGTGAGAAGCCCCGGCGAGTTTGTGAAGGTTCAAATTGGGCCTACCCGAAGGGGTGAAAAACTCCTACTAGTGGAATCAAGGCGAGTGCTTAATTCGTGGAGCCGATCTAAAGTGGTTTGGGCTAGCTTCAATGTGGACTAGGGGAGACCGGTAAGTCTCCAAACACCACGGTAAAAAGTATTGTGTCTCCTTGTATATGCTTGCAATTGTTATTTATATTGTTGCAATTTATATTCCTAAAATTAAATTGCTTGGTCGTCTTTAGGATACATATTCTTGTTAGAGACATAATTAGCTAGTGCACTTAGTGAGCCTAGTTGACTTAGGCTTAATTGTCAAAACCTTAGTTTATCGCTTCTGTATTGATTTTTATTTAGTTTTTGACATAGGGATAAATAGGCGAGATTTAATTAACCGTAGAAGAAATTTTTTAAAGCCGCCTATTCACCCCCCCTCTAGTCGGTATCCTCGATCTTATAGGCCAACACTGTTCTCCATATGGCCAATGAGCTTCAACTTCAGAGATTGCCACATTTCTTTCTGCATACTTGAAGAGTAGGAAGTTTCACAAGGTGGTGATCGGCTATAAGTGAAACCTTTTACCCATCTTCATAGAATGTATTGCCTGTTATGGCCACATTTTTTCCAAATCTTCCGCCACCATCATCGATAGCTATCACCAGTAGTAATAGCTCGAGTTCTAGCGATGAAGCTAGCTCATCGAGTTATACTAACTCGAGCTTTGTTAATATCACCAATAAGGTATCAGCTTGAAGTAGATTTCTGTTTCTTTAATGCCTCAAAACATCCTTGAATTTTATTCTGATTGGCTTCTGCTCTTAGTTTTCAAACCAAGACGTCAGGCAAGAAGGTCATCTCAGACCCAACGGGCACTGGTCAAGCCACTAAACGGCCACATCCTACTGCTGTATCGGGGTATACCTCTGGTACCCTAGGCATCTAGTCTCCATCACTCTCCGATGTAGACAAAGAACAACCAAGTAAGTATCCATCGGCTTCATCCTTTTACTTCTGTAGTTTCCCATTTACTCATTCTTTTAACCAATTGTCCAACAGAGAAGAAGTGTGCTCGTTACAATAAGAAAGTTTTGGCTAGTAGAGGCAGCAAGCCTCAAGAACAATCAGCCGAAAGCTCCCCGCATGCTTCGGGCACTGGCTAGGTATGGTCTTTCCCCGATGATTTGTACTGCAATTATTTGTTGAAATTGGCTAATTTGGACTTATGACACCTTTTGCAGACTATTCTGTCTCCACCTACCTTTACAGTCGATGTCTTGGCCAACCTACCGACTGAGATAGACTTCCCTCCTCCTGCATCACAACTGACACCAACTGTTGTAGTCCCCAAAGTTGTACTAGCCAGTGCTGCCTCTCCTGCTGCCATTAAACCCATCTCCAAGTTGACCGACTCCTTAAGCAACGTGCTTGGGTTTGACTGGTCTGACATCGAGGATGATGTTGAGCTTGGCATGGAGAACTTTCCATAGGAGATCAGGAAGATCTCGGCTATTTCAACAGATGCATCGACTAAGGTGAGATTGGCTCTTGGCATGTCGGAGAGGCTAAATCACTTCTTCAACCTTGTTTGCTCTCCATTGGCCAAACTTCTTGAGAACTCCCAGCCTCTGCGGGATGCAATGGCAACGGTGCAAGCTGACCTACCAGAAGAAGCCATGGCTGACCTGCCAAAATAAGCCATGGCTGACCTGCCAGAAGAAGCCATGGCCACTCTGCTTGAAGTGTGCCATCTGGATGCAAAAAAGGGTGCGGTGGAGGTGGCTAAGGCCAGGATTGCTGGTCAGGTAGCTCAACATGAAGACCAAAAGTTGTTCGACAAGCTTGTAGCCGACATCAAGGCTTTGAAGCCCAAGTTCAGTGAAGAGTTAAAAGATTTCAAGGCCACCAAGGAGATGGTACTCAAGTTAGAATCAGCCAAGAAGTATTTGGAGGAAGAGCTAACAAAGGTAAACACATCCTTAGCTAAGGTGCACAAGCAGATGGCAACAACAGCATTGGCCTTGAAAGATCAGAAGCTTGGTCTAGGCATGGCCGTTGTGTCGGTCAAGAAGTAAATAGCCAAGATCACACCCGTCCCAGGCTCTTAGGAAGAAGATGATAAAATCCTTGAGGATGTGGAGTTGATCTTTGCTAAGGCCACTGCTTTATTATCGGCTTTGGGAGCCAGACTTCACAACCCTGGGGCATAATTGGCCAAAAATGATAATGAATGTAATGGGGCTATCTTGAAACAATCTTGAATATTTGTAATGTCGGCTGCTTTGAACAATATTCTTAATACTTTGAATGCTTTTTGAATACTTTGTAATATTAATCGATTGTTTAACTGATTTATTATTCATGTTTTAGTTTCTTTTGCTATGTGATGTATGTAACTGGCTTTTAATTTATTTCTAGTCTAGCCAGAATTAACTGCAACGAGTTAATTTAGCCTCTCTTTACCGATAGTCGTCTCTAGCCAATCATAACCCAACCCATGACATTCTCAAGCAAAACAATCTTTGTAATTTCTTAAAATTTTGACCAACATTTTCTTATAATTTGCAGCTAATTTTGAACTAATAGAAGTTGGCCTTTTCCTATCACCATCACCTATGTCGACTTTCTCTAGCAAATCCGTTGACGTGAAGCCTTAGCCTAACTTCTCGATTTTATGAAAATCTTCAATGGCCTCATAAATATTTGTTATTCTTCGATAGCTTCATATTCTGTCTGCTTGTTTGGACTCCATCGGCGCAAAATCTTGTTTGTTCGATCGAGTGTGCTTGCCCTGACATTGATTGGAATAAGCCCTGTCTTGTTGATGCAGATAAATCGCAATCGTCTAGAGCTTTACCCGATATATACTTGGGTTCTTCGTGCTTCCAATTTGCTTCTGAACTTGCTATGGCAATATGAGTTGATGTATCTGCTTGAATGACTTCAACCTTGTCCCTGTTCTACTGGATAAGCATTTGGTGCATGGTCAACAATACACAACAATTGGCGTGAATCCAATCTCACCCAAGTAGAACGTTGTAACTACCCTTAGCCTCAACCATGAAAAAGGTGGTCGGCAATGTCTTACTACTGACTGTCATCTCAGTCACCATGACCCCTCTTGCCTTGGTGGGATCGTGTGTGAAATCGTTTAAAACCATATTAGTCTTAATAAGATCCTCATTAGACTTACCCAGTTTCTTGCAAGTGGTGTATAGTATTAAATTGACGGTTACTCCTCTATCAACAAGCATCCTTAACATTGGCTTACCATTAATGTGTCCTTTTAGGTATAATGGCTTCAGATACTGATGGTCATCTTGAGGCTTCTCAAAACCGTGTCTTGAACCCCCAAGCACAACTGAGCAAACGTCTCTTTAACCGATAAAATCCTTATTTTGAACTCAGCTGGCAATGTGAACACCATATTGATGTCCATCAAAGCTGGAGTATCATCCTGAACCATAGGTGAAGTTAAGTCATCGGTTGAATGAAATTCTTCTTCAACCGGTTCTTTCTTCCTTCACTCCTTTTTAGCAGCCTTAATTGTCCAAAGTTCATTAAAAGCTTGGTCTCTTTGTTTTTCCTACTCGGCCTCCCTCATCTCCTAGGGCATTAGCTTCTTAAGTTGTCTGCATTGTGATCAGCTAAGCCCTCATCTCCTGGGTCATTAACCTCAGTTTAGGTTCAATCGGCTTACATACAGTTCTCACCAGATCAACCTAAGCCACAGAGTTTGACCCCTCTTCCGCTTGCGCTTGCGTTTGGTTTGGTGTGGAAATTCTTTGATGGATCAGTCTTTTATGACTTTCATTAGAATGGTATTGTATCGGCTTTGATATTCTATCTTTATCCGATCGCCATTGGCTATCACCTTGATGAGGATAGTGCTCCATCAGGCATGTATATGGTGACGACAGAGATAACCCCCTCTCCCAATAGAATTGCCAAAAGGGGCACCACTAGTGAGCCTTTTCTAAGTTATCAGGCCAATACAGATTATCTGGCCGACTTGCAGGATAACGCGACCTGTCATTTATCCTTTCATATTTTTTCAGCAACCGGGAGAAAGTTGGATTTGACTTGTGAATCGGCTTGCACGGTGGCGGTGCTCTCTCATCCTCAGACCACTTGCCGATTTGTACGTCACCCTTAGGCTTGATAATAGTCCACGAGCTTCTCCCTCCATGGTCAGTTTCTATTTACAGTAAGCCGACTGTAATTTTTAGAGTCTCCTTACCACTGAAATTTGACTGAACGTCAACACGACGCATAACTTTTGAATTGTATCCTGCATCAGCTCTTTTCCTTTTCTAGAACATTGAACCATATTAATTAGAAAAGGATTAACATCAACATGCATCATCGTCTCTTCCGCAAACTTGAGTCAGCCATCCCCTATAGCTGATTATATTTGCTATTGGAAAATATTGCAATCATTATTATTATGAGAAAAAGAATGATGCCATTTATAATACCTTCACTTTTTAATTTCATTAACGAATGGTATAACATGCCCTTCATATAACTGTATAATTTTTTCTTACAGACGTAAATAAAAAATACGGTCACACTTGGAGACATTAAAAGCGAATTTTATTTCTAACTTATTTTTAGTCGGCTTGAGCCAAGAATAGACTAAAAACTTCTTGGATCCTTTAACTCGCTCGTCTATATTTATTTCAGCCTCATCATCTTCAGAGAATTCACTTGAACAGTACTTGACGAGGATAACCTAAGCTTTTTCTTTATTCTTATTATTGTTGTTATTAGCCTTGAACTTGTCTCTAAAGCCTCTATTTTCGGTAAAACAACTTTTTTGAGCCGACACCCTATGCAACAAATAACTTAAATCGGTGAACTCTTGTCCACCGAATTTCTCCCTCAGCTAGAGAATTAATCCCTAGAAAGCCAAATCGGCTAGTTGGTTATTAGTTAAAGTAACACTAAAGCATTGATTTGGCACTTCCCTAAATCTCTTGATATAATTTGTTACCAATTCAACAAATTTCTGGTGAACATAATTCTAGTTGGAAATTCTAAGTTTAAGACTATCAAAGAAAAAGTATTAATAGAATCGGCTTTCCAAATCGGTCTAAAAATGAATCGAATTTGGAGGAAAGCTTGTAAACCATGTAAAAGCAATTCTTGACAAAGATAGAGGGAATAACCTAATTTTTAATCTATCAGACTAAGCAACTTCACAACATTACGTGATAAAACGACCGACGTGCTCCAAAGTAGTAAGAGAGTCATCTCAAGAGAATTTCACAAAATCAAGAACCTTGAAGTTATTAGAGTAAGTCATCCAATTAATATAATCAGAATATGACTTCCGATAGCTGGTAACCTTCCGTTTGGGCTATATGCCAAATTTATCGCACAATACGGTGGATATCTGATCAGCCCAATTTACTATGTTAGACAATGCAGTGTTGGGATTTTGCCAATTGCTCTCATAATTGGAATTCTGCCTCCTGAGCATAAGCTCGGGTTGATAGGTTATTTGAGCCGATGCGTACTAAGGAAGTTATTTATATCCGTTATTTCTCCTAGTAGTCAGCTTTGGTACTGGAATAAAGGGTTCCGAGTACGTTACAACTTTGTATGGCGCCGTATTCCTCTACAGAATTGACTCGGCGTATTTCAACTGCCTAGGAGGTTCAACTGGCTGTGGAACTAATTGTGCAAAAGCATAGAATGAAGCCGATAGTGGTAAGTTGACTGGTACATCTAACTTAGCAGCATTGGTATATGCTTGATAATGCACAATCCCACTTGCACAAGGATCTCTCGATAGTATTATAGTAGGCTGGTTGGCATCATAGTCAAGGATGAAGTCATAGCCGATGGTTTAGGATCGACTACAGGGCTTTGAGTGCTTTGTGCTACCAAATAAACAGGGTAATTCAGTAGGATTTGCATTGGGTTAAGCAGACTTCTAGCCGATGCCAACTCTTTAGCTATTGTCTTTACACTATTACCTATGATTGGCTTAAGTGTTGTAGCTAGAGCTGATGACTAGTTAATCAAAGCATAGCGTACAGATTGATTAATCATAGCAAATAATTCAGCTTGTGCAGGTATGTATTGACTCACCGATGTGTTAGTAATCTCTGCATCACCAAGGGCATTGATTGTCGGCAATGCAGCCTTCTACATGGCACCACGTCGAGTTTTTTTTTATAATAGCTTAATATCATCTCTTCGAGTGCAACTTTCTGATCTTCAATCTCTTTACGTTGTTTTAGTGTTAAATCATCTGGTGTAAGGATGATTATAGCATCGAAGTTGAGATCAGACAGTGGAATTGATTTTTTCGATGAAGACATCATGTCCCACTGAGTGTTCCAAAAGTGTGTTGGCACCAAAAGATTTGATGACGGATCTATTGGCTTCAACACACGAAGAACTCCAGGTTCAGAGGGTTCAGGGTGCGCCATCCAATTTGATCCTGTAATTGGTAAGATGGATGAAAAAATATACTCAAAGCCGATCTAGCGTAACAATTAGCAAAGATCTAAATAACCAAAAAGCTGATTAAATCTAGGGTAACGGCAAGTCTAAACAGCCGATTAGGGCTATAGATGGTAGATAAAGTTAGACATTCCCAAGAAGGTGATGTGCAAGAAAATTGGAGAAAACCAAATCTAATTGGCATAATTGATGAAGATCAACAATCGACAATGCACAACTTAATTGATCGGGATCGGATTACAAGAAAGATTTTAAATTATAGGGCTACTCCTAGTTGACAGAAAAATAAAAGAGTAAATGCGAGTTTGTTTGGTTGATTATGTTGTTATCCTTGTTTGCTCTTGACCATCTTTTATAGCATATTGACCGATCGTATCCTTCACTAACACTTTGTCCACCATGATCCGTATCAGTCTTTACTTGGACACAATCTCCAAATTTAGATTAATATGGGTCATAATTCTATTTTTAACTTTTCTTTTCTTTTTCCGATATGAGCTAAAATACCTCATTACCCTTAGCTAAATTGCGATACAGACACTACTCTAGATTGTTTTCTCTTCTCTCTTCCTTCATCGTTTAATGTTGTCTTAATAATCAGAGAATAACACTACTACGTGTGTACATGTGGATACACCATCACTTTCATGTATTTGTGCGTGTCGCATGCTTCTGTTGGATTGTACTTTCGTTGTGTGTTGATGCATCCGAATCCCTGCATAATAGAGCTTGTTTGGGGAATTATTTTTTTAATAATACATTTTTTTCAAAATTTCAAAAACATACCACAGAAAAAATTTTACATAAATATACCTCTGTCGCCCAACCAACGGGCGACAGGAGGCCACGTCGCATAATCAACGGTGACAAAAGCGCCACGTCTCCACACTGTTTACCTCCTGTCGCCTGTTGGTTTGGCGACCAACGGACGACAGGAGGCCAGTTGCCAAACCAATGGGCGACAGGGTTATATTTATGTAATTTTTTTCTGTGGTATATTTTTGAAATTTTGAAAAAAAATGTATTATTAAAAAAAATCCTTGTTTGGATGCTCGAGGAACAAATCTACAGGGGAAACATCCCGATGAGGATTGTGGCTATCAGTTTCAAACCCTGGGAGAAGCAGGGGAAAATCTCCAACTATCAAAAAATATAGAAATACTATAGAACAGTATAGATTTCTAACGGTGGGTAATCATTTTCAAACCCTAGGAGAAGTAGGGCAAAATCTCGGTCGTGAATAAGCTTCCCAAACAATGCCTTAAAAAATACAGAAATACTAGGGAATAGTATAGATTTCTAACGGTACATCGTCTTGCACCTGCTTGAGCTTCTCAAGCCGGTTGACCTCCGATATGAACGCCTTGCCGAAGAGCGAGGTGAGCGTGACCAGCGGGTACGTGAGCGCGGACACCGCCCTGAGGTAGAACCCTCGACACGCTCGCTTAGGAGGAAGAGGCTCATTTCAAGTTCTACTTTAGAAGATTCGAAAGTGAAATGTTCCGTGCTTTAGCTTATCGCCATCCGTTGGCTTTGGCTTAAGGTCAAGATTAGGGGCGGCCACTTTGACACTTAATTGTTCTTACTCACTCGCAGTTGAGATGAGCGGCAAATCCTTTCCCCTCTTTTATTACTCATGTTTTTTTCTTTGAGATGATATTATCTCAGCTCATGATTCCGACTTTATTATTTTTAGTAATAAAAGAGTTGACGCCATCCAGCCGCAAACAAGCGAAATCACAAGTGAAATCAAAGAGTAAATGATTTCATGAGTAGTGGGTATACCGTTCCATAGATTTACAACGGTATATCATCTGCATGTCTGCTAGTATTGCTTGCTACTTGTGCCTGCTTACAATAGGTTCAAATATCAAAACTTTTCACGGATAAATTTCATGATGTTGCACGAACATTTTATAAGGTTTCATCATATAGTTTTACATCTAAGTTTACAGTTTCATCAAGTATAGATAGCCTGTACGACTATGTTTCAGTAGGTTCATGTTTGTAACAGGACTGTGGCCAATGTAGAAAATTTAGAAGTATGAGCTTTTTCACCCTCTTTGTGTACTTCTTGTTTGATTATTCATATCCATCCAATATTCCATAGTAGGCTGGATGGTTAATGGGGTTGGGCTGTTGGTGCCGATTGGTTGTTTTATAATAGATTGGCTCTTATTTTTCTGTAGGTTAGATTGATGTTTCTTTAAATTCATCTGGTTTCATGAATTTTCAGGAAGATTCAGTGCTAAGTTCTATGACATTTCATTAATATGTTTCATAAGATTTCATCACACAGTTTCACGTCTAAGTTTAAAGTTTCATCAGGAATTTGATAGTTTTACGATTATGTTTCAATAGGTTTCTTATTTAAGTTTTCCAAGGTTTCATGAGTACACAACCATGTTTCACAACGTTTTATAGATAAGTTTTATAAGATTTCACGAAATAAGTTTCATGATGTTTCATAAGTTACAATAGGTTTAAGTATCATAACTTTTCACAGATAACTTTCATGACGTTCTACGAATATTTCATTAATATATTTCATGAGATTTCATCATACAGATTCACGTTTACGTTTACAGTTTCATCAGGTAATGATAGTGTGTATTACTATATTTCAGTAAGTTTTATGTTTCAGGGCTAAGTTTCACACATAAGTTTCATGAGGTTTCATAGTGTTTCATCCAGATATCTGAACCTTGTGAAACACGCTTGATTTTTAATATTTGACAAATATCATGAAACTGGTTTTCATTTGTTTTTTCCTGGAATTTGTGAAACTTTGAAGTTGGCCTCTTGAAACTGAGTTTAAATTATTTTGAATTTTGTTTTAAATCAAGTTTTAGATTTGAAACTTAACGAAACTTATAGTTTCATATTAGATACTCATTGAAATTTATTGAGATATACTAAAATATTTATAAATCTATTTGAAACTATTTTGAAACCTAATGAAACCCATGAAACCTAATAAAACCTACGAAACTGAAACGTGATGAAAGTTGTAAGTACACTACTAACTTGGTGAAAATTAACTATGAAATAATATAAAACCTATCTAGATCAAACAACATGAAATCTATTTAGGTGAAACTTAGCTGTGAAACATGCTATATACTGTTAGAATTAATTCCAACGGTACAGCGTGCAGTAGTACCACTCTAAAAAATATAAAGAAAATGAAGAAAACGAGGAAAACAACACAACATGCACATAACAAGAAATTTGAGAACAATTGCACCGGATCAAATTGAATGCAGAAAAATAAACAAATCACCACCGAAGATCACCGTGATGTCACGGTAATTGCCTTCCTGATCTGGCGAGTGGAAGAGATTCGTGGCGCGAGAAAGTGGTACCGCCGGCATGGAGAGAGGAACACGTAATAATAACCTTATTAATTAATGTGGCAAAAGTTCTTGGTTAAGGTGCGTTTGGCCGGCCGGCTTTTAAAAAAAATTTACGTTTAGGTCCCTCCAAAAAACCTTAATTACGTATAAATCCTTCCTATGTTTTTTTATGAGAGTGCACTCGGCATAGATGGCACGCCCTATCCCGAGAGTGCACTCGGCATAGATGTTGACGTGTCGCTTCTCTGGCCGCCACGGTGGTGGTCCTCAATCCTAGCGCTATGCCGAGAGTGCACTCAGGTATCGGTTTTTTTTCCCGAGAGTGCACTCGGCATAGATGTTGACGTGTCGCTTCTCTGGCCGCTACGGTGGTGATCCTCAATCCTAGCGCTATGCCGAGAGTGCGCAACTTTTCTCGATAAAATAACACCGAGTGCACTACACCGAGTGTGCCCACTCGAGATAGGATATCCCGAGTGTTTTGTCCCCTATTCCGAGTGTGGAAAACATTCGGAGAAAACCTGCATCCTTGTAGTGGAAGAGAACTTTCTGGTTCAGAAAAAATCGTGGATCTTTCGTGAGAGGACCCTGAATGTATACCGGAAAAAACGTAATGACGTTTAGATCGTTCCAGCTATTTTTCATGAAAAGGACCTTTTGATTTAGCGCAAACGCAGATGCACTTGTGTCCTTTCAGTTGTTTTTTGCGTTTCCTGCACGATTTAAAAAAAACGATGAAGAAAACGAAATTGTTTCCGCGAAAAAATAACGCGCGGCCGGTCCGCTCGGCTCGTTTTTTCTTTTTTACGTGTAGGTCCCTCACAAAAGCGTAATTACGTGTAGGTCCTTCCCACATTTTTTTTTGCGAAGAGGGACTTCTGGTTCAGAAAAATAACGAATTTTTCGTGAGAAGACCCTAATAAAATACCTAAAAAACGTAGTGGCGTTTGGACCATTCCGACTATTTTACACGAAAGGACCTTTCGATTTAGCACAATCGCGGATGCGTTGTATTTTTTTAACCGTTTCGCGTGTTTCCTCAAAGATTTAAAAAAGACCGATAAAAAAAACAAAATTATTTCGCGAAAAAATTACCACACGCAGCATGTCACACCGCGCAGACTATCCTAGGAGTATCGAAAGCAGCGGCGACATCGCTGCTCGCAGGCGATAGGCACGGGTGGTTTTCGTCACCTCTGGACATGATTTTTTTTAGCTCCATGGGTTGGGGCGGATCGGGGAAGTTCAGCCCTGGGTTTTCTCTTCTCGCCCGTCATCCAAACAAACTACTGGGTGGACCCGGGAAATACACCGTGGGCCACGATTCTCACTAGGATTGGGTAGGGAATGTCGGCTGGATTAGGTTTCATAGTGTATGAACCGATGCTATCAAACGACGCGGAGTCATTTCTATGCATCCGTTCCAGCCCTACTAGTAACAGAATTAGTTTTGATTTCAGTATTTTAGGATTTTTAAGACTTTAGAACTATTTATTTTATAATTTTAGCAAGTTTTAAGTATATATGTTGAATTTATGATATTATAAAAATATTATATAAAACTGTAGAGTTATATATGTGAAACGTGCATCCCTATAGAATTTTTTTTAGCTCCACCACTGAGCCCAACCGTTACCTGCGGTGGACACATCTCTTCGCCCAAGCTTAACTGCATGTCAGTGCATGAATGCGAAGCACAAATCGTGTGGTAATTGCTCTGATTCACGTCACGCCCAAAAGCATTCGGTCATGCATGTTTCAGTCCACATGCAATTAGTGTTAGATGACCTCTAACAGTATGTTTGGTTGGTGGGACAAAATTGAATAAGATGAGATGGTGTTGTATCATTTAGTTTTATTGTTTTAGATGAATAGAATGATTTAACATTTATAGAGAATATTCATCAAATTTGTATCTCACGATAGGATAGTTTCATTTAAACAATCAAACATATGGATGACTTTTTCCTAAATCATTTCATACAAATACCACTTGGTACAGGCAACCAAACACACTTGCACACAAATACAATACTTTAGTATTAATTATTGTTTAGAAGTGAGAGAAGAGGGTATTTAAATCCATAATTCAAAATCTTTTAGTCTAGTACTCATCAGACTAGATCACTCGATATTGGAGTTATTTTGATAAATTACAAACCACAATAAATAAATAAAATATTCTTACAAGAGTAACGTTATTCTTTTTTCGACCAGGGATAGTACAAATCTGTATTTTACTCTGCATTCATGTGAATTAAGAAATACTTTGGGGAGCTGAATTTCAAGCTGGATCCTTGCCAGCATCCTCCGCTATATCATAATCAGAGATTAGATGAAGGATATCGAAATAAATAAATACTCGTTTGTGTGTAGTCAGCGAAGCCATGAAATAAAATGTGGGGGGAGGGAGAGCCAGACAAATATGATGACTTTTTTATACTACAAACTTAGCACAAAAGATATAGAGACCGGTTCATATTTGCTTATTGTGCATGAATTATGTTCTAGCCACGTCCTATTCGGGGAATTAAGAAGCTAAAACAACTATAATCATCAAACAAAATAGTCCGAATCTGTATAGCCCTAAACGAAATTAGTATAGTGGTGTTTGGATTGACACCTAACGTCGCCACACCTTACTTTAGTCGTGCTACGTACAATGTCTTAGGTAGCTATTTAATTCATTGTCACAACTGCCACTGACCAAACTTTGTTTGTCCTGTAGCTCACGGTCATAAACTCAATTTCTTAGACACATTTGCCTAGATACCATTTTATTGATCACACTGTATGACAAGTCTTACTTTACCTGAACTTACAACAAATAAGTCAGACATAAACTAAACACCATATATGTTTGCAACGTAGGAAACAAATATATAAGATATTTGGTACCTGCATACATGTAACATGTTGTGATATGTAATAATACTAATCGTACATGGGGTGACAATTAGAAACGTCAATGTGAATAAATGTATAGACAATGTAATACAGTATACTTTCTGGACTTGGTGCTCCTATTGTAATATTACGAAGCCTCGCTCCAAACTAGTCCGAATCTGTATAGCGCTAAACGAAATTAGTATAGTGGTGTTTGGATTGACACCTAACGTTGCCACACCTTACTTTAGTCGTGCTACGTACAATGTCTTAGGTAGCTATTTAATTCATTGTCACAACTGCCACTGACCACACTTTGTTTGTTCTGTAGCTCACGGTCATAAACTCAATTTCTTAGCTACATTTGCCTAGACACCATTTTATTGATCACACTGTATGACAAATCTAACTTTACCTAAACTTACAACAAATAAGTCAGACATAAACTAAACACCATATATGTTTGCAACGTAGGAAACCAATATATAAGATATTTGGTACCTGCATGCATGTAACATGTTGTGATATGTAATAGTACTAATCGTACATGGGGTGACAATTAGAAACGTCAGTGTGAATAAATGTATAGACAATGTAATACAGTATACTTTCTGGCTTGGTGCTCCTATTGTAATATTGCGAAGCCTCGCTCCAAACTAGTCCGAATCTGTATAGCGCTAAACGAAATTAGTATAGTGGTGCTTGGATTGACACATAACGTTGCCACACCTTACTTTAGCCGTGCTACGTACAATATCTTAGGTAGCTATTGAATTCATTGTCATGACTGCTACTGACCACACTTTGTTTGTCCTGTAGCTCACGGTCATAAACTCAATTTCCTAGCTACATTTGCCTAGACACCATTTTATTGACCACACTGTATGACAAGTCTTACTTTACCTAAACTTACAACAAATAAGTCAGACATAAACTAAACACCATATATGTTTGCAACGTAGGAAACCAATATATAAGATGTTTGGTACCTGCATGCATGTAACATGTTGTGATATGTAATAGTACTAATCGTACATGGGGTGACAATTAGAAACGTCAGTGTGAATAAATGTATAGACAATGTAATACAGTATACTTTCTGGCTTGGTGCTCCAATTGTAATATTGCGAAGCCTCGCTCCAAACTAGTCCGAATATGTATAGCGCTAAACGAAATTAGTATAGTGGTGTTTCGATTGACACCTAACGTTGCCACACCTTACTTTAGTCGTATACGCATAAATGTCTTAGGTAGCTATTTAATTCATTGTCACAACTGCCACTGACCACACTTTTTTTGTCCTGTAGCTCACGGGCATAAACTCAATTTCTTAGCTACATTTGCCTAGACACCATTTTATTGACCACACTATATGACAAGTCTTACTTTACCTAAACTTACAACAAATAAGTCAGACATAAACTAAACACCATATATGTTTGCAACGTAGAAAAACCAATATATAAGATATTTGGTACCTGCATGCATGTAACATGTTGTGATATGTAATAGTACTAATCGTACATGGGGTGACAATTAGAAACGTCAGTCTGAATATATGTATAGACAATGTAATACAGTATACTTTCTGGCTTGTTGCTCCTATTGTAATATTGCGAAGCCTCGTTCATGCATGTTTCAGTCTACACGCAATTAGTGTTAGATGACCTCTAAAGGTGGTGGGATAAAATTAAATGACATAGGATGGTCTTCTATCATTTGGTTTTATTGTTTGGAATGATTTAATATCTATTGAGAATATTCATCAAATTTGTATCTCACAATGGGATAGTTTTATTTAAACAATCAAACGCATGGATGATTTTTTTTGAATCATCTCATACAAGCACCACTTGGTACAGGCAACCAAACACACCTGCGCACAAATACAATCCTTTAGTATTAATTATTGTTTAGAAGTGAGAGAAGAGGGTATTTAAATCCATAATTCAAAATATTCTAGTCTAGTAGTCATCAGACTAGATCACTCGTTATTGGAGTTATTTTGATAAATTACAAACCACAATTAATAAGTAAAATATTCTTAAAAGAGTAACGTTATTCTTTTTGGACCAGGGATAGTACAAATCTGTATTTTACTCTGCATTCATGTGAATTGAGAAATACTTGGGGAGCTGAATTTCAAGCTGGCTCCTTGCCAGCATTCCTCCGTTATGTCATAATCAATGATTGGATGAAGGATATCGAAATAAATAAATTCTCGTTTGTGTGTAAATACAAATGTGGGGGGAGGGAGAGCCAAACAAATATGATGACTTTTTTATACTATAAACTTAGCACAAAAGATATAGAGACCGGTTCATATTTGCTTATTGTGCATGAATTATGTTCTAGCCACGTCCTATTCGGGGAATTAAGAAGCTAAAACAACTATAATCATCAAACAAAATAGTCCGAATCTGTAAAGCGCTAAACGAAATTAGTATAGTGGTGTTTGGATAAGGATTCACATCTAACGTTGCCACACCTTATTTTAGTCGTGCTACGTACAATGTCTTAGGTAGCTATTTAATTCAATGTCACGACTGCCACTGACCACACTTTGTTTGTCCTGTAGCTCACGGTCATAAACTCAATTTCTTAGCTACAGTTGCCTAGACACCATTTTATTGACCACACTGTATGACAAGTCTTACTTTACCTAAACTTACAACAAAAAAGTCAGACATAAACGAAACACCATATATGTTTGCAACGTAGGAAACCAATATATAAGATGTTTGGTACCTGCATGCATGTAACATGTTTTGATATGTAATAGTACTAATCGTACATGGGGCGACAATTAGAAACGTCAGTGTGAATAAATGTATAGACAATGTAATACAGTATACTTTCTGGCTTGGTGCACCTATTGTAATATTGCGAAGCCTCGCTCCAAACTAGTCCGAATTTGTATAGCGCTAAACGAAATTAGTATAGTGGTGTTTGGATTGACACATAACGTTGCCACACCTTACTTTAGTCATGCTACGTACAATGTCTTACGTAGCTATTTAATTCGTTGTCACAACTGCTACTGACCACACTTTGTTTGTCCTGTAGCTCACGGTCATAAACTCAATTTCTTAGCTACATTTGCCTAGACACCATTTTATTGACCACACTGTATGACAAGTCTTACTTTACCTAAACTTACAACAAATAAGTAAGACATAAACTAAACACCATATATGTTTGCAACGTAGGAAACCAATATATATGATGTTTGGTACCTGCATGCATGTAACATGTTGTGATATGTAATAGTACTAATCGTACATGGGGTGACAATTAGAAACGTCAGTGTGAATAAATGTATAGACAATGTAATACAAGATACTTTTCGGCTTGGTGCTCCTATTGTAATATTGCGAAGCCTCGCCCAAACTAGTCCTAATATGTATAGCGCTAAACTAAATTAGTATAGTGGTGTTTGGATTGACACCTAACGCTGCCACACCTTACTTTAGTCGTATACGCACAATGTCTTAGGTAGCTATTTAATTCATTGTCACAACTCGCCATCGACCACACTTTGTTTGTTCTCAGCTCACGGTCATAAACTCAATTTCTTAGCTACAGCTTGCCTAGACACCATTTTATTGACCACACTGCATCGACAAGTCTTACTTTACCAAAACTTACAACAAATAAGTCGACATAAACGAAACACCATATATGTTTGCAACGAGAAACCAATATATAAGATGTTTGGTACCTGCATGCATGTAACATGTTGTGATATGTAATAGTACTAATCGTATATGGGGTGACAATTAGAAACGCCGAGAGAATAAATGTATAGACAATGTAATACAAAGATACTTTTCGGCTTGGTGCACCTATTGTAATATTATAAGCCTCGCTCCAAACTAGTCCGAATCTGTATAGCGCTAAACGAAATTAGTATAGTGGTGTTTGGATTGACACCTAACGTTGCCACACCTTACTTTAGTCATGCTATGTACAATGTCTTAGGTAGCTATTTAATTCATTGTCACAACTGCCACTGACCATACTTTGTTTGTCCTGTAGCTCACGGTCATAAACTCAATTTCTTAGCTACATTTGCCTAGACACCATTTTATTGACCACACTGTATGACAAATCTTACTTTACCTAAACTTACAACAAATAAGTAAGACATAAACTAAACACCATATATGTTTGCAACGTAGGAAACCAATATATATGATGTTTGGTACCTGCATGCATGTAACATGTTGTGATATGTAATAGTACTAATCGTACATGAGGTGACAATTAGAAACGTCAGTGTGAATAAATGTATAGACAATGTAATACAGTATACTTTCTGGCTTGGTGCTCCTATTGTAATATTGCGAAGCCTCGCTCCAAACTAGTCCGAATATGTATAGCGCTAAACGAAATTAGTATAGTGGTGTTTGGATTGACACCTAACGTTGCCACACCTTACTTTAGTCGTGCTACGTACAATGTCTTAGGTAGCTATTTAATTCATTGTCACAACTGCCACTGACCACACTTTGTTTGTCCTGTAGCTCACGGTCATAAACTCAATTTCTTAGCTACTTTTGCCTAGACACCATTTTATTGACCACACTGTATGACAAGTCTTACTTTACCTAAACTTACAACAAATAAGTCAGACATAAACTAAACACCATATATGTTTGCAACGTAGGAAACCAATATATAAGATATTTGGTACCTCCATGCATGTAACATGTTGTGATATGTAATAGTACTAATCGTACATGGGGTGACAATTAGAAACGTCAGTGTGAATAAATGTATAGACAATGTAATACAATATACTTTCTGGCTTGGTGCTCCTATTGTAATATTGCGAAGCCTCGCTCCAAACTGGTCCGAATCTGTATAGCGCTAAACGAAATTAGTATAGTGGTGTTTGGATTGACACCTAACGTTGCCACACCTTACTTTAGTCGTGCTACGTACAATATCTTAGGTAGCTATTGAATTCATTGTCACAACTGCTACTGACCACACTTTGTTTGTCCTGTAGCTCACGGTCATAAATTCAATTTCTTAGCTACATTTGCCTAGACACCATTTTATTGACCACACTGTATGACAAGTCTTACTTTACCTAAACTTACAACAAATAAGTCAGACATAAACTAAACACCATATATGTTTGCAACGTAGGAAACCAATATATAAGATGTTTGGTACCTGCATGCATGTAACATGTTGTGATATGTAATAGTACTAATCGTACATGGGGTGACAATTAGAAACGTCAGTGTGAATAAATGTATAGACAATGTAATACAAAGATACTTTCTCGGCTTGGTGCTCCAATTGTAATATTGCAAGCCTCGCTCCAAACTAGTCCTAATATGTATAGCGCTAAACGAAATTAGTATAGTGGTGTTTGGATTGACACCTAACGCTGCACACCTTACTTTAGTCGTATACGCATATGTCTTAGGTAGCTATTTAATTCATTGTCACAACCGCCATCGACCACACTTTTTTGTCCCGTAGCTCACGGTCATAAACTCAATTTCTTAGCTACATTTGCCTAGACACTATTTTATTGACCACACTATATGACAAGTCTTACTTTACCTAAACTTACAACAAATAAGTCGACATAAACTAAACACCATATATGTTTGCAACGAGAAAAACCAATATATAAGATATTTGGTACCTGCATGCATGTAACATGTTGTGATATGTAATAGTACTAATCGTACATGGGGTGACAATTAGAAACGTCAGTCTGAATATATGTATAGACAATGTAATACAGTATACTTTCTGGCTTGGTGCTCCTGTTGTAATATTGCGAAGCCTCGTTCATGCATGTTTCAGTCTACACGCAATTAGTGTTAGATGACCTCTAAAGGTGGTGGGATAAAATTAAATGACATAGGATGGTCTTCTATCATTTGGTTTTATTGTTTGGAATGATTTAATATCTATTGAGAATATTCATCAAATTTGTATCTCACAATGGGATAGTTTTATTTAAACAATCAAACGCATGGATGATTTTTTTTGAATCATCTCATACAAGCACCACTTGGTACAGGCAACCAAACACACCTGCGCACAAATACAATCGTTTAGTATTAATTATTGTTTAGAAGTGAGAGAAGAGGGTATTTAAATCCATAATTCGAAATATTCTAGTCTAGTAGTCATCAGACTAGATCACTCGTTATTGGAGTTATTTTGATAAATTACAAACCACAATTAATAAGTAAAATATTCTTAAAAGAGTAACGTTATTCTTTTGGACCGAGGATAGTACAAATCAGATTTTACTCTGCATTCATGTGAATTGAGAAATACTTTGGGGAGCTGAATTTCAAGTCGCTCCTTGCCAAAGATTCCTCCGATATGTCATAATCAATGATTGGATGAAGGATATCGAAATAAATAAATTCTCGCTTGTGTGTAAATACAAATGTGGGGGAGGAGAGCCGCACAAATATGACGACTTTTTAAACTATAAACTTAGCACAAAAGATATAGAGACCGGTTCATATTTGCTTATTGTGCATGAATTATGTTCTAGCCACGCCCTATTCGGGAATTAAGAAGCTAAAACAACTATAATCATCAAACAAAATAGTCCTAATCAGAAAGCGCTAAACTAAATTAGTATAGTGGTGTTTGGATAAGGATTCACACCTAACGCTGCCACACCTTATTTTAGTCGTATACGCACAATGTCTTAGGTAGCTATTTAATTCAATGTCACGATCGCCATCGACCACACTTTGTTTGTCCCAGTAGCTCACGGTCATAAACTCAATTTCTTAGCTACAGTTGCCTAGACACCATTTTATTGACCACACTGTATGACAAGTCTTACTTTACCTAAACTTACAACAAATAAGTCAGACATAAACGAAACACCATATATGTTTGCAACGTAGGAAACCAATATATAAGATGTTTGGTACTGTCGGTGTATTTCAACTGACAGGCCTAAGTCTACAGACCGGGTTTGGTTCGGTAGGGGGGTGCCTTTGGTAGCCGCAAACCCTAACAGATGGAAACCCCAAAGACCTCTCACACTAACGAATTCTAGAGTCTAAAATCCAGATGAACACACGATTTTACCTGTGTTCAGGCCCCTTGAAGAAGGGTAATGACCTTACTTCCCCGCTTGATCTTGGATTCATATTTTGGGCTTGGTTACGAGCTTGTTGGTGACCACTCTTCATTGAGTCTCTCTTCTTTCTTTTCCTCTCGCTCCTCATCAGATGCCCTCAAGTGCCCTTATATGCCCGGCTTACACTAGTCGATAGAGGAGGGATGTCATCATGTTTATCTTACATGCATTTATTACACTGTATGCACCGTCCCGTTCCTTCGGCGCTAATTAATGCCAAGATGCCTTCGCTCGGTTCTTCCTAATGTGACCTCTCCGAGACAGTAGGTGAGAGGCGCCGAGGAACGGGCTTGTAGCAGTATTCCTTGGGACCGACATGCCTAGTACAAAGAAAGCTGTCTCGACACGCACGACGGCGGCGGCGAAACTTCAGATGAAGCCACCGCATCCCACCCTTTTGCATGGCGCTGAGCAACGAGGCGTGCTTTCGCGCATGCCACGTGGGCTGGGCGCCGGGCGAGCAGGGCGTGGTCGCCCACCTGCTCGCCCGCGCGCCACGTGGACTGACGTTCTGTGGACGGGGTGTAAACACCCACCCGCCTGTCAGACTGCCACGTGGGCCACGCATGCTTTTGTGCGGCGAAGAGGGTACCCCGGTGTATAGTACGCCGACAGTAGCCCCCGGGCCCACCCAAGAACGCACATCAGAGTCTTTCAAAATCCTTACATTAAATGCCGGTGTATTCTTGGATGGGGCCACCACTCATCAGATGCGACCGCCGATTCCTTCCCCGCATCCATTGATTTTCCTTGGGACCAAACGGCGACAACCTTGTCCTTTCGTGAACTGCGGTGCGAGTGGGGATACATATAGATCCATCCGCCCCAAGCGCTTCACGCTTTTAGCACTCTTTGTAAACTTCGCCTTCTTCCTCTAAGCTTTTCTTGCCTCTTGTCACTTTTGCCTCCATGGCTCCTCCCGCTCGCCTTCCATTCCTCCCTCCAACAGAGATTCTACACAAGAGGGAGGCTCCACACGATCGCATCGAGGGCCCTCTCTTCTTCGAGCTGGGACCCCCACCCACGCTGTCTCTACCGACGAGATCATCATCACCGTAGGGCATCATGGCGGGCTTGGTACCGCCTTTCTCGATTTTTTTCACCGCTCTCCACTTCTATGAAATCAATCATCTTCACCTCACCCCAACTCCATTCTTTTTCTCGCTATCTTTGCACACCTCGCGAATGTTCTTGGGGTGATGCCAAACCTCCCCTTTTTCGCTATTTTTTCCTTTGCCGCCTCCTCCGACGGCGAACTTCGGGAGCTGCCATTTTCGACGGGATGGTCGCCGCTATCTCCCCTTCCAGCCAGGTCAAATTGGAGGGCTGGCAAGATCAATGGCTCAGACGTCAATGACGACAATGCATAGATACTTGGGGTGCCAGCCGACCACCGGCGGTCATCGAGAATCGAACTCGCCCGTCAAGAGACGGCGGAGCTCGGGCAATGGCGGCCGCATCATCAACTTGCGAGCGCCGGTTTAACTGGGCAATGGTTGTTAGATTTTGTATCCCAAGACTTAGCCCCTTCGCCAGATTCGCCAAAGATGGCAATACACAGCGCGACGCACATCACATCACCTTTCCTTTCGGTAGTAAGTCTTCATCTTTTTCTTTTATGCTCCTTCAGTATTGCTCCCTACCAACCGCATTTTTTTCTAACTTTGGCCAAAAGGGAAATTTGATGGGCCACGATCACCACGTGGCTCTCTCGGCTCATGCCGCCGGTTCCAACCGATTTGGACTTCCCTTCATCGGACGCCACTCGCCGACTTGGAGTTCGGAGCGCTCGAGATCGCCAGTTGTTGCCGCCAATGGACTCCACTGCCTCGCTTTTGTGCCGCCACTCCCGACGATCGGGATGCACTTCCCCACCGACCGGACGGCGGGCAGCGCCACTTGTTCCGGATGCTCCAAGCCCGGACGCGAAGAAGATCCACATGCTGGCGAATTCCGCCGCCACCGGTGCAAAGGTGGCGGTGATTTCACACGGGCGCCGCACCAACCGCCCCAATTGCAAAGACCGATCAAGACCGGCGCCATCACATCGCCAAAGATCTCCACCGCACCCGGCATTCGCCACCGGTGCCACCACAGCAGGCGCCAGCTCCGACGACCACGGCGCCAGTTGCCACGGCGCCGGCCTCTTCTCCGACTCCTCCTGCGGCGCCGATCTCGCCCTCCGCGACGCCACCACCTCTCGCTACGGGACCCTGCCGCCACCCGACAAGGCGGGCCGAGGTCCCCAAGGTTACCAGGCTTGAGGGCGACGCCAAGGCGGCCTCAAGATGCTCCTGAGGAGCAGACGCCACCCGCGCTGCGGCGAGATTTCCACCAGACGCCGCCAACCGCCACTACCACGGAATCGGGCAGCGGCCCGACGCCAGCACCTCACCAACTCGCCTCCGACCATCACCACCTCGCTGAACGCTCCACGAGCTTTCACCGAAGCTCAAGAACTTACATACTACGCTTGGCGCACTCCTTGCCACGGCCGCCGGGCATGGGGCTCGGACGGCGAGGCAACTGACGGGGGCCATCGATGAGCTAGCTCGGGAGCGGGAGAGGTCGGATACAGCGGTGGCGCAGGAAAGGACCACCGCGACCGCCCTGGTCACCATGCAGCAACGGGCAGAAAGGGCCGAGGCGGCGCAGAGGACCTCTGAATATGAGGCTGACCGCCTCAGGCGCAATCTCGCCGCCATGCTCAAGAGAGCTTTTCAGCGCATCAAAAGATGCCTGGAACCTCTGGGCGTGGTGCTGGAGACGCCCCTCCAAGACACCGCCCTGCAGTACGCCCACGCGACGAACCAGGCCGCGGAGGCGCTCCGGGGACTGCCCGCCGCCCTGGCCGCACGCTCAGCCAGGGAGGGGCAAGAGGTTGCGGTGATGACCGCCACCTTCGTGCTGGCTTGTTGGGCCAGCCGCGATACTTCCTTGGACCCGATGGCGGCGATGGAGACCGGCATCATGGGGAACGCCGCCCTGGCGGAGGCATCGTGTCTGACGGCAGCGAATACTTGGTCCGAGCAAATGCAAGTACAATGGTCATTATGGATGTTGCCACCCGTTGGCGGAGGAAGAAGACGCCATACGACATCGACGTATGGCGATGAGTGAGGGCTAGGCCGCCACCCCACTTTTTTTGCTTTTACCCTTTTGTTGATCAATTTCCTTTTTGTCTCAGAAGAACATTTCA
Source organism: Guadua angustifolia (assembly GCA_036346375.1). Classification (NCBI taxonomy): domain Eukaryota; kingdom Viridiplantae; phylum Streptophyta; class Magnoliopsida; order Poales; family Poaceae; genus Guadua; species Guadua angustifolia. The sequence goes on from CM070507.1 coordinate 39,370,620, forward strand.
ATTAACTTTAGTTGTAATGGATGCTTCCCGCTTTTACCTTTATGTTTGTTTGCCATGCTTATCCGATATTGCATGCCGAAATTGCTGTGTGGCCAACCCACAACTCGGCTAAGGCACCAATTAGGCTTTTGAGCCTAAGCAATGTCCTGCACTTACGCAAAGGTTGCATGCAACTAGCCACAAGTGTAAGCATTATACGATAAGTTACATAGGGCTTAGGCAAAGCCACTTTGAAGCGCAATAGTTTGTGTTTGAGCATAGAATGATTTTGTCGTTAAGATTTTATGCAGGTTATCGCTATTGAAACCTCTTCGAACTTAAATCCTTGTGATCTCTTAGAATCGCACCCTCAGCTGTGGCGCAGAAGTAGCAAGTCCCGAGAGTGGTCTTGGCCGCCAAGGCCAAGCAGTGACAACCAATGGTGCTTCTAAGAGCCAACTCGAGGTGTACGAGCCGTGTTTGAGCTCCGTGCCCAACTTACACTGGTCACCCGACTTTACTAAACACTCACATTGAAGACTCTTCCTTTATCACCAAGGAGCCGTCAGTTTATGACATCCATAATAACCATGCATAATTTGATTAATTATAGTATTTTCATAAGCGAACAAGCAAGAGTATTACTTAAAATACTTATCTGCTTACGATTAGTCGGGCGCCCAACCCAAGCGTTGGGACCACCCACCTCAAGCTGGCGACCACTTGAGCCTTCAGCACCACCCCAAGCGCCATGGCGACCACTTAGAGCCTTCAGCGACCAGCCCCTAGCCTGGCGACCACTTGAGCCTTCTGGCACCCACCTCTGGCACTGGCGACCACTTGAGCCTTCTGCACCTTAACTTTTTTCTTTCCAAATTGAGCCAAAGCTTTAAAGTTTTACTCACGCACATACGCGTTTATTGTAAAGATAAATAAATGCCAAAGTGAACGATTCAATACAGATTATGACAACAAAAGTCGGCGCATGGGGTAATATTGGTTCACCCGCTTTGGCCTCCACACACGCCGCTCTTCCAAACACAGACCCATGGCACTGCGGCAAATAAGCAAATAACTACCAGAAGGATACTAGGCCAGCGGTGTTTGTGGTAACGACCTCGGTGCTTCCGAGAGCCAACCCGAGGTGTATGAACCACATTTAAACACTCGTGTTAATCCGCTCCCTCGGTTGCCCGCTCTCGCCGACACGGATACTGTGCATAATTATGGACCGCAAGGACCGCCAAAACCTAAGAACCAATAGCCTCCATGCACTGACTATCGCAGGCGCACAAAGAGATGGAACAATGACAAAGTCGAAAATCTTTAAGACAATAACATTATCGACAACCACGACCGCCGATCACCGGGGATAAGTCTATCCCGAGGTCGATCAAAGCGAATCATTGGGTACTTACGCTTTTTCACGGATAAAACTTTCGCAACAACGCCACATTGTAGGAATTTGCCAATTTCGGCCGCCCTCGGTGGCTAGCCGACCGCCGGTCGAGATATCGAGACCACCTTAAAGGGCCTCCCACCGGGAGACAATTTATGCAACCCAAAGATGCGCTCAACTCTGGCAAAACCAGTCACCCATCGCCAGTGTTCTCTCGTAAACCCGGTGGCATGGTATCGCCGAGACTTTGTTGGTATCGGGCGGCGCGGGCGGCGTCCTCCACTTAACTTCTTCCAGAGGTTGACATCTTCTGCCGGATATCTTCATGGCCTTCCTCGCTGAAAACAGAGACGCGAGAGCCAAATGACAACTCGAGGGGAGAACAGCTTCGCCCATACACCAAGAAGAAGGGCTTCGCCAAGAGTTCGACCGGGCGTGGTACGGCGACCACAACACAACCGAAGTTCTTCAATCCAGCGCGCTTCGCCAGGAGTCGATCAAACGCTCTTGTCTTGAGACCCTTCAATACTAATGCATTGGCACGCTCAGCTTGACCATTGCTCTTAGGGTGGGCAACCGAAGCAAAGCATACTTTGGTGCCCATCTCATCACAGAATTCCAGAAATGCCGCCCTGGTGAACTGAGTTCCATTGTCGGTGATAATGCGGTTAGCGACTCCAAAGCGAGTGAATATCCCATGCATAAATTTGATAGCAGCGGAAGCCGTGATGGCACGTACTGCTTCAGCTTTGACCCACTTAGTGAATTTGTCGATGGCGACGAAGAGGTGGGTGAAGCCTCGTGGCCCAAGAGAACGACCCAAGATATCCAAATTTCTGCATCGCGAACGCCAAGAGAGCGGGATGGTTTGCGAGCTTAGGGCTGGTCGGTGGACTTGCTCGGCGAAGAACCGATAAGCCGCGATGTCCTCACCACCGCAAGCATCCCGGAGGCGATGGGCCAATAAAATCCTCGGCGAAACGCTTTGCCAACCAAATGCCGTACGACATATGGCTCCCGCACACACCTCCATGGATATCGGAGAGCAGGGCGCCCCCCTCTTCCCGAGTGATGCACTTCAAGAGAATCCGCTTTCTCTCCGGTATAAGTCCCCATCCACCAGAGTATAGCATTTGGCCTTCGTGCTATTTTCTCACCGACGATCATCGCCGGGGATCACTTGGTCCCGCAGGAAGACTAGGATCGGATCCATCCACTGATTTTCCCGGCCAAGTGTGGCGAGCACTCGGTGTTCGCCTGGGTACTTTGTCGGGCGAGCATTTCGGCGCCAGATTGGCAAGATCGCCGCCTTCCTCCCGACCTAGGGCCGGTTAACGAACGCACCGCCTTCCCTCCTCGAACCGGAGGTCGTGGCAAAGAACGCCGCAATCCCGCCCGAGCCGGAGGCCTCGATAGCCATACCATCGCCCCCACAGAATCGGGCTGCGACAGTGACACCATCATTCCCATCTGAATCATGGGCTGTAATGGACGGTCGCGATAGTCTTTCTTCGAAGACCCCGACCGGGATAGGAGCCTTTGAGGATGCAAGCTGTGAAAGCCCATCCGCAAGATGATTATCACGTCGGGGGATATGAGTATATCCCAATCCTTCAAAGCGTCGCTCCATTTTCCTGACCTCCGCCAAGTACGCCGCCATGGTGCGGTCAGGGCATTGATATTCCTTCCTCGCTTGATTGATGACTAGCAGGGAGTCACCCTTGACTTGAAGACGCCGGATACATAGCGCTGAAGCAATACGCAACCCTGCCAGCAGACCTTCATACTCGGCAATGTTCTTAGTAGCTTTAAAATCAAGAGCAACAACGCATCGAGCACATCACCGACGGGAGACTAAGATAACGCCAATTTGGCGCCTCCAATCTGAACGAACCATCAAAAATAAGGTCCGTGGAGGCGACGCGGGGCTTTTTCGCTTCAGAGTGGCGGAGTCCACTCGACAACGAACTCCGCCAATTTTTGACTTTTGATAGCAGTCACGGGGAACAAACTTAAGATTGAACTCGCCAATTCAATCGACCATTTGGTAATGCGACCTTTTGCTTCACTGCTGAACAAGATTTCGCAACGGATAGGCCGTGACCACAAGAATCTCCGCCCTTGGAAATAATGTCGAACTTCCTAGACGCCACCGAACCAAGATACAAGATCTTCTCGAGCTTGAGGATATCGAAGTTTCCGCTTCATGCAACACTTTATCGACATAATAAACCGCTTCGACACCTTCCTCTCCGCCACTAACACAAATACCACCACCTCAGGGCAGAAGAATATACAAAAGCAGCGGTTCACCTTATGAGGGGAAACCAAAGACCGAGGAGAGGTAAGGTACCGCTTCAAGTCTTCAAAGGCCTTCGAGCCTCGTCTACCCACTCAAAATGATTAGTTTTCTTCAATAGCTTAAATAGGGTAGGCTCTTTTCTCCCAATCCGCAATGAATCGCCTAGGGAGGCCAAAGACCACCAAACATTGAACCTGCTTTGAGTCGTCTTTGGCGGCTTCATGTGCTCAATCGCTGCTATCTTATCCGAATTGGCTTCAATCCCCCGGTTGGATACCAGGAACCCCAACAATTTGCCGGAGGGAACTCCGAACACACACTTCTCTGGATTTAACTTCAAGCAATTCTTCCGAAGATTGGAGAAGGTTTCTTCTAAGTCTTGAATCAAGTCTTCACCTTTTTTGACTTTCACGACTAGATCATCAACATATACCTCAAGATTACGTCCTATCTGTGGACGGAAAGTAATGTGCATAGCACGCTGGTAAGTGGATCCAGCATTCTTTAAACCAAAAGGCATCCTAATATAACAATAAACACCCATAGGGGTTACAAAAGCAGTTTTTTCTTCATCCTCCACCGCCATGCTAATTTGATGGTACCCAGAGTACGATCCGTAAAGCATAATAATTCACAACCCGCCGAGAGTCAACAATAAGGTCGACTCGCGGAAGGGATAAGGATCCTTCGGCAAGCTTTGTTGAGGTCGGTGAAATCGACACACATTCGCCATTTCCGTTGGATTTTTGACGAGCACGTGATTGGCAAGCCACCAGGTGAATGACCTCCTAATGATCCTCGCGCCAATAGCTTCTCCACCTCCCGCCGAATAACATTTTGCCACTCCGAGCTTGCCGCCGATCTTTTGTCAACCGGCGCGGGAGGCGTTGTTAAACGGTGCTCGATCACCTCCTCAGGGACCCCGGTCATATCGGACGGTTGCCGAGCAAACACATCGAATTACACCGAGGAAGGTGACGAGCGCGTTTTCCTATTTGGCGCCGAGGTCGGGCGCCAATGTTGATTTGCTTTATGACTCGCCCTCACTCATGCGACCATTTTAACCTCGCCGCAGAGCCAGCGGCTGGTCCGACCGAGGGCTCCGAGCGGCGGCATCAAGACGCCCGGGACAAGTGGCGGCACTCATATCAAGCGCAAACTTATGATGTACAGAGCTTCGGACTGATCCACTTGAACGGTTATGGGGCCAGCAGGCCCTGGCATCTTCACCACCATATATGCATAATGGGTCACCGCCATGAACTTGGCCAGCGCCGGTCGGCCAAGCAAAGCATTGTACGGGAGATCAAAATCAGTGACTTCAAAGTCCACCAACTCAGTACGATAATTATTCTTTTCTCCAAAAGTGACAGGGAGACGCACCTGGCCCACGGGGATTGCACTAACCCCCGGGGCTATTCCAAAGAAAGGCAACGACGGATGGAGATCCTGCCGCGGGATTTGAAGAGCCAGAAATGCCGTAGAGGACAAGATACTAAGAGAACTCCCTTCGTCCACCAACACACGACCCAACCGGACATTCCGGACTGTGGGCGACACCACAATCGGGAGATGTCCAGTATGGGGCGAATCGTGGTGGTCACCGACCAAGATGATCGTCTCCTCCGACCATTTCAGCATCCGACGCGACCCTGAGCCCGGCCCCGCTGCACACACCTCCCTCTTCAACCGCTTACAAGCGGTATTAGAGCGAAGGGCGGACGAACCACCATAAATATACGCCAAGGTATGATCCGCCTGCTGGAAAGCCAGCGGGGCGGGGTCTTCACCACGATCACCATCACGAGAGTGACGCTCATCATCACGAGGGCGGCGCTCCTTGATCCGCCGCTCTACCATCCGGTCCACGACCTGACAGCTGTCCAGGTCATGGGTGTCAGTTCGATGAATTGGGCACCAAGGCCCTCTTTCCTTCCGCCCGCGGCGATCGTTCCTACGACCGCGGCGGTTGTCACGCCGGTCGCGGCGATCACCACGCCGATCACGGCGATCATCATCCCGCCGGTCACGGCGACATCAAGGCTGATCCCGACGGTCGCGCCCAATGACTCGAGCTATCGCGGTCACGCTCGTAGCCAAGACCCGCCGGGTCTCTCTCGCCTCACGCTCGCGCTTTCTTGACGGGCGGAACCCTTTGAGGTCCCGGCCATCCTTGCCTCGCCACCCGGGACCAGATCCTCCCCCTCGCCTCTGCGACCGCACAAGACTTATGCGCGAGGGAAAACAACTCGAAGTGGTGCCAATAGTGCGGTGGCCATCTTCTCCATCATCTTGCGATCGCTAACGCTTCTTGAAGGCGATGACGACCGATTGTTCAAATATGGGGAATCGTGTTGCGGCAATGGCGTAACCGCCGGATAAAATCATGCAACGACTCCCCTTATGTCGCCTCCAGCATGCAGATCATCCTCCACACCGCCGCGAAGGAGCCCCGAAATTGGCGATTTAAGAGGTTACACGCTTCCTCCCACGAGTGCACCGATCCTCGCGGAGGTTCAACAACCAAGAACGGGCGAAGCCGTCAAGGCCGTCCGAAATAATTAGCCATGACTTTTCCTGACCAGCGGCCGCCGCACCACCGTGGTGTAAATTTGCAAGAACTCCTCAGATTGGTAGTGCCGTCAGAATTTCTATAGACGCCGGCAAAACCTCTCGGGCCACTCCACACGGCGTAATCACGGAGAACGCTCGATATCCAACGCCATAAACAAAGCCCGGCGCCCACCGAACTTCGGCCGAGAGCGAGAGATAGGACTCTCCGTGAGTCGAGGAACTTCGTCTTCGGAGGCCGCCCGCTTGCCGCGCCGTTCTGAGTCGGGCGGCGGGCACACGGCCACGGAGGTCGCCGCTCACGGCGGGCTTCACAAGATGACTCCTTAGGTCCTCACGGTTCCTTCGGAACGGACCGGCGCGCCAGGCGCCTCCTCCACAGCCCCGCCTACTGGACCAGACGCCGCCACCGTGGTGGCCGGAGCCATGCGAGCCCCCACCACGCCCAGGGGTGAAATACCACCGATGCTTTGCGGTAGGGCCCTACCCGGTTGGGCCGCACCAACAAGGCGGAAGATCCCGCAGCCCACAGAGTGGCCGGGAGTCTCTGCAAGCTCCACCAGAGGGTGGTCCAGAGAAGACGAGCGCATGCGATTCTCGAGCCGGGTGGCGCCCATGGCTACCAAGGTCGCACCGATGCTCCACCGCCGCACGGAGCATCGCCAAGACTCGCGGGTGGAGCGAGGCGGTCTTGCGCAATGACGAGATTGCCGGGACACACTCTGAACATGGTTTGACTCTTCTCCTTCCTGATGCTTCGAACCCTCCATCTCCAAATGCACGGAACTGGAAGAAAAACACCAAAACTCGCCGGAGAGATGATCGGAGAAACCGACTACAGGCCCCTACCTGGCGCGCCCCTGTCGGTGTATTTCAACTGACAGGCCCAAGTCTACAGACCGGGTTTGGTTCGGTAGGGGGTGCCTTTGGTAGCCGGCAAACCCTAACAGATGGAAACCCTAGCACCTCTCACACTAACGAATTCTAGAGTCTAAAATCCAGATGAACACACGATTTTACCCAGGTTCAGGCCCCCTTGAAGAAGGGTAACAGCCTTACTTCCTGCTTGATCTTGGATTCAGTATTTTGGGCTTGGTTACAGAGCTTGTTGGTGACCAGCTCTTCTGTTGAGTCTCTCTTCTTTCTTTTCCCTCTCTTTCCTCATCGTATGCCCTCAAGTGCCCTTATATGCCCGGGCTTACACTAGTCAGATAGAGGAGGGATGTCATCATGTTTATCTTACATGCATTTATTACACTCAGAGGCGTTGTCCCGCTCCTTCGGCGCTAATTAATGCCAGCGATGCCTTCGCCGTTCTTCCTAATGTGACCTCTCCGAGACAGTAGGTGAGAGGCGCCGAGGAACGGGCTTGTAGCGAATTCCTTGGGACCGACATGCCTAGTACAAAGAGCTTCGTCTCGACACTGCACGGCGGCGAAGAAACTTCGTGATAAAGCCATCGCATCCCACCTTTTTGCATGGCAATGAGCAACGAGGCGTGCTCGCCGCGATGCCACGTGGGCGGGCGCCGGGCGAAGCGGGCATGGTCGCCACCGCCGCCGCGCACCACGTGGACCGACACCGGTGGCCGGGCGTGCTCGCCAACCGCCGCCAAAGCCGCCACGTGGCCGGGCGCCGCAGCAGCAGGCGTGGTCGCCACCGCCGCCTTCGCCACGTGGACCGACACCGGTGGGCGGGCGTGCTCGCCCAACCGCCGCCAAAGCCGCCACGCAGCCGGGCGCCGGCGAAAGCAGGCGTGGTCGCCACCGCCGCCTTCGCGTGCTCGTGGATCGACGTTACGTGAACGGGTGTAAACACCCACCCGCCTGTCAGACTGCCACGTGGGCCACGCATGCTTTTGTGCGGCGAAGAGGGTACCCCGGTGTATAGTACGCCGACAGGTACCTGCATGCATGTAACATGTTGTGATATGTAATAGTACTAATCGTACATGGGGTGACAATTAGAAACGTCAGTGTGAATAAATGTATAGACAATGTAATACAGTATACTTTCTGGCTTGGTGTTCCTATCTTCACTATTGCCGGAGCCGGCACCACCTGGGCAGACCTAGAAGCCGGCGTCGGTACTAAGCAGGGCAAGATCTGTATCCAGCTTCGCAAACGACGGCTTCGGCGGGATGAAAAGTGGGGTTCAACGGAGGCGGGGGAGCTCTCCTCCTCGATGGTCACTTCGTGGCTCCCTGATTAGAGGTGGGCACTTTTAAACCGAAACTGAAAAACCGAACCAAATTAACCGATTTTTTGGTTAATTTGGTTTTCGGTGTACGATTCGGTTTTCATTTTAACATTATTCAGTTTTTGTTGTACGGTTCGGTTTTTGGGTTCCAAGAACCGATTTTGAAAGGACAGGGGATGTCGTCTATAGAGGGGGGTGAATAGGCGAATAATAAATTTAAAACTAAATCACAGCGGAATAAAACAATCCCGAGGGTATCAGCCCGGACTATCCGAGCTTTTACTCCGGATACTCTGGTTTGTCCGGACTATCCGGGGTTTTTGTCCGGAGTCTCCGGATTAACACCTTCGGTATGGATTAAACTTCACCTATCCGGAGTCTCCGGGTTAAATGTCTGGATACTCCGGGTTGGGCACCTCGAGATGAAATTTTTAATCTCTTCAATTTTTAATCAAACTACTTGAACACAAAGATTCTAAACACTACCAGGAACCTGGAACAAGTATATATCTAGAGCCAAACACAGTAGAAAAGTAGATTGGGCAATTTCAAGATTCAAAATCAAATGCTCTAGCAAGAATAAAAGTAAGCAAGTAGAGAATGATTTTTCACCCGAAGTTCGGATCCTTGAGGGGATCCTACGTCTCCGTTGAGGCGGCTCGGTCACACTTGAGTCGGGGTCTCTTTCAACCCTCTTACTCTCGGTGTTGCACAAATGCACTCGCCGGTTTCAACTCCTTTGACGCTTGAGCCGGGGTCTCTTTCAACCCTCTTCCTCCCGGTGTTGCACTAATGCACTCACCGGTCTTCACTTCCTTGATTCCTTCCCTTGCGGAGGCAGAATCGGCCTTCACAAACTTCCCACGGCCAATCACACAAAGCACCGGTGGCTCGTAGGCTACCTCTTAGCCGTCTAGGAGTCCTCAACCTCCAAGAGTAACAAATGCTCACGAAGAACAAGCTTGGAGATGAAATCAAGTGCTCAACAACTCAAATCACACTCAACCCGAGCACTACCCGCTCTCACACCCAACCCTTCACTCAAGGGGATCACTAAGATCTAGGGTTAGAGGGGCTTTTGAGAGCTTAAGATCACTAAGAATACACCTCAAAGCACCAAGGAACCAGCCCCACAGCTCTCCCCCAACGGCTACCCAAGAGGGGGCTTTAAATAGCCATCCCCAAAAACTAGCCGTTGGGACTGCGCAAAGTCCGGATACTCCGGACTTAACCCCGGATACTCCGAACAACCCGGATACTCGGATTGACCAAACTGAGAGTACCAACCCGGATACTCCGGACTTAATCCCAGATACTCCGGATTGGACTGAGCAGCCCGACGAAAACGAGCATAACTTTTGACTTCGGACTCCGATTTAAGTGATTTTGGACTCTATTGAAAGCTAAGAACATGGGCTACACAACTAACAAGGTCTCACTACCCAAATCTCAAAGGATAAATCCATATTTCACAAAGAATCCAAGGAAGACCTACAATTCTTACTTTCCGGCACCACCAACACAACTCTCTCTCTAAGTTTCACAAGGATGGATCATTTGAGCACTTGATACATCTAAAAGTCATTCGACGTCGCATCCCTCTTAATAGTACGTCAATCCTTAGACTCAAATTAAATCAAAGATAATACAAGTCTAGAAATAATCACTTGCCGTCTTCTTTCTTAATGCCGGTGCATGAAAACATTCACCATATAATTGATCACATCTTCGCCTTGTCCAACTTGACTCGATTCACCTCATGAGACTCTCGTCCTATCAACCTTGACTTGATCATCCTCTCCGACTATCTCCACGCCAAGTCGATCTTGACTTAGTCCTCAACTCTTGGTGACACCGCCGTCTTGTTGACCTCGACTTAACGATCATCCTCCACGATACCTTGGTCATCATACACACACGGGACCTAATTCTTTCCAAACCACTCATGAAAAGCATTAGTCCCAAAAGCTCAATAGATATGAAGAAATTGATATTTGTGAGCAGTTGATTACCACAAGTGTTTCATATAAAGAAGCACAACATAAATGGAAACATTTGACATAAGAAATGTTCTCTACTAAGTGCATCATGATGAATATGTAATTGATCTATATGCACTAGAGAGATAATTGCGATATGATGAATCAATTAAATCATGGCAAGGATCACAATCTTTACTTAAATGAAGCACATGATAGAATATACACGAATTGTACATGTGCAACTAATATTTGGAATAAGAGTAAATATGTGATCCAACTCTAGATTAAACTTCACTAAGAGAAGTGCATGAGAAGATACACAACTAAGACATGTATGCACCAAGTCAATCTATAGCAATGTGAGGTTTAACTCTAGTTAATACATGCATACTAAAAGCAAAGCACATAATGAACTCAAATGAATATATATGCACAAATAAATATGACACGAACCAATGTGCATATATATAATCAACATGCTACTTGGAGTTCACTATGCATTTGCACGAAAGGAATGCAATAACAAATATAGAAGAGATACCAAAATTGCATACCTTATCTTTGCTTAATCATCCCACTTGATTTTTCTCTAAATAGATGAGACTGATACTCAACTAGGCAATAGCATGTTAGTCTCATAGCAATATAATCATATTAGAGGTTTGTCATTTGTTAAGCACTAAGTTAAGCATTTACTCAATTACATAGATTGTCATTATGTGCGTTTGTCATTAATCACCAAAATAACATAAGTGTCTAGATGCACTTTCAGATTTAATTGAACACCGATCAGTCATTCTCCATTTCCTCTTATTTCCAATCACACCAATGCCATGCCATCCCCAAATTCCCCATTTTCCGTAATTTTTGATCCCATCGCCAGGACTGATCTGATCCCAACAACCACCGCCACCAGTGGTAGATCTAGATCAGAAGCCCTTGCCGCCACCTGCCCCAGCGATCCCTGAGCCCACATCTCACCTCGTCGCCTCCGTCACTGAGATGGTGGTTGTCCCTGCCGCTGAGGCGCATGATGGCAGAATGAGAGGTTCGACCTCGAAGTCTTCATCGGCGACCTCGCCCTCGACTAGGACGTCATCAGGTATGATCACGAGCTCGATCTCAGATCTCGTCGTCTCCTTGTGCTGTGTCTACAGGCCTACGGCTGCAATTTGCCGTGAACTTTCGCCGCTGTTGCGCCTGGTTGCTTTGACAGTGATAATGAGTCGCTGGAGGGGCTGCAACAGGAGCTTGAGGATTGCAAGAACAACTAGGTGCTGCTTGTTGCTTACTAAGTCTGTAAATCTCACTTGATGGTGGTGCTACTTGTTGCTTACTAAGGCTTGTTGCAGGAACGACTAGTAAAGCTCCAAGAATGCCTATAGCTTGTGAATTAGTAGCTTACTAAGGTTGTAAAGCTGCAAGATTTCTTTCATGTTGCTATTGAGCTATCCAGCTTTCTGTTTTGCAAGTCTTGTTGTATTGGTCTTTCTAAGCTTGCTGTAATATTTTCGCCTCGAGCAGGCCATCTCCATGGGTGCAGATGTAATGCAAGTATGCAGATGATCGGTTAACCAAACCGATTTTTTCGGTTAATTTGTTTCGGGTTTTAGCTCAATTCGGTTTTGGTTCAGTTACCATAATTCAAAATCCAAAATTTTTAAAAACTAAAAAAATCGAATCGAAAAAACTGAATTAACTGAGTGCCCAGGCCTACCCTGACGAGGAGCTGTTAGAAATTGGCCCACAAGAGCTCTATTTCTTTTTAAATTTTCAAATATGCATAGTTTAGTACCGTATTATCTAACTAAATAGAGGAAAGATAATTTATAAGGTGAGTCCTTGTCATGAATAATGTGTAATATGGTATGAGGATAGAATGTGGACTTTGGAAAGACACGCGCATGTATAATAGCGTATTTTTGTGTGACTTATGATGTACGACTGAGCCGTGTCAAAGAGCATCTCCTCGTATCATGAATTCACCTTTTATTTTGCTGAATAGTTCAATTATTTCATTATTCATTTTGTTTAAAAGCAATTTAAACGTCTATTTCAATTCGATTTAATTAATATAGTCAGTTACTAGTGAGTAATTACCGCATTTAATTGGCATAATATTGTCGATTAGTAGTGAATAACTGATGTGTGTCTATTACATCCGACCAGAATCTCGAATTAGTGCTCTATTCTTGTTTCTTTTTTCTAGATAGCTATACTATAGTGTTGAGTAGCTAAAACATGTTAGTCTTTCTTCTCGGCATGCAATAGGAAGTAGGGTAACCGGTATCCTTGAGCCGTTGCTATATAGGTCATCTACATAGGACGACAATAAGATCTCTATGTAGGGCAATCATGTGATATCTCTGTTTCTTCCTCAGCATCGACTATTTCCACACCGCATCTACGCTGCTTTATGTTCTTCATCAATCCAATTGTGAGTCGTTCATGTGACCATCGATTCTATTATTTTTCAATTCCTACGCATATTTTGAGATACAATGTGGTGGCTACTGATTTATGCATCTATAGACTTTTATGTTATTTACCTTATAATAAAATTTGGAATCAAAATATTGTGCATATTTCCAATAGAAGCAATTGGCACTTTTAGAGCTGTGCAGAATCCTCATCGCCCCTACACCACCAGCAGTGGTGGAAGTGCTTCCGTGAGATACAATGGCGCCATCGATAGAGCACTTCTCTAGATCTGTGCTACCGTCGTTGGCACGGGTGGTAGCGGGGGCAGTGGTGGGTTGTCTGTTGACTACATAATTTTTTGATGGAGGAGGGAGTGGAAGATGGAGGTCTAGGTGGAGGTACTGGTGCGTGAGGGGAGGAGGTTGGTGACAAAGCCAAGGAGGAAGCACAGTACAAAGATGGGGCGTCACGGCGAGCAGGGAACAGCCACGTGTGTGTCTTCTTGTGCAGGTTGGGGACGACTTCTTCCATCCTGCAAGGTCAAGCTATGGGGGATGCGGGAAGATGTGGCTGCTTCAAGATTGGTGAGGACATGTGTCAAAATATGAGGAACCTTAGGAGGTGGAGTTTTAAGCCCTTCCCCAGAGAATTCTTCTCCCTATGTGCTAAGCCAAGCATTGAGAAAGATTTTTTAAAATAATACATTTAAAAATATAATTACAGAAAAATACATTGAAAATAGACCTATCGGCCAAATGAATCAGCGTCAAATGGACCTATCGGTCAAATGAGTCAACGACAAAACTATTGACTAAATAAAACACAATCGTTAATTCATTTGATGACACACTTCTGTCGCCAAAGTGAAGGTTTAGTGAATTGGCGATAGTGGTATATTTACATAATTAGTTTTTGGCCTATTTTTTCTGTTATTTGAAATTTTATACTTTTAAAAATATCAAGAAAAATGGAAATAAAGAGTTGCGTATTTGCTTGTGGCTGCGCGGGTGGTGTTTCATGGATACTTCGCTTGACATCAGGGCTACCCTGCTGCTCTTAAGCCTCGATTAAGATCACGTGACACAACTCACACCGCTAATTAAGTTTTCCACCATCGTCTTGCCTGAATGGTTTTGCCTGGTAGTTCAGTTGCTTCAATCCGTAGTAATATTGTGATTCGATCGTCATCTTTCGTTAACAGCACTTTGATTGCTTTTCATCCGATCGCTCCCTCTGCGTCTCTGCCTGTTCTTCTCGCCTGCATCTCTTTCCATGACCTCAGCAGGCTGACGTCAAGGGATCGGATAGATGGAGGGCCCTGCTTTATCTAATAGATTAATTTTAGTTATAGGACATATATTTCCACATGCTTCAAGCAGTCATCAATTAATTGCGTTTATGAACAATCTTTAAACTACCCTAACATCACTATATTCAGATCATTACTCCAGAAGGCATAGCTAAAGTATAATTCAATTCACTATCATGCTGTGACATTGGTGTTGGTTTTTCTTTCACGTGATCAAGTTATAGCCGACTTTCTTGGCAACAATGAATTCACTAGTGAAATAATTCCACTGATTCAGCAAAATCTGGCATCGATCCCTCCAGATGCATTGAGCTTGCTAAGCATGTGAAACTAGCATGCCCCCACCTAATATTTTCAGGTCTCGTGATAATAGGAATGAAAGACTACTCAACACCGGAAAATTTTAAGGTGGATTTCCAGTATCAGGATATCACAAATGCATGCTCTTTGTTGAATTTTATAAGCTGTTGTTTTGTCTGATCTGAATGCAGGCCCTGGTAAATTATAAGCCTGAAGTTTCCAAGGTCCTTGGGATACCGATAGAACAGTTCGAACTCTCCACAGGAATGTGTGGCCACTTTGAGCAAACGGTAAGAAATATTTGTCATTCATGCCTACAGGGTAATAGCAATCAAAATCACAAAATTAGGTGTAAACATGACAGAGTTCCTAGAGCTCTATTAATTCTTTACCATAGGAATTTTGACATCTATTGTTTTGTTGGCTTTATATTGATAGAGATGGATGGGCAGCACAAAGGTCAACTATTTTTGAAACAAGGGAGTAACCAAACAAAAAGCAGAATCAGTACGATGACACAATAACCTAACCTCAATATGCAATACAGATAAGGCTGTTCGTTTGCCCCTCATACAGTTTTTTTACTACCTATGTGTGTACATTGTATGCATGATGTTAATACCATACAAATGCACCTGTAAACATCTGATGTTTCATAGTGTATGACAATACACAACATTGCTATGAGTCAGGCTTACTGCCTATGTAAGCATGATTATTTTAAAGGTTTTTTAGGACTTATATTTGTTTCATAGATAATGACATTTTGTTTCCTATACTTCGCTACTGCTCTACTACAGATTTTAGGATTTTACTTTTCTGTGCTCTACACTTCCCTCACCTCACCTGTTAAAGTCTCCCAAATTCCTTCCCCTTTTCTTTCTTGTCATTGTTGCCATTTCACAGCACTACGGGGATAGCTCGCAACAAATGCCTAGTACATCTTGACTTATGCCTCATCCCTCCAACCAAACAAAAAATTGGCTCATCCCATCTAACCCTCATCCCTCCAATCAAACAAAAAATTGGCTCATCCCATCCAAGGTGGATAATCTCATCCTATCCACCCTTGTCTTTGTTAGTTGCTTCAATCCGTAGTAATATTGTGATTCGCCATCTTTCGTTAACAGCACTTTGATTGCTTTTCACCCGATCGCTCCGCTCCCTCCTGCGGCTCTGCCTGTTCTTCTCCCCCGCATCCCTTTCCATGGCCTCGGCAGGCTGACGTCAAGGGATCGGACAGATGGAGGGCCCTGCCTAGCTTAGCTTGAAATTGCCGTGATTCTGTTCTTGTCCTCCTTGCCTTTTGTGACGGCGGATGCACAGCCTTGGGTTAGGCCAGGATTCCTTTTCTTCGGGTTATACGCTCATCATGCCTCGTGGATTTTTGCTCGGTGCCCTTTTGTCAGGTGTACTCATGTCATTTCGTCGCGCGGAAGATTTGCGGCTTGATGATTTCGCCATGAGTAGACATGGATTCGCCTTACCTGTGCGCTTGCGCAAAAACACATGGGTGCTCGGGGTTTGGCTCTCTAAATTAAGGTGTCGTTTGGAATGCAGCAATTTTTTACATAAATTGATGGTATGCATCGAGCACGGACACTTTAATTCCGGTCAGGTCCGGTCGAGAGCCTTGTGCAGCATGGGCGGCCCGAGTAATTTTACGGTGGCTAATATAGATAGTAGATATTGATAGTAGAAATCAGGTTTAATTGAATATTTCTTAGAGGTATTATAGACTTTTAATCTTTTGCTATGTTACTTGTTAATCATTATCGTTGACCTTCATTTTCTGTCGTCGCCTTTTGTTGCGTTACTCGTTATCGTTGTCCTCCTTTTCCACCACTGTTGCTAGTTTGGTCCTGTCGATACCGCAGACTATGCCTTCCTATCGGTGCCCTCTCGGATTGTAACCACGCTGCGACTGGCACCCTCTTGCTTGATTCGTGACGATGCGGTGACCTCGTACTAACACATCGAACGCTTTGTCTATAACTAAATCCTAACTAATCTGCTCACGAAAATTGTGTAGTTTGAATTTTACAATACTATCACTATATGATTTCTACTATTAATACTATCAAGTTTTTGAAATAGTATAATTAAATTCTAACTAATCTGATTTGTTAGATCAAATAGAATGGACGGCTAACATTCAATATTGTGTATCATAAAAGATTGTATATGATTTTTTTTTCCGTGATGTATCGCATAATCATTTGTACCATTAAAAAAAATTATACTATAGCTGTAATAACAAAAAAGTTTTTTAATTAACTTTTATTCTGTATAGTCTACTTTTAATTTAGGGTAGGGCCCAAAATATCAGGTACGGCCCTGAGCCCGGTTAACTGCACCCTGAGATGACGTGCAATCACTTGTTACGACTGCAGCGGATTCGCGGTATTTCCAAAGTAAGGGGTTGACAAGAACATGTATGGACTAATTGCAAACTGTGGAGCCCAATTAGTTTTTGACTGTCTAGGCATCGTCCACCGTGTGTTTATAAAGTGAAAGATCATGAGTGCCTAAGGTCAGATGATATACACCACCTTGACGACGACATTGCTACGTGGTGACCTCCCGTTAGAAGATCCGCTTTGCCAGTGCCTTAGCCCATAGATAGTGGGGACTGGGGAACGCGAAAGCAGTTGATGTTCGTGGGCAGCCTATATAAACAAGGGCTACTTAGTTTGAAATTTGAAGGCAAAGGTTGCCACCGTCGTTTGTCATAGATCTTTTGGACATATTTAATTAAGTTATTGTAGTGACATGTATAATTAATTTAGAATAACGACAATAAAATCGTCATTACTCTAAGATAATTATACTTATCTCGACATATTAGCTAATAAAATATCAAACACACATGACACTTTATTGGTTAATTTACTGTGTTTAGAGTGTTGCAGCAGAACAATAATTAGAGACTGAAATGAAAATTTATTACAATCCGTTGCCACGCAGGCTACAAGTCCATTAGTACCATTTCATATGTAATACACATTACATCAACAAATAATTTACATAAACACTAAATACCTAATGGATCGATAGTCGATATTGTGCGGTCCACTGCTCTACCCAATCCTCTTGGTAGTTCTCTGTCACCTTGTCACCCTGACCCTGTGGGAGATTCTCAATCCATGTATTGCCGACGAATCCATATTACTCAGCTTTTAATAAAAAGAGGGAGATAAGCAATGGTGAGTATAAAATTACTAAGCAAGCATTATTAATAAAATGCATCATATGAATTTTACTATCATCCATCTCAGAGACAATCTTCCCTCAAATCTATTTTTAGGAAAATAGAGTTTTATTAAAAAATGTGGGTTTTCAATTTTAATTCTAGCACTCGTATATGAGGCGGACTTAGTTTTCATAGCCTCCAATCCAGGAGATAGATATAAATTCATGATTTTACCCTGCGCGGGTTTGTACTACTTTACCCGTAGTGAACCCAACCTCAGTTAAGAACCCAAAACGTTTATCACTACTCAGGAATTTGATCTCTAACCTTGACAGCTAACGAGTCATGGTGTCCTCGATTGTTCCCACCTACTCGCAGTGTACCAGTTGTACCTTAGCTTCAATGCACATTAACGGTACTCATCTCATGGCGTTTAAATATAGTGCCTGAAACCAAAAACTATGTACCTCACTGGGACTCCCGTATACTCAGCTTCACATTTTTAGTTATCTACTCATGCCCAATATGGAGAACGTAACATCATCATAGGATAACCTTTTCTGATTATTTCCACACATTATGGTTGATACAAAAAATACGGTTCAATGCCCGAGTGTAGTAGTTCAACCTTATGTTCTAGCCATATGTAGAGGATCCAACCGGCAATATCCACTCCACAACACCCTCTACCCACATCATATATAATACCAGTTGTACCCCAACTTCAATTCAAATCGGCGATACTTATCTCATATATATACTACCAGTTGTACCCCGATTTCAACGCACATCGATGGTACTTCTTTCATATATATATGCATATAAATTACCGGCTCCATTCGTTGGACGAGCCATATCAACACAACAATAATCAGCCACTGTCTCAACAGTTCATTATCATCCATCTTTCCAACAACATCTGATTTATGGTTCTCTTAAAAGAGACATTTTCAATGCACTGGTGATATCATGTATAAGTAAATATATTTGATTGAACATATTAAAATATGATCAAGAGATTGCTTGACTGAATTTTAGTAAAAATAGTCATTCTCACACGGTTGCCACTGAAGATCACTGGTCGGAATTGATTTAATTTCTAAAATTACAAAATATCATATATTCAGTGACTAATAGATTTTTGCATATTTTAAGGTGTCCAACCTTTTCTTAAAATTTTGTTATTTGATATATGTATAATCCCTCTTTTAATTTTTTGGATATTTTTAATTTAATGTCTTTTATTTAAATACCGATAGCCTAAATTGTTTAATTATATATATGCATTTGTATATGTATATGTATGTATGTATAGATATATGTATGTGTATATGTATATCTATATATGTGTATATTTATATGCGTGTATATATATCTGTATGTGTATATTTGTATATGTGTATATGTATGTATGTACATATACATGTGTGTGTGTATATATATGTATGTATGTACACGTGCAAGCATGATTTTTCACTGTTTAGCATTTTGTCAATTTCATATCTTTCAAATATGATTGAGTTTGGTCTTCAAATTTTACAAGATTATAGAAGCTCATCTCCCCTACATGTGGTATAATTTTTTGAGAATTTTTCAAATAATTTACTACAGATCCGACAAATAGAACTTTATTCTTAATAGTGCAAACCATATGTACACATTTTCAAAAATCCTCAAAAAATTACTATACATAGGAGAGGTGATATTCTACATCCCTATATAATTTGAAGACCAAATTCATCCTCATTTGGATGTTATGGGCAATAAAAAAGAAAGATTCATATACAAACAAGAAGTAGTATTTGTTAGTCATTTGTTGTTCGTTGCATGGGAGATGTTACTGATTGGATTACATGAATGGTTTGAACAAGTTTATGCCTTAGTTTTGTGTGACATCGAGTTATGACTAGGTTACGAACAGTGTGAGGGGGTTTATGGCTCTCACGTAGAATAGGTAGCGTTACGCGTTAACATAGAATAGTGCCACCGTGTGTATATATATATCATATTCCATACGTGCATGTAGAATATCCTATTCCACTAATCAGCACTACGGAATTCACGACTGAGCCCTAGAAGATTAATTATCTGGAATTAATTTGCATGCATGTGTGTGACCGAGAGATGTAACGATGTGTTTCCTAGTTATACATAAATCTGATTTTTATTTTTTTAGCATAACTTTTTATTCGTAGCTTCAATTCACGAACGAGTTTTACCATTAGATTACTAATGATGTAAGGAACAACATGATTTAAGTCTCACTAATAAAAGTCGCATAAATCAAATTTTACTACCAAATATGCATCAATTTATTACTGTATGATTGTAAAATCTATATATAAATGTAGTAATTTCTATATATAGATGTAGTAAAATCTATTACTAGCCAGTAAAATTACTGTTTATTAGTCAGACTTATATCATTATATTGCTGTCATCATTAGAAATCTACTGGTAAATAGTGTTCATGAATCAGAGTTGTCAATAAAAAGTTATGGTTAAATCAAAAAAAAAGATTCATGTTCAAACAAGAAAACACATTACTACTGGTAAAAATGTCTTTGTAATTGTTTTCTAGTTTGTATATGAATCTGTGTATTTTTTGATTTGGCCATAATTTTTTTTGACAGCTCCGATGCACACACTACTTTCACCAACATCTTATTGATGACTAGAGCAATATAATGATATAAATCTCGCTAATAAACACTGTACGAATGAGTTTTTACTGATATTTTATTGAATGTATCGTAAAATTTTAGTACCGCACAGGCTGCTAAACCTTTGGTATTGTAATACTACAAAGCTTACTCTCCTTTCTTTTGTGTGTGGCTACCATTCTTTCCCTTGGCTAGATATTTTCCCAATCCACTGAGTGCCCTCCACTGAGTTCCTCCCTGCGCCCTCACCTTGTGTTTTTCTCCCTTTTGTTGGTCGCCTTCTGGTCTTGACGCCTCCTCCCACCAAGCGGAAGAGGGGAGCCAAGAATAGCAGCTCCAGCCCACCCGGCCGATCGCTCGCCTCAACTTCACCCGGCCGTGGGCCGTCGCCTCCCTTTCCTCCCCTGCTCCCTTCGGCGGTCGCCACCCCGCCGGCCGTGGCGTTTCTCCCTGCGCCCTCCCTTGGTCGGCAGAATTCTTCAACCGCCGGCTCTTCCCAATGGCAACAAACCAATGGAGGCAGCAAGGCAACAACCAGTGGAGGTAGCAGAAGAAGAAGGGAAGAGGTGCCTCCTCCCTCTGGCGGCCGGCGTCGTCCCCCTCCAGTCGGCGGCACCTCCCCCTCCTTCCTCTCCCTTTTTGTGGTAAGCGGAGGTGAAGCTCTAGTTGTGGATGAATGAGTGTAGCCAAGGTGTTTGATGAATTGCTTGCAAGGGCATGTCTCTATTTTCTCCTTGTTTGGTTCTATGTGGGACATGAGGATGCCATTTATTTGTTAATTCCTGTGAGTTGCTAAGCAGACTAATCATGGTAACAAGGGTAGAGGTAAAATTACTTTTTATGCATCTAGTTAGATGTCTCCTTTTGCTTG
This sequence comes from Guadua angustifolia, assembly GCA_036346375.1. Lineage (NCBI taxonomy): Eukaryota > Viridiplantae > Streptophyta > Magnoliopsida > Poales > Poaceae > Guadua > Guadua angustifolia. The sequence goes on from CM070507.1 coordinate 39,391,809, forward strand.
AACTACATTGTTGGTGGGGTGGTTGATTTATCCCAGCTTGTGAACCGAGGAGGTTGTGTGCTTGGTTGTGTATGTGACCATAACTTCCAACGAGTTGGACATGCATAATGAATTCCTTATGAATCTGGAGTAAAACATGTATGGGTCTGTGTATGGATGTATTGTATTTATTCCTATGAGCAAATGATACAAGCTCTAGGGATTTCATTTATGTGTATGTACTGACATCTTGAGTCCTCAAAATATTGAGTAGTGCTTAAATTTGGGTATTGCATACATGCATTAAGGCATAAATAGAATTTGCTCTATGCCAAAATAGATTGTGAATTTGAGCCAGAGTATGGTCCTACTGTATGCATGAATGCCTTCTGTGTTGTGGAATGATGTTTGGTGTGTTCATCTCCAAGAGATTAATAGCTGTATACATATATAATTATAGAGTTCTTTGTGTGTTTTGTCTGGATGCCATATATATATATATATATATATATATATATATGGATGCTTTGCTAATAAGAGAATTAAATTCTAAAGAGGGGAATTAGTAATATTTACATTTGAATCCGGTTGGTGATGTTTAATTGATGGTTTATATGCTCATGTTCATGGGTTGTTTAAGTTATAATCATTCTGCTAGGTGGGTATCATCTTAGATTTAGTAGGATGTTATCTTGCCCCCATTTTAATAAGAGTTCTTTCGAGCTGAAATGTATGTGTCTTTATGTAACCAAGTATATCTAGTTCTGATTTAGTGGTGAAGTGTGTCTAGCGATCCTATTTTGGTATAATTCTGTTCAAGTTGTTAGTTTGTAACGCATACATATTTGCGTGTTAATTGTTATCAAATCTGCTATTTTAAAAGGAATGGAACACCAGGGCATGCAATCATGTTATTAGATTAGTCTTCAGTCTTTACTCATAATAGATTCTCAAGTTGTTTGAAATGTTGATTAAATATATATATATATACAAGCTTCCATTAGTATGAGTGATTAGTATTTATCTCTAGTGATTGGTAATTAAAAGGGGTAGTAGGAGAAGGTTAAAAGCAGAAGATGGTGGTCTTCTTGCTCCCTTATCTAATCTACCCTTCTCTTTAACTTCATTAGATGGCAGCCTGCACGAAAGCAAGCTCAAGGAGAGTGTCTACGGGTGATCTCGACCTCGCGTTGCTTCACGCGTCGGTAAAGGCAAGTACACCGAGCTGTGTGTCTAATGGAGTTGTTCATTGTTATTTATCTGTTCATAGCTAATTTCTATTGATTATGGCAAGTATGAGTTATATTGGTGATCGTCCCTTCGCGGACGTGATTAGCTCTTGGATTCGGGTGGTCACTAGTAAGTCTTAATCTCGGTGAGTTTACTGTACCTTTGTTAATATTGCAGTGAGTAGCGAGAATGGGGTACGGGGATACTCGTGGTTAATTTACAAGAGATGTATTTAATTGTGCCCTGTCTCGGGAATTGAGTTGAGTATGATGATTGAAATGTGTTTTAGTTGAGAATTGATGATTGAAATGTGTTTTAGTTGAGAATTGATGATTGAAATGTGTTTTAGTTGAGAATTGATGTTGCAACCTTGCATTCATGATATGCATTCATAAAAAGGAAGAGGCGACCCATGTCGATGCGGGCCTCTGTGTTCACACATAGTGAACACGAAAGTCCTACCTTGTAATCTCATTCATCGAGGTGAATGAGAGCGAGACAGTAAGAGTAGGCACCTTCCACGGGATGGGAGGGACGTGAGGGTGCACACCGACGGGTGGGCACTCGACAGTACCGGTACGTGCATCGAAATGAGCATTCATGTGCATTGCATCTTTATTAATGAGTGTTGTGGTAAATGGTATGTCAGATGGGTGGCGATTATGGTAAAGGAAGGTTGAGTCGTGGACTCAACCCAAAAAAAACAGGGGAGATTGAATTGAATTGATGAATTAGCGCATTTCTTTTCTTTGCTTTGCTAATTATGTTGTATGAATATCGTGGAGTGAATTTTGAGTTATGAACTCAAATAAAATTGATGAAAATGGTTTGAGTTGCGACAAGGGGTGGTTGAGTCGAGAGACGTTGTGATTTAGAGCCAAGTGATGCCTCTTTTGCGTTGAGTGGTTTTATTATCAAGTTGATGACTTGATTGCGGTAATTTTTGGGTATGGTCAAGTTATTACTTTAAATGGGTATAAATGCGTATCGTCCGGATGTTGCTTCATTTGTATTACTTGCTTTTAGGGTCAAGCTCTTGTTTTACTTACGATAAATTGGAATTGTTATTCTCGTGTACTTTGCTGAGTTTAAACTCACGCTTGTTATTTAATGTTTGTAGGTGTTTTGAAGCCGGCATGCATGGATGGGGGTAGTAACATATTCACGTTGCATCATCATCATTCCATCATATCAATTATAGTTTTGTTCTAGCTCATGCAAAATTCTTGTAAAAGGTTGTTTGCGGTTATGTTTAATAAATTCCCTGTCTGTCCTGTAATAATTATGTGGTGGAGTTTATTAAATTTCTATAGGATGTGTGATTGGTTAACTAAGGACCTGCTAGAATCATATCATATACTACAAATATTTTCTGCCTGCTGAGTGGATGTCCTAGTTTTAGGGGAGGTGCTGCCGAAATTTTTTAATAATTTTGACAACCTCCTAGTTGTTCGCTTGCTTTGCGAATATTTATTCTTAGTGATTTGTAATTAGTGGTGCTAGAGGGTGTAACATTCGGGGCACGGGGTGCCGGGGTGTTACAGTTGGTATCAGAGCGGGCTTTAGGTCTGTGGTATGTGAATTTAGTAATTCTACTCTAGAGTAAACTAAAAGTTGTTGTGTGGAATTAGAAACATGGTATTGGTATCTACTTTTAAAATTTGGCCTAAGGGCAGTAACAAAACTTACTTGCATTTGAAAGATATTAAAAGAATAAATTTAGTATTTATCACGAATTTGCACTCGTTAATTTAATATGTATATGTAGGCAACATGTCCAGTGAAAACTCCTTTTATCGTGAAGTCTTCGTGAAATCTATGTGTACAAGTTTTCAAAAATTCTCAAAAAAATACCATATATAGGGGAGATGAGCTTTTACAATCTTGCAAAATTTAAAAATCTAACTCAATCGCATTTGAAAGATATAAAAAATATAAATTCAGCTTAAATAGTGATTTCACTATTTAACACTATTTATCTTGCTAGTTTTCTTTTTCATATCTTTCAAATGCGATTGAGTTTGGTTTTCAAATTTTGCAGATTGTAGAAGCTCATCTCTCCCACGTATGGTTATTTTTGAGAATTTTTCAAAATTTGTGCGAGTGGGTATTATGGAGTTTTCATGGTAAGAAGAGTTTTCACCGGATATATATATATACATATATATACATATATATCAGTGGTGCTATTCTACTCTCAAGCATAGAATAGCTATTCTGCGCTCCGACCGGAGAAGCACATGCAAACAACACCAAGCTGAGTTAATGTGTTTTAAACAACCCTAGTAAATGCAGCCTAGTAGTAAATCACAAAACATTTTACTACGGAACAACTGATAAAATTACTGATGAAGTGCATGCAAAACACACTGTACTGATTGAATCCAATTTGATAGTAAATTATAAATATATTTTACTATAGAACAACAGATTGAATTACTATCGAATTAGTTAGAAGTTCATACGTTGGTCATCCCAACTAGTTAATGCGTATTGTAGTTTGTACATGAATTTGTTTCTTCTTTATTTTAGCCATATCTTTTTATAAGCAGCTCGAATTTGAAAATAGTTTTCACCAGTAGCTTACTGATGATGCGAGGAATAAAATGGTATAAGTCTCGCTATTAGACATTAATTTTTCTGACTAGTAACAGAAATTACTATATATACAACATGAAATTACTACATATACAACATGAAAATACTATATATATAACATGAAATTACAACATCTGCAGTATATTCTGTACATATCTGTTATTCAAGAGTAAGGTCCATGAATACTATACATACAAGTTCTAAAAAATTCTTAAAAATTAACATAGGTAGAGAATGTGAGTTTCTATAGCTCTATAAAATTTGAATACTAAATTTAATCGCATTTAAAATATATGAAAATGACAAATTTACTATTCATCATTGATTAGCGCTTGTCAATTTCATATCTTTCAAATGTGATTAACTTTGGTATTTGAATTTTAAAAGGTTGTATAATCTCACCTCCCCTATTTGTAGTAATTTTTTGAGAATTTTATAAAATATGTACATATAGTTTTCATAAATAAGAATTTAGTTCTGTTTGCCAGACCAATAGTAAAAAGTTTGAAAAATTCTCAAAAAATTATCACAGGTAGGGGACATGAGCTTCTATAACTCTATAAAATCTGAAGAATAAACTTAATCAGATTTGAGAGATATAAAAATAAAAATACCAAACAACAGCATATGCTATGTTTTACTATAAGAATAAAAACATTTTATTGTAAAAATTTTTAAAAAATTACCACACATAGAGGAGATGATATTCCATAACCTATAAAATTTGAAAACTAAATTCAATAAATTTTGAGAGATATAAAAATAACAAAGTGCTAAACAACAACATATACTATGTTTTATTGTCAAGAAATCTATATTTAACTGCATGTTACTCCATGTGTTACTATATGTTGTACATAGTAGTTTTATAGTGTAAAACCTATGAAAATCATATGTAGAAGTTTTTGAAAATCTCAAAAAAATTACCATATGTAGGGCAGGTGAGCTTCTATAGTGTTGCAAAATTTAAAGACCAAACTCATTCGCATTTGAAAGATATGAAATTGACATAGCACTAATAAGTGAAAAATCACTAGTATGCCAAATTTGTCTTTTTCATATCTTCCAGCTGATAGTGATTTTGGTCTTTAAATTTTACAAAATTGTATAATGTTATCTCCCATATCTATAGTAATATTTTGATAATTTTATAAAATAAGTACATATGGTTTTGATAAATAAGAATTTAGTTCTATTTGCTAGACCTACTGTAAAAAGTTTGAAAAATTCTCAAAAAATTACCACACGTAGAAGAGGTGAGTTTCTACAACTATATAAAATTTAAAGACCAAACTCAATTAGATTTTAGAGATATGAAAATAACAATGTTTCAAATGTAGGAAATATTACATTTTACTGTCAGAAAAATAACATTTTACTATAAAACATTTTCAAAAAAAAGTACCACATGTATGGGAGTTGATATTATACAACTCCATAAAATTTGAAAACCAAACTCAATCAAATTTAAGAGATATGAAAATAATAAAGTGCTATACAACAATATATACTACCTTTTCCTTTCAAGAAAACTATATTTTACTGCCTATTACTCAATGTGTTACTATATGCTTTACACAGTAGTCTTATAGTGTAAAATCTATAAAAATTATATGTAAAAAATTTCAAAAAATCTTAAGAAATTATCATATTTAGGGCAGATGAGCTTCTACAGTCCTACAAAATTTGAAGATTAAACTCAATCGCATGTGAATAATATAAAATTGACAAAGCACTAATAAGTGAAAAATCACTAGTATGCCAAATTTGTCTTTTTATATCTTCCAGCTGATATTGATTTTGGTCTTCAAATTTTACAAGATTATATAATCTTACCTCCCATATCTATAGAAATTTTTTGATAATTTTATAAAATATGTACATATGGTTTTAATAAATAAGAATTTAGTTCTGTTTGCCGGACCTGCTGTAAAAAATTTGAAAAATTCCCAAACAATTATCACACATAGGAGAGGTGAGTTTTTACAATCTTATAAAACTTAAAGACCAAACTCAATTGGATTTGAGAGATATGAAAATAACAATGTTTCAAACAGCAGCATATACTATGTTTTACTGTCAGAAAATAACATTTTGTTGTGAAAAAATCTCAAAAAAAAAGTTCCACACGTAGGGCAGTTGATATTCTACAACTCTACAAAATTTAAAAACCAAACTCAATCAAATTTGAGAGATATGAAAATAATAAAGTGCTAAACAACAATATATACTACCTTTTACTTTCAAGAAAACTATATTTTCCTGTCTATTACTCAATGTGTTATTATATGCTTTACACAATAGTCTTATGGTGTAAAATCTATAAATTATATGTACAAGTTTTCAAAAAATATAAAAAATTATCATATATATAGGGCAAGTGAGATTCTATAGCCCTGCAAAATTTGAAGATTAAACTCAATCGCATTTGAATGATATGAAATTGACAAAGCACTAAAAAGTGAAAAATCACTAGTATGCTAAATTTAACTTTTTCATATCTTTTAGCTGATATCAATTTTGGTCTTCAAATTTTACAAGGTTATATAATCTCTCCTCCCCTATCTATAGTAATTTTGTGAATTTTTAAAACCTGTACATAAGGTTTTCATAAATAAGAATTTAGTTCTATTTGCCGAACCTGTTGTAAAAAGTTTGAAAAAATTTCAAAAAATTACCACATGTAGGGGAGATGAGCTTTTACAACCCTATAAAATTTGAAGACCAAAATCAATATGATTTGAGAGATATAAAAATAACAAAGTTCCACACAACAACATATACTATGTTTTATTGTCAGAAAAATAATATTTTACTATGAAATTTTTTTAAGAAAATTACCACGTGTAGGAGAAATGATGTTCTACAACTCTGTAAAATTTGAAAACCAAACTCAATCAGATTTGAGAGATATGAAAATAACAAAGTGCTAAACAATAACATATACTGCCTTTTACTATTAAGAAAACTATATTTTACTGCCTATTACTCAATGTGTTACTATATATTATACACAGTAGCCTTATGGTATAAAATCTATAAAGATTATATGTCCAAGTTTTCAAAAAACTAAAAAAATTACTATATGTAGGGCAGGTAAGCTTCTACAGCTTTGATATGAAATTGACAAAGCACTAAACAGTGAAAAATCACTAGTCCATCGAATTTGCCTTTTTCATATTTTTTAGCTGATATTGATTTTGGTCTTCAAATTTTACAGAGTTGTATAATCTCACATCCCATATCTATAGTAGTTTTTGAGAATTTTTAAAACCATTACATATGGTTTTCATAAATAAAAATTTAGTTCTCTTTGCCGAACTAGTAGTAAAAATTTGAAAAATTCTAAAAAAAATTACCACACATAGGGAAGGTGAGTTTCAACAATTCTGTAAAGTTTGAAGACCAAACTCACTTGAATTTGAGAGAAATGAAAATAACAAAGTACCAAATAGCAACATGTACTATATTTTACTGTCAAAAAATAACATTTTACTGTAAAAATTCTTAAAACATTACCACATATAGGGGAGGTAAGATTCTACAATCCTGTAAAATTTGACGATCAAACTCAATCGGATTTGAGATATATGAAAATAACAAAGTGCCAAACAGCAGCACATACTTTCTTTTACTATCATGAAAACAATATTTTACTACCTATTACTCAATGTGTTACTATATCCTGTGTAATGCTGTTGTAAAACACTTTGTTTTAATATGGTAAGATCTAGTGTAATAGCTCGTCACATGTCATTTGTTTGAATAGTAAAAGGCAACATATCCAGTGTTTTCTAAAGTTCATGAAAACACATGTACATATTTTAAAACTTCTTTAAAAATTACCATATGTAGAGGAGGTGAGATTCTATAATTCTAAAAAATTTGAAGACCAAAATCAATCTAATTTGAAAGTTATGGCTAAATTTTTTAAAAAAGATTTATGTACAAACAAGAAGTAGTACTTATTAGTCATTTACTAGTTGGGTTTAGTACACCGGATAGACGAGCTAATTTATTACTTGCTAATTAATACCATGAAATGAGCTTGATCAGTATGAAAAACTGGCTGGCGCTTAGAATAAGCTATTCTACCCACAGATGTAGAATAGCTCGCACACACATACATATATATAGGATGTTGAAATGGGGCACCATAGAGCCTAGGCTTTATGATTTCAAATGCACGGATTCAATCAAAATCGGGTATATTTTTCAAAAAGTTTATTTTTAGGGTATATATCCATCTATAACAATTCAAATAAAACACGTACCTTTGGAAAAATATACTTGAATTCAAAGATTTTAAACGAATTTAGATTGCACACTTTGGTAAACTAGTTAAACTCAACATCCTAAAAATTTTAAAAAATTACGCATACAATACGTAGGAGAATATACCCATTTTGTATCATAGAGCACAGGCTCCATGGTGCCCCAAGTACTTATAATATATGTATATGACTAGTTCAATGCCCGTGCGTTGCTACGAAAAATAAAATTGGTAACGAAATGTAAAGGTCAAGCATAAAAAGAAAATTGTGCTACAAGATCAAACATCTATTTCTCCCGATTACAAAAGTTTTTATGGTTTCTCCTCCGGTATGAATTAAAACCAAATATATTGTACGTAGCTTGATAACAAAGCTTCCAACTGATTTTTTCCTTCTTCGTATGCTTCATCAACCGAATGATAACAGTCCACCCTCACCCAATGAACAACATGTGTTTTCTACACTAAACAAAACACAAAACAGGAGGCTAATGCTTTTAAGTAACAAGATCTCATGGTTCATTTGAGAGGTAGTTATTCGTACACAATGGGCAAAAGAGGACATGATTAACGATGCTTGCCACCGGCACAGTCCTACCCAATGCAAGATCAGAATACTTGAGAACCAAAATGTCAGAAAAGTCGCTGCAGCCAACCAGCATGATCGTAGAGTCCAATTCCACCAAAGAAGGTAAGTAGATTTCCTGGCTTGAACCTGTCGCAATCGTTCTCGAAGGAGGCAGTGACGGCGCTGACAACCCTCCCCTCTCACACCGGTGGAGGCAGGTTGATTTGCAAAACATGAGTTGGCCCATCTTCACGATTCACCACATACATCTTCCCCTAGAACGACAACGCTCTGTCCAAGCGCCTCTCCTTCCAGCCGGTGATGGTCCACTCATCATCGCCGGCCGACACAAACGCCGAGTGCCCAAAATTCTCAAGCACAAGCATCGTGATGACGACCCCCACAGCGGTGACATTGACGGTAGCGCAAGCTTTGCAGAATAGCAGTAAGTATAGTGCATACATGTGCATCCAGTAAGTGGAGCTCATTCTCCAGGTGGTGCAGGTGCTGGGCGAGGCAGTGGAGGGAGGGGGACTGGGCGACGTCATCGGTGAAGGGGTGGAGGAGGCGGACGGAGGTGTCCTCGTCGCGCTATAGGAGGAGGAGGCCATCGGGCGAGTCGAGTACGCAGTGGTTGCTGAGCAGCGGGAGGTTGACGCGGACGAAGGCACCGCCAGCGGAGAGGACGAAGAAGCGGGAGTGGCCGCCATGCGCACGGTGGGCCTAGTGGCCCGGGAAACGATTGAAACCGTCCGATGCGGAACCATACGTAGTCCACGAAACCCCCTGTCATGGGCACCCATGCTTATATGAGCTGCATCAGGTCGACGTGCAGCGACGCCCAGGAGGGTGCGTACTCCCGGCCGCCGTCGCAGTGCAAGGAGGCGCCTTGCCCTAGTGCTTTGGTGGCCATTCTTGCTTCTACACTTGTCTTCTCTGCCAAGAAACGAAAGGAAGATTACGGCGAGGAAGACAAAGGTCTATCGAGAAACCCCAAAAAGATCGAAGCTTTGTGTGAGATCGAGGAAGGAAACAACACACCGGGTGAGTTGGGATCGATCGATGAGGAGAGAAATGGGCGTCGTCGTGGGTTCCGCCAAGACGAGACGTCGGTGCCAATACCCTCGCCTTCTCGATTTATTCGTGTTCGAAAAGAGTAGTCCTCGCGATCGCCCACTCAATCTGGACAATGAGGGCGACGACGACCTCGAGCACGCCCACACCCGGTTGGCGCAACCATGAAGCCACCTTCGACGAACAGATCAGTGTAATGCAAAGGCATCAAAGTCATTGAAAGAAATTGATCTTGAATGAATTCTCTTGATTGATTCTGTGAAAACTGTACAACATATATAAAATACAAAAGGAATGATTGGCCGGCTATTAATTACCAGCACAAATCAAGGATTTTGCTATAATAATCAGCCATATTTGGAGAGATATGGCTGGCTGTAAATCAGGAAAGAATAATTAGCTATAAGGACCGGCCATTTTTGGAGATTGGGGGTGAGGAAGAACAGATCGCTGCTACCAAGTGGTAATTAGAATAGTAGAGATATGTATGTCTATGTCTATGTATATGTATGTATATGTATGTATATGTATATGTATGTATATATATGTGTATATATGTGTGTATATATATATGTATGTATATATGTGTATATGTGTATATGTGTGTGTGTGTGTATAGTCACAAACGTGCCTGTGGAGTACATGACCCCTGGGCGCCTACAAGGCAGGTCAAACGGAACATCCAAGAGAGGATGGGCTGGGCTAGCCGCGTGAGGGTGGATACCACATGGGCCACTTCCAACGTGTATGACACGAGGACTCTAAAGATGGCAATCAACCTTGTTTAGATCAGATACGATTATAATCTTGACCGTTGTCATGTTTAGTGGATAAGGAAAGAGATAAAATCCCCACCTTGTAACCGATTAGGACTATCCTTTGTAATCGCACCCCTCTACTATATAAAGGGGGGTAAGGTAGCGTCATGAGAATCAGATCATCTGCAGTAAGCTAGATACACATAATCCCAGAGCACATGACTAGGGTATTATCTCCTTCGCAAGAGCCTGAACCTGTATAATTCCTGTGTCTTGTGCTACCATCGAGTTTGGATCCAATGCCTAACCCTGTTTTCATTATTGCCGACAACAAACGTCGACAGTTGGCGCGCCAGGTAGGGGCTGTGTCAGGATCAATCTCGTCAAGCTCGATGGTGATCCTCAGCAGAGTTGTTGCCACCTTCGCGTCTAGCCAGGCCTTCCGCTTCGGGAGCCCGGACTTCGTGCCGATAATCTCGGCAAGCTCAGCCTTTTGGATTCGGACTAGATCCAATCTGGAAAGGGCGCCATTACTCCTTCGTTCGGACGATCGCTCAAATTGGGGAACGCCACGGCCATCTACTCTCAGGCAGTAAGCTGGGGGTCTACTTATCGACTCAAACACGGAAAAGATCTGATCAAGGACGAGTCCCAAGTGGTGGGTGTCATCAACAGCAAATCACTCGGATTTGGAGATCAATTTGACTTGTATCCTTGTTCTTCTAGCTCAAAGAACAGTGCAGAAGTTGCCAGGGCTTTCGGGGCATCTTCGTGATTGAAGACCAGCGAATCGAATCCCAGCAGTAGAAGGATGCCGCAGACGCCGCGGAGGCAGAGCGTCTTCATCGTGAGGCCTAGGAGGCGCGCGCGAAGGCTCTCCAAGCTAGGGGCCGCAATGTCAATGAAGATATCCTGCAGACAAAGATGGGAAACCAATCAGTTTTCCACACTCCTCAGCAGAATATCGTCCCCTCAAAAACGTTGCTTGACACTCTGGGACCAATGCTCGGTCCCGACAGCCCAGCTGTCCCGATCGTGGCCCAAGTTAAGGCCATGGTGATGGTGGCAGCATTCAACACAATCAGGAAGAACCAGCGGAAAGGGCATGGTCTCGCGTTCGCTCGGCCACTCAGACTGCAAGCAGCCATACTGCTCATAGCCAGTCCATGCGCGGCCAGCAAGCACTTCATCGAAACGAGGACGCTCGCCAGAGCATTAGTCGTGATCTTCGCTTGGATCTCAATGCCAGGCGACGCGAGCGAGAAGACGACTACGAGCGTTTCGGCATCGAACGTGATGACTGGGACAACCGCAGGGATCCGCACCGCCACGGCCAGAGTGACGATGAAGGCCACCGGCTCAGAACATCACCTCAACGATCTATGCACTGGCGCAGCGATGAGCCCATCGATGGTGTCCGTGCTTTCACTCCTCGACTCCGTCGAGTGATATGGCCCGAAGATTTCAACCCTAAGGGCATCACCAAATTTGATGGGGAGAGAGACCTAGAGGCTTGGCTATAGGTCTATTCTCTCGCTATCAAGGCAGTGAGGGTGATCACAATGTCATGGTGAACTATTTGCCGGTGATGCTCACTCTGTCGGCTCAAGCTTGGCTTACAGGACTTCCAGAGAACTCGATAGATTCCTAGGGAGACCTTTGCGATCAGTTCATTGCAAACTTCCAGGGCACTTATGAAAGGCCTGGGACCCCGTGGGACTTGTACCTGCTACATCAAAAGAAGGATGAGTCTCTTCGGGAGTTCCTCAGGCGCTTTATGCAGAAAAAGAACACCATTCGGGATGTTTCTAAAGCAGTTGTCATAGCGGCGTTCCAGAAGGGAGTTTGCGACGCCGACTTGATCAAGAAGATGTCCCAGAAGCCGCCATCCACGGTAAAAGAGATGTTCGCACTAGCGGATCGCTATGCCACGGCCTCGGATGCCCTAGCCGAGCGCCAAGAAGATCGACCACAGCAGAAGGACAGGAAGGATCACACCGAGTCCTCCAAGCAGAAGGACCGGAAGCGAAAGGGCGAAGAGTTGGTTGCGGTAGCCGAGCGCGGTCGGCCTCGTGTGCCCCGCACGGACGATTACGGCAAGGTGATGTATGCTGTCTGTCCTTTTCATCCTAAGGGGAAGCATACCGCCAAGGACTGCTTCACTCTTAAAAGGTTCACGAAGGAAAGCAACAAGCGAGCGGGCCAAGATAAAAGTGAGGCGAGTAAGAGGCAGGACCCACCGGAAGATGATGGAGGTGAATATCAGACAACTGAACACGATCTCAACTACATATTCGGAGGCTCGGCAGCGTATGAGTCCAAGAGGAAGCAGAAACTTACCACTTGGGAGGTCAACACGGTCACGCCGGCAGCTCCCCAGTTGTAGGGTCGAGGATGCGCCTAGAGGGGGGTGAATAGGCGTTTATAAAAATTGATCGCTCACTAATTCAATTCGCTCTAATCAACCCCTATGTCAAAACCTAATCAATTTATATGCGGAAGCGATAAACTCGGTTTTGACAATTAAAGCCTAAATCAACTAGGCTCACTAGTGCACTAACTAAATTTATGTCTCTACACTAGAATTGCTAAATTGAACAATCAATTAATACTAAGCAATTCTAATACATTCAAGCAATTGATAAATATGCAAAAGGTAAATACTTGAATGTAAAGAGACAAGGGACAACCGATGTTTTTCCGTGGTGTTTGGAGACTTGCGGTCTCCCCTAGTCCACGGTTGAGGCTAGCCCACACTTGGACCGGCTCCCGCCGAGCACCGCCTCTTTCCACTAGGCGTGGTTTTTCACGCTCGCAGTAGGCTCAACCCGAACCTTCACAAACTTCACGGGCTTCTCACAACCTTGAGAGCTCCCGCGCACGACGCCTACGCCGTCTAGGAGTCGGCAACCTCCAAGAGTAATAAGCCGCTCCTTCACTTGAACTTCACCGAGCACAACGAATGCACTCCCGGTGATCACCAAGTGCAACACATGCACAAGGCCTCCCTCAAGTGCAACACATGCACAAGAGGCTCTCAAATCACTTCCTAATTGTAACACATGCAATTAGTCTCACTCTTAAGCTCAAGAACCAAAGGGAGAAGAGCAACACATGCACACAACTCCCACAAACACTCAACAATGCAGCAACCACCTGCCCAAGCCCCCCAAGGGGTCTATTTATACCCCACCAAAGAAAACTAGCCGTTGGGGGCTTTTTCGGGCAGAATCAGCAGAATCAGCCCCGACCTCCAACGGTCGGCAACGGTCACTTGACCGGTACTACCGCCCTCTGAGGGCCGGTAGTACCGACTTTTGCGGATACTATCAAGACTCATCGAGCGGTAGTGCCGCCACGACACCAAAAATCCACGCCAAGATCAAATAAAGCTATCACAACCAACGGTCGGTAGTACCGCCCTTATGATGTACTACCGCCCAGATATCTTGATAGTGCCGGCCTCGCCCGACCAAGAAAAGCACCGCTCTGTAAAAGAGCTACCGGCGGCAAAACCCCGGTAGTACCGCATTTGCGGTACTACCGCAAGCAAGGCCCGGTAGTACCGCCTCCTGGAGAATTTCAGATTCAACTCCAAAAATTAATTCTCCAAAACCAAACTTTATTCTTTGAGCCATATAGATGATCAACACATGATCATACACTTGTGCAAAACACATTTGCACCAATTCAATCCCATGCTCAAAGAATTTCAACCAAATTGTAAAAACACATTTCGCAACCAACTCAAGAACTATTTGCAAAACGTATTAAGCAAATCAAACTCGAGTTTATGAGATTAATCCCCCTAGCCATGTGAAGGTCAACACAAGACCCGGTCAACTTGCCAACACCCGTTGCAAGCCCCACTCACATGCTCTCGGAATTCCGGACTCATAAACCTCAGTTTATTCGCACAACGAACTTGCAAATAACGCAATAAAACCATTTCATGCTTGAGCACTACTCTTTGCAACACATGCAAAAGTCTAGCTCCAAGCAACATCAAATTCAAGGTGCATGAACTCTCTAATTGCAACACATGCAATTCTCTAGTTCCATGCAACACCAAAACCAAACTTCAACTAAACCAAATCAACCGTATGAGCTCTTTACTCGCAACACATGCAAGCCTCTAGCTCCATACAACCACACAAACACAAATTCGTGCTTGAGCTCTCTCCTTTTGCAACACATGCAAAACTTAGCTCCAAGCAACCACAAGGTTTTATAAAGATGTTTTGCGAAACCAAAACATGGAGCTTCAACTAATGCAACACATGCAAAAGTGAACTTCACGCAAAAGCCAAACGCATAAGCTTATCCTATTTGCAACACATGCAAATCAAAGCATAATGCGAAAACCAAATGCATATACTCTTTCATCTTTGCAACACATGCAAATCAGAGCATAATGCAAAACAACCAAGCATAGGCTTAACACATTTGCAACACATGCCAAATGGTTAACCCATATGCAAAAACCAAATCCAAATGGTTTGAGCTCGAGTGAACGCGGAATGAGATCACCAACACATGATGAAGCTCAAGCTAGGAGACAACCCCTCTTAATAGCACGACGATAAAACCTTAGACTCAAAGACTATAAAGTCCTTAGCCTATCTAATTATACCTTTGCCGCCGCACGCAAGCAATCCCCTTTGGGGTCTTTATGATCATCACTTGATACTCCCCCGGGATATCCACTCGACTCCTCTTCGGGATCCACTCTTGACGCCCATCAACTCATGATGCCGTCCTTGTCCCATTTTCATCATCTCATCCATCTTTGGACCTAACTCAAACATAACTCAAGAAACTTGTTAGTCCAAGATGCATGGTTATCTCAATTATCTCTTGCACCCCATTAACATATACTGGATGCCTTTAGATCAATTGAGCATAACCTAAATCAATTGAAATGATTTAATTGTGTCTTAAGTACAATAATGCAACTCATGCTTTATTATACTTAAGAACTATTCATTTGTCCTTAATTAATCACAAAACACCATCAACACATGATGAAGTGTTCTTTAACGATTAACAAGACAAATGAACTCAATTTAAATTATCATTTAAATTGATATGAGTATATATTAACTACACAAGTTTTCATATACTCATGTTGATGAAAAGTAATGATCCATTATATGTAAATTTGTATGAAAACGATCATTACTCTAAATCATCAACTATAGAATACACCCCACATGTATATGTGCATAAATATGATTGACTTGGAGATAATATGCACATATTCAAATTGATCGTATTGGAGTATATCCTATATTACCATGAGCATACTTATGACTAGGCAATTCAAATATATACTCAAGGATTTAGTTTCTTTGTCTTGATCCTTATATGTGTCAATAAAGAATAGATCAATACAATGAAACTATCAAGTTAAACCACGAACTCCCCCTAAGTGTGTGCATCCATGTAATATATGGATTGGGAACATGATGGACGTTTTGTGGTTAATATAACGGGGACATTCATATTTTAACTTTACTCCAAAGTATGCAACTAATACTAGAATGAATATGCAAACATACCTTGGGTTTTCCATTTTTCAATGCGATGAGACTAAACAAAGATATTCTAAATAAACAAGTTAGTCTCGATATAAGATTTGTCATTAATAACAATATCGCATTAGGGAATAAACTTAATATTAGATTTGTCATTAACGCACGATTAGATTTGTCATTAACACCAAAACCATAACTAATGATGGTTGAACTTACACCAGTACCTGAGGTGGTCCGATGTCCCAATCACGTTCGACCGCTCGGATCATCCCGATCATATCTCTTACCCAGGTAGATATCCTCTGGTACTCGATCCTGTTATTCACAGCGTCAGGCTCAAGAGGGTGCTGGTCGATGGAGGGAGTGGGCTCAACATTCTTTTCTCCAAGACCTTCGATGATATGAAGATCCCCCACTCCAAGCTGAAGCGTGGATCGTCGCCGTTCCACGGGGTAATCCCTGGGACCTCGACGGTACCACTCGGGCAGATCACTCTACTGGTCACGTTCGGGAACAAGAATAACTACCGGACGGAATATCTCAACTTTGAAGGGGCTGATTTCGAGACGGCATACCATGCCATCTTGGGAAGACCGGGCCTCTCCAGATTTATAGCTATGCCTCATTATACTTACCTTGCGTTGAAGATACTAGGACCAAGGGGCATTATCACAATTTGTGGTGATGTCAAACAGTCCTTCGTATGCGACAGAGAAAGCTGCGAGATGGCCGAGAAACAGGAAGCAGCGGCTGACCAAGAGAAGATCCGTCTGGCGGCTACGCTCCACCAGGACAAAGGAGACGTCCCAGCCAAGAAGCAGGCCAAGCAAAGCATGAAGCCCAATGAAGGAGTCAAGAAAGTGATGTTTGACCCATCCAACTCGGGCCAAGCGGCCCTGATTGGGACAGGGCTCGATCACAAATAGGAAGATGCACTCATCACTTTCCTTTAGGCAAACCGGGACATTTTCGCTTGGAAGCCATCAGATATGCCCGGTGATCGAGCACTCTCTCAACGTCGACGAGATGGCAAAGCCTATCAAACAGCGGCTCCAGCGGTTCGCACAACATTGCCATGATGCTATCAGGGAAGAGATCACTAAGCTTTTAGTCGCAGGATTCATAAAAGAAGTGTATCATCCCGACTGGTTAGCGAACCCGGTTCTTGTTCGCAAAAAGAATAAAAGTTGGTGCATGTGTGTTGACTATACCGATCTCAATAAAGCATGTCCAAAATATCTGTTCGGATTACCCCGCATTGATCAAGTGGTGGATTCGACCGCTAGGTGTGAGCTCCTGAGTTTTCTAGATGCCTACTCGGGATACCACCAAATCAGATTGAAAGAGGAAGACTGCATCAAGACCTCGTTCATCACCCCATTCGGCGCTTTTTGCTATGTCACAATGTCGTTCGGGTTGAAAAATGCTGGCGCAACATATCAACATGCAATACAGCGGTGTTTTCACACTCAACTCGGATGCAACGTGGAGACTTACGTGGATGACGTTGTCATCAAATTTCGGGTAAAGGAGGACCTTATATCTGATTTGGCCGAGACATTTAAAAGTCTAAGGGCTTACAAGATGAAGCTCAACCCCGAGAAGTGCGTCTTCGAAGTCCCTTCGGGAAAGCTACTCGGATTCATCGTGTCACATCGCGGTATCGAAGCAAACCCAGAGAAGATCAACGCCATTCTCAAGATGAAACCTCCCACTTGCCAAAAAGACATCCAGAAACTCATAGGATGCATGGTGGCACTCGATAGATTCATTTCCCGCCTGGGATCATGGGGGATGCCGTTTTTCAAGCTCCTGAAGAAACAAGGCAACTTCCAGTGGACTACAGAGGCGTAGCAGGCTTTCGAAGATCTCAAGGCATTCCTGAACACGCCACCAGTTCTGGTCTCACCGATGCCCGAAGAACCTCTCTTGCTCTACATAGCGGCAACGACTCATGTAGTCAGCACCGCAATTGGTGTGGAGCGTGAGGAGGCAGGACACTTGCAGAAGGTTCAACGCCCAGTTTATTTCATCAGCGAAGTGCTGGGCAAATCCAAGGTACGGTACCCTCAAGTACAGAAGCTATTATATACCATACTACTTACCTCTCGCAAGTTTAAGCATTATTTCCAAGAACATTCGATTTCGGTGGTTACGGCCTTTCTGATCAGGGATATACTCCATAATCGAGAAGCCACTGGGTGAATCACGAAGTGGGTGGTCGAGCTCGGGGCTTTTGAGATCTGTTTCAAGCCACGAATCGCCATCAAGTCTCAAGTCCTTGCTGATTTCGCCACCGAGTGGATAGAGCTACAGAATCCCACAGCCATTGAGGAGCTCGAATACTGGACAATGTAGTTCGATGGTTCCCTCATGCTCCGCGCGCGCAGGGGCTGGCGTAGTGCTCATCTCCCCGACAGGGGATCGGCTGAAGTACGTTCTTCAAATCCACTTTTTGGCATCAAACAACGCCGTTGAGTATGAAGCACTCATTCACGGATTCCATATCGCCATATCACTCGGTATCCGACGATTGACGGTTCGCAGGGACTCCCAGTTGGTAATTAATCAAGTGTAGGAGGACTGGTCGTGCGTCGGTGACAATATGGCAACATATTGCCAGAAAGTGCGCAAGCTGGAAGGCAACTTCGATGGGCTAGAGCTTGTCCATGTGCTTCGCCGAGACAACGAGGCAGCAGATGAGCTCGCAAGATTAGGCTCCAGTCGGGCGACAGTCCCGGCCGGCATATTCGTCGAAGAGCTCCACAAATCCACGATAAGCCGACAACAGGAATTGTGCAAACCAGAGGAAAAGCCAGGCGAGGCAAAAGTTTTGGTCATTAACCCCGACTGGACAACTCCGTTTTTGATCTATCTGTTGAAAGACGAGCTCCCCGAGGATCGCGTGCAAGCAGAGCGCATCACGCGTCAAAGCAAAAGCTACGTGGCGGTCAGCGAGGAACTTTTTCGGAAGAGTGCTTCTAGAATCCTAGGGCTGTATAGTAGAGCAAGAAGGGACCTCCTCAAAGAAATCCACTCGGGAATTTATGGACATCATGCAGTTCAAGCACCCTAGTAGGCAAGGCCTACCATCAAAGATTCTTCTAGCCGACTGCTGTATCAGATGCGGAAGACATCGTTCGCACCTGCGAAAGTTGCTAGTTCTTCGCCCGGCAGACACACATGCAGGCACAAGAGTTGCATACTATCTCGATCACCTGGCCGTTTGCAGTTTGGGGGCTCGACATGGTCGGACCCCTGAAGAAGGCTCAGGGCGGTTTCACTCATCTCTTCGTCACCATCGATAAATTTTCAAAGTGGATCGAGGCCAAGCCCGTCGCCACGATCACGGCAGCCAAGGCTAAAGAATTCTTCCAGGAAATTGTGGTCAGATTTGGCGTGCCAAACAGAATCATCACGGATAATGGCACGCAGTTTCGAGGCGAAGAATTTCAAGATTGGTGCGATGAGCCCGGCATCAAAATCTGCTTTGCCTCCGTGGGACATCCCCGGAGTAACGGGCAGGTTGAGCGAGCCAATGGCATGGTGTTGCAAGGGCTGAAAGCAAGGATCTTCGATTGTTTCAAGCCATACACTGCACGATGGGCAAAAGAATTGCCTTCGGTACTCTAGGGGCTGAGAACTACCCCAGCAGGGCTACCGGGCAATCACCCTTTTTTCTGGTCTACGGTTCAGAAGCGGTCTTGCCGACTGAGTTGGCATTCGGATCCTCGCGGGTTCGGAGCTACAAGGAAGTCGAGTCAGAGGAAAACCGGATGGAAGATCTTGACCGACTGGAGGAAGCCAGTGACATTGCAGCGATCCAATCGGCCAGGTATCTCCAAGGTCTACGTCGTTACCACGATCGGAATGTTCGAGGCCACGCCTTCTCCAAAGGAAATATGGTCCTAAGAAGGAATCAGAAAATCGAGCATAAACTCTCCCCGGGCTGGGAAGGCCCCTACATCGTCGATGAAGTGACGCGCCCGGGGGCTTACAGTCTCAAGCGCGAAGACGGCGTGGTTATCGCAACACATGAAACATAGAGCAGCTACGTCGCTTCTACTCTTGAATTTTGTACATCAAGCATGATTATTATGAATAAAGTTTTTCCGGACTTGCTACTCAATTGATGCTCAATTAAGCAGTAAGTCGGGGGCTACACCTAATAGTGTTGCGCATGCGCAATCCTTTCTACGAGTCCCTTTTTTACTTCGTTCCCTAACGATCGCGACTGAGCCCGAGTGCGCTAACTCCAAGTAGTGAAACTCTGACCCCATGAACGGCGAACTCTAGTCACTCAAAAGCGCATGCCTGGGAGAAAGGGCCATGAGCCGACTCCCAACGCCTGGGGGCTAGACTAGTCGGGCAGAGTGTTTAAATGAAAAAGGGGAAAACCTCTTGGGCAAAACTCAAAGATCAGTAGGGAAGAAAGAGTAAATGACATCGAAATTTCATAAAATCAAACATTAAGTCCGAAAATGTTATTACATTGCATAAATTTTACAGGTAGCTAAACATAAGCGTGGCGCACACGGCCTACAGCCTTGACAAGGGCGTCCCTTGCTTCGGCGAGCTTTGGGACGATCTCGATCAAGACGCCGACGGCGGCAAGATCACAAAGTGGCCTCCTACGCCCATGAGCTTGGCGAGGCGAGCTCAGAATCGCCCAAACCTCGGCGAGGAAGGACTCCTCGTCAGTAGGCATTGGTGGAGCCTCGTCTTCAAAATCGAAGACTAGCTCCTCCGCCGGAGGAGGGGTTGGTGGGACCTCACCGGCAGGCGAAGAAGAGAGAGACGAAGAAGCCATCGAAGATCTGCAGAAGAGGTCGAAGGCTACCGGGCAGATAGAGAATCAGAAATGGGTGATCGCTCTCGTAGCGGTGACATCCTTATATACCCGGAGTGCAGAAGTCGAACAACTTCGAATAAATGCTGGCGCGGGAAGCCGAAGCGGTTCCGTGTGAGCGTAAGAAGCCGAACCGAACATGAATGAGCATGCAAACATTAATCCAAAGATTTCTTGGGAAACAATAGAGCCATTACGGTCAGGAGTTAGTTCCGGGAGACAAAGGTTAATTCCAGATGATAAGACGGAGTAATTACAGTCGAAATCCCACATACACGTCACGCAAGACTCAAGTCTAAGTTCTCTACTAAATAGGCCGACATGTCCTTGACTTCCTCGAAGAGGGCATCAATTTGTTCATCGTCGACGGTGCCAGCGAAGCCCTCCTTGATAGCTTCAAGATCTACCCGAGGGTACAAGGACTTCACGATGGCCAAAGCCTGGCTAGCACTCGTGGTTGCCGTCTCCCGAAGGTGGGCCTGGAGCTTGTCGGGCCCCTCTGTCAGCTGTAGGATGACGTCATCCTCGCTGCTCGAACTGGCCTCTTCCGGGTTCAGAAACCTCACCATCGCCTTGGAAGCTTCTTGGTACCTGGAGCAAGATGCCTCCGCCGACTCGTCCCTTTCGTCAAGGACGCGAAATCGGGCATGTGCCTCTCTCCACTATTCTACAAGAAAGTCGGATCGTCACCGAAGGCACTACAGACGTGAAGAAAGAGGGAAACAAGTCGGGGCATACCGTCCAGCTCCCGACCCAGCTTCTCCAAGTTGGTTTGGGCTTGGAATTCGGAGCTTTTTAGCGTCTCGAGTTGCTCCCCAAACATCTTAAGCTCTTCTCGAAGTCCAGCGACGGTTGAGTCTCGGGCTGCGGTAGGGAAAAGAGTCAGAAGACAGGTAGTCAAAATCATACAGCAAGACGGTCGAAGACATTCACCTCGGAGGGCGCTTGCCAGGTTCAGCTTTTCCTCCTCCAAGGACTAAACTTGGGCCTGAAGCTTTCGAAGCTCGGCTTGGCCCTCACTTCGGACCCGTTTGACCTCAGCTCTGCCCTCGGCACGGGCCCGCTCGAGGTCGGCCTTATGCTCCCGCTATAATTTAAGCTTCGGGAGCACCTCCTGGAGGATGGCGTCTCTCTTCTCGGAGTAGTCCCCCATGGCCTAAGGACCACAAGAAGGAAAATTAGCAAAAGACATACGGACCGCCATGGGCAAAGAAGAAGAAAGGGCCAACAAGCCCACTCGGATCAATCTGGCACTCTCAATAGCGTGGTGGTAAAGCTCCTCCCGCATCTTCTTCTCGTCCTCATTGCCAAAAGACTCCCACTCATCCTCTTCATTGTGTAGTATGATTCGGACCGGAGGCTTTGGGCGAGGGGGAAGTCTTGGGGGCTCCCGGGGAATTTCTTCAACAGGGGAGGAGCAGGAAGCAATCCCTAGGGCCATTGGGCTCATAATCAGCCCAGGCAAAACATTCGGCGGTGGTGGAGGCATCTCGGATTCAGCAGCCACCTTGTCACTCCCAGGCCGGTCTCGGCCGTCGGCAAAACGAACTCGGTCGGACTCGGGTCAGCTTCAGCTGTATCGGGTGAGGAAGCAGTAGGCGAGGCCTTCCTCGCTTGGCGCCCGGCGCTCTCGTCGCAGGCTCCCAGAGTCAACTCGGCTGGAGCATTCACGGGGACCTCGTCCGACGGAACTCTGCAAAAGGAGGAAAGAAATCAAGACACGATTCAACAGATCAAGAAAAAGAGTCGATAGGAAAGCAAACCTACCGGACTTCCTTATCTTGACCTTGGATGCTCCCCAAACGGTAGAACCACTCGGGGGAGCATCTAGCTTTGCGCTAGACCGGGGACGAGGAGTCGACCGTGCCGACGGCTGAGCCGCAGGTTCCTTAATCACTGAGTCCTCGGGCGCGTGAGGTGTCTCCTAAACCTCCCCGACTGCTGGCTTCTTTTCTTTCACGGCGCTGGGCTCCGTGCTAGGCTGAGGAGGCATCACATGAGGCGTCGTTTCCGCCATGTGCGATGCCGGGGGCTCCTTAATGGTAATTCCCCCAGTCGAGCATGAGTGTGTCGGAGCCGCCTCTGACCTTGGCCTTTTTCCCCTCTCGGCACCTGACCCCTCAACCGAAGGACTAGCAGGCTGCTTCCGCTTAACGCCTTTGTGCCGGGGAGCAGGAGGAATGGGAGCATCGGAAAAGAAGGCAATCCAATCCTAAAGAGGCGGTGAAGCGCAGAACCAGTCAGTATTCCATCAAAGGTCAGGAATCAGAAACTAGCAGAAGAAAAAATGCTCACCGCAGGAGGGGGACGCTTTGCAAAGAAAGGCAGTGGACGACCTTGAAGTAGGACAGCGGTGCCTGGGGCGAAGAGGTCGTTCATTCGATCAACCAGCACCTCTTGGGGAACGGTTTCAGGCGCCTCACGGGTGGGATCATCCAACCCGGTGTACTCAAACCCCAGGTGGACCCTCTCCTTGAGAGGTTGTACACGGCGCCAGGCAAAGTTAACAGCAATGTCAACCCCAATCAGACCCATCTCCTTCAGGTTGTGGATCAGCTTCAGAAGGTCCTCCACCTGGTCCATATCGCAGCTTGGAGGAGCCGTGACCCAGGAAGCTGAGAATGTGGGCGCGAGCCCGGTACAAGGAGGAAGGAAGGGACCGGGATTGGAACAGTAGAACCACTCCCGATGCCAACCCTTGTTGCAGGTCTTGAAGGGAATGGAGAAGTAAGCCTTTTTCATCCCGGCACGCAGCTGGAAGCCGGCGCCCCCAACCACGTTAGGAGCATTCTTGCTGGGGAAAGGCTTAAGAAGAAATAGGTGGCGGAAAAGGCTGAGATGCTGGCGAATTCCAAGAAACGCTTCACACAAATGCACAAAGTTGAAAATTTGCATAATGGAATTGGGATTCAGGTTGATCAGTTTGATCTTGTAGAAATGAAGAAGGCCACGAAAGAAAGTGCTACTGGGGAGGCCAAAACCGTGCTGGAAAAAGGCTCGAAAACCACAATCTCATCAGATTGAGTAGGAACGGATTCACCTGCGCCCGGCCGCGCGCAGATCATCACCAAATGAGGGAGAACTCCGAAAGTGACTAACTCCTCCAAGCGCTCCTCCGTCGTTATCGAAATAGCCCAATCCTTGGGTGAGGGCTTTACGGGAGCACTTTGGGAGGAGGAAAAAGAAGACATCTTCGGAAAGGTTTAGCAGCGGCGCTAGATTGGGGAATGCGGCGGCGGTTAACCCTAGCGGTGGAAATTAATGAAGAAATATCTAAACTTAGAAGACGAAGGGGCAGGTGAGAACGGTGCACAGAAAACCTCTTTGACTGCACCAAGTCTCATATTTATAGGGTGCGACTCCAAATTTCGCCTTGAAGTAGGAAAAGTCGTTTCGCCTTTCATACTTTGTCTGGAACTGACCTAGGGCATGCCTACGATGGGCCCCCAGTTGTGCGTCACAACTGTCGCGCACAAATGCCTTTAGGCCAAATTCAGTTTGGGATGTGGTGCGCCCCATGATGGGCCAATTGCTAATAACTGTGTCGAACGGGATCTGGACACCCTCCAAACTGAATCATAATGTCTTCTTGTGATATGCCTCTTGATAGGTCGAATGCTGGTTACCGTATAAAAACGGAATCAGATATCACTAGTCGATCCAAAGCAAAGATTCCAAGGGTACGCCCCATGATGGGCCGCCAGCTGTGTACCGAGAAAATCGGATGTAGGTACCATTCGGATAATCCATGGTACGCCTCATGATAGGCCAAAAGTTGTGCGCCGTGATAATGGAGCACAGGTACCACTCGGCTAAAAGCCAATCTGAGCAAAGGCAAGCTCCATGCTAGGCTGACTGCCAAAGTCCCAATAATTGGGCTAGGATGCCACCCAGAAAAGTTAAACACGGAATGCTAATTGAGTCCTCTGCAATCTCCTCGCCTACAGCATGGCACTCGGCACGAAGAAGGAATCAGTCGGGAAACCATAGCAAGAACCAAAAGCACTCGGCATAGAACGCAACTCGGCCGATGTGCAACTGGGAAGACGGCAACTCGATTGCAGAACACTCGGGGGCTACTGTGGAGTACATGACCCCTGAACGCCTACAAGGCAAGTCAAACAGATCATCCAAGAGAGAATGGGTCGGGCTAGCCGCGTGAGGGTGGATACCACCTGGGTTACTTCCAACGTGTACGACACGAGGACTCTAAAGATGGCGATCAACCTTGTTTAGATCGGATACGATTATAATCTTGACCGTTGTCATGTTTAGCGGATAAGGAAAGAGATACAATCTCCACCTTGTAACCGATTAGGACTTTTCTTTGTAATCGCACCCCTCTACTATATAAAGGGGGGTAAGATAGCGTTATGAGAATCAGATCATCTGCAGTAAGCTAGATACATATAATCCCAGAGCACAGGATTAGAGTATTATCTTCTCCGCGAGAGTCTGAACCTGTATAATTCCTGCGTCTTGTGCTACCATCGAGTTTGGATCTAACACCTAACCCCGTTTTCATTATTAGCGACAACAAACGTTAACAATGCCCCTTATACTAGTTCAATATCTACACTGTGGATGCTCTTAGCGAGGCTAAACATTCCATTAGCCTCTCGGGAACAAAGCATCACGCTCGCAAAGGATTAAGGATCACATATAGAGATGCCGCTGCCACATACATGGCCCGAAATGAGCGGCAAAGCATGCGCCAAGTTTCGTGGACCCAGACGATGATATATGGATCGGGACAAGAGCCCACACACGTTGAAAAAACAGGGGAATATAAGAAGGAACGGAACGCATAGCCGCATAGGCCGTGGTTAGTAGGATAGAGAGGAAGCCAAGTGCCAGACAGTGCCGTGGTCTCAAGTGTGGGGCCCGCCGCCTTTGTCCGCTCTCCACTGACCCTATTCATGGAGCAGATGTCTACATGATCAATACGGAAGGAGGTCAAATACAATCCTGTTTCAACGTATCTTTAGCATTTGTACGTGGACTATTGAATTAGAAAGTGATAAATCGGATCCTTCAAAATACTATTTGAAAAATACTGTTTTGTTGCGTCGATTCAAACCTTCGTTACTTCGAAGGAACGATCATGACAACCGATGACTGCTTACGAAACAACTGCACAGTACCCTTTCCCGATCCATACTACTACTACTACGAGTCGACGACGCACCAAAAAGTCTTAGCTCAGCTTTGCCTTCACGACTTCACGCTATCCACACACTCGATCTCGTTATTCCATGCTTCCATTCAAAGCCTCTGATCGGAGATCGCCAATTTACGCTATTCTCAGTGCATGATAATATACTTATTTAATGTATATCACATAAACATTTTTGATGATGTGACAAGAGAGTTAAGAGAGAAGAGAAAAAAGCTGTATCTTGAGGAAGATACCACTTGAGCACGAAATCATAGACATTGAAACTTGAATCATCTAAGTGGCCCACAATTCATACTCTCATACATATCTAGCATTTAATTATCTTGTGGGGACTAAGAAACAATCAATGATACCATACATTGGGATAGTTGTATCCTCTATAATTTCATATGATATGGCAGTTTTGGATATTGTGACAAGATACAATGTACTGTGAATAGCCTTACGAGGCCTGTTTTGGTTGAAAATATCAGAATATACATGATTTAGGTTAGTGTAGGAAACAGTTCTACTATTGGTAAAGACTATTTGATCAGAGATACAAGCTGATAGTAAAAAGTTTTAAGAGCTGGTCATAAGGCTATTCTTAGTGCTAAGTTTCATTCTGCGATTTCCAAGGTGCCATGTTATCTAAAGAGGTGTGGACTGATGAATGAAACAAAGACTCCTAGTGCACAGTTTTATTTTCACAGTTTCATAGGCAATCAATAGCATTTACTGCTTGGATATTGTTGTGAGTGAAAATGAAACGATTTTTCCTCAAGCAGTTTTAGATGTTTCATTCGCGTTGGAAACAGTGACCGACAGGTTTCATCTCTATGAAACTCTTTTTCTCTCTCTCCTATTAATTAGCTTGCCCAATCATCAGTTTTGCTGATGTGTCATAGTATTTAATGAGAATGAAATTCATTTAAAACCTTCACTGGAAATGGCCTAAGTAATCAAACTTGTTGTAAAAGTTATGTGACGGCCGTGATTGGCTACCACCTACCCATTTTGCTAACCGAGCATTTCTCTCCTTTTCTTGAACTGCTGAGGAGCTGTTAAACACTAGATAAATACCATTATTTGCTTTGGATTAATAGTTAGGATTGATTCCTCGTATGCCACTAGAATTTGGAAGAAATCTATAAATATGTCGCTGACAATGAGTAGCATATAAGAGATGAGATTAGCTTTCAATAGCATATAAGAAATTTCCCCTAATAGTTATCAGTGATTTAATTCGGTTTAATGAGATTAGCTTTCAATAGCATATAAGAAATTTCCCCTAATAGTTATCAGTGATTTAATTCGGTTTAATTACGGTAGTTCTAGACAGTAAATACTTTGTCCTTACGAGGGCCTGGAGACGTCCAGAATAAAACTAAAGAATAATTATTAATTTATCTATTTCTTTCTTACATCGTCCTCCTTCTCTCAAAAAACTGTGTTGTGCTCTTGAGCTGTTGTAGCACTACGGCCTTCTTTCTAGATCTGCATTGGGAAGAGGAAGAACGGCTATATTGGAATATTATCATATAAAGTACCTACACGAAGCGGCAATAAGGTTTCTCAAGCAGCGTATTTGTGCGACCGCTTTGGCTTCTTTCTCATCATCGTCTATTTTCACGACTTATATGATAATATTCGAATATAGCCGCTCTTCCCCTTCCCAATGCAGATCTAGAAAGAAGGCCATAGTGCTACAACGAAGTACCTACACGAAGTGGCAATAAAGTTTCTCAAGCAGCGTATCTGTGCGACCGCTTAGTTTCTTTCTCATCATAGTCTACTTTCACGACTTGCGTCTATACTGTTTCCTATTTTCCATCGAGCCCTACTAGATGTCGTTCAGGTGATTGATTGACTATATTATAATCTTATTTCTGCATATATTTTAAAGTAAAATACGTTGCTTTCTTTTTGTGTTGCTTTGCTATTAGTATTGATTCTAGAATTAAAATATTGCCCAAATTTTTAACGGCGTGCATGCTTTAAATAGCAAGTGAAGTCAAGTACTAAGTGAAGGCCAAGCTCTGAATAGAAACAAGCACAAGGAGTCAAGGACAACAAGGATAGATATAAAGACAGAGAGATGTGGGCAAGCCAAGACAATCTAGTTCCAATGGAGGCAGACCTGGGTGTGAACTTAGATTTCTGCTGGCCGATGGCTCACTTCTTCGAGCCCCACGACCACGAGCTCGCCGCCGTCGGCAGGTATGCAAGGCATGCTGTTACATCGGAATGCGTCATGCGCTCTGCTTCTTCTTAATTGCGAAACAATGGCGTGTGCGTCTCTGTATTCGTTCTCTTTGTGCACGATGTTGAGCTCTTCGGATATCAGTGGCTAATCAATCAATCGTTTGATTACATATAGCCTGATTGACTGCTGTAGCAGCATGTACGTGCCGAACGAGGACTCGCTGTCTGGCTTGTACTCTTGCTACGGCGACTCGAGCTCGCCGGACGGTGCCAACTCGTGCTTGGCGTCGACGACCGCGACGGCGGCGACGGAGGTCGCGAAGGCGGCGAGCAAGAACATAGTCATGGAGAGGGATCGGCGCAGGAGGCTCAACGAGAAGCTCTTCGCCCTCCGCGGCGTCGTGCCCAACATCACCAAGGTGAGCACGCGATTAATCAACAATTCAACACACACCGACCTTCAAATCATCACAAGAAAGAATATGTTTGTTTATACGATTGGGTGTTTGTGTGGTGTTAAGATGGACAAGGCGTCCATCATTCGGGACGCCATCGCGTACACCGAGCAGCTGCAGGAGCAGGAGCGGCGGTTGCTCGAGGAGATATCCGCCCTCGAATCCGCCACCGCCGTCGTCAAGACGGAGAACGTCGTGTCAGTCGGTGGCGCGGAGGGAGAAGGCGTCGCCTTCCCGCAAAGGAAGAAGATGAGGACGGCACCCTCCATCTCGCCCATCGACGACGACGCCCTCCGCTCCGCCGCATCACCTCCGGTCGAAATCCTCGAGGTAATTTGTTAGTTATTACTGACTTACCGGTGATGGGTTGCTAACTAAAAATCACAAGCAGGTCGAGGTCTCGTTCGCTAGTTAAGAAGATTAAGCAATTATTCTCGTGCAGGTACAGGTGACGGAGGTAGGGGAGAAGGTGGCGGTGGTGAACGTGAGGTACGGCAAGGCAAGGGACGCCATATCCAAGGTGTGCCGGATGCTCGAGTCGGTGCGCCTCAAGGTCGCCACGGCCAGCGTCACCGCCGTCGCCGGGAGCATCATCCACACCATGTTCGTCGAGGTAACAATTATGGAGCTAATCAATTTTTTAGCCTTCTTTGTATCTTTTTTTTTTTTGGCAATTGGGTTTCTTTTTTAACAGAATTGTAAATATAGCCTTTTCCTATTATGGAAATTGCTTCCCGCGTTCCCCTAGCGTGGTAGACTCACTCCTGCGCTCGTCGGTTGTCGTAGCGCGCTGCTCCCACGCTCCTTGGGCGTGGTAGTGCTTTGCTACTGCACTCACCCACATTCTTCAGATATGATTGGAGATAGATATCATCTTCTACGGTGAAAAAAACTGCTAAATATATAATTCCATTGAGAGATAACTAGGTTTATCAGAAACGAGATAATAGGCTAGAAAAGGGATCAATTCACGATCACATCGAGTATTCGAGTGTCATTATCGCCTTTGCCACGTCTAAGTGTCCCATCCATTCCACCCTATCGCTCCGGTGTCATTGGGCGACGTCACTGTGATGACGTCAAGGTGGTCACGTACAAGGTTGGCTGACCTGGATAGCTTCCGGAGTTGACTTTTACTGGGAAAGCTGTGACTGTTCATGCTTTGATTACGAGGCGCACGCATACGTGCTACCTTATCTTGGCCTTTTGGAGTGGTCGGCAGTCGGCTATTCGAAGACTTCAAAGTCAGATGGTCTTCAGTCTCCTGTTCTCCCTCCTCTGTTTCATTCTATCGCTGCTTTGCTTTTGCTTTTGTTGTTGGACGAATCTTTTTCTTTTCCTTTTTTACATATCTTGGCTGGACGACCTATTGACGAACATGGTGGAGATCGTAAATGTTTTGTGGGCGACTTGCTTCACACCTTTAGGTCGTCTTGTAGTTAATAATTGAGCCTAACATAGCCCGGTCTGTACATATCTAATTTCAGCAGAGCTTCGATGCGGAACTGGATCAATTGAGATCCAATGCAGTCCTAATCAAACTTTGATTACTTTTCTAACCTTAATTACCTTATTTTTTGTAAAACTGACATCTTCCTAAGCGGAATTACAAATCAAACCCCCTTTCTAGACTAACATTTCAGTCCTATAGAGAAGGTAGGCTAGGCTGGGCCTGGGCTAGAAAAATAAGGGAGTGTAGAGAGAATTTGATTTTTTTAGGGGTTAAATAGCACTGATATTTTGAGGCTTTAGATCTAGATTCAATAGACGAAATCAATTTGCCCCCTCTCTCCTCTCATTTGAGTACTATTTTATCAAGGTGTACTCAATTTTTTAGGTATTGAAAGATGAATACTATTATTTTCTGCATAGCCTTTTTACATCAGTTACATACTAGTTTTACATAAATTAAATTATGTAAAAGTAATGTGATAATTTGTAAAAAAAATTATTCTTTTCTTGATGACCTTTTGTACATTAATTATATACTAGTTTTACATATATTAAATTATGTAAACAATAATGTGACAATTTGTAAAAAAAAAAAGAACAAAACAAACTATAAGGAACACAACAAACAAAAAAAGTGGATCACAAAGTCAAATGATAAAACACAACGTAGATCACAAAGTAATATCTAATAAACAAAAAAATTTAAATGCTCACAAATCCAAAAAAACACTTGAGTGCCATTTAGCAATTCCCCAAAAATAATTCTGGTGGGGGTAGGAACTTGAACCCAACCCCACAATATTTACTAGGGTCTCCCATTTGAATATTGAGATACATTTCTTTGTATGTGATAGAAGTTGTAAGAACACATGCAAATATTAGGTGGAAACCACTCTTTTTATGTAAACTCTGTGAAAACCAAGTGTTCATGTTTTTTAAGAATCTAAAACAAGTACCATATGCACAGAAGATGATATTCTATAACCCTATAAATTATCAAGATCAAACTCAATCTCTTTGGAAGATATGGAACTGACAAGCATCCAATGAATAATTATCACTATACAGTGAACAATCACTATTCACAAAGAATTTGCCTTTTTTGTATATTCTAAATGCGATTGAGTTTAATCTTAAAATTTTACAAGTTATTTAATATCATCTTTTCCTACGCATGGTAACATTTTTAATAATTGTTGGAAACTTTCACGTGTGCTTTACATGAAAAGGGTGGTTTCCATGTGGTATTTAGCCAGAACATGATGTAAATTATTCACTAGATCTTCCATAATAAAATTATTTATACAAATGGATATGTCGTAAACAAATGCACATCTATGATGCTATAATTTTGTCTGGTTGCACAAAATAGGGCTTTACCATAGTTTCTTGATTTATAGTGCAGTTATTAATCGAAGTTGTATCAGAGACCATATGGAACTAGTCAGTAAACATGTGGAACCCACATTGCCCTATTGAATTAGGATTATTATTCATAAAGTTAGTACGCACGCATAAAATGGAGATAACGACGTACTTTGGGAAAAAAAACGACTTCCAATTGTAGCTCTCCGATCTCATGGATGGATGGATGGTTCGGATCTGCCGGGTCCTCCAGCCAAAGTCTTTCCATGTGTGACTTGAACTTGTGCTTTTCGCAGCGCTCGATAAAACCGGCAATTCTTTATATATCATTGAAAGTTAACCTTTTCTTTATATACCACTTAGATCCTATTTGGATGAGTTATAATTCTTGAGAGATCCTAAAATATTCCAATGAAATATCTCTAATCCAAACATCCCTGTTTTGTGCATACAAGGAATTAATCTTAGATAAAAAAAAAATAGTTACCCCATGGATACTCCATAGAGGCTATGATGGAATTGGCTTTTTGCACACTATTAGGTGTAGGTGTAAAAAGTAGTAGTGAGGGCGACGTTAGAAGCTGCGAAATTTCACGTGGTGTTGACCGGATAAAAATGCCACGTGACCGCCTGTGGGGAATGGGAAAACGATTGGCACGTGAAGGACACCCGAAAATAAAGGCCTTCATCTAATTCGGTTATATATTTCAACTCCCATCGTTCCCATGCGTCGCGACACATCTCCATATCCGCTGTGTACGAATCACACGTGCTTGAAATTCAGAACGCATCAAGCTTAACAGGGACGAAATATATGAGGAATCCTAGCGCTTTCAATTCGCAACATTGGGGCACGTATACTTTCAATTTCTCCATGAATGAGATGGGAGACTTGGGAATATTTCAGCTTCAACTTGTTGATTGCTGTTATGTGTGCTCTGTGACCGATGAATACAATGGTGATATCTCCGTCGAAAAAGGCTGGAGAAATTTAACTTCTATATATGTAGGGAATTAAGTAGCACACGAAAACTCAAACGTTTGGTGTTATGCGAGATGTCATAGGTTCGACCAGGGGCGGAGCCAATGGTTGGCACGGTTGAGCTGTGACACAACCAATGCTCCGGCCCACTGAGTGTTGTTTAGCCCTCTGCCCTGTAGCCCATGACCAGAAATACGCGGAAGATACAACTCACGATCTTCGTATATATTGTGCTTTTGATATATTTTATATTATATGTTGCCTTGCTACTTTTTTTTAAGTTGGACTAACCTTATCTAAAATCCTAACTACACCACTGAGTTCGGCATTGACTGAGTGAGATTGAAATGTTAGGGTTGCAGTGAACCGGGATTTAGGGTTTCTTGTCCAGAGATCGTTGGGCATAGCTAACTCGATGTCATGATCTAATTGTCTGTCTAACTTGTGCCAATATTTTTGAAATTAAAAAATTCAAAATCTGCGGGTATATTAATCTATTTTTGTCCTGATTATATTTGCTGCTTTGCAGACAGAGGGAACGAGTGGTGCTCAGGTGGAGGAGGCAGTACGTGCTGCTCTCGCCCGACTTGATATGACGACATCATCACTGAAGTCCATGAGTTAGTTGGAAGATTGTTGCTAGCTTGCCATCCCAACCACCTGTGCTTCATCACTTTCGTCGCTTTTATGGGAGGAGAGGACGATGTCGGCTTACTTTGATGTTATAGTTATTCCAATAATGCGACAACACTTGTAATGATGGGGCCCAAGTACATAAGTAACAGACTCTCTGTTTCCCTTGATGTAATCGTATATCCAAATTTTGGCATTGCATTATCGATCTAAAAGTTTGCATTGGTAAATTAATACTATATATGGTAGCGTGCTATTGCACGCTGTGCTGTGTGGACGTAAAAATAGGGATGGAATGTAGGTAAGGTAGTAAAGATGTATATAAATGTTAAGGCAAGTATACGCACAAGTGAAGCATTGATTATGTGGAGAAGGTGATTACGGTGTCCATAGGACAACAGGCGTGATTAGCTCGGTGATAACGGCAGCGCGCTGAGGACTCCGAGTCCAAGCGCTATTATATAGTAGATATGTATAAACCAAATTTGAGTTAGCGCGATGCAGTAAGAAAAAACGACCCAAATTTTTACGTAAAAATACGTAATTCCAGTCTATTGTGTCGAAAGAACCGGCGCTCGTGCTGAATTTGCGAAATTACGAGTATTTTTTGCAAAATAATTGGCGAAAGGACTTGTTCATGATCTGTAGAAATATGTCTTTCGACGAATTATTTGGAAAATATTGGAAACCGAGTTGAGAAACCAAGGTGGGAAAAAAGTCTAGAGGAAAAAAGGTGAAAAAATATTAGAGATGACAACTTTCTTTTGTCGAGTTTAACACTCTACACGCTAACCGAATAATAACACGTGTTCTAAAAAATATTAGAGATTGAGTTGGAAAATCGAGTTGGGAAAAAAGTCTAGAGATACATGCTTCGAAAAATCCTATAGATCGAATTGGGAAAAAACTATAAAGATACAACCGTGCACATATTTCTCACTCCGGAAAATATCAGAAACCGAGTTACGGGGAAAAAAATAGAGACATAGAGTTGTAGAAAAAGGGCGAAAATTTATTAGAGATGACAACCTTCTTTTGTCGAGTCTAACACTCTACGCGCTCACCGAGCAATAATATCGAAAATATTTTTCCCGGAAAAAACGGAGAAAGAACCTAAACGTAAGGAGTAAGGACCTATTTATTATGTTTTTGGACCTGTCCACTATCCTGAAAAATAAGAAAAGGACTTGCTCGCGATTTGAATTTAACGCGGGTTTTTTTCTGTAAAACAACGTGCGAGGGACTCAAACGCGAATCGGGGAAAAATATCTTCCCCTCACAAAAAATCGCGGAGGACCTATTCATAATCTACAGGGACCTATCCGTAATTAGAAGAAACGAGGGGCTTTTTCGCGAAATCGCGTAGGGTGACGGGTGTTATGGCTCTGCTTCCGACAATTCCAGGGGCTGTAATGTGTGTTATATGACATGCCATAGCAACATGAATCTAAATGGATACCCTTAATCCTATCACATAGAAATTCCCCGATAGAGCCACGTTGCTTCACCCCTCTACTCACTACTACAAAAAGCTTA
Source organism: Guadua angustifolia (assembly GCA_036346375.1). Lineage (NCBI taxonomy): Eukaryota > Viridiplantae > Streptophyta > Magnoliopsida > Poales > Poaceae > Guadua > Guadua angustifolia. Next base: position 39,426,461 of record CM070507.1, read on the forward strand.
TATTAGATATCTCAACATAGACGGTTGGAAAAAATTGTCTATAATAAAAAACATCACTAACGGTTCTATAGTGAAAACGCTAGTGAGACAATCACAGACGGTTCTCTTCATAGACTATCAGTGACATCACTGACGGTTCTCTTCATAGACCGTTCGTGACATCACAGATAGTTTTAGTTAAAAACCGTCATATCACAGACGATTAAATACAAACCGTCTATGATAAGTTCATATCACAGACGGTTCTAACAAGAAACTGTCTGTGACATGACTTCAGACCCCTATATAACAATATCAATAGAGGTTCGTAGCGCAGGCCCATGCGTTTCGTCTCCTGCAAATCCTAGCGCCTTGGCAATCCTCCTCCCTGGCAACCTCTTCCTCGATCGGCTACCTCCGCGAGAGGAAGATCGGCTACCTCCGCAAGCACCTTCTCCTCCCCATCGGTTACCTCCTTCGTGAGCACCTTCTCCTCCGCGAGCACCTTCCCCGTCGGCTATCTCCTCCTCCTCTCCATAAGTGAGTTGTGTATGAACCAATATGCTTGACTAGGGTATAAACTGATAATCCTCATTTTGAGTGGCGGTTTGATGATTGGCCATTCATAGTTGCTTACATGGATGTTGTAATCTAGCTTTACTGATCTTAGCTCTGGAGTAGTAGTTGCGCTAGCCCCATTATATATATCCTATTCTCTACGTGTGAGTATAATAGCCTATTCTACTCCCTAGCTATTTAACATGTACCGACCAAGTAACTTATCACAGCATTCAACGTAAGGAACTGTTCCAGTGACTATCTGCTACGTGGCAAAACACAAACCAGATCCTAACTAGTAAATGACTAATAAATACTAGTTGTTGTTTCTGATAAATCTTTCTCCTTTTGATTTAGCTATACTTTCAAATGAGAATGATTTTGGTCTTTAAATTTTTTAGAATTGTAGAATCTCACATACTACTACACATTATAACATCATAGACGGTTTGGAATCGTCATCACATATGATTTTAAACCGTCTGTAACTATATATCAGTGAAGTGTCTGTCATCAGTACTCATCACACACACATCAGTTTCTAAGCCTAAATCCTTGAGCAATCACTCTATTTGTAATATGTATGATTCATAGAGTGTTCAATATAACCTCTTTTGGTAGCATGAAAATTTATTTTCTTTATTATATATATTTATTTGCATATGGCAATTGATTCTTCTAAGAATATTTTTCTATAATGTGTCAAGAAGTTAGAAAACTAGTACTCAACAGTATTTAATAATTAATCTTTCACACAAAGTCGGCCAAGCTAAACACCAAGTGACTCAATACTTTTACAACGAGGATTGAGGACAGATACTTCAGCGGAGCTACGAGCTACATAGTACTACTAAAAAATACTTATCAGCCCAGAATTATATTATACCTTGCCAAAATATACTAACCATCACTGCAGTTTTCAGCTGCATATTTATTCATTACATGAAACAACAAAGAAACTAATACATGCCAATTTCATTATTACATGACATGTGACATGTCAGTAACAATCAATGTATACAATTAACAAATATCAGGGGAAGATGACATCAAAAACAAGATAATTGCATTTTGCTCATGAGAAAATTCAACTAATGCATGTATGTGCCACAAAGCAGGATGGCTCATCATTTGGCCAAATGATAGATCATATCAAAATTAAAAACTTCAGGAAAATATTGCAGTTGTTACATACTGAGCACATTCTGCCAGCTTTCCCAGATTCTGATTTTCCAAGATTGCCAAAATAAGTTGCTTATTTTCATCCAGATATTGCAAAAAGGAATAAAGTCAGTTAGGGAAAATGGAAATTTGCAACAGAGCATTCACAGAATTAGTAAATTCAAACACAGGGCCCAAATGAACAATAAAATAAACAAAACAATAGTTGTAGTATTGCACTATCAGAAGTTATATGGTTCTTTGAGAAAACACGACCAAAAGATTTTTTTTTTAATCATTCGAAGGCCCAAATTACAAAGCTAGAACCACAAAGCGTTAGTTTAAATGTAAAGAACTAAAGATTATTTGGAGTGAAAATGTTTAGTCCATTATGTGGGCAGCATAAATGAGTACCCTTGCTAACTTTGACATTGGAGCACATGAAGAATAGTTAAGAAAGACTAGCCCCAAGCATCTCTACATTTTTTCCCCTAGTAGAGCAACTTGATTGTACTAATCTAGGTTTATTGTAGTACAACAAAGTAAATCATTATCCATTGCAAGTCTATAAGAAGGAGAAGGTTAGCTAAACTTCAGCTAAGCCTATCAAGGACTGGACTTTACCGGGACTTGCATATCAAATCCAAAGAACCTAACAAATTCTACCCCCACAAAACGCAAAAAGAACTTATAATCCATAATGTACCAAGCAGATGTGCCGATGGATTCTCTATATGAGCCATGACACCTTTCACAATTCCAAAGTGCTTTAATATTAGAACAAGGACCTAATTGCTTGCAGAAACAAGCAAATGTTTCAAATTGATGAACAATTTTCAGGCTTCGATGAGCAGCTGATGGAATATATGAAGTTAATGCTACAGAACAAATAATAAAAACATAAACATCAGTTTGGTTCTAGTTGGAACAGAACAGTCAAGGATAGTTGCATGCTCACGTTGCATGCAATAGAACATAAGAACATGCCACAAGCAGGGATTCAACACTGCATTCACAACCTGGTCCGTTGTCCAAATCGTAATAGTCTACATCTAATAATTCCTAAATGTACCTGGTCCGTGGTCCCAATCGTAATAGTCTACATCTAATAATTCCTAAATGTACATCTTTGTAATAGCAGAACATAGGCATTGCTCTGTTTTCTCCAATAAACCCTAGTATCAAGTGTTCAGAGACAGGTCTCTTATCAAATAACCAGCATCAACATATGCTTACAGCGGGGTGATAACACCATATACCCAAATAAGTTGCTCCTTATCGAATCAGAAGTCGATAATACCAATTATTCAATGAGAACCATACCACTAACTTCAAACATAGCTGGCCAAATCACACCAAGAAAGGTTGAAAAAAGAAACAGCATCTTCACTAATCCACCAGACTAAACCCACCCACCATCAATCGAGCTGAACGTGTACACACCTAACTAACACCTCTCGATCAGGACCAGCAAATGGATCAAATCTTCACCCAGAAAGAAGGCCAAAACCCCACAAAGGGGGCACATGAACCCTACCAAGAATCGCAAGAACAGGGGAGAGAGGGGGAACCTTTTCTTGTCTTGAACTATAAAATAATGTGGTTTCTTGATGTACATTTGTTGATATTTGTGGTATATATCATATTTTATTGATGTATCGTCACCTGAATTATGAAATATTCTATTACCATATTTGTGGTAAGATCTTCTTGTCTTGAACTATGAAATAATATCTTTTCCCACCTCTCTTAGCAGAACTTCCATGACTAGTATAGGTTGTTCGAAATTTTATTCTTTTTATATATTTGTGCAACGACATTTACAAGACACAATTAGTTATAGATTTTGCAATTTAATTTCAAAACATCCTAGATGCATGGAGGCAACAGCTTGTCTGATGAAGAGAGTCTTAAAATATAAACATTTGTAGTACTTTCATCACATTTCTTATTCTAATGTTGATGGATTCTAACACAAAATCCAGTTCCATAAACAGTTCGTCCTGAAAGTTCATGCTCTGATTTATTTTTCATTTTATTTTCATCCCCAAATGAGAATACCATATGCAGCTGTTATGAGCTCTGCTTCGGAGATTGTACTGATGCACGGAATGACGAGCCGGAGGCTTTGGAAAACGCCACGGCGGCGTCAGTAAAGAATCGGCCGCAGACAATATCAAGTCTGAAGAAAACAGAGGACTACGTAGTAACCTTCTTTCTTGATTCTTTATTTCTTACTTGACGCGCTTAAATAGCCTCAACGAAAACATGAAATAACTAATCCCAACTGGACTCTGATAACTAATCCCAATCGGACTCTGATAAGAGTCCTTAACCGACTCATACTCCCACCATGGCCACAATCGACCAGGCCCTACTGCCCATGTCGGTTACGGCGCACATAGTGCTGCCCAAACCTGACATCACCCCCCTCCTCCGAAAACAGCTCGTCCGCGAGCTGGAACTCCGGGTACTGCTGTTGGAATGTGTCGACGTACTCCCATGTAGCTTGTTCGGCCGAAAGGTCTTTCCAGCGGATGAGTGCTTGCCTCCGACCACGCACAATGCGCCCCTTGAGTGCTTCTTTGGGAACTGGAATGGCACGGCCATGGGCAAGCCGAGGCAGAGGTGCCAAGTCACGCGGAGGGACACCATGAAACTTCTTGAGGAGTCCAACATGGAAAACATCATGAAGGCGTACCCCGGGAGGAAGGCGAAGACGATACGCCACTGTGCCAATACGCTGCACCACTCGATAGGGTCCATAGAAACGCGGACTAAGTTTGCCGTGGGCCACATTAGGAAGAGAAGAACTCGGCCGGTGAGAGATACGAAGCCAGACCCAATCATCGACCTCAAAGGTGACCTCCCGATGAGTACGATTATAGAATGAAGCAGCAACAGCTTGAGCCTGTAGAAGGCGATCGCGTACCTCCGCCAAAAATTCATCACGATCAGTCATCTGAGAGTCGACAGCCGGAGTGCGTGCTTCGCCCTTAATGTAGGTGCGCATGCTTAGCGGGTCACGACCATACACCACTCGGAAAGGAGTAGTCTTTAAGGAAGATTGGAAGGATGTGTTGTAACAGTATTCAGCCCAAGGTAGCCATCTAATCCATCGCTTCACGATCCCCATAAAACAAAGTAAAATACATAGCAATAATTTTGTTGGTCACTTCTGATTGACCATCAGACTGAGGGTGATAGGCTGTACTCATGTGAAGGCGACACCCTGCCAGTTGGAACAGCTCTTGCCAAAAATTGCTTGTAAAAACCACATCTCGATCGGTTACAATGGAAGAAGGAATACCGTGGAGGCGTACCACCGTATCGAAGAAAACCCGGCTTACGGAAACCGCCGTGTAGGGATGAGTTAATGGAATAAAATGCGCCGCTTTAGAAAAACGATCGACCACAGTAAGAATGATGGTCTTCCCTCCTGACTTGGGCAATCCTTCGATAAAATCCATAGCAATGTCAGACCAGACGGCATGTGGCACTTGGAGAGGCTGGAGAAGTCCGCCGGGGTGTAAGTGTTCGGTCTTGTTACGTTGGCAAACCATGCAATCCCGAATAAATTCCTGAAGCAATTGCCGAGCCCGTGGGATATGAAAATCCACCCGAACTCGAGTAAGCGTCTTTTGGACTCCCTCATGACCCGCTTCATGGCAAGTAGCAAAAATTGTGGTGACAAAGGGGGAAGACTGGGGCACAAAGATACGTCCTTTATATAGAATCAGTCCATCGCAAATCGTCCATGGGGCCGACAAGCGTCCCTCCTGAATATCTTTCTGTGTGGAAATCCATGTTGTATTGGTAGGAAGGTCTCGTCGCAAGTCATCAAATAGGGTCAAAGAGGGACCACTCAGAGCCATAAGTGTAATCAGAGGAGAGTCATCACACAGCAAGACGAGCATCGCCACGCAGATATTATACTTGCTTGCAGACTAACGGAGAAATCAAAGCCCACCGGTTTACTAACCCATTGGTGTTGGGGAATAGTAGACGGTACCGATCCAATAGGAACTTCAAACTATAATGATCGGTGCGAATGAGAAAAGGCCCATTTATACATACGATGCCGCCAATGTCGTACGGCTTGGACGAGTCCGATTAACTCCCGCTCGTAGGCGGCGAGTTTGACATGGCGAGCAGCAATAGGTCGACTGAAGAAGGCAATGGGGGCTCCACCTTGATGGAGGATGGCTCCAAATCCGGAACCGGATGCGTCGCACTCTATGATGAAAGGGAGACCAAAATCCGGAAGTTGAAGAACCGGGGCGGAAGCCAATGCGTGTTTGAGCGAGGAAAATGCGTCAGCAGCGTCAGAAGTCCAAGAGAAAGCTTCCTTGCGTAAGAGGCGTGTGAGGGGCGCGGCGATGGCTCCAAAATTCTGGATAAAGCGTCGATAATACCCAGCCAGCCCGAGAAAGGCGCGCACGGCGCGAACAGTGGTGGGTACCGGCCAATCTTCAATAGCTGCTACCTTTTGCCGATCCATGGTCACCCCTTCGGCTGAGACGACATGACCAAGATAGGTCACAGAAGTAGTACCAAAGGAGCACTTAGAGCGTTTCAAAGCCAACCCATGCCGAGATAACTCCCGCAGCACTTGCCGAATATGACAGAGGTGTTCCGCCCACGAACGGCTATAAATCAGGATATCATCAAAGAACACCAACACAAAGCGGCGCAAAAATTGACCCAAGACTTCATTCATGAGTGCTCGAATGTAGCCGGTCGTTGGATAACCCAAACGGCATTACCAGTGAAACTCGAAGTGTCCATGATGCGTGCGAAATGCCGTTTTGTGAACGTCATCGGGATGCATGCGCACTTGATGATAACCAGACCGTAGGTCCAATTTAGTAAAAAATCGCGCACCTTTAAGCTCATCCAAAAGCTCTTCGACCACCGGAATTGGAAATTTGTCCTTGATAGTTTTGTCGTTGAGGGCCCGATAATCCACACAGAATCGCCATGTATTATCCTTTTTACGGACCAACAATACTGGCGAGGAAAATGCCGATGTACTGACGCGAATAATGCCCTGATGTAGCATAGCGCGACATTGTGCCTCTAACTCATCCTTCTGCAATTGCGGGTAGCGATATGGGCGCACAGCCACTGCATCTGTACCGGCCTTCAAGTGAATCCGATGATCGTAGTCACGTGACGGTGGAAGGCCCTGTGGCTCGCGAATACTGCAGAGTACTCTGCAAGCAAGGCATCCATCAAATCGGTTGGCGAATTGGTCATGGAGGCCAACGAAGGAAAGCACGGTGACACCCCATGGAGTTGAACCAGATGAGTTCCTTGCCAGAATGTCATAGTGAGACGTTGGAAATTCCAAGTGATGGGTCCCAACGTCTGCAGCCATTGAACACCGAGGACAATGTCGACGCCTGGAATGGGAAGCACGTAGAAATCGATGGCAAAGGTATAGTTGTTGATGACGAGAGAAACTTGGCGGCATTCGCCATCGCCGCCGATCCGCCGCCGCTTTGCCCTTGCCACTCGGAAGGATGAGCTCGCCGCGACCACCTTGATACCCGCCTGACTCACCGCGCCTTCGGAAATGAAATTGTGGGTGGAACCGGAGTCGACGAGTGCGACGAATTGGTGATTGCCGATGTGAGCAGGAAGGCGCATCGTCCGTCCAACGGTAATGCCGGTTAGGGCGAGCAGGGAGATGGACGGATCCTCGTTGTGCTCGGCAGTATCCAATGCGTCCATGTCGTCAGGAACCACCTCCAAGCTGAAGAGCCGCTGACAAGAATGCCCTGGTATGTATTTCTCATCACAATTGTAGCATAGCCCCAGACGGCGGCGTTCTTCCATCTGCGCCCGAGTCAACTTCTTGATGAATTTAGCGCCCGAGGCATTAGTGTCGCTCCCTTTGTGTGCCGCCACCGTCGGCGCTACACCGGCCGCGGTGGTCGAGTTCGCAGCCGGCCATGCGCTGCCTCCAGTCTTCATGCCGCTGCCTTTAGGGATCGTCCGTCGGTTATCCTCAGACTCTGTGTGCTGCAAGCGCTCATGAGCCCGCGCTAAACTCATAGCCATAGCTAAGGACTGCGGAGCGGCCAGATCAACAGCAATGGCAATCTTCTCTTTGAGTCCGGCCGTAAACATCTCGATCTTCTGGTCTGCCCGGAGATTCGCACGGGGAAGTAAGGCTTCAAACTCTTTTTGATATTGTGACACTGTCCCGGTCTGACGAAGCTGCTTCAGCTCCGCAAGGTGATTGCGCCGTGTCGGAGGCCCAAAGCGAAGATTGACGAGATCCTTGAAGTGTGGCCAGGTAAGGGCCCCCATCTCCTCCTCAAGGAGCATGTACCATCTTTGCGCTTCCGCGCAAGTGATACGTTCGCAGTCTTGACCTTATCGTCTTCCGCCGTGTGCTGTCCTCGGAAAAATAGTTCACAGGAATTTAACCAAGGAAGTGGATCGTCAGCACCTTCGTATGTCGCGAAGTCCCATCGGGAAGGTTTTGGGGGTCGGCCGTCAGGTGTAGCAAGAAGCCCGCTTCTCTGTCGGCAGAGGGCTCACAGGCTACCACCGTGCACACCACCGCCGGCAAAGCGGTCTGGCGCCCTCCTCCACCAATTCATTGCCGCTGCTGTCCGCCGGAACTAGCGTCACGGCGGCGTGGAGGTACATAGATTGTGTCCTCCGCGCTTTTCTCCTTGTCACCTCCGCCCGCGTGTGCTCATCAGTCATCCACCTTGGCGTCGTCGTCATGCCGGGTCAATCGCGTGGTGAGGGTGGCGAATCGAGCCGTGTCCATCCCGCACCATCGCCATGTCTTCAAGCTTGCGGAAAATCTGTCGATTTTATCCGTCGAGCTCGAACCTCGCCGCTAGCCATGGTCTCGATACCAAGATGTTATGAGCTCGCCGGAGATTGTACTAATGCACGGAATGACGAGCCGGAGGCTTTGGAAAACGCCACGGCCGTGGCAGAAGAATCGGCGCGCAGAATATCTGCGTCTAAGAAAACAGAGGAGGACTACGTAGTAACCTTCTTTCTTGATTCTTTATTTCTTACTTGACGCGCTTAAATAGCCTCAACGAAAACATGAAATAACTAATCCCAACCGGACTCGATAACTAATCCCAATCGGACTCGATAAGAGTCCTTAACCGACTCATACTCCTACCATGGCCACAATCGACTGTGCCCTATCGCCCATATCGATTCTGGCGCACATAGTCTCTTGCCCAAACCCGACAAAGAACCCATTTTCACTTTGAAGATAAATGTTCATATTTTAATACCCTCCACATCGCAAAATCATTGCCTCCATGCATATAGGATGTTTTGATATTTAATTGCAAAATCTATAACTAGTTGTGTCTTGCAAATGTCGTTGCATAAATATTCAAAGAGAATAAAATTTCGAACAACAGATATTAATCATGGAAGTTCTGCCAAGAGATTTAAGGGAAAAATCATATCACAAACAGTTCTATTTAAAAACCGCATGTGATAATCTCATATCATAGACTTTTCTAATTAAAAATCGTCTATAATTACTTGTCATCAGAGATGGTTCTAACCTAGAACCGTCTAAGATATTTTCTTATCACAGACGGTTCGTAGATAAAACCATCTCTAATATTAGTTTTTACTGACGGTTTGAAAACCATTTGTGGTGTGCTCTTCTTATCACTGACACATATTTACAAACGGTTTACAAAACTGTTAGTGATAAAGTTTTTGAATCGACTGTAATGAGCTTTTGTGTAGTAGTCCTCTAGGTCAAATAGCTTCGCTTAGGGGTGCAAACAGGTCTGATACGGGCGGATATTGCTCTTTTCGTATCTCCATCTATATTTTTTTCCCTAGATTCAGAACCAGATACAGGCTAACCGGATAGGATATGAATCCAGGTTATACAGGATACGGACACGTAACGGATTCGGGTCGGGAACGCATAAAAATAGACAGATAATGCATGTATATATAGAGTAATATATGTTGAATCAAACTACTTGAATTCACAACCATAATAGAAAGTTTATCAACCAAAGCACATTCGACAATAATAAAATAAGTAATAATCATTATTTCCTTTAAGAGCAGGAAGAGCATCATTATATTTCTTCGTTGAATCCCTCCTAGTATTATCTAAAACAAGGGAAGCAGCAAGCATGTGGGATCTACTCCATACATGGAAAATAAAAGGAGGATGTGTTATTAACCAATGATGTAAGCTAAATGTGGCATGGAAGCGATAGCATCAGATTGGCCAGCATAATTTAGAAGTGGAAGATGGCATTCTATGCTAAGATTTGGGAAGGATTTGGGCTAGACGGTTGAATTTCACGACGTACACATATCCGTTCCAAATGCTAAATGTGCAGAATAACAGGATACTGATAATTTGAGATTGCACATTGCAGTCATATAAACTCACTTGCCACTTTGTTGCATAAATGAATTCAGCTACACCTTACACTAAAAGGCAAGAAGGGTTAAACATTCACGGAATCTCAAATTAAAACTGACCTCCGCTGCTCCACTTCCTGAAAACAACGACAGCCTGCACACCCAAAACATAATGAAATCACACCCAAAACATAATGAAATCACAAGTCCACATGCAGAAAAATTGGAAATCTCAACAGGAGTGACTGATCACTCGTCGGCACGATGGTGGAGAGCGCCGCAATCTCCGCCAGGGAGGAACCCATCAGGTTGCTCACGAACCTGCGCATGGAGAACAAGGAGAACACTTAGAATCGTACGCACCAGAGGGAAGTGGTTAGGATCGTGGGTAGGGCCGGGAACTCTAGACTGACTGCTTCTTGAGGAGCTTGTTCGGGTTCAAGGGCTTGTCGAGGAGATCATCCATTGTTGATATCAAGAGCCGGTTGGTTGGGTTGCAAGAGATGCGGTCGATGGAATCTGGACGGAGATGCGGCCAAGGGGATCTGGGTGGAGATGCGGCCGGGGGGAGACGCGGCCGGGGAAGATCTGGGTGAGACACTGAGAGCTGGGCGCTGGACGGAGACACGCTGGCCGGGGGGTGGAGGCGCACGGCCAGGGGCGGGGGCGGTCTGGAGATGGCGCACGGCCAGGGCTGGAGACGCGGCCGCAGGGGCGGCGAAGATCTGGAGATGGCGCACGGCCAGGGCTGGAGACGCGGCCGCAGGGGCGGCGAAGATCTGGCGATGGTGCACGGTGGAGGGTGGAGGCACGAGATGGGATCTGGGGTTGACTGGGAGTGTGCGAGTGCGACCGTGCGAGACAAAGCTTGTATCCAAGAACTCAGAAGTACCTGATATCCGGATATCGTCTCAGATTATCCACATACTGTATCCTTCTAATCCGATCCCAAATCTAGGTTTAAGGCCCTGTTTGGGACAGCTCCAGCTCCACCAAAATCTGTGGAGTTGGTAGAGCAGGGTATTTCTAGCTCCAGAAATTTGTGGAGCTGGAGCTGTGGGTACATTAAGAGTGTTTAGGTAGATCATCTTATTTACATTTTAGACTAAAAATATAAACTTAATTCACTTTATTTTAACCTATAAGTTTCAGATCTGAGCTGGAGTTGAGATCTGGAGCTGTCCCAAACAGGATCTAAGTATCTGGATTCGACAGGACATCCAAATACCGTCCCGAATCCGGTATCGAATGAGAAAAATTTGACCGGTTTTCACCCCCTAACTTCGCTCTTCATGTGAGCGAAATAACCTAACCTCAATACGTAGTTGCAGTAGATGGCATGGAGTTTTTCATAAATCTTCAATCTATGATCCTAAAATTGTGGTCATCGTCAATCATTAGTACACCGGTAGTCTCATATTAAACGTGTGATATCTTAAGATGTATGTGGAGGGATATAAACCCTAATTTTTAGCAGGAGAACCTTATTACTTTACCAGGTAGGATGATGATGATAATAATAATAATTCCTGTTGGCTCGACTAGATGTATATAGTTTGTTGTAAACATATTGTTCAGCACACATTTTCTTCAAAAAAAACCCAGGGAATTCGTATTCTTTGCCTGTGCAAAGCATTGCCTTTCAAAGGAAGCAATCAAATAAATAGTTGCATCTACTGTTCTGTCTCATAGCTGTGTCTCCCCACACCACTTGGTGACTTTTTGTATGATAAGTGTTCTACACATGTATCGATAGCCTCGCTATAACCTTTTCTTTTTAATCCCAAAAGCGACAGTTTGTCCAAAAACGGCCACGAACTCAACTACCACCACGAAATAGGCTGCTACTTTCTCACTTTGTCATGTACAGTTTTTTTCAATTATAAGGAAGACGTACACTCTCATACATTACCACGTGCGCAAGTTGTGTCAAGTTTTAAAAATGAATTCTTCTCAACTATAATATGGGCAGCGGCGGACCCAACAGGGTTAAGGGAGGTTAGGGCACATCCTACCCTCGATAAGCAGAAGGACGGTCGGCAGAGGGCAGAACAAAAGGGCCGCTAGCCAAGGGTAGAGAGGGCGACATGCTGCAAATGGAAGAGCAGCCTTTATAATTTAGGTCTGGGTCCGCCATTGAATATGGGTGGTACAAGAGATTTAATTGACTATGCAATATCATGTACGAAATCTACGCACTTCCAAGGATATGTATAATTTTTAGTAGTATATTTCCATTGTTCATTTAATTTTATTATTTATTAAATCTAATAAGAATCTTTTATTGAGCGGTACTTCTATGCTTTTCCTCCTAATACAAGCTACACAAATCTTGAAATAAGCGAATAGATAAATAATTACCATCTACTTTTCATTTATCCTTTAATATATGTGCAACTTAGAAAAAACATAGAAGCATATCTCTTATTTTGTCCATACTAAGCAGAAATGGTGTTTAGTATATGATTTTTTACCCAAAATTTAAGATTATGATATTACTCTCAATTTGTTAGCTTAAGACTGTCATATTTATGTTTTGATAACATTTCCTTGAAATAACACTAATTAATGTTAATTAAATGCTTTCAAATCATAAATCGCTCTTTGGGATAGCTTCCACGAAAGCTAGTGATAGCCGCTAAGGCAGTTCTTAGGAAGGAGACGCCGAAATCGCCATTTAAAACCTTGCCTATTACAGGAATTCTTGACGGCGTTGCTATCCTCTTTACTAGGTAATCTTTTTATGTTGCACCATGACAGCATGCATCTTGTCCCCACCCCAACCCAACACACACACACACACAACACTGCCACGACTACTTGCCCTAGTCTAGCGCGTGCAGCCACCCGAGGAAAAATTCAAGGCCGAATTAAGCGCTACTACTGGGCTTCTGAACTCAAAATGGCCAGGTCTAGAACCAAAGGTGCTTCCTTACTAGCTAGCAGAGCCGGATAAGTTAACAGCGTAAGGTAAGAAGGGAAATCGGGCCGAGAGCGCTGTCAACCCTACTAGGCCTGCCCGGCCATTGCAGCCCAAATAGCCTCGAAAGTACAAAACCATTGGAGACTTTGGTTTCTGTCTTCGTGAAGTTTTAGGTTCGTGGCCTGTAGCGGACCATCTACTAAATTTTACGGTCAAAATCGAGGGTTATTTAGATATATGTCATTTTTAAGTTTGCAGTTTTGAAATATGCTGCTGCAAAACGAAGTCTTAGAAATAGAGTCTTTTTATCATCTTTAGAAAGTACTAAAATTGACACTAAGACGGTACTAGAAGTTAGTACCTTCACACTTTAAATTTTTAATACCTCCTGTTACTAACTTAATGCAAATATTTGTATCTTTTAATGATACTAAAAAGTGGCTTAGAAATATTCCACCGTAGAGTTACCGTATTTAGGTAAATACCGTTGGCCTACGCATGCGACATATATCGGACAAAAAGACCTCTGTCTTCAACCTCCTCACCTCCCATCTTCATTCCATCTCGCTGTACCTTCTCACCCATCTACCTGTACCTTCTCACCTCTTGCAAGTCCCATCAATGGCGGGCTAAGCTCTGGTGAGTGCATTGCGGCGACACATGTCTCTTCACACTCTATCGGACCTCCAACATCCCTCTTCCATCCTCACAACCAAACCAGCAAACCACCCAACCCAAGAAGAAGCAAAATAAGCAAGAAGAGCTCCTCCCAGGGCGAACCGCTGTGCATGCCTCAACCCCACCTTACCCTACCTCCCTGCCCCACCCCTAGCACTTGGTCTCATTCCTCCTGGCTCTCCCTCGTCGCCACCTACGAGAACGATGAGCTCAGTAAAATTTCTAATGAGTGTGCCCACACCGCACCATGCTACAACCCACTTGCGCCGCTTGCCGCGCAGCCTTCCGCGCCATGCGCCCAACAGCCCGAGCCACTTGTTGCGCAGCATGCCTCCTGTTGTGCCGCTCGCCTACTTGATGGCCTGAGCGACTTGCCATGTTGCCTGCCGCACCACCGCTAGCCTGGCGATGATGTGCTGAGCCAATACGATGTCGACCTCCTCTCGGCTACAGTGTCCGACGGGGTGTTCTTCCTGTCCTTCAGGTTCTTCCTATCCAGAAATGCCGGCTTCATCGGCAGTGGGATGGACTACTCGGCCTTCATCGTGAGCATCAGCACGACTTCCAACATCACTGGTCTTAGGTTTGGATACGACTGCACGTAGAGCAACGTGATCTGGAACATCTACATGACCTCCTTCTAGTCGAACATGTCGACATTCCACCTTTGGATCGATGAGCTCAAGTATCTTGAATTGCTTGTAGGCTAGCAACTGTTGCAATCCCTTTGAGTAGCACCCTCCAAGACGAATAAGATTCGTATGTTAGATGCTTGTTATCATAGCGGAAGCCACGAGCGTTCCGCCGCGCCCAGACCACCTACACCAGTGCTGACCTGGCCAACTTCGCGTATTGGAGAGATGGGGAATGATATGGCTTCCTGGCTCCTGGAGAGATAGATAGTAGGGGCATAATTGTACATTTTAGGATAAATTAATACAGGAATGATATTTGTCCAAATACGGCTGCTCTCCGGTAGAATATTTCTAAGTCGTCAATTTGCAATGTTATATTTCAATACTGAAAATTTAAAATAACATATATCTAAATAGCCCAAAATGAAACACCATAATCATCACGTATAGAGGCTGCTGGCTACAACCTGTGTGTCAGCCACTTTTTAGAACAGTTTGCTAGTACTATGCATTACTATATTAATTTGGAACGTTAATTAGTCATATTGGTGGGAGCTACAGTTCAGCTTCCCCTCCTTTAATTAGAGAGATAAGTAACATGGGCTCTAAAATTGAGTTTCTAAACCTTATGTGTTTACTATGATAGTCTTATGATAATTTGCTAACATACATCCAACATTGACATATCACACGTATACATAATAAGAAGTTAAATAATATTTAGTAATAAGCATATAAAGTCAAGTTTTACAAGACTAGTTTGATATGAAAGGGCCGATCAACCAAATAAACATTACATAGCAAAAGACTGAAGCAGAAATGATAGAAAATGTGATAGAGTCCAGCAAGTATACCTAGCCCTCCTACGGGTGACCGACTAGATGATACCTTAGAAATCAACGTCTTCATCACCATAACACATGGCATAAAAGTAACCATGCATTGGGTTGTCTTGCACATCTTCTGAATATGTTTAACAAGCAACGGTTGAGTATGAAAATCTTAACCCACAAGTCTTTCAAAAAAATGTATATAATATGTAAGGTTATGTCAAAAAAATGACTATCTTATCATATTGTCACATTTTGCACAAAGCAAGCTAGCTTTCTTTCACAATATTAAATAGTAGATTGCAAACGGATAATTATAAAAGAATATTACATTAAATACTAACTAATGATAAAGTATATGTAATGAATATAAATACATGGCATATTGCCAAAACCATTAAACCACGATAAAATTCTTTTTGTTGAACAATCTGATCCTTACATGGATTCCCTAGCCATATACTCTCAATACCATTTTAAAAATGAGAAAACTATTATGGAATAGGATTTGCCAAGTAGTCCAACTAGGGACACGGCTATTTAAATAGATCCGTACACTCTGCAGAGACTGTTGATGAGGAGGAAAAGGGCATGAACCTGCCTCCAACGTCATCAAAGACAAGTTATTTAAATTTGATTGAATATGAGACTAAGAAACATTAAGTATTATGTGTTGCAGGTACATTACTTCTAGTGTTCATACATTTACATAAAAATTCTGTTAATTACATCTCTTTGCGAGAAAACTCCTTGCACATTAATCACACCTTTTGGACAAGGCATTTTGATGCTCTAGTAGGCATGATGTGTGGCTGCCATAAACTTTGTTGGTGATGGTCTATCAAATGGCATTATAAGTCGATTCGAAATCGATAATTTTGAAAGAAATTAACTTCGTTACGAAGTTATTAACATCCCCGAAAGTGACAAGCAATACAATATGCCCTATCAAGTTACTGATGGACTAGTTACAATCCCATAGAATGGGTTTATCATAGGACGGATCTTAGAATAGGGAATTTTCATTTCATCTAAGGTATGAATAAAAAACAAATCTAAAGAACTTCCCCTATCCAACAAAACTCCTCCTATTTTGCACTTACTAATTGTAGAAGAAATTACCAATGGAAGTTTGCGAGAGGTATTCATACCTTTTGGACAATTGTTTCTATTGAAGGTGATCGTGACATCTGACCACTTTGGGTAGTCTGGCTTTCTCGGGCGAGTGTTGATGTTGTTGACCTCCCTCCAAATAGATTTGAGCTGTCTTTTCAAATCATATAAGGATGATCCTCTGAAGATAACAATGATGTGATTGTCAGCCTTGTAGTAGCCCATATCTTCATCACCATCACATCTTTATTGCTTCAACCTTCTAGTAAGATTGGCATGGGGCTCTTACTAGAGTAGAATTCTTCCATACACCGTTGCCAAGTACGTCAATTACACAAATTGTGTGTTGGTGCATTATGCAGAGGACACAAGCGTCCGATGCAACTGGTTGCACCAGAGTTTTTAGAGGTTGACTGGTCATTATATCACCAGGTTTTTACTTCCAAGGGGTCTTCCCCTTGGAGTATACAACTTGTTCTGAAATACGTTTTCTTATTCTTCCTCTTGTGGTTCTCGGGTTTGAAGGTCTTTTTGTATTTTTTATCCTCAAACTTCTCTAGACTTAATTGTGGTAGCGTATGGCCTTTGTTGGCCATACAATTCCATTCAATGGCCTCATATGCATTTGAGTAACGATCTGCCATATCGAATAATTCTGATATGGTAGAAGGTGGATGAATATTGAGATCTTTCATGAAATGTTTATAACAAATAACTGCTTAAATGCATAAATAACAAAATCGTTAAAAATATTACGAATGGTATTATGAAGCTCTACAATTTTTTTAATAAACTAACATAAATTTTTACTAGAAGTTTGACAAAGACGATATAAGCCATCTTCCTTTCTTGACTTAGTATAACAACTTTTAAAATTATTTAAAATTGCATGGTATAAATTTTTTCAACTAAAAATAGATCCTTCCGGCTGATTGAATAGCAAGTACTTATGGATCCTTCAAGAGTAGTAGGAAGATATTTGCCATTACCTTCTCATCACCACTAACAGCTTGGATGGAAGTGGTATATACTTGCAAAAATTCTAATGGATTCTGTGGTCCATCAAAACTTTTCAAATGACCTGGCTTGAACTTTTTAGGCCAGGAAACATCTCTGATCCTAAGGAAAAATGTTTTACAACCTGTATAGAGTCCCAAAAGTGTTCGTACATTAGAAACATGTTCCATATATTCAGAAAAACAAGGTCATCGCTGACCATGATTAGGAATTTTACCTGGGATGAAACGCTCGAAGATGCTTCTCTGTTGTGGTTTATTTTGTTTATTCCTTCACTAGTAATTGGTTCCTTATAGGCATCGGCTAGATGAAGAGTGTTCCATACTAGAATTGGTCTAAGACCATGTGAATAAGGACATGACCTATACTTCTTCAGCAGCTTCTTGTAAATTAGTGACTAGAGATTTTACTATTATTACAATGTTCATTAGCAATTTTATAAATTTCGGTTTACAATCTATTATGTCCATATGATTTCGTTTCTTTATGCAATTGCAAAATAACCTAGAGCCTTTTATTGTATAAGCTTGCATGCTTATTTATATGCATTTGTGAACCACTATCAAGTCTTGCTAAGTACCAATATACTCAAACTTGCTATCTACGTTATCTCAAAAGATGAAGCTTGCTGGATGACTCGTACTTTCAGGCAGGCCGTGGGGATTTTGACGACAATTTCTTCTAAGGGTTAGCCTAGTCAGATGCCTGGGGGTAGTATGGGTATTCCGCTTGGCTTCTGGTCCTTTTGTTGTCGCTTTTTGCTATGCTACTCTGTTATTATTTGGTGTTGTATTGTACTTTGTATAATTAATCTCGTGCAAGTTATAAATATCCTGTTTTGGTTGTGATATCGATGTTTTAAGCATGTGTGTACTAGCTACTGATCCAGGGACTAGTACTGTATACACATGGATATTCCTGTTCCCTAAAACAGGGTCTCACATATCGGCCCTAGAAGGCAGTAGTACCAGATTTGCTAAGTTTTGCCCAAAATGCACGAAATGGCTAGTTTTATTTGGAGAGGCTATAAAAGGAGCCTTGGGGCTGGGATTTGTGGTTGTTGGCTTTGTTGAGAATTTGGGTGGAGTTGTGCATGTGTTGCACTTCTACATTTGGTTCTTGAGCTAATAGTGAGTCTAATTTGCATGTGTTGCAAATTAGAAGTGGATTGAGAGTCTCTTGTGTATGTATTGCACTTGAGAGGATCCTTGTGTATGTGTTGCACTTTATGATCACCATTGCACATGTGTTGTACTCAGTGGAGTTTAAGCTAGAAGGCTTGACTTGTTACTCTTAGTGTTTGCCGACACCTAGACAATGTGTGGAGACGTTGTATGCGGTGACCTTCTCAAGAAGATTGTGAGAAGGCTCGGCAAAGTTGTGAAGGTCGGTGCTCACCTACCTAGAGGGGGAAAGAGCAACAAATAGTGGATTTGAGGCAGGTGCTCAATTGGTGGAGCTAGTCCAAAGTGGTTTGGGCTTGCCTCAACGTGGATTAAGGGAGACCGGCAAGTATTTGAACACCATGGTAAAAAGTCGGTGTGTCTCTTTGTGCTCACTTGCATTTCCTTATTTATATTTTAGCAATTTACATTCCTAGAATTAAATTGCTTAATCATCTTTAGGATTGCTCATTCTTGAGTAGAGATATAATTAGTTGGTGCACTTAGATTGCCTAGTTGATTTAAGCCTTACTTGTCAAAATCTTAGTTTATCGCTTCCACATTATTTAGCCAAAATCTTAGTTAAGGTTTTGTCATAGGGGTACTTAGGCGAGAAATTAATCGTAGAATATTTTTTAAAAGCTACCTATTCACCCCCTCTAGTCGTCATCCTCGATCTTACAACGTGAACCTTATGGGCTTTTCTTTATAAGATGTTGGCCCAGAAATAGAGTATAGCTTTTAACCATTGCTAGCCCATATAGAATATGGGTTTTAATCATTGTCAATATTAATTTATCAAGGTAGGATATAAGAAACAATTGGACATATCTACCATTCCCATCAAAATAGCGATTTTTATCTGAAATACTTGCATGTATAATAGTTTTGGACACAATATACATAACAGTGAAATATAGGATCAACATAATCAAAGGTGGTGCTTTCCTTGCTTGTTGAACACATGGTCTTGATCTAGTTCGTTGATGGGATTTTCTAGGACGTTGGTATCTACACGCGAAACATCGAATAGTACAAATAAGGGCCACCAAAATAATCTAACTAGTGATATAATCCAAATATTTTTGTAGATTATAAAAGTCATGATTTTATAAAAAATTAGAAACTTGTTTCACTTAATTTAGAGTTCAAATGCAAAAGTTGCATGTATTTGAATCAAACTTGGTTGGAAATTCAAA
Organism: Guadua angustifolia; assembly: GCA_036346375.1. NCBI lineage: Eukaryota > Viridiplantae > Streptophyta > Magnoliopsida > Poales > Poaceae > Guadua > Guadua angustifolia. Next base: position 39,446,111 of record CM070507.1, read on the forward strand.
AAAGAAAAGAGAACAATATACCGAGGGTGATGTTGATGGCATATTTCTCTAGATTACACTTTCCTAGGGGGAAAACCTATTCCTATAGAACTACATATGGCCTTTCTATTTGTTGGATTTATTTTATTGTGGATCCACCTGTCAGATTTTCATCATTTTTACTAATTTTTCTCAGATGGGTCCTACCTGTCAGCCTCACAAAACCTCAAACTAGATTTAATTACAAAACTACGAGGGGGTCCCACTCTCATACTCCCATTAGTTACTAATTACACTAATTATATTTTATTAACTATTATTTAAGCTACTAACATGTATGCCCTAGATGTCAGAGAGAGAAAACAAGAGAATAGAAGGAAATAAAGGAAAGCGACAGAGGTCTCTGGCTGGGCTTGCTAATGGTGAACACTGCATGGATTGGTGGCAGGAATCAGTAAAATAAGTAGCGGAGTTGACTATGAGGTCACTAGTGGTGGCGGCATAGTACATGGTGGCTAGAGTTAAGCTGACAGTGACAAAGAGTGGCGGCCAAATGATGCATGTAGAATCATCCTGATAGCTCCAAGTACCTACCCAAGCAACTAGCGGCATTGTGAGCTATAGGGAATGATAGGTGATGAAGAATCTGTGAAGCTCGGCGATAGAAATCTATTGCAACCATGATGCGCATAATGTTCCAGGGAAGACTAGGAGTGTGCAAACGACCATGTTCAAGTCTAAAGCTCACTGGAGAGAGGAGAATGTCAATGGCAAGGTTGGCGGTGGCAAGCTTCATGCTGACAGGATGTTGAAGAGGGCTTGAGCTTCAAATGACCACTCGGTGACATTTAGGAGACCATAGAGATGTATAAAACTACCATATTCAAGTTGAAAAATCACTAGGGTAGCAGTGCGGCTTTGGCAACAGTGCCGTCCTGGCTAGCTCAATGAGAGGTAAGGGCTATGACCAGACAAAAGGGAGGCGGTGAGCTTGAAGAAAAAGAATGGCACTCTTAGTTAGACTTTAAAGGGAAAAATGAAGCAACTTTGTCCAGTGAGAACCGGGGGCAGTGCAGGAGAAAATACAAGGAACACAAGCGGCAGAGGCTTGCGGTCGACGCCGTTTGCAGCTTGAAGGAGGGGACAATGTAGTTGTGTTAGAGCACAAAATAGTGGGTGGTGAAGTTAGAATCCATGGGCTCAATAGTGCACTTGAATCTCTCCCATGGTAGCAACATATGGAAGAAGATGATTGGTGAGTGGGGCAGGATGTTAGCGAGTGCAGGGAGAGGGTAAGAGAGAAAACATTTCAGTGAACTACGCATTCATGCGGAGGAAGCAGAAAAGAGAAGGCGGCTCAGGGAGGAGGCACTATGCATGGGCTGAGGTTGGGCCAAATAGTGACAGGCCAGGTTAATGGAAGGATTCAACCATGGCATAAACATGATTTTTATTTATTTTCTCATTTGATTTAAATGTTGAAATTAAGTTTGAATTTCTAAAATTATGAAACCAACTCCAAAAATTATGAATTTTTTTAGGGTCCTGAGATTATTTAGAACTCAAATAAATTATTTCCATATTCAAGACAAGTTTTAATTAAATTTTAAAATGGAATAACATTAGTTGAATTTAAAAAACAATTTTCTTAAATGCTAAAAATCTTAGAGAAATCAAGAAAATGAAGAAAAGAGACTTTGGAACATAGCATATAACTTTCAAATTTTCTGGAGTGTTACAAGTATTTTCACTCCTCGACACACATAGCATCTGCCCTAGAAGTTTTAGGAGCAACATGAATAAATGTGGGATACTATAACTGGGGTATCCGCTACACTAAGTTGACTGTCAATTTATTTGACCCCACACACCTGTCCATATTTGCTCCATCTATCTCAAGCCCTAACCCACCGATAATAACTTCGTTACAATTCAAGAAGGGGCGCCGACGGTTACCCACACACATAGCACTACTACAGAAAGGATCTTCAGTACCGGTTAAAAAGGGTCTTTAGTACCGGTTTTCAAACCGTTACAAGCCACCGGGACTGATGCTCAAGGATATCGATCTGCTTTCACCCAAGATCGATAGAGTATCGATCGGGTTGGATGTCACACGGCGCAACGATCGTGAACCCCCGAGAAAAGATCAAGATCGATTGGTGTCTCCAACCGATCGATGAGGTTTCATCATCGATCTGCTGGTTTCTCCAACCGGTACTATTGTGCTGTATATATATAATATATATATGTGTGTGTCCACTAGCTATTATATATGTGTGTGTGTGTTAAATCACAACTAATTAAAGTACATATAATCAATCATGCACATCTGATTGATAATTAAATCACTAAACATTCATTAACAAATTTAATTACAACTAATGTATTACAATATGTACACATATTAGTTCTTCTGTTCATCGGGATCACAAAATATTCATTAACAACTTTAATTACAACTTTAGTCTTTCTTTTCCTTCTGTTCATCGGGATCTTTTACGTGCATTTGGTTCGTGAAACTCGCCTTTCGGATTTATGACCTCATCGTAAATGAAGCCGATGAGTTGTTCTTGGATTGCTCTCACTCGCGCCGGCGAGAGTTCCGAACCTTGTTCCGCCAAATATTGAGGCACCTGTCATTAAGTCATTAACTAATCAATCCTTGAATTTGTACAAGATATAAGGAATACCTAAACATTATTAAAGCTAGTAATTATATTTACTCACCTCCTTGTCTCCTTTTAGCATGTGGTCAGCGGCGCCGGTTTGGGTGTGCATAAACTCACATACATAGTAGCCGCATAAATTGTTGCCCGACGGTTGACTCAAGATCTGCGGTGAAAAAAAGTTGAAAGCGTGAAATAGATGCAAGGAAATTAAGTTAACTAACTAAAAAGCTATCATTATGATATACGTACTTGAGAGGCAATTGTAATATCAAATTTCTCCTTGAATACACCCCTATTTTTAGCACGGAACGGTGCAAATGCACTACACATGTGATTACGAATTGTATATGATTAGAATTTGTTTCAAATGGAAGGAAATAGAACTAGTACAATAATGAGAGGAACAAGAATTAGTACCGGTTGAGCATGTCGATAAAGTTTTGAAACTTTTTAACGGGTTTCCTTCTCGAGTCCATAACTGTGACCAGGCTACGATCTAGCTAGCTCGATCATAAGAAGAATACAGTGAAAACTGTACATATATATGTCAATATAGATAACTAATTAGTTCTAACATCGTGTTATGAAAAAGGAGTAGAACGAGGCGGTACGAAAACACGTACTCAAATGCGTAGGGTATATATATCTTTGACTTATATTTTTGTCCCATTAGCGCATTGTATATGTTAGTCTCTGTTTCGCTTGGGTAGTCTGTAACAGTTGTCTCGTTGATAACTATTGGGTTCATGAAGCCTATGTCAAAAATACGATCCATTCGGCATCTTTGTATCTCCATTCTACAAAAGAAGAAATTAGTTAGGCTTGCAAGTTAGTATAGTATAAGGGCGCGCACGATGGTTTTTTGTAAATAAGACACTTACAGAGTCTAGCAACTTAGCATGGTCGCGGAGAGGGCGTCTGTCTAGTATAGATCATACATGACATTCCATTCAACAAAAAAATCACCGTCCCCACGGAAAAAATCTCGTTCCTTGTACTTGACAGCGAACAAATCTAGACCATGCTTGGCCGCCTCCAAGTACTATTCATGAAATTGCCGCATCTTTATTGTTAGCTGGAGCAGCTCCTCACACCTGACCAATGATGCGCCCGGTGTAAATGGCCATCTTACTTGGGCATACTCAATTTTCGCCGTGCCTAATACTTGATCTGCGTCAAGTCCAGTTTCATCGAAGAATTTTAGCATCTCCTTGGCCTTCTCCTCAGCTGACGTCCTCTCCTCTGACGTCTTCTTCTTGTGGCATTTCTTAGTCAATGTGCGTTCGTAGTTTGATAGGCGAGGCATTTCTTTACATGTTTTTAAAATGACTTTATTACATTACATGTTTTTAAAAGGACTATATTTCATTACATATTTTTCTATAAAATAATTATTTGCTCCGGTACTCATACTCAACAAGTTTTTGCAACCTACTAAAAGAATTGGTCAATCAAAATCTAGATTCAAAATTCTTCATCGATCGATGGAACCAAAACCTAAATATTAGCTAGATCCACACCTTCAATTCGAGTTACATCATAATCCAAACAAAATCTAAACTTACACAACAAGTTTTTGCAACCTACAAAAAGAATTGGTCGATCAGAGTCTAGATTCAAAATTCTTCATCGATCGATGGAACCAAAACCTAAATTTGAGCTAAATCCACACCTTCAATGTGAGCTACATTATAATCCAAGGAAATTCCAAACATAGACAACAAGTTTTTGCATCATACTTGAAAAGATTGAGCTAGATCTCTACATTCATAATCTTTCATCGATCATGGGGAAAGATCAAATTTTCTTCATATTTCAAGCAAAGAAGAGGCTCCAATTTAACACCAAATGTAGTGAGGAATGATGTTACTAACCTTAGTTACCTTGGTTTCGAGTAAAATGACCAAAATTTTGAAATTTGGGTAGCACCTCCCCTCCCTAGAAGCTTGACGAATACTCATACCAGGGGTACCCAACAGCAAAGTATACATCCATTTCAAAATCAGATCCCCTCACCGCATTTAACAGTATGCAGGATTGGCAGCGATGAAGAGTGATGGAGGAGCCAGGGGCCTCATCGGGTCCCGAAGGGTCCCCCGGCTTCGGTCAAGCACACCAGGGAAACTCCAACTCGCACCAGTCACGACGCCTCACTGATCCGACCTAGACCACGCCCGGCTACCGTCTCGACCTAGACCTCGTCCAATACTCACTGGTCTCAACCCGCCTTAGATCGAGGCCCCAACAAGCTTCGTGACGAATACTCATACTGGGGGGTACCCCACAGGGAAGTATACATCCACTTCAAGATCGTATTTCTCTCAGTCATACGGTCATCACGACAAGATCGGCGCAGAGTGCTGGAAGGGGCATTACCAAAGTCCCGCCCCTCACAGATGGGATTATCCCTAAATATCGGCCGGAGTACTAAATGGGCCCTCTCAGGCCCAGCTCCGGTCGGAAGGCCTCAGACGGGCCACGGCGGGCCCACGACCTTCGCCGCGACCCCCGGCAGCACTCCGACTTGGCCTCGGGTCGGATGCCCCATGACCCCGACCAAATTTCAAGTCGAGATTCCCGCAAGCATCGACCAGGCTGCAGGACGAATAGGCGCACCACTACAGCCCAAATGCACCGGTCGGGGCCCAACGAAGGCCACCCAAATGACTTTGTCCACATCACTGATCGACCCCGAAGTTGGCCACCTTCCGTCAGAACAAGACGGCCGCGCAGGGATTGGCGATCCTTCCCAATGCAGCGTTAGAGGCGCCACCCTCACAACGTCAACTCCTGACAGGCACACAGAGGGTGGGTGCACACCTTCCCAATGAAGCGCCGCAAGCTAAAGTCTATCGACAGTATCCGCCACCCGAGCCTGCCAACCCATCATGACGTAAACAGGAACTTGTCAGTCCTCAAGGCAAAAGACCGGATTTACAGGGCACGGCGTGCCCCGAGCGTTCTCCCCTCCTGAGTCCCGTGTAACTTTTCCCCTCCGTATATATAAGGGGGGGAGGAGAGGGGGGCACTCTGGCCTTTTTCTTTTTTCCTCCACTTAGGCGGGGTTTGGGAGCTCCAAAGCGCCAAAACCTGCTTCCTTTCGCCGAGTACTGGGCTCGCCCCAGTTCTCGCATGTAACTCGACGCGGTCCGCCGCACACAGAGCAATACACCGCCACCACCTCAAACTGGAAGTAGGGACGTTCAGCCCGAACCAGTATAAATCTCGGGCTCCCTGAGTCAACCATCAAGGAGAGGGATCGCGCGATCCCTTGACTTACAAATCTACTTGCCGGTTTCACGAAACGCCGACAGTTGGCGCGCCAGGTAGGGACTCACGCGTTATTGTCTTCGTCTCTGGACTCCCAGTCATCCCCTTGATGGTCTCCTTCGCCCGCGACGGCGCATTCTCGATGGGAGGCCGGATCGAGATCTTCCAAGAGTGCGTTCAAGCGGACCAAAGAAGGCGGCCCCTGCTCGCCGCCTGTGGGGGTGTCCGCGGTCACCATGCCGCGCCGAGGACCCCCATGGGAAGAACCCTCCACCGCTGTGGAGGTCCCCCCGGCCCGATCGACTCGAAGACCCCAAATGGTGACATCACGCCCGGCGCAGAAAATATGGAAAGGTTAAGGCAACTCTACCCCTAAAGAGCCTCTCCATCGCCCCCGCATCCTTCTGAATTCCTCCGAGTCCAAAGCGCCGCATGACGACCCACCCTACGGTCGCTATGCGCCGTTCGGGGATGGCACGCACGCGTGCCCAAGCTTACGCCCAAACCGACCATTAGGACTTCTCAAGCGGAATCCCCGTCGACCCGGAGTACTACAACCCACGCCCAAGCGGCTACGGTTGCGAAGTAGTGCTCCGCGGGAGAAGGGGGTACCCCTGCGGGATGCCCTCTTGGTCGCTCAAGGAGCGTGCTCGCGGGCCGCGACGTCCGTTGCTGTCCTTGCATTTTCCCTTGAAGGATTAGTGCTGGGACCTATGCTCAGGCCGCCCTTGCAGTTCCTAAAGGCCGCGGTCATTCAGCGGGCACTAATTGTGAAGGAAAGAGGCAGGATATTAACAAAAGTATCCAAAATACATTATATCGTATAAAAACAAAAGTAAAGCGGAGGCGCCGGGAGGTTCCTTAACCAGAGGCGTCGTCATCCGAGCTGTCACTGCTCGCGACGACGTCGCCTAGCGCCGCCACCTTCTCTGCCGCCGCCCACACTCGCCCGTGACTGGCTTATGTTCCCTTCAATCCTCGCGACGGCCGCCATCGGGTCGGCGAAGCGCCACTACCGCACAAGAAAGCCAAGACGTGTTCGCCACATCGACGGCGATTCGCCCTCGCGGACGGAGCGCTCAGAAGGCGCGAGCAGGTCGGCGAGCATCGGCCACTGGGTGAGGCCGAAGGCGTATCCCGGCGGGGTGCGGCTCAGCAGTTCATTCAGCCTCACCCCAAGCGGCACCAGACTCCTCCCCATGCTCTCGAAGGCTGGCCGGAGCATGGACAGGAGGGCCTCACGCGAGGTCTTGTGCTCCTCGCGTAGCTTGGCCAGGTCCGCCTCGGCGATCTCGGCTCGAGCCCACTCCGACTGCGCCTCCTCGCGTGTCTTGGCGAGCTCCTCCCAAGCGGCCTGGGCGAAGGCCCGCTGCCGTGCCGCCTCCGCCACATGCGAAGCGGCCCTCGTGACATGGGCGTCAAGAGAGGCCTCCAGCTGCGCCAATGCGGCTATCAGGTCCGTCGCCCGTGTCCCCGCCAATGGGGGATGACCCGCGATGGCCGGAGGGCTGACGGAAGCTGCACCACCCGCATCCACCTCCTCGCCCCGCGGTCAACGGAGCGCCCTAGAGGTCACTCATCGCCCGAGCCAAGCGCTAAGAAGAAGAGGAAACGATCCGACGCCGGAAAAGCAAAATCGGCCGCCCCAACCCCGACAAAGCGCACTTACCTCGAAGGGGATCCTACGCGGAAGGCCGACGGGGCGGCGTGATCTCGCCCTCGCCGAGGCGGCGAAGACCCAAAGATCGGTCGCGAGGCCTCTTGGCGTCGGAGGCCCGTGGGCCTATAGCCGCCTCCCGTTTCCTGGCCCTCCGGTCGTCACCACCGTCTGCCATCTCCCGTTCGAGGTACGACAACCTTCCCTTCTTGTGTTAAGGCAGGGCGCAGGGGGACGAAGAAGCAGCAAAAACGGCAAGGAATCGTCACCCTCGGGCACCCTATGCGGCCTTTATGGAAGCAAGGCGGAGCGGCCGAAATGCGCGCCTCGTCGGGCAGAGAGCCGCACGCCCATTAATTCCATGCCCTGCGCGATGCGACGCGCCCTTTCCATCCCTCCTGCTGCGCATCAAAATACGATGCGACGGCAGGACGCTGCTTCAGGCGAGCCACACCACGACCCCTCGGCTTCGACCCCTGCACCAACTGCACCTGCACGATGAAGGCAGGCCGACGTGGGCCGTTGCGGCCACAAAATGACGTAAGGACCATCCGCTCGTCATCTTGAACGACTGAGCGATGGGCCTAACCGCTACGATGGCCCCGGCGCGCGAAATAAAAGCTAAGACAACTTCGCACCTCACACTTACTCATTCCGGCGTTAAGTCCTTCATTTCCCCGAGTTCCAGCGCCGCGTGATGGCCACGACTCAGCCCTCACGCGCCGCTCGGAGGCTGTAAGCTTATACACTCACACGGATTGGTGACCCGACCGACCGTTCGGTCCTCCCTAGTGGTAATCCCCGACTGAAGGCTATGGCCCACGCCCACGCCACGGCCATGCAGTAGTGCTCGTGGGGGAGGGAGTACTGTCTTGAAACGACCCACGTACCGGCCGGGAACACTCTTTCTATGTGTCGAGTACAAGTAAGCGGTTCATCCTCTAGGCCCCTGTCCTTTTTTTTTGGGTTTCTCCTCGAAGGTGTTAACATGCCGACCTACGCCTCTACAACCTCTGCAGTTCCTGAAGCTACGGTCGACGAACGTGTATCACCTCAGGAAAAGTACAAAGGATAAGGACGGACCTATAGGACGGCCAGACTGGCCAAAACATAAAACGATCTTCGATCTGTTATACGATGGGGCTCCTTACATGTCTAAAAAACAAAACATTTGCCTTTTTTCCCGCCTCTTGTGGAGAACACTCCATGGCAACATCCGGCCAATGCTCGTCGTGGCGCACGGGCCAACTTGACAGAGACCAAGAGAAGCACCGAAGGATCTCCGAGGCCAACCCCCTCGCTCGTCGAACGACTGGCATACTTCGGCATACGGACCAAAACGGCACCACGCATCGACCAGGCGGGCGTCAGCCAAGCGAATGTCACCTCGGTAAGATCTATCGCCCCCAACCATTTCAATTCACGTTTAATTCCGCACGCGTTAAGTATTAGCAGGAGATGCTAGGGTCTCCGCCTCTGTACCTATCTGAACCAAGCCGAGGCAGGTGCGAAAAGCCCACCGGGCCGTAGCGGCCTCGAGGTGGCGAGAGGGCTTGAATGCCTCGCGATTGAGACTTGTTTGCAGGTGCCTAGGGCGAAAATCCACCAAGTGGATCCCCGACCGCCCCAGCAAGCGAGCCGAGCGAGGAGCGGGTCAAGGGCGAACCCTCGGTGGGTCTTCAGTTGGGTTGGCGGACGACCCAATCGCCTTAACTCACATCCGAGACCATACTTCACGCTCTCATGAGCCCCCAAAGGGTCATAGCCACCGCGCCCGAAAGTTACTGAACGGCTCGGGGTCCGTATGGGTTGAGTAAAGAAAGGTTTTTTATGGGTCGCCCCCAGCGGGTCGGACGCCCGACGTAGGGATAGTCTGCTAAGGGGTCCCTTACCGGGGGGATCCCCAGGGCCCACTCGGATAACCCTTTTGTAGCTCCACGAGCAAGGTGTTTGGCCGATGTATGGTAAACACGCGCTTGCTCACCCCCTCCAGGTCCCACACCTGCAGACGGGGCGTATATGTGGGACCGAGAGCGGCCTCTCCTCTCGCAGATAGCCTTGCCCGACGAGGACTCGGGATGGACGCCCTTCGCCAAGCTGCGATGTTAAACCAGCCCAACTAACTCGCCAAGCTGCGGCGTTAAACCAGCCCGACTAACGCGTCTAGCTACGACGTAAAACGAGCACCGGGAACCAGAACCTCTCGCGAAGGTATCTGGACCTCCCAGCCGACCACGGCCGCGTCTAGCTACGACGTAAAACGAGCACCGGAACTGTAACCTCTTGCGAAGGCATCTCGACCTCCCAAATGACCACGGCCGTGTCTAGCTACGACGAAAAAAAACGAGCACCGAACCGTAACCTCTCGCGAAGGCATTCGGCCTCTTTGTTTACCACGGCAAGTCTAGCTTAGCTACGACGTAAAACGAGCACCGGAACTGTAACCTCTAGCGAAGGCATTCGACCTCCCAAATAGACCACGGCCGCGTTTAGCTATGATTTAAAAATGAGCACCGGAACCGTAACCTCTCGTGAAGGCATCTGGGCCTCCTGCCGACCACGCATCAAGGTTTAGCTACGACGAAAACGAGCACCGGAACCGTAACCTCTCACGAAGGCATCTGGGCCTCCTCCGCCACCACGGCCGTGTCAGCTACTATGTAAACGAGCACCGGGACCGTACCTCTCGCGAAGGCATCTCGACCTCCCGCCGACCACGGTCTCGTTTAGCTACGACGTAAAACGAGCACCGGAACCGTAACCTCTCACGAAGGCATCTCGACCTCCTGCCGACCACGGCCGCGGCCCACCACGACGTAAAACGAGCACCGGAACCGTAACCTCTCACGAAGGCATCTCGACCTCCTGCCGACCACGGCCAAGGCCCACCACGACGTAAAATGAGAATTCAGAGATCGACCTTCGTAAGGCGCCCGATTTACCCGACCGAAAAACGGCGCTCAAGCCGGCAGACGGACTCAACTTGTAAGAGTAACCCCGACTAGCTCCACGACCTACTCGGGGCTCGGGTTACACCCACTGGTGTGCCATACAAGACTTACCGAAATCGCGACCAAGTCGGCCGAACTCCGCCAAAGAAAGTCACCCTCCGATCCATTGGGGCACGAGTCCAACTAAGTCCGCCAGACTTCTGCATTTAATATTCGCTAATCAAGTAACCCCAACCGCTCCTCGATCCATTCGGGCGACGCCATCAAGTGCGCTTGCGCCAAGACGCCTACCAAGATCGAACGACTGGGTCTGGCAGACTCGTCCGATCGGGAGCTCCATGAGAAGGGACCTCCCCATCACCTTCAAGCTGAACACCAAAGTAAGCCAAAGCGTCGTCACGCCCGTTGAGGAGGATCACTCCGCCGCGGACGAAGGGTCCATCCGGGAACGCATGTGTTTCAGGATGGCCCCGGGGGCTACTGACGAATACTCATACTGGGGGGTACCCCACAGGGAAGTATACATCCACTTCAAGATCGTATTTCTCTCAGTCATACGGTCATCACGACAAGATCGACGCAGAGTGCTGGAAGGGGCATTACCAAAGTCCCGCCCCTCACAGATGGGATTATCCCTAAATATCGGCCGGAGTACTAAATGGACCCTCTCAGGCCCAGCTCCGGTCGGAAGGCCTCAGACAGGCCACGGCGGGCCCACGGCCTTCGCCGCGACCCCTGGCAGCACTCCGACTTGGCCTCGGGTCGGATGCCCCCGCGGCTCCCGACCCAGCCTCAGGTCAGGGATTCCCGCAAGCACCGACCAGGCCGCAGGACGAATAGGCGCACCACTACAGGCCCAGCCACCGGTCAGGGCCCCGGCGAGCGTCACCCCAGTGACTTCATCCACATCACTGATCGACCCCGAAGTTGGCCACCTTCCGTCAGAACAAGACGGCCGCGCAGGGATTGGCGATCCTTCCCAAGGCAGCGTCAGAGGCGCCACCCTCACAACGTCAACTCCTGACAGGCACACAGAGGGTGGGTGCACACCTTCCCAATGAAGCGCCGCAAGCTAAAGTCTATCGACAGGGCGTCGCTACCCGAGCCTGCCAACCCATCATGACGTAAACAGGAACTTGTCAGTCCTCAAGGCTAAAGACCGGATTTACAGGGCACGGCGTGCCCCGAGCGTTCTCCCCTCCTGAGTCCCGTGTAACTTGCCCTCTCCGTCTATATAAGGGGGGAGGAGAGGGGAGGGGGCACTCTGGCCTTTTTCTTTTTTCCTCCACTTAGGCGGGGTTTGGGAGCTCCAAAGCGCCAAAAACCGTTTCCGCTCGGCCGAGTACTCGGGGCCTGTCCCGAGTTCTCGCATGTAACTCGACGCGGTCCGCCGCACACAGAGCAATACACCGCCAACACCTCAAACTGGAAGTAGGGACGTTCAGCCCGAACCAGTATAAATCTCGGGCTCCCTGAGTCAACCATCAAGGAGAGGGAGCGCGCGACCCCTTGACTTACAAATCTACTTGCCGATTTCACGAAACACCGACACTTCGACTCAGCAACCTTCGCCACGACCACAGTCGATCACGAGCTAGTCACCCGCCCCATGGACACGACGGCCATCCGGGGGCAGGTGGCCCCTTCACAGGGTTGCTAGGGCGCCGCCAGAGTCAGGCACCCGTCCCCTCCTACGCGATAGGGAGACACGCCCGCTCCCGAGGCGGCGCCAGAGCGCGGGCGTGATTTGCCACTGCTCGACAGTGCGCGGAGGGCAAAAGACCTTCCCAATGAAACACTGCTCACAGTCTCTACCAACCCAACATGGGGCAACAGAGCTGTCTACCATCAAGACCAAGACCACCGACTCTTGACGGCGTGCACCTACCTTTTTCTCCGAAACTCCCGTGTAACCTGCCCCCTCCGTCTATATAAAGGGAGGGAGGGCCCTCAGGGAAGGGCATCGGACATTCGCGTCCCCATTCGCACTCACCTCGGGCATTCTCATTCGGTCCAGGCCTTCCGACTTGAACAAACACACCCGAGCTCCCTGACTCGGACGAGCGCTCAGGGCCTGTCCTGAGTCCTCACTTGTAATCCCGAGCATATCGCTGCATCCTGGGTAATACAAGCCACCACATCAAACTGGACGTAGAGATATTCAGCCCGAACCAGTATACATCTTGGACTCCCCGAGTCGACCATCAAGGAGAGGGAGCGCGCGACCCCTATACTTACAAATTTACTTGCCGGTTGTACGAAACACCGACAAAGCTCTTGGCCAAAGCTCCACTGTTCTTGTTGCACACTGAACTGTTCTTGGTCGGGCAGAGAGCGGGAGGACGAAGAAGTTTAAATTGGAGCGTAGTACCGGTTGGAGGCACCGACCGGTACGACGATATATCATCAGTACCGGTTCGTGTAACGAACCGGTACTAATGAGCCCCCGCTAAATAGTACCGGTTCGTGACACGAACCTATATTGATGTTAGATCATCAGTACCGGTCGGTGTCTTGAACAGGTACGAGCCCCCCCTGCAGCCTTGTAGCCGTTGAACCGGGACTGTTGTAACTATCAGTCCCGGTTCGTGCCCAACCGTTACTAATGGGCCGGTATTAAAGGCCGGTTCTGTAGTAGTGTAGGATACCAGGCCACGAATGGAAGCCAGACCTGAATAGATGTTATTTTATATTCTTGTATTTTCACAAAGGTACAATATTGCTACTGTATTTAGGAAAAAAATGGTAAAAAAATCACTTCAAAATTTTAGAATGATATTTATTTAGGAATAAAATATGAAAGCTAGAATCAGGGGTAGTGTTAGAGGCTCGCAAAATTTGAAAAGTGCTACAGGATCACCACTTCAATGGACCAAACTTGTTGATTGAACTGGTTCTAATTTTAGTAGTTTGGAATTCTTAAGACTTTAGAACTAAAATTTTAAATATATGAGTTGGATTGATGATTTTACAAAATCATTATGTAAGACTATAGGGTTGTACGCGTGAAGTGTGCATTCTAACAAAAAATTTCAGTTCTGTCCCTAGTAAAAATGACATGTATTCGTAAAGGGAGGGTGTACAATTCAATCATCAGTCATCGTTGCTACAGTGCCTTCATGATACTTACTACATATATAGCACATATATACAAGACAAAATAACCAGTGAAAACTCTATATAACTCACATATACAAGTTTTTAAAAATTCTTAAAAAATTATCATACGTAAGGGAGGTGAGCTTCTACAATTCTGCAAAATTTAAAAACCAAACTCAATTGCATTTGAAAGATATAAAAAAGACAAGTTCAGCTTAAATAGTGATTTTCACTATTCAACACTATTCATCTCTCTGTTTGCCTTTTTCATATCTTTCAAATGCGATTGAGTTTAGTTTTCAAATTTTACAAGATTGTAGAAGTTCATCTCTCCTACATATGGTAATTTTTAAAAATTTTTAAAAATTTGTACACGTAAGTTTTACAAAGCTTTTATGGTTTTCACGGGATATATTGCATGTATACAAAAGACACCGCAGTAAGAGAAAATAACAAGCATCGCATCAAGTCAGGAGCTGACGGAGTAGCTAGCCAAAGTGTGAATTAATTAAGCTGACGGAGTAGCTAGCTAGGTAGGGGCCAGTCGGGTCATTGCGGTGAACCCGAGGACCGATCGAGTTAAGAGAAGCGAGGAAGTGGAATGTACTGTCTCTTTTGGCTGCCTTTCTCTTCTGCCTGTAGCTTCAATTCTCCTTGGAGCTAGAGCACAAATGGACGAAGGGCCATGCCACACTAGAGTACCAGAGGTAAGGTGGTAACAGAGCGCAACGCAGGACAAAGGGACTTGGACGGGAGGAAGCGGGGCCCGCGTGACAGCGACGCATGCTTCGTCTACATTTCATGCATCCATGGAACGACGTAGCAAGCATACATACACGAGAGAGAGAAGGGGAATTGACGGGGATAACGAGGGGAACGTCTCCTTTTCAACCTCGCTCAGGGTGCCTACAGACTGCGAAGGAATGTCGGAAGATGACAAGCGGATGGAGCCCAAATCCGCTGTGCACGTACCATGCTGTGATCACTGTGTACGTGTTTGCCATCCTCTCTCTCTCTCCCACACACACTTTCCTGAAAATATTAGGTTTCTCTAGCTCCTAGGACATATGGAGAGTATATAAAGGCCGGAGGCATTAAATATAGCCACAATTAATAATTTTTTTGCTTCTTGTAAAACACTTTGAGTTTCAAGTTGAAATTTTAAAGGATGCTGCGACACTCTACATCATTAATATTAATTTTTCAGAATTTCTCATTTTGAGATGGTACCCAGCCAAAGCCAGGTTGCACGATTACACCCTAATTAAGGGTGAGTTTCGTTTTATTTGTTGTTTATATATGCAATATAAGACATTTTTCTTTCTCAGATTAATGATGGAGCATTAACTTGAAATAAATATATGATAGCATCATTGTGGTTCAAGACATAATAAACTATCTATATATGGACGTAACTTTGGCAGCTTTGCCTCTCGTTGATTTGTAAGTTTATTAAAAAGGCATGCCGCATGACCCACGTATTCTCTTTATCCGGTACTCTTGCTGTCAATGCATGGCCATATATACTGCCACAACTATATATTGAGCTGTCCACTACAACGTCACAACTGTTGAGGTGTCATAGAACACTAACTTTTCTTCTTTGCCGAGTTTGAATCTTCACAGAAGTTTTCCGGCTGTATGGCTAACTAGTGCGTCTGCGCAGTGCCACGCCGCGCCGCGTAGATATGCGATGATATGGAAAGGTATTTTTTTCTTACGGAAGAAAAGGATTGCGTTTGGAAAATAAATCTAAGACAATCGAAGAGACTATTTGTAGAAAACTGCGGTTAGATGTACTTCGTGCACTACAAGAATCGTGAAAATTTTCGTCGGCCATTTTAACTTCGTCGGCTTTTAAGAAAACCGACGATATTTAATTTATTTTCGACGGCCCAAATAAGCCGACGAAATACTATGCTCAGTACATGGCACAGCAACAGGCGGCTATTCAAGTAAGTCTGAGCTCTCAACAGTTAGCATTCCGAGCATGCAACAATATATCACTACTACACGTTTACACATCACAATCGGTTCTTTTTTATCATCGCAATCGGTACTGGTGGCGACACTAAGCGGTTAGACAGAGATGAGGCGCTATTATTACAATTTCTTGCGATCGGAATCTCATCATTCTATCGGTTCTTCAAAGAGATGATTATATCATCATTCTCTAGAACCGATCGATGAGTTACTTATATTATAATTCTATCGCTTTTTCAAGAACCGATAGAGATGATGAGATCATCTCTATCATTTCTTTCAAGAACCGATAGAGATGATGAGTTCATCTCTATCATTTTCTTGTAGGAACCGATAGAGATAACGTTATCTCTATCATTTCTTACAAAAACCGATAGAGATGATAATGTCATCTCTATCATTTTCTTGTGAGAACCGATAGAGATGAAGGGTGTGCTACTTTCCAATTGACCCTCCAATCAGCACATATTTCACACAAATATATATATGCACATATCACAAACATACAAAGATGTATATCACATTCACATTCATAGAAAATGAATACAACTCATTCACGTAAAATGAATACTTTAATTGTTACAACAAATACATATCACATTCGAAAATGAATACTTTGTTACAACCGACACATGCTTAACCATCATGTACACATGTAATCCCATTCAGATTTGTAATATTGTTCACATATAGCCTAGTACGAGCTTTGGATCTCTAAACCGTCTGGCCCTCCACCATACATTCCATCCAAGACCAATCGCATAAGTGGTCCCTTATCTTGTTGAGCATAGTGCGGTCTATACTCTTCGGGGGATATTGAGAGTCTGCAAAATAGAAACGAGTGTTTTAATTTAAGTTTTGAAATTTCTATGTGAAAGGCTACTTGTATTATTATGCATGTACATATATACCGGGGAAACGGTCTCGAGAGGCTAATCAAGATCAAGATGTGATGCATGACGACAAACCGCAAAGGGTCGCCGCCGCCTGTTGATGGCAATCGTGAAGAAAGAAAAGAAATTAAGAGACGAAGAAAATATGTCGAAATCTAAATCTTATATAGGAACGCCACTTGTACCTTGAAGCGCATATACTCCACTTGGAGCCCTTTTTTCGATCGTATCCTCCTTCCTTCGCGACGTAGTCGGAGAAACCCCTATATACATTGGAGAGACGTCATATACAAAATAATGAATGTACGTGAGTTAAATACGTAAAGTGTTACATAAGAGTAGTGCACTTATCGCCCAAAGGAGGCTTGATCGCAGAGGCCATCGGTCTCTTCTCAATGGAATTAAAAGTGTAGACCACGTTGTTACTCTAAATGATCACGAGTAGGACCCAATGGTTGCTTATTAAATGGTATGCAAATAAGGAAATAAGTTCACATACGGTTGAAGTGCGTATAAGTAATTGAAGGGTGTAGTAGTACTTACTCGTGGTACGGAATAGAATGAAGTCCTTCTTGGCCTCACTTTCAACGCACCCTTGATGTAGCCGCAAGCCATTGCGTTGAAGCCTAGCCATCGCTATGACACCACTTCGTGGTCGATTTAACCCAATTAGTTGTCGATTCGTCACGACTCACGCCTCATTGCCCTCAGAATCAGATTGAATGTTACGAAGCATAATGCAAAATCCTATGGAAGTTCTAAGGTCATGCTACGTGGTGCGATACTCACAAAGGTCCAGATCGCACAAAGGAAACGCCGATGGAGATCATTTGGTAGAGACGGAACAGATCCTCAAACCGACCGAAATGTCCCGTCGTCCTCACGGTGGAAATGTCCTTTTGTACCTAACATTGAAGTCGACCCGACGCTGCTCCTTTCACTTTGTCAATGTACCATCCATGGAGCCGCCGAGTCCACATGCCTAAAGTATTCAATTTCGCAGAGGCGTAAGGGGCTTTCCATGTTCACACGCCTTAAAATTATAGGGCTTCTCAGGGCTCGGCTGCTCTCCTTTCTCGGGCCAAGGAGTCTCCGAGGCGGGGTTGGAGGCTTTTCCTGCACTGAGAGGGCACTGTGGTCTGTGTGAGCCTTGGCTTTTTAGCGAGGCCTCCAGTGGTTCTGTGGGTCGCGTGGTAGCCCTTTTATGCACCACCAAGATTGCAGGTGACTCGTCACACCGTGGGAGGAGGCGCAGTACGGTAGGAACCTACAAAGCACGCCAGATGAACAACTTGTTGCAATACTACCGAATGGCATGTATAGCGAGGTTTTTACCTTGACCAAGACGACGCTCGCCGTGGGCCATTTGATGAACGACATGTGCGCTTGCCCGAGAGTGGTGATCTCTTCGCTGGGGGGAACTCGAGCACATGTGATAAGAAGGCTTCGTGGACGAGTCCACCGACCTCATGTAGCCCTTCCCCAAAGGCCGACCATGCATCAGTGTCGGTCTCGCTGCATGGAAATGCAACCCCGCTGCAGCCTCAACAGAAACCGTCCGCCTTCCGTCAGCCGTGAGTCGGCACTTCAGAGGCGCCGCAAGAGGTGCGCAACTTAAGAGAAAATATTGGGAGTTACCTCGCACCTCGGCCATGCAAAATTAACTATTACCTTTAGTCATGACCACTTTATCGCTTTTAGACCCGCACTGGTCGCAGACGTGTTTCAGACGGAGGCGGGTCATCCGCTCGACTGGAGAACATCGCCATCATCTCGCCCTCAAGCGGTCCATCTCTACCCTCATCTCCTGCTCACGTGCCGCCATCTCCCCTCATCTCCTCCTTGATCTCCTCCCCGAGCGTGTCCTTCATGCGCCTCGGCGTGCCTCCCATGATCTTGCCCCGCACTCCTAACCTCGTCTTCGGCACGCCTTCTTCAGATGCCCGCCCCCACGGCAAGTACCCGCCCTTATGGTCGGACTTCCCGATCGCGGAGGACAAGATGTCATTTGACCCTTGGCTAACAAAGGTCCCTCGCTTTTTCCTTCCGGGCCGACCTCCTCCCCGCAAGAGGGGAGTACTGAATTAGATCTCAAATACAACAGAATGGTTGATCGCAATGTAGTAAGTTTGTCGACTTACGATGGTGGAGACGACTTGCGCAGAGCGGGTTTGGTACTACCACCTGCCCGTCCATGGATTTCTTTGTCCTCGCTAATACCCAACACGCGTCCGCCTCCTCACATATGTGGGAGTAAGGCAACGCCGTCTCCCGAGTTCGCAGACTCCTCGGTTACTCGCGCCCATTCTCGCTTTCTTCCTTCAGAGTCACCGAACCGAGGTGGTGCGGTACGGTTCTCCCTCGATACCAATGTTCTTCTGTCTCGGCCTCCGCCTCGGGCGCATTCTTTGATCTCGTGAACTCCTCCCAAACATCGGAGTCACGAACGGATACCTCTCGAATGGTGTAAGGCCTTTCAAAGACGCACTCACTATGCATGTAGCCCCGGTGCCTCAAAGCCACACCCATCCTCTTCATGGCGCATCACCGCATTGTTTTCGCCCTCCTCTTCTATAATCCATTTGCCCTTCACCTCGCCCCACACCGGTTCTTCGCTTTCGGCCGACCTCCTTTCTCCAGCCCCTTAACTGCTATGGCAACCTCTCCTCACCAATTGGCCGAGGAATGAGCGGTATCGCCCCTTGTACTTAGGAGGACCTGCAAACCCCTCGTGGCATTGAACTCGAGAACTCATGTGTTCTCCTGTGGCCCCTTTACTCGGTCCTGCCTTCCTCACCTTACTCGGCCCCTCGACACTTGGAAGTTGGCTCGGCCGACACTAGGAAGTTCGCCGCCCCTCGACACTTGGAAGTTGGCTCGGCTCGACACTTGAAGTTCGCCGCCCTCGACACTTGGAAGTTGGCTCGGCTCGACACTTCAAGTTCGCCGCCCTCAGAGCAGCTAATTCGGTTCTCTGCGATGAGTCGATGCTCTAGTTGCGACATTTTCAGCTTTCTTATCCGACATGGTCATATATTTGACATGAGATAAAGCAATTAGAGTAATTATGTGAAGTTGACAATAAATCATGTAAAGCAACAGCTCATTGACAACAAACAGAGAAACGAATGATCTTCAACGATGACTCCTAACCTCTAAATAGGTTTGGTCCTATCCCATTCGAGGATATGTGGTTCGGGCAAGTTCTAAGCCGTTGTACTACTCCAGAGAAAATTTGGCTGAAAGATCTTCGCTGTTCTCCGTGATACACGCCTCGACAACAAGTCAAGAGGGTGTGTATCCGGAGAACAATTGGGAGACGCCATCAAATCTACTCGTGAGTTGTACAACAACCAGAACTTGCCCGAACCACATATCCTCGAACTGTCCAAAAACGTGGATAATTCGAGATCGTTGTTTATAAATATGCTATTCCAAAGATATTTATAATTAAGCACTCTCGAACGGGAGACGAGGTTACGCAACCTAAACTCTAACATATGCCGAGATAAAAAAGTAATATGCAATTAAGATTGAAATAACTATACCATCGCATACTCAAAAGTTGCTACAAGCCATCATCAAGATATATGAACAAGCAATCAATGATATGGAAAGATTATGCTATATAGAAATGTATGAATACTTTTGCAAGGTTAACTTTGTAAAATACCGTGACTATCCAAGAGATACACCAAGCATAGAGAAAAATCGAATTCGTAATCATATAAGGACAAATAAGACCATATATGTTGCGCTTGTTAAAACTAAGACAACAATATAAGGTAATCCACATATATAGCAACAACACATATACGGCTTAACATCGTTTTTGGTAGTTTGCAAACCGTTGGTATCGTAAGTCCACTTTTGCTAAACTAAACTCGTAATTGAAGTTTGGAAATTTGGTTTCGGATCAAGAAATATTTGCAAGATGAGCATAATGAAACAATGACTTAACCCATATATAACTAAGCACACATTATCCATTATGCCAGAACATATGATAAAATCATGACTTCAACAGAACAGCTTGTAAGCAAAGTAATTCATGATCCGATCACAAATAAGCATAGCATCTAGCATGGATAATAAACAAACTAAACAAACCAAAGATAACGCTTCATGGTTGATTTAGCAATTTTGCTCTCAGATTTCATAAATTGATGGGTTGCTCCAAATGAGCCCTCCAACACCAATTTCAGCAAGATATATCACGTAATATATCAATCAAATCAATGAATCTACACAATTCAAAGACTGCTTTTAAGAAAATTGATTCACTAGAACTCGCTATGAACTTATGACAAACTCTTGAACAAAGAAGACAAAGATTAAAATGGTCTAACACACGTGCACCAGACTAGTAACAATAAGTTCCGAATGTACCGATGATAACAAAGCTATTCAAGCCATGTAATGTAACTAATCACAGGATGACATAGCACATATCCGTATAACAAGGCCAAGATGAAGTCTAAACACAATGATCTAAAACAAAGGTTGAACTACGAAAGCATTCACTAGCTAGCGATCAATATAATCTCAACTATTTGAATCATCATTGAGCGGCAAAGAAGATAACAAACTCAAGAGTTTCCAGATCAAGAAAAACAGCCTCTAGCTCGATGGCTAGTTCCCCAAATTTCTCAATCGGTCCATCGACACAATACCAACAGAGGGGAGTAAAGTTCTTACTCAACGGATCCGAGCCGACGAAGACAATCTACCAAAGTGATTGGTGCGGGAGGAGTCGACGGCGTGGGAAGAAGAGTCACGGGGGGAGGAGTCGGCGGGGGGCGACTGGCGGCGTGGGGAAGAGTCGACGGCGTGGGAAGAGTCGGCGGCGGGAGGACTCGACGGCGTGGGAAGAAGAGTCACGGGGGGAGGAGTCGGCGGGGGCGACTTCGGCGTGGGGAAGAGTCGACGCGTGGGGAAGAGTCGGCGGCCGGGGAGGAGTCGACGGCGTGGGGCGATTCACATGGGGAAGGAGGCACGGCGTGAGGAGGAGAGGGAGCGTGGAGGCTTGCGCGACGTTGGCGGTGGAGGCGAAGAAATCGTGGTGGGGAGCAATTCAGCGTATGGAGCTAGGCAAAAATGGAGGAGCGCTGCAGCAATATTGTTCACTTCCTCATTACTATCGGTTTTCCAAAAACACCGATAGAAATACTTGTACTAAGGAAAACCCCGAGGTATATTCCTATCGGTTTTAACTAAAACCGATACAATTATAGTATCTCTATCGGTTTGTAAAAGAAAACCGATAGAAATACTTGTACTAAGGAAAACCCTAGAGTGATATTTCTATCGGTTCTAAAGTAAAACCGATACAATCAAGGATAATATTACTATCGCTTTTATTACAAAACCGATACAAATGATTATGTATATGTGTCGCTTTAATAAGAACCGATACAAATATAGGCACTGCTTTGTTTTCCCGACAAACCATAAAGTCTGAATTTACAGAGATATCTCGATCAAAGAGTGAAAAGGCCATATCTTTTGCACACATAGTTGGAATTATTTGAAAGTTTGCGTAAACATACTTTGTGATACTACGATCTTTTCTAAAAAGGATTTTGGCAAAATGAGTAAGCATTGAAAACAGAAGCCCAAATTCACTTTGTAGGCATACTTTTGGTCAAAGAGTAGAAAAGTCAAATCTTTCTCAAATAAAGTCCAAGTATTCTAAAATTCCTTAAATGATTTGATGTAGAGTGCCTTCTTTTTATTCCATTAAGTAGCTACATACCACAATGCATTGACAAAATTTGTGAAAGTTTCATACGCACACATAACCTTTGCAAACACATATCAACCGATACAATGATGTACTCCTTTTATTTACAATATAACCCTTCTTGATGATCTACACGCATATAATTTCTTCCATGTGTGTCGTTGTCACCGCTAAGACAGCCCCATCCGCAAACGGAGGTATTTCATTGAATTGGTCGATTCTTCTTCATCTATGACATTTTCGACACCAACGATCCGCCGCTACTATAAAGGACGACGGCAACCTCGGATTGGCCGGATCACGCACATAGAAGACTTGATTTGCTTGCTTCGCAAGTACGAATGGGTCATCTTTATAGGCGAGTCTGTTGAGATCCACAAGAGTAAAACCTCTCTTGTCGACCTTCACTCCATGTGGAAGTCCCACCCACTTACATCGAACAATGGAATCTGTATATTCCGTAATCGAGCTCTCAAATTTCTTCAATCACCCCGTAATAAGAGTTCATTGCCATTGAGGATCCTCCTTTCCAAAGGATGTTCATCTGACAAAGCATCTATGCCGACACCATTGCTTTTGAACAAGATTTTCGTGATCCCGACTTTCAAAGTAAAAGGTGTACCCATTAATATCGCACTCGCCATGTCTCAGACATTAAATCTAGGTCCGTCACCAACCATTTGATAGTATCACTAACAGAGACCTCTCCTCTGCTTGAACCATGTTAGAAATCTATCGTTGTGTTCTCGCATGATGGAAAGCTCATCCATATGTGGATTCTCTTCTCGTAAAATCGACTTGTGCCGCTTCGATATACCTCGCAACTTCGTGGTGTCAGGTGCCGCAAGATCGCCGATGCGCTTTGTAATACATATCAAATCGTGGCCTCGTTAGTTTCGCCTCAACAGCCTTTGCCGATAGTCCGCCTCATGGCGAGATAGAGGAACACCGATTGCTTGTCTTCTCCCGAGATAGTCCACGCAGAACTCAATAACCTCTTCACCCCATAACCTTCCACAATACTACCCTCGTGTTTCAACCGATTCTCACGAGGACTTTAATATACCCATGTACCTCTCGAACGGATACATGTAACGAAGAATGCGGGCCACATATCTTAATCTCTCGACAAGGTGAACAACAAGATGGACCATGACGTCAAGAACGATGGTGGGAAATGCATCTCAAGTCGACATAGAGTCTGCACCACCTCACTCGTAAGTTGTCTAGCATATCGTGGTCAATAACTTTGCAGAGATCGCATTGAAGAAATAACAGAGCTTCGTGGATTGCAAACCCGACATCCTCAAAGTGAATATTTCGATAGCAACCGGGAGCATTTGGGTCATCAAGACATGGCAATCGTGGGACTTCATGCCCAACAACTTCAAATCATCCATGGACACCAAATTCTTAATGTTTATGAGTAGCCGATGGAACTTTAATACCTTGGAGACATTTGCAGAGATCTTCTTTCTCCTTCTTGGACAGGTGTAGCATGCAATGGGATGTACTGACCTTTCCCATCCTCCTCTATCACCGCAAGCCCGGGCCCGATTCCCATGTAGGCCATGTCGCGACGAGCATTCACACCATCCTTGGTCTTCCTGTATGTTCAGCAGATACCAACCAAATTGTCGCAGACATTCTTCTCAACGCATGACATCAATACAATGTCGACATCTAACTCCTTCCAAAGATGGCAAGTCCCAAAATATGGACCTCTTCTTCCAAATTGTCCTAGTACTAACAGATTTACGACTCTTTCCGCATCAAGTTCAATATCCTCCACACGTGAATATACTTGCCTTCCACTCATAGGTCATGGGGCCGAACGGACTTCCTCTTCCCATCAAATTTGTCATCCATTTTACTAGATCGATGACTTCGAGGTAGAAACCTACGGTGACCCATATACACGGTTTTCTTGGAATTCGGAGCCATAGGCTCTCGCCTCTCTTCACAGATAGGACACGCTTTGGCTCCTTTCAGATCAGACTCGCCAAATTACCAAGCGCGAAATCATTTATGGTACAAAATACCATAGCTCGAGGGTGAAATACTCTCTTTGTATGCATCCCACACCACGACCCCCTCATTCCACAATTGTACCAAATCCTCGATCAATGGTGCAAGGTACACATCAATATCATTTCCTACTGCTTGGGTCCCGAGATTAGCAAGGACATCATGATATACTTCCGCTTCATGCACAACCAAGGAGGAGGTTGTAGATACACAATGAATCGCCACGCGTCCGTGATTTACCGCTCATGTTACCAAACGGATTCATTCCATCGGACTCAACCCAAACCTTATGTTCCTCATTTCGCACCAAACTCCTCATGTTTCCAATCGATGTTTCTCCATTGAGCCGAATCGCCAGGTGTCTCACCTTGCCATCTTCCTTTCGAGACTCATAATGCCAACACAACAATTTTGCCTCTCTCGATTTGCAAACAACCGCCAAGACGGGAATGATGGGCAAGTACCACAATACCTTGGCCGGTGCACCTTTAGTGACCTCTTCACCATCGCTGTTCGCTCTTACGCTTCTTGTCGTTACGCTTCTCCTTTTGTTTGTACCGGGCACACCGCACACCGGACAAACGCAGCAGCCCGATATGCATTACGGACAAGATGCAATCATTAGGACATGCATGTATCCTTTCTATTTCCATTCCCATGGGACACAGAGCTTCTTCGCTTCATAAATGCTTGTTGGCAACTCGCTTCTTCTCGAAGCACATCCGATAGAAGAACTAGAAGTGCATTGAAACTTGTATCCGTCCAACGGTGTTTTGCCTTCGCCTCAACAATGCAAGGACCGAACCCAACTTGGTGTATTCCGCTTTGCAACCTCGTGAACAGCGGTTTGGCATCGCCTTCCATCAAGCTTTTAAACTTTTCAACTCTCTTCCGTAATTACCTCCACATCCCGCAACATTTGCTCCAAATTCTCATCCTCAAACATATCATGTCAGCAACTCGCCATCCGGTTCCACCGTATCTTCGCAGACATCGAAGGGTACCACCGCCTCGCCGTGATGGATCCAACACGTAATTCCTCACAAAGCCACGCCGAATCGTGGTCCTCGATTTGAGCCGAGTTGTTAAATCTTCTCGATTGGTGCAATCAATGCAAGGACAATATATGAAGTTTACACCCTCCTCACAATGTCCTCTTCGCAATTTTTTGAACTCCTTAACACCCTCTCAAATTCAGACTCAAACGACTTTTTCCGATACATCCATTCCTTACGGTCCATCTCAGTAATTAAACTTCGCACAATAAATATTGAGACACCTAGCTAGCTATTTGAAATATTGAGACATCATTTCGTTAATATTACCTTTATGTAAATAGAGGACAGTTCCAAGATATGTAAAATATGTACTCCCGATCGATATCTAGATTCTTCTCCTTTAGTGCTTTGAATTCCTTACATAGGAGACCTACATTTTAACATCAACAATGATATCAAATAATCTAATTATATAGCTACCGTAGTACTTGCAAATCTTTTGACTACAACAAAACAAAACAAGGGTACCAACGATGACTCCTAATCTCTAAATAGGTTAGGTCCTATCTCATTCGAGGATATGTGGTTCGAAAGTTCTTTGTTGTTGTACAACTCAGAGAAAATTTGTGAGATCTCTTCACTGCTCTCCATATACACGCCTCGACAACAGTCAAGAGGGTGTGTATATGGAGAACACCAGGAGACGCTATCAAATCTACTCGAGTTGTACAACACACCAGAACTTGCCCAAACCACATATCCTCGAATCGCCCAATTAAAAACGTGGACAATTCGAGATCGCCACTTATAAATATGCCATTTTGTTCGCATATTTATAAACAAGCATCCTCGAACAGGAGACGTAGGTTCCGAAGCCTAAACTCTAGCATTTATCACATGATAGAAATTAACAATAATTCCATATTAACAAGAGCACTACAATAATTAAATAGATGTGTGCTTGACAAATTAATGGAGAGTGTGAAATCGATAGCATATACTCAATTCCAAAGGTAACTTAAACTTTATTCACGATGTATCAAAATTACCTAGTGCAAAATTGAAGGGGTTTAATTTAAAGGCCGGATTGCTCACATTTTGAAGAAAACAGCAAACGAGGGTAAAAAGAAGGGAATCTCCTCAAGATAAGGCTTCAAATTTGCCCTCTTAACACCTATCCTTGAGGACTTCAAATTTTATCATCCAAGTATTTGCTTCCAAGCACGTAATATGAGCTGCTTTTCTTGATCAAGCGCGAGAAATCTCCTCCGAACAACAACAGAGATCTTGTTCCCGAGTGGTATATATAACCTAGCGAGGCACATCACAATCGGTTCTCAACTAAAACGCGATAGTGATTTCCACGCTATCACTATCGGTTCTTTCCATAAAGAGATAGTGATGATCACGTGAACATCACTATCGCTTTTTTTTGGAACCGATAGTGATGTATACCCACATCACTATCACTTATAAAAAGAACCGATAGTGATATATACGTGATCATCACTATCGCTTATTTTCTTGGAACCGATAGAGGTGATACCATATCACTATCGCTTGTTAGTTGAGAACCGATTGGGATATGTCGAGTCCATATCACAATCACTATAATCTCGTAACCGATAGTGATTATTACTAACACCCCGTCCGGGTTATCTATCACAATCGTTTTTTCCTGAAAACTTAAGAACCGACACAGATAAAGCGATAGTAATGTGCCGTTCTGTAGTAGTGTATGAAACTGACACATTGCATTTACAGGCAATGTTCCAGCAGCAGGGCCAGATCATTGTCTTTCCACCATGGCAGCCGCCACCACTACCGCCATAATGGGGGATGTATCCTCCGACACCTTCTCCTGCAGCTCAGGTTAGCTAAACTTGGTCTTTTCTAGCGATATATGGTCAATCTAGCTATACTTAGTATATTCTACATGGCACCTAAAAATTGTAAGTCCAAGTGATTCCTTCAAGTTTTTTTGCAGCCTCTTCTACTAGATTAATGTCCAAAGATTTGCTATCCTCTACTCTGTTTTGCATTAGCTGCTCCTTAGTAGCCACTGGAAGAGTCTTCAAACTGAGAAAAGCCAACTTGAACTATAACTAAGTGTCGTAGTGTTAAAATCTAACGGTTGAAAGAGGAAAAGGCAATTCAATATTGTGCCAGTATATATACTTCCCACAATTTTTTGGTCTACACTAGGCACTAATCCATGGCACTGGAAGTAACCTATATTTTCTTTGGTCATGGGTTAATTTGGACTTTGCATATGTCGTCAAAAAGGAGAGAATAAATAGACTCTCAGATAGCAATCTAGACATGTTTGTTGACAACACTGATTATTATACTTATGTTTGAATTGCACTATCAACATGACATGATTCTACATTTTCAATTCATAGAAACCAAATACAATACTACATATGAAAAGAAAATCCCAAGAGTATATATGGTCAATCTAGCTAAACTTAGTATATTCTATCGACACTTTAATCTAGCTAAATTTGGTCTCTCAGATCGTAGGGATCGGGGACAAATACAGCCTGTGTTTACTAAACGCCGCCACCACGACCAAAGAAAGACTGGAGAGCATGTTCGCTTGTTACTTGTCATATTCTTGGTTAGTTTTGTTACTTCACACAATTTTTGACTAATCGTGAATTTTTATCTTTAGGATTCCGAGAGGCCATCTCAATTTGTGCAAAACCTATTTGGCTCATGCAGAAGCGCCATAACTCAAATGACCCTCGTGACCTCGTGATTTGTAATCTTGAGATGTTTGGTAATAATCTGTGAAATGATATTATTATGTGTGGATGAATGATATTATGTGTATGACTAGCAAGATGTGCATTTTCCTTGGTGGACTATTTAGAACACAAGTTTAATGTATTTGAATCGTATCCATAATACTTTATGTGTGTATGAATGATATATGTGAATGAATGATGTGGATGAATGATATATGTGGATGAATGAATGATATATGTGGATGAATGAATGGATGAATGAATGAATGATATATGTGTGGATGAATGATATATGTGACTGGTGAGAAACTCATGGGAAGAAAATCTACACAGATTATTCTGTGACTGGTGAGAAATGCATTTTGTCATGGGGCATGCGTTTGGTCGGGGAAACCCATACCTAATGAAGATCTTCAGAGAAAGCTAGCTGATGAATTAAGGGTACTGGTATGTCTGGAATGCTTATGGGTAATTGGTTATTAGTGTTATTGACTTTCTTCTCTGAAGCTCCTATTTAACTTCATCACTGCATGCAAAGTTCTCATGAATTTGTTAAGAGACGGAAGAGACCGAATGGTTAGTTCATATCTTGATACACTTTCTTATTGTGATGTTTGTTCTTCTGTTCTAAGTCTAAATTGAGCCACCAATGGTTATTATCGATACATTTTGAATCGTTAAATTTCTTCATCACACCACTTTGCGTGTTTGTTGACGGGATTTCGATACATATGTCTCCCAGATTAGGCAGACCACATGTGTGGGGAGGAAAGCCTTAATTGTTCATGGCTTCACATGTTCTTCTCGTAAGTAATTGGATCTCTTATGCATTTAAATTTCATGGATATCAAAAATAAAATCCAGTTATAACATACACAACATATCGCTTGCTTATCTTAGCGTATAAGGACCGCTTTTATTGGTTGTTGGTTGTGGCCAGGCAAGTTAAAAATGCTATGTTTTTACCGAGTATGTTGTATCTATTTATGAAAGAAGACACTACTTCAAGATACTGGTTTTGGTAGTGAATGAACAATGTTAATTAAGTGCACAGGAAAATTTCCTAGTTAGTTGAACTAGAAAGGTATACAGCATATTTTTTCTAGATTGAAAATCGATTAGTTACAATTCCAAGGCTTCCTAGGTTTGTATTTCCTCTATTAAGTAATTGTCTTGTGATTTATCAGATACTTTTTAATTCTAGAATGGTCTTATGATTTATGGTGTTCTTTTTTTTAAACCTGTGAATGGTGCCCAAAAGTTGCTTGGCATCCCGATTGCTATTGGGGAAGCAAAGGCATATGTTCTGTCTCGAATGTATGGCGGTGTAAGCCACTTCGAATCGGGAATGCTATTCTCATTATACTCCAACTCTTCTTTGTCGGTATCATTGTCATTTGTCCGATGAGCTTCTCGTAAAGGATATGGTCTTGGTTCGGCATTTCTCTGCTCATTGCTACCAATATCCGTAATTGATTGTAATTCATTAACTAGTTGAAGTATCTATTATGACAAATTTTCTTACTCGAACTTGTTATGTAGTGAGAATATCATCTGAAGGCCGCCTTTAGTGCATCTCTGTGGTGGTGTGGTGGTACCAACAAGCTTTGCACCTATTTGTCATTATCTTTCTTTTCTATGTTTGGGAAAGTGACCAACAATTTTTAATGTCACTCTTTATTCTTCTATCCTTGTGCGAAAAAATCTCTCTCATATTTTTATGAGAAAGATCTTAGTTTATTTTTGTGCCGCCAGAGCACACCATATGTCATCATGAACACTCGATCACTTTAGTATAATGACCCATATAAACAAAGTCAATGATTGTCGGTGGATGGTATGTCTATTTAGCGGGGAAGAGCCTTTTTATATTCCATGCGATACAAGAATGAATGAATGATATATCGTGTATGAATGATATATGTGGATGAATGAATGAGATATGTGGATGAATGAATGATATATGTATAAATGAATGATATTTGTTTAAATCAGATGAAAAATGGGTTTAAAGGGCATTTTTTTGTCGTCACCCGTATAATTTTCGTTGGCGAAAAAACCCATGAAAATTAACCTAATTAACTTTAGTGGGCCGAGCAAGTTTATTTAAAATTAACCTAATTAACTTTCGTGGGCTAGACGAAACCCATTTAAAATTAACCTAATTAAATTTCGTGGGCTAGGCGAAACCCATTTAAAATAAAACCATTAACTTTCGTGGGTTCGACTAAAACCGATTTAAAATTAAGTACTTTCGTCACCGTCGTGGTTTATTTAAAATTGTGGCTTAATCAAAGAACTTTCGTCGGCGCACTCTTGGCCGATTTAAAATAAGGGCCTATTTATTTCAAATTTAGAGATTATAGAAAGCGATTTTAAAAGTCGGATTGTAAAAGTTGGATTGTTAAAAGTCGGATTGTTAAAAGTCGATGACCTGCTTGGTAACTCAGATTATAGTGTATTTGGATTGTTGTTTCGCGTGGCAAAAGTCCTGTGGTACCCTCGGCTGCTTTTGTTGCCTTATTTTGCCGGAAGGTGGAAGGGTATTATGGTCTTTTGTACAAAAAAAGCCGAGGAAAGCTCCTCCACAGGATTGTGGGATTCTAACAACTGACTCCAGATTATTACAATCCAAATTAAAAGTTGTCTGTTTGTTAATCTTCCAAATTTTAAAAGTCGCTTATAATCCCTAATCAAACAAACAGTTCTAACTAACTTTCGTCACCGCCGATTTAAAATTAAGCTAACTTTCGGCTCCTTATCTCGACGGTCAGGGTCTGATTTAAAATAACTATTTTCGCCAAGAATGTATCTTATTTTCGCTGCCGCCCACGAAAAATATTCAGATTCCTCAGAGTGGTGAGACGGTTTGCCTTAAAAAAACTGAGCTGGTTGTAGGATTTTGGAGGATCATGGGTGGGGGGGCATTAATCGATGGGAAAAGGCAAGCAACCTAGCTTGAGTTTTTTTTTGGGGGGGGGGTCGCATTGGTAAAACATGATGTATAAATACAAGAAGCAAATCTATGATAAGAGAGTAAAAAGCTTGTAAGTTTTGAGGTGCTCGGTTTACGAAGACACATGTATATGTACTTTAGGATAAATTTGAGGAGAATTTTGGAGGTGTTTTTTTAAAAAAAATGTATTTAGATTTAGGAAGAGGACCTGTACTAATAGCGGGTTTTTTTGGAAGTTTTGTGGGTTTTCACTGGAAAAAAATTTATATTTGCAATCAATAAGCTATCTAATCAGCAGAGCGGGACTAAAATCACGTATTACCTAGCACAATATTTTTTTGAGCCCTGTATTTTGAGCAGATGAAAAACTAAGGAAATTCCAGATGGCTTACGATTAGCAAAAAGCAACCTGCAAGCTGCGACAACAAGGTGATAGAAACGTGTAACATCCTAAAATTTGAGTTTTGGAATGTTTAAATTGAAAAACGAACCATTTGCCTTTTCTTGAATTAATCGAAGCTTAATTTGAATTTTCTAATAATAAAAAGATTTAATTTGATTAATCTGTACATCAAACTAAAGAATTCCAGTTTTTGTTGGGTTCCTTGTGCTTCAAGGAATTTTTCTGTACTTTTGAAGATTTTTTTCTAAATTTATTTTCTTTTATTTGAATTTATGGAGTTTTCTAATTCGGAAAATGTTTTTAATTTCTTAAAACTCTCTCGGGCCGAAACTTCCGCTGGCCAGTTCCTATGCTCGGCTTCGGCCTAGTCCGACCTGCCTTGCGGCCCATCTCCCGACCAAGCACTCCGCTGCCTTTCCTACCAAATTGGTCGGTCGTCACCTCGGCCTTGACCACGCTCGCTTCGCTTGGATACGCCACGTGGACGATCGAGATGCAACCGATCGCTCGTGTCGCGCCGCCACTGCCTAAAACCCTAACCGCCGCCGCAATCTCGGTTTTCGCGTGGGCTCGCCTCCCGAGGCTATTTAAGCCACCGCCGCGCTCCGTCCATGGTTCGCCTCATCGTGCTGCTTCTTTTGGTCCATCTCCCGCTGCTCGAGCTGCCGCCATCGCCGAGAACGGCCTCGCCGGAGTTCTTCCGCTGCCTGAGCACCTTCTTCCTAGTCGGCTAGCCGTTCCAGTCCTCCTCCGCCGTTGTCGACTACATGTTTGACTCGCTCGCAACACCCTCTTTCAGATCCACACTGAGTTCCTCCCGATCAGCTGCTACTCCATCGCATTCCAGGCCATCTTCTTCGGCTCCGGTGAGTTGTGTTGCCGCCGCGTCGTCGGTCGGGTCCGAAGATCTGTGGCCGTCCGATCTTCCGCCGTTGCCCTAGATTGTGCCTCGCCCAACGCTCGGTCAGCCGCCGCGTGTCACCTCGTCAGCCATGATGTTGGTGATGACGTTAGCCCTGGCACTATGCCATGAGCCCGGTCCACTATGGACCAGGGCTATGCTCGTGGACTCAGTCTATAAACTGTAGGTCCTACATGTCAGTGAAATATGAAATTTTTGGATTTATTTTTATTTCGAGAGATTGGTTGCTGATGTCAGCATTGCGTCATTAATCGATTTTTTAGTAGAGAAATAAATCAAAAAATTCGGATTTTCTCTTTTTCAACTATTTTCTCTGAATTTAATCTTTCGGAGTCTCGTTCTAGCTCATACGAACTCCGATCGAAGCGATTCAAGTTTCTAATTTTTTGTAAAATCGAGCTCTACATTCAGAGTTATTTATTTTCAGTTTTGAACTTGTTTGAGTCTCTATTTTGTATTTATTTGGTTTTGTTGCTTTCTTTTCTGGTTGACGCGAATTCCGAAGGAGCGAACGGAAACTTCAAAGAACAAGACTCAGCACTAGATCATTTGCGAAATTATTTTGTTTTGTACAATTGCATGCTACTTGTGTATCAATGCTTAGTTTTGGGAGTAACTATTCACCTGATTGATAATATGCTTCCTTCATCTATTAGAATGCCATACACTCATTGTTAACCCTAGGTTGGGACATTACTAGTTGGACATAATCATAATACCAACAAGAGGTTATCGTAGATATGCTTAGACTTGCTTAGTCATACGATGGGATTCATATCATCTGTGAATTAATGTTAATCTTGACTTAATGAGATATTGAATTGTGGCTGTTGGCCACTATTGTAAAACTTGTTGTACCATGGAGGGGTTTGCCAATGGTCGTGGTTGAACAAAATATTTTCCCTCAGGCAAGTGATCGTGCAGTAAATGGGGTGTTGTCTAGCACATTGGGATGTGGCTGTCTTGCCTGAGACAACTTAAGGACTTAATCTTGTGCGCCATTGAATTGGGCCTAACCGTGCAACCACAAGTCTGGTATGGGACAGACCTAGCTGATTAATTTGTAATGTGTAGTCTTGACTACTGCCAATTGTTGGTGTGGGTTCCGGGATGGACGGGTAGATTCATATGGTTCAAGAGGGGGCCCCGAGGGGCGAAACCTTAGAGGGCAGTACTGGGTTTAGACAGTGCATTGTAAAAGATTTGTCGTGATCTCTTTGCCGACACACCAAAGGAAGTGTGTTCGTAGCGCTTGTCAACAAGGGATGATCATGTCTTGTGGGTAAAACTGTACAACCTCTGTAGAGTGTAAAACTATTTGAATAGTTGTGTCCGCGGTTATGGACAAGCCCGGGGATTTCACACGGGGTATAGAGTGTTTCATGAAATGTGGAATTATTGGAATGTGAACGGGGAGTTCACACTACTACAGAAAACATTTGTACAGGAGGGTGGTAACCCATCTTCTCAGGCATTTTTGCGCCCGCCTGTAACTGAAGGTCTGTGAAAATCGCTATATTTGCACAGGCGTTTCTAAAACTTAAAAAGCATCAAAGTCTGGTAAAGAACCGCCTTTGTACAAATAAGCATTTGTGCAAAGGGTTCTTAAGCCGTCCTTTGCATAAATATCATTTATCTGAAGTGACGGCTTAAGAACCCGCCTGCACAAATGCTTATTTGTACAAGCGGTTTCTTAAGCAGCTCGCCTGGATAAGTGCTATTTGTGCAGTCGGCTGGCTTAAGCACCCGCCTGCATAAATAAGCCTTCGAAAAATACCTGGGCTTAAGCCGTCCACCTGTACAGATCCAGAGAATCTTTTTTAACAATGTTATGTTAATTATATTATAATATTAATAAATGCATACATTCTATCAATCACATCACTATTCAGCACAAATCCATACATAACAATGACAATGAAATATACAAAGCACATATAAATCATAATTGCATTATGTATATATATACAAGGTTATATACACAAGGTTATATATACTCCTCTGATATTCTCCTTGTAAAACTCTCCAGGTGCAGTATCCTACACCATGTACTCCTCTGATATTCTCTATCTAATATAAATTACAGCCCTGTTGTCTTTCAAAAAAATATATACACAAGGTTATTATATATACATTAGTGTTCACGGCCGCCTATCCTCGCCTCCCAATTACAAAGTATAGCATGCTTCGCCACTTCACCTCCCGGTAAAAAGAAACTACCTCTCTCATGGATGACTTCACGATTTAATGAACGGCACATGTCCTTTTGCACATTGCAAAGGTCATCATCAGTGAGTGCCAAAGAGGTCTTTGCAATCTTCACCTGCGATAATAAAGTAGGCAATATAGAAGTTAAACAATAGTGAAATCGAGAATCAGACAATAAATAATCTTGAATCACCAATTTGTATAGGCTTACGTCCTAGGGGTTGCTTCATGCATCCGCTGATCCCGAGGAACTCGCAGACGTAGTATCCACAAAGAACACTGCCTGGAGGTTGCTTGTGGCACTTCAAATCAAATAATAATGTATGGAATTAGTACAGTTGGTAAAACCCTTCCTTATTACTAGTGCAATTATGTTGAAGCATTACAAGTGTCTTCTTACCCATGGGTGGACATAGCAAAGCATCTTATTTGCCCCTTCGCAGATCATGTTGCCCCCTCTTTGATCGTGTAATTTTGAAAGCCCTACTCGAATGTCAACAATAACAAGTTACTATCATATCATAAAACAAATTATGTTATGTTATGTATGTTTGTGTATATATATTTCTTACGATTTAAGACGCGGGTGAATTCATTGTAAGATTCCTGGGGTTCGGATGAGTCAAGGACCATATATCTCGCTTCCGCTTGTGCTGAAAGATGAAACAAATAAAGTGATCGCTGCAACGAAAACTTATATATGTAAGTTTCACGAGTGATTATGGCGCAAACTAAGCTTTTAGCAATGATTGACTGAATGAGAAGGTTACTTAAAATTGTAGGAGCCATTATGACGCCCTTGTCTTGCATCCGAACATTGCTTTTGATATGTATAGCCCCACATCTACTTGGCAATCTCGGGACAAGGACTCGCCGCTTTTCTATCTCTGCTTCCGCCATCCCCTTATTCTTCAACGCCTTTTCATTGAGTATGACTCTTAAGCTCTACCGGCTAATCCGTGAGGGGTCAAGGAACCCAACACGCTTTCCCATCTTTTAGCATCGATATTGCATTCTACACGTAAGACAATGGTCAATGCGCCAATTTATATGTCAATGTCGGGAAACATGACATTTTGGCAAATATCGATTTTGGCAAAATGCATCTTGTTCGACGATTTGGCGAAATTAACTTTACTTAAAAGGAAAAACCACTAAAATCGCCAACTTACGATTTATCAAAATTATATGGATTCTCGCCAATTTTTGAATGATCTAACAAGCCATTACTATAAAGAGGAACTCAACTTGGCACTCAACCGCTATACATTTGGGGTTTTTTTATTATGCTACCGTAATGCAATATAATGATATGTTTGTCATAATTTGTTATATCGGCACTTGCTACCGCAAGAGCCGATATAATTAACAATGCAGGGTAGGTCAATGGCCAACTTACAGCACCACACGCCGATCATGTTGATGTCGAGTTTTCCAAAACGGAACATCTGCTGTAAGTCACCAAAATCGATCGGCACGTAACGAGTATCCTCGTGTTTGTAGATATCCGAGGGACGGCAGCTTGAATGCCCTTCACCCCAACACGAGATGCCCTCAAGTACCACCATGGAATCTCTTCAACTCCCATGGTCCTTGTTGATCCGCTCCATGGGGAGAAATGGCTTCCCATGCTCATAAGTCTCTAGTGAAGGCATGGTCTCAGACCGAGTGGAGTTGGCACTCATGTTTGACTTGGTGGTACTCCGCTGATTGCAATGTACTTCTTTGTTTTCTTTGCAACCAACAACATCGCCAAGATGAGGCGCGTGTGACGGTTGGGGCAACGGAGGTGATGCATGCGGTGCACAAGGCGCCATGATGGAGATGCGCTATTGTGGTGAAGGCACCGCAACGGAGATGCGCCAGAGGAAGAATACCGCGGAGAAGATGTGCGCCAGGTGAAGGCGCCGACGGCGACAAGATGCGCTATGTGGTGAAGGCGCTGTCGGCGAAGATGCGCTAGATGAAGAAGCGCACCCGTGAGAAGATGCGCTTTGTGGTGTAGGCAATTTTGGAAGAGGTAGGACGCCTTGACTTGTCACATGCGTCTCGACTTCTCTTGTATCAATGCAATATCTTACTTGGGCCATACAATAAATGACCCAACTGCATCTTGATGGTCTCTACGCCATCGTGGGTGCCGAGTGGTAGCTTCCACAAGCCAAGGCACGGAACAAGCACGATGTCCACTTGCACCTTTGCGTGACCAATCGGACAAAGTTGGTTGTGTATCACAGTGCCCGGATATGCCATGCCCTCCGCAAGCTCGACGACCAAGCCCCCTTGCTCTAGATGTGCACAGAGCTTGCACTTGGTTGCCTCTGTGATATCATCCACATGGATATCGAGGCGTTGGGATTGGTGCGGACCCGACGCTACTCCGGATGCGGGCCGGGCTCGGGTTGTCATTCGACCGCTTTGTAACGCCTCTTTCGCCTCCTTCTCTTCCCACGCCTTAAAAACTCTTGTTAGGCCGCTTGTCTTATTGTATCGCCCATGGTCCTCTTATATCTTTGACGCGATTTGTATTGGTCTTGATATTCCGGAACCCATGCTTGAAGCCCACTCGACTTCCGACGCCACGAAAAGCGACTGGTGTTCCTTGGTTCCCAACGCCGCCATTAGGTCGCCGTTCTCCTATCCGCACGAAGATCCCTCCGCTTGCTCGTGCGAGATCTTCAACAAATTGGCCGAAACATCCAGACCGCAGGTCCACCGTGCTTTTATGCGACCCTTCTTCTTTGTTGGGTTGGCGAGCTAGGACCCACTTCGCTTCGCCGCTATAGCTCGTCAATGGGTTCTCTATCCCAAAGACGGGCTTCCTCTTCTTCTTCTCCTCCACTCAACAATCTTAGGGCATACCCACCGTGCCTGTGTGATGGGGGTACTTGTTCTTCTTCGCGAGGGCATCAGACATCTCGCTCAATGCTACGGCTTTGCTTAGGTCTTCACGACAAACTCCGCCCATTCACCCACGGTGATTTTTCCATATTTCGAATGGTGTCCGCCCGCCTTCACAAAGTACTTGTTCAGCTCATACCTCCAGCCTCGAAGCTCTTCCCCATCACGCCCAAGGCATTCTTCTTAGCGATGGCCTCATACTCTAGGGGAACCTTATGATTTTCTCTACTCGGTTCACAGTGCGCCTTTGTCGCGTCGGCCACCTTTGTCTAGTTATCAATCGTGATGGAGACATTGTCCTTGACAAGACAAACCGCAACTATTTCAAACTTGGATAGTGCCTCACGAGGTGCTAGGGGCTCTCCTAAAGGACCGACCTTCGTGATATACCAAGTCCTCGCCAGAACTTGTTCCTACTTCCCCTCTGCTGCTTATGCGAGGTCATGGTTGTTGCAGCAGAGGAATCCACGGAACATGCCCGAGGTATCTTCAATTACCTCTTGAATCGCAGCTAGTCGGCGTGATCGCCTTCCAAATTTCTTCATAGAAATAAACACGAGGAATACGCAAACATAAGGAAATGCAATTATGTCCACGCCAAGCTACAAATAAAACAAGCTCACTCTTCTTAATACCTCTTCATTGGGATCGAGTCGAGTCGATTTCCCATGTCGCCGCTTCCGTCGTGGGCATGGAACTGGCTAGGGCTCTTGTACGATGACGAGGAACCATCGCGCCCAAGGACAACGATGGGCTCGGTGTTCTTTCCAAATTGCGTGGTCGATCATCCTTCTCGGCCAAGTCTTGCGCCTTCCGCATCGCCCTCCTCTTGCAACAAGCAGATACCACCGAGCTCGCAAGTAGGCTCCTCTTACGTGCCTTCTTGTCGAGCAATTCTTTATCTCCCATCTTACTATAAAATGTAAGGTTTAATCCTCAATGGTTTGATGAGTTTGGGAGTTGGCTTGAGTATAGCGAATCCAAAGATAGAGCATACCGCTTTTGTTGTTTCTTATTTAGGACCGCAACAAGAAGGAAGTCGGGTATGATGCATTTGTTATAAATGGTTGGAATAGCTGGAATAAAAAAGCAAAACTAAAAGAGCATGTAGGAGGTGTCAATAGTGTTCACAACAATGCATTGAAATATTGCACTGATTTGTTAAAAAGAGACCAGCATATTGATGTTGCTATCCACACACAGAGTGAAGCTGCTAAGATTGCTTATTTCTCTCAACTAAGGGCATCAGTTGATGTTGCTCGTCCATTATTAAAACAAGGATTACCTTTTAGAGGACATGATGAGTCAAAGGAGTCCTATAACAAAGGTAACTTCTTAGAAATTCATGAGTGGAAATATAGCAAAGATAAAAATGCCGCTGGGAATAGTCTTATGATATCTCCTCCTATTCGTATGAAATTGTTCATTGTTTTGCAAAGGAAATATTGCGACAATTCTACAGAAATTGGACATGATGTATTTTGTTTGCTAGTTGATGAGTCCAGGATGTCTCGTAAAGAGCAGATGGCGCTTGTTCTCATGATATGTTGATAGTTGTGGAATTGTGAAAGAGAGATTTGTTGGTCTAGTTCATGTAAAAGAGACCACTTCTTCCTATCTCAAGTCTTCTATTGACTCGCTATTTGCGTAATATAAGTTGCTTGAGGCAAGTTAGGGGCCAAGGTTATGATGGCGCAAGCAATATGCGAGGTGAGTTTAATGGCTTGAAATCATTGATTATGAGAGAAAATAGTACATCATACTATGTCCATTGTTTTGCTCATCAACTTCAGTTAGTGATTGTGGCTGTTGTAAGAAAGCATAAAGGAATCTGTCCTAGGTGAAGTATATGCCTTTTGTGAGAAATATGACATCCCTAAGTTAGAAATGGAAGAAACCTACATTAATCCAAATAAGCAACGACAAAGAATTGGAATTACCAATAAGCATCATTATGAAGTGGATTGTTTCAATGATGTTTTTGATTGGCTATGCCAAGAGCTTGACAAATGCTTCAACGAGACCACATCCAATTTGCTTGTTTGGTCAGCTTCTTTAAGTCCAAGAGACTTATTTCATGATTTCAACTTGGAGAATCTGATGAGCTTAGCTAAACTCTATCCAAATGATTTTAATTCTTTGGAATTGAGAGATCTTAACCATAATTTATGTCTCTACATTGCCGATGTGCGAGCAGATGATAGATTCTCCAACATACAAACTATTTGTTAGGTTTCTCAGAAAATGGTGGAGACAAAGAAACATATATGCTATCCTTTGGTTTATCGCCTTTTGAAACTAGTATTGGTATTGCCTGTCACCACAGCTACTGTTGAGAGATGCTTTTCAGCCATGAGAATAGTAAAAACATATTTGCGTAATCGCATAGGCGATGAGTTCATGAGTGATAGTCTCATTTGTTATGTGGAGAAAGAAGAATGAAGAAAGTCACCGATGTGATGTCGTTAATCGGTTTTATGAATTTGAAAGAACGGAAATACTAAAAGGTAATGTATCTATTTTATTTGATTACTCTATCTTTTTTGTTCATAACTTTAATTCATATTGCTCCTTTAACTTTTTCCAGGCTATTGAAATTGGATGATATATTTTAGTATTTACCAATGTCCGCCATCTTTTGCTCTAGTTCCGCCACTGGTTACAAGATCAATTCGGACTGGCTCTTGATCGTTTACAACATGCGGTTCAAAAAACTATCCGTAGAGAATTCATACGTCCATCGAAACCGACTCCACAAACTTTGGTAACTCCAACTTCAACTTCGATTTTATTAATAACTATTTATGATATCTCAAAAGAATTGCTCTATGTTCGCACAAGACTATATCGAACTTACGAGCAAGAATTGCTCTATCAATCACCATCTACTTTAGACATATCTTCCGAAACTTTTTTCGCAAAGATAACAAGATATAAGGGTGGTCGGATGCACTAGCCTTGCTAGGCCGAGGAGGCAGCGTCGGCAGGGGAATTGGGGCTTCGGCAGTTGACGACCCAGTGGAAAGTTCGTCGGAGGAGCGAGGCCACGGAGAGGTCACCGAGTGAGGCGACGTGGGCGAAGGGGGCGACGGCGCGGCGGACGGTAGTGGCAGGCGCGAGCCCGCGGAGAGGTCATCGAGCTCGCCGGAACGGTTGTCGGAGGCGCGAGCCCGAGGGGATGTCACCGAGGGCGGCGGCGTGGAGGTGTCGACGGGGGAAATTTGGCTTTGCCGCTTTGGACGGGCGGAGCAATTCAATCTCCCGCCTAGAGATTTTAGGGGTTTGGAATTTCCACAGGCGGTGCACAAGATTTCCATAGGCGGTTCCAACGATTTCTATAGGCGGCGTACATCAAAGAGACGATTTATTGCACGCATTCGATGGTCCGGCCCATAGTTTGGGGGAGAGATTTGGTTATTTGCCACTTTAAACATGTGTCTTCGCAAAATTGCCACTGGACCTACATTTCATTGACTAATACGGTCCCATATTTCATTGGCTCAAGTGGCATCATATTCAAAGGTCAAATCTTTAAGTGGCAAATGGACAAAAAGCCTTGAAAATCGATTTTCCCATGTACAAAAGCGGATGATCCTGCCTAGTCAAATTTGACTAGACAGATCATCCTCTTTATACTATCGAGAGGTCGATTTCAAGGCTTTTTTGTCCATTTGCCACTTAAAGATTTGACTAGACAGGATCTTCCGCTTTGTACTACTGGGAGAGGTCGCATTTCGAAGGCTTTTTTGTCCATTTGCCACTTAAAGATTTGACCTTTTGGATATGATGCCACTTGAGCCAATGAAATATAGGACCGTATGAGTCAATGAAATGTAGGTCCAGTGGCAATTTTGCGAAGCCACATGTTTAAAGTGGCAAATAACCAAATCTCTCGTTTGGGGAGACCGCGAATTGAGGGGAGAATTCGAGTATCATTTTCTGAAATTTCAATTCTATTACCATGGGAACAATGCAATGCACATAACATTAACAAAATATACATCCAAAAGGGGCGCCAGTAGTACATCAGAATTATGTGCCAACTAGATACCTACCTAAACTACTCTATCTACATCTAGAAATCGTCATCGTCATCGTCGTCTTCGTCCGACGAGAGCAAGACGTCACCGGAGGAGGAGCCGGAGGAGGAGGAGGTGTCCAAGCGGTACAAGACGGGGATGTAGTCGCCGGCACCCTCCTCGCTAACGCCATCGTCGTCGCTCCCCGCCGCCAACTTCGGCTCCTCCTCCTCCTCCTCGTCCTGCTCCTCCTCGTCCTCCTCCTCCTCGCCCGGCTTCTCCTCGTGGTTGCGGCTGCCGCCATCGCCGCCGCTTCTTCCTGCCGCCTCATTGCCGCTATCGCTACCGCCGCCACAGCCGCCGCCATCATGGATGGCCTCTTCCTCCTCGCCCGCAATCGGGGACCTGGTTGATTTAACGCCGATGATCGGGCCGACGGCGACGGCGATCGGAGTCGCGGCCGCTTCCTAGCGGACTCAGTCTGCGCCGACATAGCGGAGGAGGATGAGGACGAGGAGGCCGACATTGCCGAGGAGGGAGAGAATAGGAATGGCTTGGGGAAGTTGTGAACACGAATCGCTCCCTTGGTTAATATAAGCACCGAAGGCGAAGGACGCCCGCTGCGTCTAGCATACC
The DNA here is from genome assembly GCA_036346375.1 of Guadua angustifolia. Classification (NCBI taxonomy): domain Eukaryota; kingdom Viridiplantae; phylum Streptophyta; class Magnoliopsida; order Poales; family Poaceae; genus Guadua; species Guadua angustifolia. The sequence goes on from CM070507.1 coordinate 39,488,182, forward strand.
GCATCGTCCTGTAGGTAGAAAAGCAAGTACAAGATTCTCCTGCCTATGTAAATATGTGCACATGGGATCGCCCGCCGATAGAAAAGCAAGCATGAGATTCTCTGTCTATGTAAATATAGTCGAGGAGCAGGCTATGGGTCATGGGCTTGGGGTCTCGGGAGTTGTCTCTGCCGCACTAACAGGTCCGAGGGTGGTCCTGTTAGTGCGGCAGAGACAACTCCCGAGACCCCAAGCCCATGACCCATAGCCCGCCTCCTACGACATCACCGCTAACCCATCGGGTCCGATGGTGACGAGAGTAGATCATTTCAATATCATGACCTCCACGAGCCTCGCCGGTGACTCTGTTGCAGCCGAGGTCGGTCCACCCCAGCCCGATCTTTGGCCATTCCCACCGAGAACGCATTTTACACGTAGTGCCGAGTTGATTTTAGTGGTGTTAGCTCTTGTCGGATCTTCATGTAAGGACGAAGTTATCCAATGTTGCGCCACTCGTAGTTGTTCCTTTCGTGTAATCGATCGATAGCGCCTTTATTCTCTGTGGATCGTAGCAATCGCAGCAGAAAGTGATTGGCCGGAGACCAAAGCTCTACACTGTTGTCTTGCTAGGTGCTCTCTCAAGCACGGAGCCGACATACGCACCGGACGATTCGGCCCAGGTTAGGATAACGTACCGGATCATCCCCTATGCGTACAACTTTCGCCGTGGGCTACAACGAAACTACAAATCAGGAGGATCCGGTATGTATAAATATATGTATATCGGACCATCCTACCGGCAAAAAGCCTTCGAAGTTATCTTGCGTGCCCGAACTCCACAAGCGAAAGAGTGCAACGTAAAATGGCCATACCTTTCGGTACTGATTTAGTGTTGAAGTAATTAATTACCCGCACGGTCCTAAATGTTCCCATCGTTCGCGGGGGGCGCTACATTTCACATGGATCGATCGATTACACCGAAAGGAACAACTACGAGTGGCGCAATATTCAGATAACTCGTCCTTACCTGAAGATCCGACAAGAGCAAACACCACTAAAATCAACTCAAAGACTACGTGTCCATCGTTCTCGGTGAGGAATGCCCAAAGATCGGGCCGAGCTGGATCGACCTCGCTGCTCTGCAGAGTCACCGCAGCTCGTGGAGGTCATGATATTGAAATGGTCTACTCTCGCCACCATCGGACCGATGGGCTAGCGGTGATGTCGAGGAGCGAGCTATGGGTCATGGGCTTGGGGTCTCCGGAGTTGTCTCGCCAAGACTAATCAGGGCCCAGGGAGTTGTCTCGCCAGCACTAATGGTCCGAGGGTGGGCCCTATTAGTGCGGCAGAGACAACTCCCGAGACCCCAAGCCCATGACCCATAGCTTGCGCTCTCCTACGACATCACCGCTATCCCATCGGGTCCGATGGTGACGAGAGTAGACCATTTCAATATCATGACCATTCCAAAAAAGCGAGCTTGCGTGCGCCCTGGCGACTACAGGCCATACCTTTCGTCTTGAGGTCGAAGTCCAAATGTTCCCATCCCGATCTTGGCCATTCCAACTTCGAGTGGCGCAAAGACGAAACGCATTTTAACACGAGTGCCGAGTTGATTTTAGTGGTGTTAGCTCTTGTCGATCTTCATGTAAGGACGAAGTTATCTCAATGTTGCGCCACTCAGAGAGTTGTTCCTTTCGTGTAATCGATCGATAGCAAATTTTATTCTCTGTGATCGTAGCAATCGCAGCAGAAAGTGATTGGCCGAGACCAAAGCTCTTCACCGTTGTCTTTCTAGGTGCTCTCCTCAAGCACGGAGCCGACATACGCATCGGACGATCCGCCCAAAGTTAGATAACGCATCGATCATCCCCTATGCGCATAACTTCGCCGGGGCTACAACGAACTACAAATCGATGATCCCAGATGTGTAAATATATGTACACCGACCATCCGACCGCAAAAAGCTTTCACATGATTGTCATGAAAGAGTACAAAGTTAAATAAAATTGTCATGAAATGCATCGCTCCAATCTAGGCGAACACACTAGATCGAAATCGACATATCAAGCAAGTTAGAGTGCATAACAACCGAAAAGACAAGTGGCGATTAAGCAAGAACTACTTGTCTGTGCTTGGACTAGTACCAAAAGATCGAGCCGAGTCGGAGTCTTCCTATCGACCTCACGCCAACACCGCTTGCGTCGCCAGCTCGCCGAGGTTCTCCTCCGGACTTCGTAGCTTTAGTCTCCTCATGAGGGGCCCGTGAACTGCTGGTGAAGGGGTCTGAGCAATCGCTGGTCGCCAAAGAAGGGGTCCGATGGGCTGTCGTGCTGCGCCGTCCGTCAGTTCGGAGGTCGATCCACAACACCAGACGACAATATTCTCTGTGATTTGAGTAATCACAAAGAATGTGTGTTGAGTCCGGAGACCGATGTTCGTACATGTTGGCGCAATGTTATCCTCATCGGGGCCTCGGGGGCTATAGGTGAACTCACAGAGCACACTCGAGGCAATGATCGGATCGTCGCTATCTTGAGGAGTCGGCACCGCATCGATAGGTGCGAACTCAACGATACTACACTCTGAGCGGCCATCTCGTCAGTCATGTCAGCATGCACGGACGTATGTTCGGTCTCAGTTGAGCACGGGGCAGGCATGGTCGATGTGTGTGCATCCACTAAAGTAGGTGGAGTAGTGGACAACGGAGCGGATGCCTTATCACCGGCTAGTCTGGAGAACATCCCTGTCAAGACCGTAGGAGCTGGTGGGAACGTGGACACGGGAGTGGGCAGGAAGCCCCCATCAGAAGCAAGTAGGGCAGCAATGCCGGTAGTGGGAGGTGGAATCGAGCCGGCAACCGAGGTCAGGTAAGACCAACTGCATTGTACAACTGACCAAAGCAGCCTGAGAAGAAAGTGAACATCTGAGCCATTTGCATTTGACCGTACCAAAGTCGCTCGGGTCGTCACGATGCAACCTCATCTCCTCTAGTAATTGGGTTTGTGTCTCCATTTGTTGGGCAATTGAAGCCGCCGAGACTTCGCAACTCAACAATCGAAGCAAGTACGTGAGTAAGCTCTGAGGGCCGAGAAACAAGCCGCAGCCACCGGTGTCACGTCAGAGTCTGCCGACGGCAGCCGAAGTCGCCTCGGTCCTCGTGTATAGAGCCCGATCCACCGCCTCGTGGTCGTGGGCTCGGATCGCTAGAAAGTACTCGTGGTCTTCCTCCTCATCGTCGCCGCCATCCCACCAATATCAATGATCCGCGCCAACCCAAAGATGCTCCTCACCTCTGCTAGTGCTCGGTCCTCCCCTTGAGCGGTCTCTCGCCTCGTATCGCCTCCTGAGCCCTCCTCATGGAACGTTGTCCTCTGCGGCTCTGCTGTCAAGAGATGGAGGCATGTATCGACGAAGACGAAACTCGCCTTTCGTGTACTCCTCACGATACTCGCTCGAGCGAAGGTACCGATATGTAAGAAATTATATGCGCAAATGGTTGTTGTCCGCCAAACTCATAGCATCTGCAATAGCATCTTCAATCTCACAGATGATAAAGTCGAGAATGTCGAATGGCTCGTGAGATAGGATCGAATAAAGTAGCCATCGCCGCAAACTAGTGATCGCCTCGGCATTCCCAATCCTCGAACAATGATGACTTCCTCAAAGCCATGTGGACCGCCTTTGCCTCGTGGAGGAGATGGTCCGATGGCGAAGGATCCAACGGGAACGGCCGCCGAACAGCGAAGCGAATCTGTCATCTGTCGGAAACACCTCCGGCCTTAGCACGACGAGGCAAGCAGGCCGTGTCACAGACACCACCGATGCAAAGTTCGGGCTCCTCCTCGAAACCAAACAACTCAAGCAAAGTGGACTCAGACACCCTCCGGGGTTCTCCGTCAGGCATGAATTGAATGTATATGTGCTCGGGTCGATCCAAATCAGAAGCGTAGAAGTCTCGACCCACTTTTCCACTACCGTGTCGAACTCACAACACCGTAAGACCTTCAAATGGTCAAGTGTCTCTGAATGTCCACCCCACCCGGGCCCTCTCAAGAAGAGGCTAAGTTGAGCGCCCTATGCATGCTCAATCGACCCCGAGCTCTCAGACGTAACAAAGAAGCTCATTGAAGAACCGCCCGTAACCTCCTATGAACTCCAAATTCTCGGCTTGCGGAAACCGTACATTGATATCGAGAAACGAAGGGTCTTTACCCTCCGGGATGAGAGGTTCAAGGTCTCTAAGTCTTATCTCGTGGTCGATGTGGCACATGATACTCCTCGCCCTCTTCCTTTTCATCGCCAGATCTCCTCCTCATGCGGAACTATGTTGGGACGAGCACGCACCGCCTAGCAATGTGCTTGGAAGATGTCGAACCACCACGAAAAGACGCTGCTAGAACGACGAGGAGGTGCCGCACCACCCTCTGTGAATTGAGTGCCCTCCTCTCTCGACCCTCTGCTGCGACTCTGTGTGTCTCTAATCAGCAATTGGCGGCCACGCCAAGATGCTGAGCCAAGTTCGATCTGCAGCCATCTCACCTCGCTCTGCGCTTCAGAACTTGGACTTCTTAGCCTTCTCACCAGACAACAACTTCTTTTCCCTTCCTTTTTCCTCGCCATCCGAAGTTTGCACGGTTGAATGTCAAGAACTTGCATCGATTCATATGCATTTGAATGGAGTCCAAAGAAACCAGAGGGATGTGGATCTCACCGCTTACAAAGTGAAGGAGAGTCGTTCGCCAGCCACGGGCTCGGATTTGTCGGCGGCGACAAAACGGGTGGCGCGAACTGGCGTGTGGCGGCGCCGAGGCGGGTGGAGGATTGGAGTACGGCGTCGATATGCAGGAGTCCAAGACGGGGTGGAGGATTGGAAACGGGCTGTGGCGCAAGACGGCGTGGAGAGAGGAGTAGTTAGGTGCGGCCGATATACAGGGTCCATAGGCGGTCCTCTGAATGTATGGCGTGTTTTGGATAAGGTTAAGATCAACATACCGGATGATCCGTTATCGGAAACATCACCTGATTGGATCGATGCCTCTGTTCGACTCGGTGGCAGGATGGTCCGGCCTGCTGAGGAAAAAAGAATCGGATCATCTTGTCTAGCGGTGTGCGGACCTAGCGAGTCACGATAACGAAGGAGCGGACAATACGAAGACTGGACGATCCGTATAGGAAAAGATAAAGATGCTCTCGAATGCGGACGACGGAGGCCTCGAAGCTAAGATTCACATACCGGACGTTCCGTTAAGTCGAGAAACAACCGTTCCGGATTATTGTCCGGACGAATAGTGCTTGGCTTCCTTGGGCCTTTGTTGGCTTCAATTTACAGGATGATCCGGCCTAATAGCGAATTACCTACCGTACCATCCTGCACTTTCACACAACAGTTTTACTGAAATCCAATAAAAAATATAAGTTCTATTACAGATTAAGTTTTTACACAACGTGTCCCTATTTGCCTTTAACAACTTTTCCGACGCAGTCATCACGCATATATGGCATCATTGAAATATCGAGGGTTTCTTCTACAAGTTTGATCCTCTCCGGATTTCCGAAAGGCGGTAGGTCATCGAACTGATTGTATTCTGCCTCGTCGTGCACATTATCAACTCCAACGATCCTTTGTTTTCCGGGAACAACTATGTTCCTTTTATTATTACTGGGGTCAGCTATGTAGAAAACTTGCGAGACTTCAGAAGCTAGTATCCAGGGGTCAGTTTTGTGTCCAAGATTGTTGAGGTCGACAATTGTGAACCCATAGTTGTCCACCTCCACACCATTAGGATGTTTGACCCAGTTGCAGCGAAATACGGGGATCTGCATATCCCTTCCATAGTCGAGTTCCCAAATTTCTTCAATGATTCTATAGTAGGTGTTCTTCTCCCCTGTCACATCTATGGCTTCTACCCGAACGCCACTGTTTTGGGCCATCGCTTTCTTGTCCTTTTGAATGGTATAAAACGTGTACCCATTGATGTCATACGCTAGCCATGATGTTACCAGACTTGATGGGCCATGAGCCAACATTTTCAATGTTTCGCTTTCTTCGCCCTCACCATCCGGTATGTTTTGGTTCTTGAACCATGTGGTAAACATGCGCTTATTCTCTTCAGATCCAATCAACTTGGCGCCCCGGATTTTCTCTTTCAAGCTCTTCCGTGTGTTGCTCCACATACGGCTCCACTATCTTTAGTCAAGGCAAGACGGTGAAATGTGCTTGGTCCACATTCTTGTACTCATGGTCGATGAATCTTTTCTTTCCCTTAGTCCCTTTACAGTCAACCTCCCTCATGTCGAGGGACAGCACACCAATCGGCCTTTCCGTAAGCATGAAGTAATCCGTGCAACACTCAATGACTTCCTCAAGATTGTAGCCCTCAATAATGGAACCCTCTCGGTAAGCACGATTCCTGTAAGCTCTAAGCAAGCCCATCCACCTTTCAAATGGAAACATCCAAAGGTAAGAATACTAGTCCTAGTACCTTTACCTCCTCGACAAGGTGAACCAAGAGGTGCAGCATGATATCAACAAAGGATGGAGGGAAGCACATCTCAAGTTGGTTTACGTCTCCACTATGTAGTTCTCAGATAGCTCAATTTGCTCATCATCGACACTTCGTGAAATCGCATTGCGTAAATGACATAGCCGCAGTGATGGCCACCTTTACAAATGTTGAGTTGATACCCCGATTGCAATTGGGAGCATTTGTGTCATCATGACGTGGCGATCGTGAGACTTCATACCACTTATCTTTAAATCTTTCATCGATACTAGGTTTTTGATGTTGGATGAATAACGAGACGGACTCAACCCCACGTAAGCACTTGCACACCGATCTTTTCTCCTCACCGCCGAGAGTAGCCTTTGGGGAAGGTAATACTTTCCATGTGTTCTTTCTTGAGGGTGTAGTTCTTTCCGATTTTAAGTACTACTAAGTCTTTACGAGCTTTAAGACCATCCTTTGTCTTGTAATCAATGTCCAACAAGAGACCTAGCACGCCACGACATTCTTTATGACATGCATGGCATCGATGCTATGGCGAATTTCCAAGTCCTTCCAAAGAGGGCAAATACTTGTAGAAAATCGACATCCTTTTGAACAGACAACAAAGGAGGAACCTCCTCATCGGTATTCTTCCTCTTCGACCCCTCTTTTGCCCTGCACCGCTTGTTCCCAAAACCACCTTGATGTTCTCGACCATTTCAAACACTTTTTTCCCGCTTATGGCGCTTTGGAGCCACACCTTCCTCAACCGTATTGTCAAAATACTTGCCCATCTTATGTATTTGTGAGCTTTCAAGAAGAAACGGCGGTGCCGCATGTACACTAACTTCGTGAGCATGGAAGGAACGTCGACACGCTTCATCCATGCATACTACACAAGTCGTCTTCCTTTAATCGACTCGATAGGGCTAGCGGGCGGGGTAATCACCGATGGTAACAAAAATAATGGCTTTTAGGGTGAAGTATCGTTGTTGAACCGATCCCACACTGACCCCATCGTGCCACAACATGGCCATATCTTCCATCGATGGTTCGAGAAACACATCAATATCTACTCCAGTCGCCTCGACCTTGGATAAGAATAGACAACATTAGGTACCTTCTCTTCATACATAGCCATGGAGGAAGGTTGTAGATGGACAGACTATTGCCAAGTGCTATGTGTGGCATTCCATTCACCAAAGGATTCATACCATCGATTTTCGGTGCAAACCTTACATTCCTTGGTTCGTTGCGTAAATCTGATACATGCGATCAAAATTTCTCCATTGTCTACCATCGGCCGGGTGTCGAATCTTTCCATCTTTTCTCGCTTTGTCGAATGCCAACCCATTAGTTCGAGTCCTCTCATTCGAGTACAAACGCTTTCAGCGACCAATAACTGCAAGTACCACATCACCAATGCAGGATTCTTTTCTTCTTGTCCGTGCTCAAGACTCGCCATCTTCATTATTACCAATAGTACTATTCTTGTTCTTCTTATTCTTCGAGTGCTAGGTGAAGAATCATCATCGTCGTGGAGTCATCATTCTTCTTATACCGCTCGCCTTTGCACACCGGCATTGATCCAAGTCCGTAATCTTTACTAAGAGGATACAATGGTTCGGACATGCATGTATCTTTTGCACATCCAATGACATCGGAGTGATAAGCTTCTTCGCTAAATAAGTGCTCGCGGCAAGGTGGGCAATCCATTAGCCTTCGGAAGTATTTCTGCCAAGAGCCTCAACAGATCGGTGAAACTCTTGTCCGACCATCCATTGCTAGCCTTCAACCGTAGAAGCATCATTACCGTATGCAACACCGTAAACTCGGAGGACAACCCTTGATTCCTCATATAACGATCATTATTTGCTCAGAACGATCGACATTATCTAAACTCGTCATCTCCTTTAAAACTCGTGGTTCTAAGATGGCGCAACATTTCCTCTACATCAGCGATGCGACCATCATCTAGCAAACGAGCATGCACGTGAGCTTCATCTCCCAAACCATCAGTGTTGCCTCCATGTAACACCCCAATTTTTGCTTTTCTTGCATTTAAATGGTATTTTGAATTTTTGGAAATTTCTGGAATTTATTTGGATTTATTTGGAATTATTTGGATTTATTTTGAATTAAACCATTTATCAATTAATTAAATAATGGAAAAGTTCAAATAAAGTTTTGCTGAAAATATTTTATTTGAGTCACAAATGTCTTAAAATATTTTTGAGAATTTTTCCGAAATTTTTCGATATTTTTGATGCCTCAAATAAATTATTTTATTTTCGAATTAATTTTATTCTAAAAGGATTAAAAATCTGATGAACAAGATCGGGGCGAAATCTTATGCGGCCCTCCCGAAAACCCTAGCGCCACCATTCGATCTTCATCCGACGGCCCACGATCGCCACGTCACCCAATCCTATTCCTCACGGACTCACGCCACGGACTCCTCCGCGAATTTCAGAATCAAGACGGACGCCAAGAGCCCCTATTTAAGGTGCCGCCACCCCACCTGTGTTCCTCGGTTTGCGCCGCACCCAGCTGTACACCGCATGCCACCTGAGACGCCGCCGCCTCGCCGCACGAGCTCGCCGAAGTCCCGAGACCATCCGCCGCGATTCTTTGACCCGCTCCGCCGCCGCCGTCCATCCTCCGCCGCCGCCGTGCCACCGCCGGACTTCAGTCGTCGCGCGCGTCGGGAGACATCACCGACGCCGCCGACGACCACGGAAACGCCAAGGCCGCGACGTCGCCGTCTTCGCTCCGGTCAAGCCGCCGCAAGACTTTCATCGCTGCCGCCGAGCTCCGTCGACCGTCCGATCTCCAATCGACGACCCGGATTTCGCCACGTCGTCCCATAAACAGTAAACTTCATCTTCTAATCCCCACCGTTAGATGTAGATCTAAGGGCAGCCGTAGTGCCACGTCGCTCCTCACTGTGCATGAGACGCTGACAAGGCGGACCCGACGCGGCCGCCCGCACGAGCGATCGGCGGCACGTGTCATCGACGACGCGACACACATGTCGATCGACTTTGTGTCTTTACGATGAGACGCCGACAAAGACGGGCCCACTTGCCACCAGACGCACCGTGTGTGTGGCGCCATCGCCACGCATCTGCCGACGTCACGGTGGGACCCACTTGTCGCTGAGATAGCCGAGTCGTCTTGACGCCACGATGACGCCATCTTGCCGTCGCCAAGACGGAGCGGTCGGTGGCGTCGGCAAGGCCGCGTGTCACTCTCTGGTGGCGACACGTGTCACGGATGACGAATAATTAATTTTCCAAAAAGAAAATATTTATTTAATTCGGTATATTGATTTTAAATATATTTTGAAACTTCAAATGCTTATAACTTCTGCTTTTAACTCCGATTTGAGTGATTCCAATTTCTATAAATTTGTAAAATTGTGGTCTTTCTGTTTATGAATTTTATTTGAATTTTTGAGCAATGTTTGTCTACTGTTTATTTATTTTATTGTTTTGTGCTTACGTTCTGCGTGAGACGTTGAAGTGCCCGGTTTCGAGGAGAAGTTCGACCGAGGAGCAAGTTCAGGTCTTAACCAGACTTTTTGAAGGCAAGTTGTGTTTGATCATGTTGAACCTATTAGAGCAAATTATTTTGATTTAAACTATTGCATGCTAATTTGATAGAAATGATTTTGAATAAGTTTTGGGATTAGTTAAATGCCTAAGTTGTCAGTATGCCACCTTGTCATATATAATTGTAGGCCATGAATCTTTTGTCACCCTAGGTTATGGACTAATAGTTGACATTAATAATTTGCCAACATGGGTTGAGTAGACCAAGTAGTATGCTTAGCCCTTGCCACGGACATTTTGTGATTTTGGAATGCCAAAGTTAATATTGACTTAATGAGATACGGAATGTATTTTGTGAATGAGACATGTGTTATTGTTGATGATGGCACGTGGTGCAATGGTAAAGAACCGGTGGGGAAAATGATTTAGACCGAGGCATGTGGCAAGATTGTTTCGTGGGCCAAGAGTGGCAATCGGGCGGTCGTGTTTGGTTTTTCTTATTGGTTTTGGATAATTGAGATCACACTTGGTTAGTCTTGCCTCGGTCAACTAAGGACTTAACCTTGCGAGCATTTGAACCGAAGTCTTTCATACAACCACAAGCCCCGTAATGGGACGGGCTTAGCTAAGTAAACCGGGAAATCTATTCTTTGGTACTTGTCGTGGTGGTGTGAGGCCCGAGAAGCGGATGAGAACTCACATGGCGCAAGAGGGGGCCCTGGTGTGGTAACCACCCCCAAAGGTTGAAACCTTAGCGAAGATCGGGTTTAGATGGAACTTTGGAAAGGCTTCACACGGTTATTTGCCTTGGTGGTATTTGACCGTATCTTGTGGGTAAAGTGTATAACCTCTGCAGAGTGTACAACCTATTCGAATAGCCGTGCTCACGGTAATGAGCATCGCTCGGTGATTACGGTCAAGGGTTAGATTTTCATGAAAATGCCTTGTTTATGGAAAATGCTTGGGTTGGTGATGATGAATTTGACTTAGGATGGAAAAATGAATTACAATTGAAATGTTTGTGAAAGCTACTATTCCTACTACTGTTTATTGCTTTGCAATCTATTATTTATTTATTTGAAATGTCAGTCGCACATGAACCATAGCCTATCCTTTGTACTAAGCCATGCATATAGTATATTAGCATTGCATTCTGTGCATGACTTGCTGAGTGCTCAAAGTACTCACCCCACAACAACACAACTTCAGTTGAAGAAGAAGCAACCCTTTCGGAGGAGGAATTTCAGAAGAGCCAACGAGCTAAGGAGCGAGCCCGGTCGATTACTCGTGGCAAATTGGTTGGCGCCACGAGTTTATTCTATTTCATTGCATTTGGATTTTATAATAATTCTTAGCTCATGAGGCGATCTTTGTAACTTGACCATAAGGTCGATCAACTAGTTTGAGTATTTAATCAAAGTACTTATTATTTCGCTGGTTATGACTATGATATGTACCAATGTTGAGATCGTGTGCACTAGCGTGATCTCGACTAGTGCTGAATACACAGAGGGTCCGGATTTGCAAATTCGGGTCCCGACAGAGGTGGTATCGAGCCATACCGATGGGGATCGGCCCTTAGTTAGAATGGATGAAGTGAGGATAAAACTATTTTCTAAAAAGCTAAAATGTGCCAAGATGATAATGCAATCTCGACTTACCCTTCTCTCCTTTCATACCCTGCTGAATTTATCACGTCTCGCTTTGTTTTAAAATTTCGAGTTTCACGTGAGTGTCCTTTGGCGATGAGGATGATCCACTCTTTTGGTGAGCGCCTTTCGAGGGTACGCCATGAGCTTTGGCGATGATGCAAAGAATGGGAGGATATGTCAGCCGATCTCTGGGGGACTCTCGTGGATCGGGCAGATCGATATTGCCCGATGTCACCATCACGCTTACGCCGGAATAGGGCGAGGCGAGTCGTCCCATCCGCATTACTGCCAGAAGGTTGTCATTTGACGCTGGGATTTAGGAGACATCGCGTCTGGCGATGAGGCAGATTGCTCGTACCTACCCCAGGGAGTTGGATGGCACAGTGTTTCGTCACCACCCACGCAGAGACACTCGCTACAACCGAGAGCCCATAGAGGAGGAGGATGCCACGATCACCCACCTGGCCAGATATGTTATCGCTCAAGAGGATGTTATCGACGAGACGGTTCAGGAGCTGCAGAGGTCTCGTGACGAGTTCACGCAGGCGAGGGCGCATCTGTTGCAGACTTGTGAATACTTGGCCCACTCTATCCAGAGGATTGGGAGCCGGAGACACAATGACGGACCGGACGAGCGAGCTGATCTTTGAGTTACACGACCTGACCCGGAGGAGCCACAGCAGAGCCGCAGCCTGAGCCGAGCTGGAAGTGAAGTCGGAGCGATGGAAGTGAAGTCGAGCGGTGGAAGTGAAGCCCGAGCCTATGGAGGTCAAGCAGAACCAAAGGAGGTTGAGCCTGTGGCAGGAGGCGATCCAATGGAGGATCGTTGGGATAGGTTTGTACCAAAGACCAAAGACACCCGCGGTGTATCCACCAGGAGTTCCTGGGGTTGGCTCGAGGAGTGAGCGTTAGGGTTAGCAGTTGAGACTCCTGCAACGAGTCGCGTCTTGGAATAAGAGTCACCCTTAGAGGCGTTTGACTCCAGAGTGTTAGTTCGATTTGCTTCTTTCATGCTTGTGAGTGATCGGTATGTGTTGCATGGCCCATAGGCATTGTGAGCAATCATACCTCGATATTAATAAAGTAATAAAGTTAGATTTTGTGTTATACCTTTGTCCCCGCATAAGTACTCCATTACTTGTCTATTCTTATTTCCCTCTCGTCTCTAAACCATGGCGCAATCGGCAGATGGTGAACACTCGAGGAAACCAAGTAGGAAATGGGAGTGGTTCACGCTCAGCTGGAAACATCGATGGTGAAGAACAAGGACCTCAACCAGCACCGCCAGTTGATATGCGAACTTTGAAGCCTTCTTGCATGCACCCGATTAATGCATGCCATGATGCAACAGATGCAAGAGTCACCGCCAAGCGCGGCCGCCGCCTGTGTTAACGAGTTAACCCAAAGTAGAGGCCACACTCGAGGTCGTCGAATTCATGAGGACACGACCGCCTACATTTTTTCGGGAATGCCAATCCATTGGAGCGGATGATTGGCTAAGGACGATAGAGAGAAAGTTGCACATTACCCGGTGAAGGAAATGAGAGGGTACTCTATGCCTCTCATCGCCTTGAAGGAACCGCAATGAATGGTGGGAAAACTCTTCTTGCTACGCTCATGAGCACCCACAGACATCACCGAGGAGTTCACAATTGCTTTTCGGCGTACCATGTGCCCAAGGCATCATGGAGCTGAAAAAGGAGGAGGTTAGGCACCTCAAGCAGGCAATCAATCGGTGTCGAGTATCTGAATAAGTTCACGCACCGCACGCCACGCACCGAGGATGTAGCAATGGATAAGGCCAGCGGTCTCGATTCATGAAGGACCGAATTCAGATCGCAGTGGGACTCATAACCCACACTTTTCCCGACTTTCGAGAGCTAGTGAACAAGGCGCCGATATTGGAGGACAAGCGCAAGGAGCCGGAGGACAACCGAAGTGCGAGGATGGCACAGCAGGGAGCACGCCAGGGAGCGCAGCGGTTGAGGGTTGCACCAAACCAGTTCTTCAGATTCCAGCCAAGGAATGTGATGACGACGCCACCGCCAGTACCAAGACCTGCCGGACAAAATTTCCAGACACCAACACCAGTTGGGAATGCAGCTGCAGGGAGCCAGCAGTCGACAGTTAAACGTTGTTTTATCTGTCACGAGCCAGGGCATTTTGCCAATTACTGTCCTAAGAAGGGAGGAGGAGTGACACCAGTTCGCTTCAATCTTGGAACTACTCCAACGAAGGCACCCGCGTCAGGAGCAAGCCGTGGAGCTACACAATCTGGAGCTGCCACACAGACTGTGGTAAGAGGCAGAGTCAATCATGTCACCGCCGATGCAAAGTCGTAATACATAGGACGTTGTCTTGGGTAAGTTATTGTCAACTCGACTACAATGCTTTTATTTGATTCGAGCTTCGCATTCGCTTATATCTCGGATTTTTGCTGTGAACAATGGGTTGAAAATGGTGAACCTTAGGCATGTATTGCTAGTACAATCCCCGGATCGTAACTCCGATCCGATGTAGGATGTTCGGGGTAAAGTTGTTTATAGATGGAACAGAGTTCCTAGCAAACTTAGTGGTGTTAGATACCCGCACCCTAGATGTTATTTTGGGAATGGATCTGTTGTCTAAACACAAGGTTGTATTAGACGTGGACGAAGAGTCATATCACGAGAGTCCTTGTGGGAGAAAAATAGAGTTTCAGAAAACCGCCGTTCGGGATGGACAGTTGATGGTCAATAATGTGAAGGTCATTAGCATAGAAGATGTGCCGGTTGTCGAGAGTACCGGATGTATTTCGGAGGATTTACCCGGATGCCACCGACAGTGACATAGAGTTTGTAATCGAGTTAGTACCGAGAACGGCCCGATAGCTTAAGAGACCTTATCGGATGTCAACCGATGAGCTGGTCGAAATGAAGAAGCGATTGAGGAATTATTGGATAAGGGATTTATTAGACCTAGTTCGTCGCCATGGGGAGCACCGGTTACGCTTGTCAAGAAGAAGGACGGAAGTTACTGGATGTGTGTGGATTATCTGCATTGAATGAAGTCACTATCAAGAATAAGTACCCACTACCCAGATCGATGACCTATTTGATCGGTTGAGAGGAGCCGAGTTTTCTCCAAAATTGACCTACGATCGAGGATATCACCAAATGAAGATTCGACGGAGGATGTGCCAAGACCGCATTTTCGCCAAGATATGGGCATTACGAGTTTACGCTATGTCTTTTGGTTTGACAAATGCACCAAGATATTTCATGAACATGATGAACAAGGTTTTCATGGAATACTTGGATAAGTTCGTTGTTGTGTTCATAGATGACATTCTAGTTTACTCCAAGACTGTGGAAGAGCATGCGAGCATCCGGCTAGTTACGAGAAGTTAAGAGAGCAGCAACTTTTCGCTAAGTTTAGCAAGTGTGACTTCTGGAAGAACAAGGTGGAATTTCTTGGACATGTGGTGACCGCCGAAGGAGTCGCAGTTGACCCAAGTAAGGTGGAAGCAGTGTTGCATTGGGAGCCACCCAAGACGGTGACTCAAATCCGTAGTTTCCTTGGAATGGCTGGTTATTACCGCCGATTTATTGAAGGATTCTCAACGATTGCGAGACCTCTTACGCAATTGTTGAAAAAGGAGAAGAAGTTTACATGGACGCCGAATGTGGCGGAGTTTTCGGGAGTTGAAGAAACGTTTGACCACGGCACGGTGTTAGTACTACCGGATTTAAGCGAGTTTTGATATATCTTGTGATGCATCGCGCCAAGGACTAGGATGCGTGTTAATGCAGAGCGAAAAGGTCGCTATGTATCGTCAAGGCGCTTGAGGCCGCATGAGGAGAACTACCCAACACATGACTTGGAGTTAGCAAAGTAGTGCATGCTTTGAAGTTATGGTGGCACTATCTAATTGGAAACAGATGTGAGGTGTACACGGACCATAAGAGTCTTAAATATATATTTACTCAATCGGATCTGAACATGAGGCGAGGAGGTGGTTGGAATTAATTAAGGATTACAACTGGGATTCATTATCACCCAGGAAAGCCAATGTGGTGGCCGATGCTTTGAGCCTAAAAGCCATTCGGTGAATATGTTAGTGGAAGCAAGTCGGTCGAGCTATGCAAGGAATTTGTTTGAAGTTGGAAGTTGTACCCAAGGGATTCAGAGCGCTTTAGAGGTGAAGCCTACCTTGGAAGATCAAATTCGTGAGGGACAGAAGGATGATGTCAAGATTCAGAGAATTAAGTCCAAAATGGAGGAAGGCAAGGCAAAGGATTTCAAGCTGGATGAGCAAGGTACATTGTGGATTAAAAATCGCATATGCGTACCGCACAAGAAGGAGCTGAAGCAGCTGATTTTGGAGGAAGCCCATGATTCCAAGTACTCTATTCATCCGGGAAGCGCTAAGATGTATCAAGATCTGAAGGAAAGATTTTGGTGGCCAAGCATGAAGCGTGAAGTTGCGAGCATGTTGCGTTGTCGACATATGCCAAAGAGTCAAAGCAATGCATCAAAGGCGGCAGGGTCAGCCAGAGCCATGAAGATACCGAGTGGAAATGGGAGGAAATCGGAATGGATTTCATTACCGGTTTACCGAGGACCCAGACAGGGTATGACTCCATATGAGTTATAGTGGACCGTTTGACAAAGGTCGCCCACTTTATACCGAAGAAGACTACCTATTCGGGGACCGCTTAGCGTAATTGTATATGTCAAGGATTGTGTGTTTGCATGGAGTTCAAGAAGAAAATTGTATCGGACGAGGTACTCGGTTTACCTCAAGATTTTGGGATAAATTGCATGAGGCTCTAGGGACCCGTCTCAACTTCATCTGCGTATCACCCGCAGCAGACGGGCAAACGAAAGAGTTAATCGACATCTTGGAGGACATGTTGAGGGCATGTGCATCGCTTATACAACCGTGGGACAAGTGCTTGCCAGACGCCGAGTTTAGCTATAACAACAACTACCGAGCAAGTTTGCGAGATGTCGCCATTTGAAGCACTATATGGAAGACCTGTCGAACGCCGTTGAATTGGAATGAGACCGAGAGCGTCATATGTTGGGGGACATTCTTGAGAAGTCAAGAACAGTAGCCATGATCGTGAACGATTGAAAATTGCGCAATCAAGACAGAAGAGTTATGCCGATAATCGCCGCAGGATTTGAGCTTTGAGCCCAAGATTTTGTGTATCTCGAGTTACCCCACTCAAAGGAGTTAAGAGGTTTCACACTAAAGGGAAGTTAGCGCCAAGATATGTTGGCCCATTTAAGATATTAAGCCGTAGAGGAGAAGTAGCGTATCAGCTGGAGTTACCACAGTCTCTAGCAGGTGTGCATGATGTGTTCCATGTGTCACAATTAAAGAAATGTCTCCGAGTGCCGAAGAGCAGATCTTTGTTAGAGTCGGTCGAGCTGCAGGAGGATTTGACTTGACTTATAAAGAGTACCCGGTGAAGATCTTGGACACGATGGATCAAGAAACGAGAAACAAATCGACCTGTTTTTGCAGAGTTCGATTGGAGTAACCATTAGAGAGTGAAGCCACCGGGGCCAAGAGGACCTCAAGAAGGAATTCCCTAACCTATTCCATAGTCAGCCCTGAATCTCGGGGTCGAGATTCCGTTAAGGGGGGAGGTTTGTAACACCCCAATTTTTGCTTTCTTGCATTTAAATGGTATTTTGAATTTTTGGGAATTTCTGGAATTTATTTGGATTTATTTGGAATTATTTAGATTTATTTTGAATTAAACCATTTATCAATTAATTAAATAATGGAAAAGTTAAAATAAAGTTTTGCTGAAAATATTTTATTTGAGTCACAAATGTCTTAAAATATTTTTGAGAATTTTTCCGAATTTTTCGATATTTTTAATGCCTCAAATAAATTATTTTATTTTAGAATTAATTTTATTCTAAAAGGATTAAAATCCCGATGAAGATCTTGGGCGAGTAATCTTGTCGCCCGCTCCGAAAAACCCTAGCGCTTGGCCGCTCGATCTTCATCCGACGCCCACGATCGCCACGTCACCTAATCCTATTCTCACGGGACTCATGCCGCCACGGACTCCTCGCGAATTTAATAGCAGACCGACGCCAAGAGCCCCTATTTAAGCGCGCCACCCTCCTGTGTTCCTCGGTTTGCGCCAAGACCACCATACACCGCGACACTTTGAGCGCCGCCGCCTGCCCGACGAGCTCGCCAGATCCGAGACCATCCGCCGCGATTCTTTGACCCGCTCGCTGCCGCCGCCCATCCTCCGCCGTCGCCGTGTTACCGCCGGACTCAGCCTGCGTCGCTGCTGCGTCAGGCTTATCGCCGCGTCGCCGAGGACCACGGAAACGCCACGCGCGCGTCGTCGTCTTCGTCTCCGGTCAAGCGATCTTGCCGCGCCATCGCCGTCGCCGAGCTCCATCGGCCGTCCGATCTCCAATCGGCGACCCGGATTCGCCACGTCGTCCCCATAAACAATAACTTCATCTTCTAATCCCGCCGTTAGATGTAGATCTAAGGGCGGCCGTGAGTCCACGCTCCTCCTCAGGCATGAGACGCGACAAAGCGGACCCAGACGTCGGTCGCCGCCCGCGACGAAGCGATCGCGCGCGCGTCACCGACGACGCGACCCACATGTCGATCGCCTGCGTCTTTGTCGCGCATGAGACGCCGACAAAGACGGGCCCACTTGCCACCGCCGCACGTGTGTGTGACGTCACCGGCGACGTCATGCCGGCGTCACAGTGGGACCCACTTGTCGATGAGATAGCCGAGTCGTCTTGACGTCACGATGACGTCATCTTGGCGACGCCAAGACGGAGCCGTCGGGGTTGACGTCGGCAAGGCAGCGTGTCACTCTCTGGTGGCGACCGTGTCACGGATGACGCAATAATTAATTTTCGAAAAAAAAATATTTATTTAATTCGGTATATTGATTTTAAATATATTTTGAAACTTCAAATGCTTATAACTTCTGCGTTTTAACTCCGATTTGAGTGATTCCAATTTCTATAAATTTGTAAAATTGTGGTCTTTCTGTTTATGAATTTTATTTGAATTTTTGAGCAATGTTTGTCTACTGTTTATTTATTTTATTGTTTTGTGTTTACGTTCTGGCGTGAGACGTTGAAGTGCCCGGTTTCGAGGAGAAGTTCGACCGAGTGAGCAAGTTCAGGGCGGAACCAGCACTTTTGAAGGCAAGTTGTGTTTGATCATGTTGAACCTATTAGAGCAAATTATTTTGATTTAAACTATTGCATGCTAATTTGATAGAAATGATTTTGAATAAGTTTTGGGATTAGTTAAATGCCTAAGTTCTTTGTATGCCACCTTGTCATATATAATTGTAGGCCATGAATCTTTTGTCACCCTAGGTTATGGACTAATAGTTGGACATTAATAATTTGCCAACATGGGTTGAGTAGACCGAAGTAGTATGCTTAGCCCTGCCACGTGGACATTTTGTGATTTTGGAATGCCAAAGTTAATATTGACTTAATGAGATACGGAATGTATTTTGTGAATGAGACATGTGTTATTAAGTTGATGATGGCACGTGGTGCAATGGTAAAGAACCGGGTGGGGAAAATGATTTAGGCGAGGCATGTGGCAAGATTGTTTACGTGGGCCAAGAGTGGCAAGGCGGTCGTGTTTGGTTTTTCTTATTGGTTTTGGATAATTGAGATCACACTTGGTTAGTCTTGCCTCGGTCAACTAAGGACTTAACCTTGCGAGCATTTGAACCGAGTCTTTCATACAACCACAAGCCCCGTAATGGGACGGGCTTAGCTAAGTAAACCGGGAAATCTATTCTTTGGTACTTGTCGTGGTGGTGTGAGGCCTGGAAGCGGATGAGAACTCACATGGCGCAAGAGGGGGCCCAGGTGTGGTAACCAGTCCCTCCAAAGTTGAAACCTTAGCGAGGCGTCTTGGGTTTAGATGGAACTTTGGAAAGGCTTCGTTCACGGTTATTTGCCTTGGTGGTATTTGACTGTATCTTGTGGGTAAAGTGTATAACCTCTGCAGAGTGTACAACCTATTGAATAGCCGTGCTCACTGTAATGAGCATCGCTTCGGTGATTACGGTCAAGGGTTAGATTTTCATGAAAATGCCTTGTTTATGGAAAATGCTTGGGTTGGTGATGATGAATTTGACTTAGGATGGAAAAATGAATTACAATTGAAATGTTTGTGAAAGCTACTATTCCTACTCTTGTTTATTGCTTTGCAATCTATTCTTGCTTTATTTGAAATCTTTGTCTTGCACATGAACCATAGCCTATCCTTTGTACTAAGCCATGCATATAGTATATTAGCATTGCATTACATGCATGACTTCTTTGAATGCTCAAAGTACTCACCCACAACAACACAACTTCGGTTGAAGAAGAAGCAACCCTCGCCGGAGGAGGAGTTTCGTGAAGAGCCAACGAGCTAAGGAGCGAGCCAATGGTCGATTACTGTGGCAAATTGGTTGGCGCCACGAGTTTATTCTATTTCATTGCATTTGGATTTTATAATAATTCTTAAGCTCTGCGATCGATCTTTGTAACTTGACCATAAGGTCGATAAACTAGTTTGAGTATTTAATCAAAGTACTTATTATTTAGTTGGTTATGGTGTGATATGTACCAATGTTGAGGCTGTGTGCACTAAGCGTGATCTGGACTAGTCTTTGAATACACAGAGGGTCAGGATTTGCAAATTCGGGTCCCGACACTCCGGCACTTCGATCATCCACGAGATCGGGATCAACATCATCGGTTGTTTGCGATGTACGTTGCTCGCCATGGTTGGACCAACATGTGTAATCCTCTATAAAACCTCTCATGATCAGGTGTGTTGTGATTACACTTAAATCTCCCCACCCTACATTGTTCTTATAGTCTTTGCATGGACAAAGTATTTCCGTTTCCTTCTTAGTCCAAGCGTCCTTCTGAGCGGCTTTAATAAAAGTTTCGAGCTCTTTGAGGAATACACCCTTATTTCTTGGGGCATTGTACATCCATTCCCTTTCCATCTTGAACTGAAATGCAAAATTCAGATTGAAATGTCAATTATTTAGATAGAACTTTAACAAGAGAACCTAAGTTAAATACTATAAAATGATTTTATTAAAATCACGAAAGAATGTAAGGTCCTCTCCTTCTAGATCTAGAGAGGGGATTCTCTCCTCTATAGAGAGGGAGGGATACAAGATCGTCTCTGAGATCTAGAAGGTGAGGGCTTCAACGGAAAATTAAATTAGTCCAAAGGACACTCAATTCGTTGGTTTTTGGTAATGTGTCTATGACATGTGGGTCCATCTGAGTCTATGACAGTGGACTAGGGTGTCAAAAAGTGAATCACGAATTTTAAAGAGTGTCAGTGGCGCCAATCTCTTGGGCTTCAACCCCTCTCCCATGCACATTCTATCTACACTACATCTTCCTCTCCACAAGATATATAAACCTCTTCAAATGTCAGGAATGAGATGCTCTTACCTTAGAGAGTTAACTATTCCACGGATTTTAAGTTCAAAACCTAGCTCCCCCCTTGTTTTCATAATTTTGGGGCCGCCTGGAACTGCCGCAGAGAACGATCTGTTCGGAGCTTTAAAGCGAAGTTTCCACAGGCGGCTCCCTAAGACAATGGCATGCAGAAAAATAATAACGATCAAGCAAAACAGCATTACCGGATGATCTGTCAAAGGCCAAAAGAACCATACCGGACTATTTTCTGGATGTTGGATTTCTGTGTAGTGGCGTTGTTGTAACGTAACGGATGATCCGGTACGTAAATAAAAACTCATACTGGAGTATTTCCTGGACGTTCGATTTCTGTGTTTTGCAGGTATTGTAGAACAAAGGATGATTCGGTACGTACATAAGAACGCATACCGGCATCTCCTTCGTCACAAGATATGCAGACAAGCATTTATAAAATTTGGACAGGCAGTTTGTTTAAGAACTACGCCTTTAAAGACTTGAACATCACCATAGGGGGTTCCTTAATTAATTAGGCCGTCAATATAATTAACTAAAGGCGGCTTGCTTAACGTCATCGCTTTGTGGAAATGCGATTTCGCATGCGGCTTTGTAAGAAAGCCTACTGTAAAGATCATAATTTCCCAAAGTGTTCCTAAAGAGCCGCTGGGAAGAGCATAGTTTCCTGAGCGGCATCTAAAGGGCGCTTTGTGAAAAGATCAATATTTTCGCGATCGGTTTCTTCGTGAGCCGCTGTGTAGATACCTTTACACAGGCGGTTCTTAACCCCAAGGACCGCCCTCAGTCATTTGAGGCGGCTCTCCTTTTAATCCGCCTGTGGAAAGAAATCCTTGGTGTCTAGGAAAATCATTTCTGTAGTAGTGTCACTGTTGTTTTGTTGTCTAAAGTTATACTGTTGAATTTAGTGCTTTGGTACTTGTTTAGATGGTGTAGGGTAATGCCTCACCATTCTGTTCATGTTGTTTACCATTGATTTACTAGTTATTTATTATCTTTTTCACCAATATGCCTTCAATCTATTTATTGTATTTAAATTCAAGTTATTGTTTTCTGCAAGTGAACCATATGACTATCCTTTGTCAAGCTGTACATGAATCTATTGCATCATTTTCCTGCGGCTTACTGAGTACTTTTTGTACTCATGGCTTTATATCTTTGTTGATCAGTTGCTGAGGAAGGACCATGGAATAATGAGTATCATGAAGAAGAGTACTATGAAGACTACGTGGACTAGGAAGACTACGATTGCCTTTGGCATGTCGAATGGCCCAAGTTATCTTATTTCCGTTGCAACAGTTTTATTTGTTTCTTAAGCCATGAGGCACTGGTGTATGAACCTTGACCATAACGTCGTTGGTTTTAGTCAATAATAATTTGCTTCTTCTTAGTTAATTTATTGTATGGAATGATATTTCATCTGTGTTGCCACTGTGTGCACTAGCGTGATCCTGGACTAGTGCAGAATACACAGAGGGTTTCGAATTTCCATATCCGGGTCTCGACAGAGATGGTATCAGAGCCATATCGACTGTAGGTCGCTCTCTTAGTTAGTATGGTCTTCAAAATTATTTTCTAAATCAAATCAACAAATTTTTATTTAATAGTTTGTCTACTCTTATCTCATTCCTAGGTTCTTATTCCTCTCCTTTGCTAAATATTGCTTTGAAATTTAAATTGATCTTATCTCATGAAACTTCTGAAACTCCAAGGCATCTGCAAGGAAGCAAATCAAGGGAGGCGATGATCAAGCCGTTGAAGAGTATGTCCAAGAAGACTACCATGTAAGATAGGTTATGGTGCTCCGTGGGTTTGAGCATGCTATTTCTTTTCAGTTTAGCTATGTTTAGTTCACATATACTAGGATTTTCGTTGCTTGTGTGCCAAGTATGTTGTACACTTGCCTCAAGCATGGTGTTGCAACCATACCTTAGTCGGAAGCTTTAATTGGCTCTTTATTTTGTAGCCTTTTCGGCTATGTCCTTGGTTGGCTTTTGTTCTTGGGTATTACCTTCTCCCCTAGATGACCTTACCACTTGTCTACTGCTTTTCCCTCTTACCTATCAAACCCTTGTGTTGCGTCGCAGATGGTTAACACTCGTTCTGGAGCCAGTCGCGGTTCGCTAATGGATACCAATGCTAATGCTAGTGCCAGCACCAACCCACCAACACCACCTGCAGTGACAGATCAGAACTTAGGACACTTCTTGGCAGCTCAGACTCAACTTATGAATACAATGATGCAGAATATGAAT